>CM037878.1:20443019-21063876 GCA_021292165.1 Shinisaurus crocodilurus | reverse complement strand
GAAGCAACACTCCTTTTCTGGGTTACAATAATATAATCTCTTCTCAGCTGTGGCAGAATCTACATGTTGGCTTACCATCAATGAGGCTGAGCATGCCAAAAGACAGCATTTGTTTTCACAGTTTTGGGAGGTCAGCCGAAACATTGAGATCTCTTCGCAAATCACACTTTATGGCTCATGCATGTTATGACACAATTTCATTGGATGGCTAGCACAATCCAACCTTCCTTTTCCTGGATAGCTAGTCACACAAATGGGGCCTTTTCCCTCTCCAAAATTAGGGGTATCCCTGCCTGGAATTAGATACTTTGCTTATTCATACTTGTAGCATTGTTGTTTCCTTGAGTCTCCCTTGTGAAATAAGAGCTGCATTTGCCTTTTTAAGGACTATAAAGCAACTAAATATACACTTATCAGGACACAATTTATTGCTGAAGGAACATGTAAGCTTTCAAGTTACGCAGGCACAATGCACTCAGAACACGTGAATCGGCAAAACTTAATCTTGTCAAAGTTCTCCAAATTCCACCTTGAAACTTGTTCCAGCTTGTATCCATTTCAATCCATGACCTTTGGAGTTTTCTTTAAATGAAAATTCATGCAGATTTCCCCAAATGCACGCATCAATTGTGTGTGCGCATTCTTCTCCCATTGATTAAAGCCTGTTCATACTCATTTCCCCCCAAAGTGTGCATTTTTCATGTGCATTTTTAAATGTATGCATTTATCGAACACAAGTTTTGGTTCTGCAAATTGTGGTGCAAGCTTGTAAATCTACCGACTGTGACCGCAGGTTGCGTTCAATTCCATGTTCAGGTCTGGGAGGTGTAAATTGGATGAATTCTGGACAAAAACAAACTGAAACAAACTTCTCATACAGCCCTACAATGCACAACAAACATTAGCTCATCAGCCACTGCAACTTCTGGGCCAGCCAGTGTCTGCTCCATGTATGACACCCTCAATGCCCCCCTCTCTCAGTGAGTTTACCCCCCCCCCCAGCACCATTGTTGTCAACTGCTGCTCCTTCCTCATCACTGTTACCGTCTGCTGGCTTGGGAACAGTGGAAGTTGCCTCATCCTGAGTCAGACCTTTGGTCCATCTAGCCCAGTATTGTGTGCAGTGACTGGCAGTGGTTCTCCAGCATTTCAGGCAGGATTTGTTCCTAGTCCTACCTGGAGATGCCGGGGATTGAACCTGGGACCTTCTGCATGCAAAGCAGGTGTTCTACCACTAAACTACTAACCCTCATAAGAACATAAGAAGAGCCATGCTGGATCAGACCAAGGGTCCATCTAGTCCAGCATTCTGTTCACACAGTGGCCAACCAGCTGCCCACGAGCATCCCACGAGCAGGACATGAGTGCAACAGCACCCTCCCGCCCATGTTCCGCAAACATAGAGCCAGTGAGCAAACCGGCAGTGTCACCAACTGCTCCTCCTTTTCACCACCACCATTTCCTGGGCCAGAGTGAGCGGTGGTTGAATGAGCAGGTTGCAATAGTGAAGAAGTGGAGCGGCCTGAGGAGGCTCTTGTCAGTGGGCCCTCTTCTGGGATGGGGGCCCACAGCAGGTGCCCAACCATGCCAACCCGTGATGCCAACCCATGAACCTTGGGGGCCAACTCACACCTTGGAACCACAACATAATGGAGGACATTCTTTTCTGCACTTTTATCATTTATCTGCCCTGCTGCTTCCATGTGGCAGAGAGCACTCAATTTCAGTGCTAGTGCTTGAGTCAAATATTCCATATAGCGTATTGTTAAAAGTAAATGGTCTTGGGGACAGATAGATGAAGCAATCATAGTGCAGAATAAGTGGTGCTCCACACCCAATCATGTGTGGGACCTGCTGAAGTTCCTGGGTGGACGCAGCATCTGGGTGGATGTAGCCTTGCGAAATGAACGGGCCTCTGTTAGCCCTGAAAATGTGCTTGAATTCCTTCTGATATTGAATTAATTAAATTTACTTTTAATTTAGATGAAAGGAAAGTATGATCATATCTGGATCTCCTAAAGACCCTTTTTAATAGCTGACTTTGCTCCACAGTCTCTAGGGAAATCTGGTTGCAAACATCTATTCGACATTTCATATATGTACATATATAGGTTAGAATTTTTCACTATGACCAAGTTCTCCGCGCCTGGGTTTTAAACTTCATGCCACAGGCAGGGTAGGCTGGTGACTCCTGTGTCAGTGGGACTCTTTATCCATTGCAACTTTTATTCTGAGCTTTATAGGAGCTATCCATGGTATTGTACTCCATCCCCAAAACAGGTTCAGCACCCTGGAGCATGATGGATAGCTCCTTGTGCCATCGAGCCGCGCACGGGCAAAATGAGGCAGAAATCGGCCCCGCTCACACCCGCGCGAGGCCTTACCTTCTCCCTCTCCGTGGCTTGCTGCCCGCGTGGCCCGCTCTGGTCCCATCACTTCCAGCACCGGAAATGACGCAATGGGGCCCTGCGCAGGCATGCTGGACCCCCGTAACGCGCACTGCACCTGCGCAGGGTCCCGTCGCGTCATTTCCGGTGCCGGAAGTGACGCGACAGGACCGGAGAGAATGGGTTGAGCGGCGCGGAGAACTGCTCCACGACGCTCAGATGATCGAGGCGGGGGGCACCCCCGCGGAGAGTCGAGGCGGGGGCACGGCGGGGCCCCTGCAGGTTCGATTTCATGTCTATAAAGCTCAGAATAAAAGCTGCAATGGATAAGGAGCCCTGCTGACACAGGAGTCACCAGCTCCCCTGACCGCAGGTGTGATTGAGGGTTCCTCCGTATAGAAAAAAAATCCATGCACATAGATAACTAGCATGCCAGGGAGACAGTTTCTTGCTGAGTCTTCTCTCTGACTTGCTAGTTTTCCAGGTTCAAGGTAGGGGTGGACTGAAATGGCAGCCCCCGTTTCACCAGCCCATTGACAGGTGGAAAAATTCAGGGTATTTTGGTGCCATGTAGGGGGCTGAGATTTGATCTTTGAAGTGATTTCAGAGAGGAGAAACAGGGAGGCAAGGGGGGGGGCTTCTTATGTTTTTACTTGTAAAAATAAAATGGTCTGATGGCAGTGCAGCAGTGGCAATCCTCTTGCCGCTGCCAACATGAAACTCACTGGGTGACTTTGGGCCGGTCACTGACTCTCAGCCTAACCTACCTCACAGGGTTGTTGTGAGGATAAAATGGAGAGGAGGAGGAGGATTATGTAAGCCGCCTTGGGCTCCTTGCAGGAAAAAAGGCAGGGTACAAATAGAATAAATAATAATAAAAATAATAATAACACCATCTTTCTTCACAGAATGCCTCTGGGAAGGAAGACGAAGGTGGCCAGCCAGAGTTCCACCATTGCTGCCCCCACACGGCTTTTAAAACTAAAAAAATTATGTAAGAAACCTATTCCACCATTTAAGGACCCCTTTCTCCCACTCAAAATGGCAGAAAGTGATTCACAATGCCCCGCTCTCCCCATGTTGGTATTTGTCCAAAGTGTCCCCTTCCCCCACAAAATAAGGTAAACCCGGAAAATCCTGAAATGGAAGGAAAACACCAGTCCTAGTTCAAGGGATAGATAGATAGATAGATAGATAGATAGATAGATAGATATGGACATGGACATGGACATGGACATGGACATGGACATAGTGGAAGACCGACAACCTGGTCTTCTGCACGGGTTCAATACTAAGGGGGTAGCGAGTCCTGGGGGCGGGCCTTCTCCGAGGTCCCCCAGCGACTATCACCCTTAGCCCAGAACAAAGGGATAACTTATAGCCACAAAAGTATCTTTTATAAAACAAGTTTATTTACAAAATTACCTTCACCAACCCAGACACACGCCAGCAATACAGCTTATCAGTACGGTACAAAGTAGCAAGCAAGAGGTCTCAAGGACACCGTGATTTCAGGCTCTCAGCTAGTTAGTTCAGCTCGGGCTCCAGCAGAGGCCCGGTCAACCGCATGCTGCTAGCTGGGTTCCCGGCGGAGGTCCGGTCTACCCAAGCGGCTAGCTGGGTTCCCGGCGGAGGTCCGGTCTACCCAAGCGGCTTGTGAGTGATTTCAGCTTGGTTTCCCGGGGGTCCGGTCAACCCAAGCGGCCAGTGATTTCAGCTTGGTTTCCCGGGGGTCCGGTCAACCCAAGCGGCCAGTGATTTCAGCTAGCTGGAGCACGCCGGGTGCTGTTACCCGGGGTTGCCGATCCCTTCGTCCCTTACCCCAAGCATGGGGCAAGATTGCTGATCAGGTCCAACAACTCAGTTCCCTTGCGCAGGGTGTTTTATACCTTGGGTTTCAGGTAGCCCTTCCCTCTGCAATCAGGTGGGTGGCCAATCAGGTGGGTTGCCACCCTCCTCAGGTGGGCGGCCAATCAGGTGGGTTACCACCTTCCCCCTGTGGGGTGGGGTCCCTTTGAAGCCACTTGCTTAATGGTCCCATCCTGTGGTGTTGAATGGCCCTTTCTTATGGGTGCCGAAGTGTCTGCTCTGGCAAGGCATTCAAGTCTTATGTAGATGGGGCTGATATACGAGAGCATTGACGAACCTGGGGATGCTTCCTGCCTTCCCCCCTGGGGTGATTCTGTGCAGATGTTGTTTGTTATATATATGGAACAAATCGCCACATAGATTGACTCCATTACATGAAGTATTTTTTCCCCATGCCACTTCTGGGTCTCTCTTTCTTTGTGCTGGTAGCCTAGGTACCCTCTTCACCCTTTTGCTAAACACAGAGCCAACTGTCATGTGGCCAACATGTACACTGGCATTCAGGGTGCATAGCTAGCAGGCACAATCCCACTCCCATGTCACACATTCAGCAAATATGCGTGGGGATCATTTGAACATACCCCCCACGGAGCTGCTGACATGAGGCAGCTTATTTTGAAGTGGCATCCATGTTGTGGTCGTAAAACATCCTGCCGTAACATGTGTGAAACAACTGGGAAGGGAGAGATAGAAGACTAAGACTTGGAAAGAAATGCAAATGTAAAAATGCTTTCAGTCTCATCCTTTCATCATAGCCTTTCCCAAGTAAAAGAAGAAGAAAAATCCAGGCTAACACCTCCGTAGCCCCTTAAAAGCTTAAGTAAAAATATATAAAATAAGTCAAGAGAAGGTAATGTGATAATTTTTTTAGAGTTAGAAGTTACAGAGTGCATTTGTATGTGCTAAAAGCTTCAAATTCAGTATATTGTTTAAAATGGAATGTCAGCTGTGCATTTACCTTTCCCATTCTTGGCTTAGACACTCTTTTGTACTGCCTAGGGGGGAAAAACACTGTGCTTTGTCATGTTTTACTGAAAAAATAATATATAATCTTGGCAGTATTGTTAAAAGGGAGGCATGAAGCACGCATATACTACTTAACTGGCATTCAGAATCATGTCAGAAAGCAAGATTTGAATATTTCAGTCTCTTGAGAGCTTGGCAATTATTATATTATGGGATGCAGGTGCATCATTGTCTTCTGTCACTGCATGCACAAGTTAATTGCAAAATACTTCATGCATGCTTTGCAATGGGAAAATTAATTTGGATCCAATAATGAATTGTTTTTCAGTGATAGTATCTTTAACACCAATCAAGGATTAATTGTGAATCTAGCCATGTGCCACTTTTGTTGTCAGGAGTGACTCCTCAGCTTACCAGGTTCTTATCCGTGAAAAGGCAGAGTGTTGTTAGATAATACCTTATATTTTACCGAAAATTATCTTAAGGTACGTAGAAGACGGGAAAGCAAGAACTGGCTGTCAAATTGGAATACATGTAACATGCTTGAGGAATGCCATTGCTTGTTCCTTTTGTGCTGAAAGAATGTAGTTGGCAATTCCCTTTCCCTCCTCAGATGCCGGGTGTTTCAGTACAAGATGGTAGAGTTCCCCCCCCCCCCCATAGTGGAATGCTCTCCCCAGCAAGATCCGTCTGGCACCAAAATTGTCATCTTTTTGGTGCCATGTTAAGACTTTCTTCTATTCTCAGGCATTTATGACATATGATGGGTTGTTTAATGCATCAATCAAATTATTTATGGTTCTCACTGATATTTTAGTTGTTTTTTGGGTGGTTGGATTTTAATGGATGTTTAGTATTTTGTGTGTTTGAATTCTATTATAAGTCACTTTGAGACTTTTTTTGGGGGGGGAGGCATCTTAAGGAATTTAGATGATGATGATGATGATGATGATGATGATGATGATGATGATGATGATGATATGATGATGATGACGACAACAGTAGCAGCAGCAACTACAACAATCACAACACCATCATGCCCTACAATTGTTATATATCATGATCCCACTACAATTGTGTGATCTCTTGACACATCATCCCATCCCAGATCTATGGCTCTTTGAAACTTGTGCCTCTGTGAACATTTGCAGACAGCAAGGAGCCACAAAACCCACCTTTGCTCCCAAGCCACAGACCCCACCTTTGCTCCAAGATAAGTTCTTTCATCGCACTAAGATCCTCAGTGCACAAGTTGACTGCTGTACTTGAGAATCCAGACCACACTCGGTGAGCAGGTGCCATTAGCCAAGCAGGCTTTTGACTTCTCTCACCAGAGGAGAGACCTCTGCTATCTGCTACTGACCACTTAGGCCAGCAGGTATTTCACTCCGTTCCTAACACCTGGAACAGAGGGCTGGTCTCCACCTCCCTCTGCAGCTCTTTGACAAGGCTCACTCTCTGCCATTGCTGATGCCACCTGGGGCAGATTTTCATTTTGTTCTTGCTGATAATGGAGTTATTAAGTCATTGTCAATAATATTGGTGTTTTATTGTGCATCTTTGTCACTATGAAACTGCTTTAAATGGTCTTGTATGGATATTATGGATAGTGATGTGTTGTTGCTTCGTCATGCTTTTGATGGGAAGTGCATTGAGCATAGTGGGGAGGACTTTGACCAAGTGACTGACCTGCGTCCCTACTCGGCCTGGTGTCCAGGCATGCGGAAGCCAACTGGACTGGCAGTTGAATCTTACTTCAAAACTGATGACACAGCAGCATCCTCCACTTTACCTGAGGGTGGCAGGCTAGTTTAAAGGGTAGTTTACAGTTTAAAGGGTAGTTTAAAGGGTAGTTTAAAGGGTAGTTTACAGATTAGGCGTCAGGGCCAGCAACAAGCATGCTTTGTCACCACTAAGGCACTGGCTCAGGAAGATTGGAATGGCTGAGGTGGGGGCTCCCTCCACCCCTTAGCATTTGCTGCCTGAGGGGCATGCCTCACTCTGTTTAATGGTAGGGCCAGCCCTGTACCCTTAGGTTAAGCCAGTGTTTCTCAACCTTGGGTCCCCAGATGTTTTTGGCCTACAACTCCCAGCATGCCCCAGCCAGCTATGCTGGCTGGGGCATGCTGGGAGTTGTAGGCCAAAAACATCTGGGGACCCAAGGTTGAGAAACACTGGGTTAAGCTAAGAGCCACTATTGAGCCCATGGTTACTCTGTTAGAAATGGATGGATCAGTTTATTTCCAGTCTGTGTCAGTTCTGCACGTCTTCTTTCATAAATGTGTGCTGTCCTGCTTCCATGTGAAACTGCTTTTTTTTTTTTTTTTAAGGAATCTCCTAGAAAATTCATACTGGATTTTTAAACATATTTCCTTACAAAATATGTACTTCTAAATGTACTTTCTCTCAAAGTATGCATTTCTAATAGTGATAGGTGTACTTGCCCCAACAGAAATCATAATCTGTCAAGTTACGAATTCCTGCATCCAATCTTGGATGAAAGTTCTCCGTTATGCCAAGATCCCATTGTGTATATACAGATAATTGGGCATGGGTGTCAACAAAGTGCATCTTGGGAACGGTAGTATGGCATCAGGCATCACTACGTTATGTTCTCCCCTCTGATAGGCTGTTTGCACATGCCCTCCTGTTTATCCTACAGTGAGTATGGAGCTGCTGGAGCTGGGGTGAGTGGGTGGAGTTTGCAAGGTGAAGGGTGTGATTAGGAGCCACGGAAGAGGCACTTCATCTGCTGAAGCCCAGATCTCCTCCTTGCACACCTGCTATCCTGGGCTGCATCACTCTCTTCTTCACATCCTCTTCTTTGGGTTCCCTTTCCAGTACCCTTCACTAGTAAAGGACTTCAACTTCACGAGAAGAGGAAAGTAAGGTTTGGGTGAGAGTCCCTTTTATGTAAAATTTTGGACTTCTCAGCCTCTGTAATTTGGATCTAGGTATAAACCTACCTGGGAGAAAATACAATTAAATAAGTTGGAGTTATGCCCTTTGCTTCAGTGGATCCAGCTTGTTGGCATTATGAGTGAGGGATCAGTTTCCTCGTTGATAGAGAGCCATTGCAGCATGGCTCCTTTCCACGTCTCTCTGGAGGTGTGAGAGCCTTGAAGTCACATAGGAGGAGTCCACAGTGCATCTGCTTCCTTGGGCAGTGTTGCCTCAGCTTCCGGGGTGTGTGTGTGTGACTACATCATTTTCTCCCACGTGACTTTGGGGTTCCTGCATTTCTGGAGTGGCGTGGGAAGCAGCTACACTAGAACTGAGGAAGAACCTGGAGTGTGTGAGTTGTCAAAGTATGTGTTTGCATAATGTGCAGTCCAGTTCCTATCTTGTTACAGTACCCTTCACAATGCCACCCACCAGCATCCAGGGTTAAAGTAAACTTTTAGGGCAGTGTCCAACAGGGCTGCTCCACCTCCACTGGTTCCATTGAGCACATGGGACCATTTGTGCAATGGGGCTTTGGCACTTCTAAATATTTATTTATTTATTTATACATACATACATACATACATACATTTTCTATACCTCCCAATAGCCGAAGCTCTCTGGGCGGTGTACAACAATCAATTAAAAAATACAATAAAATACAGTTTAAAATATAAACAATAAAACATAAAAAATTAAAACCAACGTGTGCAGAAATGGTGGGGATTGTCATGCAGTAATCAATCTTGGTTTGAATGACAAAAAAACTAAAGTTTGCTAGAAAGCCATCCAAACTCAGTACAGATATAACCCCAGAAATACCGTAAGCAGCAATGCTTGTATCTGAATTGGGACATCAGTGGAGCTCCCTCCTGCATGCTTCACTGACCTGCTACCCCATTCCAGAAATGAGTGTTTCTTCTTGTTTCAGGTTATGTTTACAACCACAGAAGCCCCTTTGCACAAGTGGTGGGTTCTGCGAATGCACAATATGATGCACAATACGATGCATAACATGATATTACTCAGTCTTAACAAACAAGGGGGAAAAAATCTGTCTGATACCAGAGAGAAATGGCCTCGGTTGAGTAGCTGGATACAGAAAGGAAACAAAAGTCACAAGTGAAAAAAGAACATTGAATGAGAGGTTGTTTCTTCAAACATGATTTATTTGTTGAAGGATTTCATTTCCAAACCTCTGCACTTATTGGTTTGGAAAACAGTAACTAAAGGGTTAGGTGACCCCATTCCACGAGCATGAGCATTGCACACAGGGCATTTAAATTTCCTTCAGAAAGTAAAGGAACTAACCAACTAACCAACATCAGGACTTGTGCAGAAATGGTGGGGTTTGTCATGCAGTAATCAATCTTGGTTTGAATGACAAAAAACCTAAAGTTTGGTAGAAAGCCATCCAAGCTCAGTACACCTACAGGCATTACAGACATAGTAGATTCTACCAACCAACCATCCAGTGTTGGGTTTGAGTGGCATCCCTAAAATTTTCTAAATGTTTTTTTTAATTCTTAAAATATGCATTTTTACATGCAGTTTGGAATGTTTTCCAAGCCAAGAATCTTCAGATTAGTTTGGGAGGTGCAGATCAAGTCGGTTCACCTTGAAATGTGGGCGGGACAAAATTCTTGAGCATTCCAATCTTCCATTCAAACTTTATGTCTGAGTGGGGATCTCCATCCCAAGATCAGCGTTATCCCATTGACACTACCCTGGCTCTCAGTCCATAGTAATTTATGCACCTTTCTGTACTGTGGGGAAACCGTCTGAGTGTTGGTTTCTCCCCACCATTCATACTAAACCAATATGACAAAAATGAGCTATTCTCTCTTGTTCGAACCTGCTCAGGTGTGGTCTGTAGTCTGTACCGGCTGTGTCAGATGAAAGATTAAATTCTATCTTGAAATCAGATTCCTCCACAAAGAATGTGCCTCATGGAACTATGCAGCGGCTGCCATGCAGACTGTGGGAAACATGCAAACGAAGAATGGGGAGCATTTCCCACAGTGGATTCACCTGTGAAGAGGGGAAGATTTGCAATGGGAACTCCTGTGGCAATCATCTCCCTGTTTTTATTTATTCCCCCCCCCAAAAAAAGCAGTGGGTGACACCTAGCCACTGTTGAGGATTTACAAATCCCATTAGAGTTAGATGTCAATGGGGAGCAATTTAGTATGTGCTTAAGTCTGCCACTGAAATCAGTAGGACTATACAGTACTTAACGTTTGACTGGCTTGTGCCCACTGAGTGCCATCTGTCTATTTTATTGTTGTAAGCTGCCATGGGAGGGCTCCTGACCTGAAAGGTGGCCTAGAAAATTTCTAAATAAATAAATAGGGTCCAGGGTGTGTTTTGATTAGATTCATGTCTTTCATGGTGTATTCCCTTGTCTCGATGAGAGGATGACTCCTGCTGATCTGATCCCCTCGGCCCAGCCAGACACTTTGGATGGCATGTGAATAAATCATGATTCATGATTGGGTGGCCATGACTGGGAAGTCATGATTGGGTTGTGGGATGGGGTGAATAGATTACTGTTGCATGGTGGCCCATGCAATGTGCTGCCTTTCTCTGCACAATCCCCAAGTGGCAGTAGGATTCCCAGGTGGTAGTATGAAAACACGCATTCACAAAATAGTATCCATGAAATGTGGCAGGGCAGGAAGGAGATAACATTTCTTAGTGGTCACAAAGTTCATTGGATGGAGAGGCAAGGACTGTGGGGGTTTCTGCAAGGGCTGGGCTGGGGAACAAACTATTCTGAGTGTGAGGTAGGATTAGGCAACCTGGTTCTGGGAATTCTTGCTTGATGTATTTATACTGATGCTTCTATGTTTTCATTTACGCTTAGGATTTCCCCCCCCCCATTACTTATGGCTATTCTTTGTGTGTGTGTGTGTGTGTGTGTGTGTGTCTGTGTGTGTGTCTGTCTGTCTGTCTGTCTGTCTAGGGTCCATAGGATCGCTCTGCCCAGCTCCTTGGAGGAAAAGGAAAAGCTGACATATAAATGTAATAAATACCGTACATAGAATTCTCTTCCCCCCCCCTTTTCTTTTTTCCCCAAAATTGGGCTACAAGTTCTATAAGTCTGTGTATTTGTGTGTAAAAATAAGGGATGTCATAAGATTTCTGGGAGAATGAAGAATGCCCCATTCACTTGTCTCAGACTAGAATTGTTGCAGCCTGGGAAAATGTTCTCTAAGTAAAACACAATACAAAAAACAAAGAAAACACCCTAAAATAGTTCCACTTCTTCCTTCATTGCATATAAGAACATAATAGCAGTCAGCCTTCATAATTAGATGACATTTTACAGAATGCTCTAAATGGGAACAAATGACTATTGGCACACATGCAGTGTAGTATTTTACTGTGCATATTAGTTTAATATGCAGGGTATTTGCACAATAAGGTTGTAAGTCTGTTTGCATTGCTCCAGTTGATAGCTCTGTAAACGGCAAAATAAAATAAATCATGGAGTTTTGTTTTGTTTTGTTTAAAAAACCCAATTGCTCATTGCCAATTTACTGCACAAGTACATTTCAACATGCTTGTTTTTCCTGCAATGTGTGGGGGAAAAAAGTAAATATTTCCTGAGAACACAAACTTGCCACTCAGATAAGATTATCTTTGCGTTGCTGTCCTTGGGCTAAAAGGAAAAGGGTAGAAGAACTGCTTTAGTATTATTTTTCTTCTTTGTTTTGTCTTGTAATGCTTTGTCTCCTTTTCTAACATTAGAGGCAAAGCAATCTTGCAATTGAGGTACAGAGGTAAATCGTTCTTCTTGAAGGTAATCTTTGAAAAATATCAAGTTTTCCTTTTGGGGCAGAAATGTTAGGCATTGGCAGCCTATCTTCTGCTAGAATCTTTTACTGGGCTGTTGGCCTGTTGCAAAGTTTCCATCCCCAGCCACCCCCCTGCTCACCCATCTACAGTAGATGGTAACATTATCAGCCAGGACCTAACATCTGTCTCAGCAGGGCTTTGATAGGAGTAGACTTCTCCAATCTGCTGCCCTCCAGATGTGTTGGGCTAGCACTCTCACTCAACTGAACAGCTGCAGCACTCTAGGCACCATTTTACATCATTAACAATGCCCCAGACCCCATGTCATTGTGGGTCAGTGTGTGCGTGTGCGTGTGTACGAAGGTGGTATTTACCACCAGAAAATGGTGACAGGTATTCAGAGAAAATTCCGCAAACTGGCCTTCTTTTCATAGGGGGAATAAGGAAAGGACAAACTTCAGAAAATATCTCCTGTGAAATCTTTAGATTAGCTTTACCTGAAACCCAATTGTATTTTGCAATTTTTTTAATCTGGAATATATCTAAGAGTGGGCCTTAACCCTTCCTATGAATTTCCCCCCTATCTTTATGGAAATATATGTATTTGCCTGCCCATTGAAATCTAGTTGTTGTTGTTTTCTCTATCATTCATGTTCAAGTTCTGGCGCTCTTAAAAAACAGACACAGTCACTAGAAATCCAAACCCTTCAGTGTTCGGACTTGTAGCACTGGCTGCTAATAATGAACCTTGCTCAAGCAGCTTTCTGCCTAAAAGTGAAAGTAACAGAGGAGAGGATTAAAACACACACAGAGAGAGAGCGATTGAATAGGAAGGTCCAAAGTAAGACAACTGCTGTGTTGTCCGAGGCACATGTTAATTCAGCAGAGGAGATCAAAGGATATGATGTCACTTTATGGAGAAACAGGTCAGGCGAGCCCAGGTAACTCAGGAAGGCAGGTTGCTAATTATTCTCCGAAGAAAGTAAGGTGTACGGTTACATTTGCTGCAGTAGGAAGTCAGGAGGTCAAACTTTCCCAGTAACCGACTCAACTGGGCACTGCCTGGATCCTTCAGAAAGATCCCGCTGCCTGTCTCATTCCCACTATATTTAGAAAATGGGAGAGAAAGAAACAAGCTTCCCAAATCCTCCCTTGCAAGGTAAGTGCGTGCAAACGGCAAGATCACCTGTGTTGTCTCTGAGGAGCAGGGATTAGGATCAAGGCAGTTAATGTTTAGCTTTCTGCGAAGGCTTCCTGTCATAGCCGGTGGAGCTTTCCCTTCGCACGTGGTTGTGTAAGTGGGCAAAGAGGGGAAAACCCAGTCCCTCCGTGCATTCCTTCTGTGTGTTTGTTTTTTCTGGAAATGCTGCCTTGATTCATAGGACTGTGTGGAGATGATCCTGCCGTGCTTTAACAGAGCTGGAAACGTGCCATTATTGGATGAAGTTCAACATTAAATGTCTAGTTACTAGTGGATTTTGCGGGTTGCATTTTGCGGAGGGTTGTTGTTGTTGGGCTTCTTTTTGCAGAGGGGAGGAATATATCCAAAAAAATTAATTTCCAATTAGGTAAAAGTTAATGGGGACACAGTGTAACAAAATCTAGTAAAATATGGGCTCTTGCAAGTTAACTGGTGCTTCTATCAGGGGAAGAAATACTGGTACTTTGGCCTATAACAGTAATTTAGCAGAACAAGTTAGCCCAGTCCGAAACATGCCTACTTAGTAGTAATCCCCACTGAAATCAGTAAGATCAACTTCCTGGTCAGTTAAGCTGAGGATCCTGGCCTGTATCTCAAGATCTGCAAGCTCTAAACAGTTTGGAAATAAGAAGAGCTAGGGAAGTCAGAGAGATGCAGGGAAAAAAATATATTAAAGGAAGCTTAGTGAATGGATAACTACTTGAGCTGGAGTGAGAAGCGTAATCCTTGGAAATTAAAACACCACCATATATCGTAGAAAACTTCAAGATGAAGGTCGTTCTAGAGCTCAGGAGCACCACACAGGGTAAGGTCACTGTTTAGCATGAGTGCAGCATCAAGGGATGACAGCATTGTCTCAAAGAACCCTTGCAAATCAAGCACCACAGAGAATTTTGTAATGGCATTTTGTCGCCTCTGAACCGTACAGCATAATCTCATGGATTCACAAGTAAGTTCCAATAGGGTTTACTCCCAAGTAAGTGTGCATAGGATTGCAGCATTGTTTATGGTATTGCATTTGGGTTTGCTTTGCCAGGTGAATCCCCCTACTGCCCCCCCATCACTGTAGCTTTGCCATGATAATTGAGTTTGATATGCCCAACAAACGATGAACACTTGTAGTGTTCAAATCGATGAACACTTGTAGCTTTTCCTTTCTAGTACTCTTTCTTGACTGGTTTGCTTCTTGTTATTCATGGTGAAGGTATCCAATGTTCTATATGCTAAGTAGCACTTGTGAGTATATTGAAAGAGATATATCAGAAAGGGAGGCCCTGCAGTTCGGCTTAATCTTCCCATTTCAAAGAGGCAGGACAGGGCCATTTTGAGGGGGAAATATGTATATGGCCTGAAATTACCTTGCTTCTTTGGAAGTAATATTTCACCCTGGCAGAAAATGGTGTTTCTTTTCCCAACTGGATGTGTTTCTAGTTCTTTCTCCAGGATGTCTTTGAGTGCCTCAGGCAATTAAGCTTTTTTTGGAGATGCTAATCCATAGCTTCATGGATCATACTCTTTGGGATAACCGCCCTCAATTATCTTTACACTTGACTCATTCCACCTCTCTCTTTAATCTGTTGTAGGTGTGTAACATAGTGTTGCTGTGTAGTCTGCATCACAGCCATGGGGAAAGGCCTACAAAGTTTGTGTCTTCAGAGACATTTTGCCCTGTGTAGTTGCTTGGCAGACTCCCTAGAAGTCGGACAGTGATGAGGAATATTCTTAGATAATTTATTTATTAATAGAGACACTGTGCCTGTAACAATGGCATAGCATGCAGAAATCAATAAGGAACCATTTACCAACATAACATAGCTTTCATGTTGATTTCTGTCTCTCATATAGATTTTTAAGGCCTAGTTTGCGTTGAGGTGGTAAAGCCATGTCTGGACTGTGCCACTTGAAACATGGGGGTGGGGGGCATGTTTGAATGCTCCTCCATATAATGGTTGTGTTTGGACAACATTTATTTATTATTTATTTATTTAATTTTTAAATCGCCCATCTGGCCCGTCAACATGATAAAACACAGCTTGTTGTGTCATCTGAACCCAACAAGCTGCGCTTAATCTTAACTATGGTTTGTTTGAAACAAGCCAAGTTCAAACTGTGGTTAATGAAGGCGGTTTGTTTCTACATACTATAGTTAAGATTGACCACAGTTTAGGGCTTGAACATTATGCTAGACTGCAGTTAATAAGAATGAAAGAAAAAGCTTCCTATCTCCTCGCAGCTGTATCAGAGAAAGAGAGAGGAGCAGGGAATGCATGAGCCAGGTGGAGACTAGGCTGGTTCATTGTGATGTCCAGTGCCCTCCATATAGCATTCCCTCCATGTAGAAAACTAGCATTACAAGAAGAAGGGTAGACCAAAACCCTTCTTCCCAACTTCTGGTTTTCTGTGTGAGGGGACTTTGAATGTTCTGTTTGGAGGAGCATTCCATCATTCGAAACCCTCACCTGCAGTTAGGGCATAAATCCCTAAAATAAAATAAAGAGTAATAGAACTACTGTAGTTCAGGCCTGTCACAGCTTTACAGTGAAGATTAGGCCAAAGGCAAAGAACGTTATCCATTCATAAGTGTGTAGATACTGTTTAGTGTTGTACAATATTTTGTTGAATCTGTTCCATCTGTGTTTTGCAGATTGTCCGGCATTTTTCATTCCGTTGTCTGCTCATTGACGGAATTGTATTTTTCTCAATTTCACGAACTTGCATTCATGTTGGAAAGTGTGCACTTGCAATTCTCCAAATCTGCATTTTTACACTTTAGCCTGTGTGGGGAAATTTGCATTTTTGGTTGGGTTTTTTCCCTTCGTATTTTTGTACGACTAAATTTGCGTACAATTACGGAAAGTAAATACCCAGACTGCAATTCCACAGAATCCACACCACTTGGAACAAGCTGGTCAGATTCATAGAAATTAAAACTAATTTAATACACCCCGTGGAGACCATATAACACCGGTCTTAAGATCTTTACACTGGCTGCCAATTTGCTTCCGAGCAAAGTATAAAGTGCTGGTTCTTACCTTTAAAGCCCTACATGGTCTAGGCCCAAGGTACCTTAGGGAGCGCCTCCTCCCCTATCTTCCACCCCTGCCACTTAAGGTACTTCGGAGAGCCATTTGCTGCAGCTGCCTAATGTGAGACTGGCAGCTACTTGTTGGAGGTCCTTCTCTTTTGCTGCCCCTCAATTGTGGAATGGCCTGCCACTTGAAATACGCCTACTGACTTCTTTGAATGTCTTTAAGCAGGCACTGAAGACTTTGTTATTTCAGCAGGCCTTCCTTTTATAACATTCTGTCATATTACTATGGAATGTTATTGTTTTATGGAATTTTAATGGAATTTTTATACTGTTTTTATGTTTAACAGAGGTTTTTATTGTATACTTATATGTTTAATTGATTGTTATTTTGTACGCTGCCTAGAGTAATAGTATATAGGCGGGATATAAATTGAATAAATAATAATAATAATAATAATAATAATAATAATACAATAATATATTTCTGAATCGCCCATCTGGCCAGTAACCTGGCCACTCTGGGTGATGTACAATACATATAAAAATACAATAAAACAAGATATAAAATACCTTTAAAATCCTAACCCACCCCATATTCCTGCCTGAAAAACCATGTTTTTAATGCACGGCAGAAGCTCATCAAGGTCACTGGGGAGAGAGTTCCATAACTTGGGGGCCAGCCACAGAAAAGGCCCTCTTCTTAGTCCCCACCAGCCTGGCTGCCCTGGCTGATGGAACAAGTAGAAGGCCGTCCATGGCAGATCTTGTTGAGCGGCCTACTTGATGTTGCTGGAGATGCTGCTTGAGATAAACTGGACCGGAGCCGTATAGGGTTTTAAAGGTCAAAACCAACACCTTGAATTATGCTTGGCAAGCAACTGGTAGCCAGTGCAGCTCATTATGCACCGGAGTGATGTGATCACGTCGGCAGCTG
Source organism: Shinisaurus crocodilurus (assembly GCA_021292165.1). Classification (NCBI taxonomy): domain Eukaryota; kingdom Metazoa; phylum Chordata; class Lepidosauria; order Squamata; family Shinisauridae; genus Shinisaurus; species Shinisaurus crocodilurus. The sequence continues at coordinate 21,046,744 of CM037878.1, read as the reverse complement.
CCTTTAACCAGGTGAGCCGCCACGTTCTGTACCAGCTGTAACTTCCGAACTGTCTTCCAGGGTAACCCCGCGTAGAGCGCATTGCAGTAGTCTAAGTAGTCTCATTCTGTGTAAACAAGCTTTTGCACATGCATGATAACAAAATGCATCTTGGGAACTGTAGTTTGAAATTGAGTAGTGCCTCCTTGGAACTAGAGTTCCAGTGGTGGTGGCAGTAATGAGGGAAGACTGTCAGATGACTAAAAATTTAGGGGTGGCGGTTGCTGCTGAGTCCTCTAACTTTCTGCAAAGCCAGAACAGCTGTGGCGAGGAGGGAAGCAGCACCGGATTAGTCAAGGAAACGGTTAATCCAACCAGTGCAGCGCCTGCACAGAAATGTCATTGTTTAGATGCAGACTGTGCACGCTCAGAGGCCTGCAATCAATTCTGAACTTAATAGCGAATTCAGAGCCAGTGTGGCGTAGTGGTTAGAGTGTTGGACTGGGACTCCGGAGATCCGGGTTCTAGTCCCCGCTCAGCCATGAAACTCACTGGGTGACTTTGGGCCAGTCACTGACTCTCAGCCTAACCTACCTCACAGGGTTGTTGTGAGAATAAAATGGAGCAGGAGGACTATGTAAGCCGCCTTGGGTTCCTTGCAGGAAAAAAGGCGGGGTATAAATATAATAAATAAATAAATTAAATAAAAACTGCCAGTCCAGACTTGTTAAAAAGGTGAGCATTAGAAACAGGTGAAGTTTGACCAGTGAACCAACTAATAATGAAATCTGGTGGCATCATTAGCTGAAACTAGGGATGGAAGAATCAGGGATGTTCAGGGGAGGGGGGGAAGTTTGGATTATTTGTTCACTGAACTGAACCTCTTGTACATCCCTAGCAAACCATCCAAGAAATAAAACAAGAGTTAAAACTACCAGCAGATAAGAGGGATTAAAACAGTGAAGATTTAAAAGGCCTGAGAGAACAAAAAACAAACAAAACAAAACAAAAACAGAACACACAACCCACCCCTCTTAACCTGGTGGGAGAGTGTTCTGTAACTGGTGGGCCATGAGTGAGGAGGAGGAGTCACCCTCTCTCGGAGGCACCCTCCAGGCTTCAGAATGAGACAGCACCCGGAGAAGGGCTGTGTAGATGATCTTAGGGCAGTGTTCTCCAACCTTGGGTCCCCAGATGTTTTTGGCCTACAACTCCCAGCATGCCCCAGCCAGGTTGGAGAACACTGTCTTAGGGCATGGATAGGCCCATATGGGAGGTACCAAGCCACAAAGAGCTTTATAGCTCTATGATGTGCCATACAGCCCGCAGTAGGAAGGTTGTTGATGGTCCACAAAACAATGGCTTGCGTTCATAACAAATGATTCGTGACAGGTATGTGCGTAGCCACCTCCAATGAATGACATTGCTTCTTGGCAGCCAGGCAAGCTTTTCAGAAGCTGTTGTGTTTCCACTCACCCCATTTCAAGTCACAAATTACTAACGTCAGCACGTGTAGGCAGGTGAGCTGATAAGAATTCCTATGGGCTTTTTTTGTGTGGACAGGGTAGGTGAGCGAACTTGAATGGAAAGCCCTAGCCATGTTGAAGCAAGATGAACAATTACTGGGTTTTTGTTCATGAGACTCTGATACAGTTATGTTTCAGGGCCAAACTAGACGTTTGCTTAAATACAGCACATGTAGCTATTTATCTTGTTTGCTTCTTAAATAATTACAGGAGTGGAAGGGAGCAATTCTCACTGGGAAAGCAGCATGCAAGGAAGGGGAGACTTATCCCTTCACTTGCCCATGGCAGTCGGAACTTAAATCTCCCACCCACCCATGTAGCTAGGAACCTTTTTTAAAAAAAGGTTCCAAATTGGCACGAAGGAGAACTATCCAAAGCTCATTGAAGGTGGGGGTTGCAATTGCAATGGGTAAGGGATGAGTTTCATCTTCCCAAGGCTGCCTTCCCAGTAAGAATCCTGCCACCCCACTCCACTTGCCTCTAAGTATTTAATGAAGAATGAGATACGTAGCTACATGCTACATATTAAGTGAACATCTACTTACTCAATGGGAGTATGGGGGAGACGGTGCATTGCATATCAATATCAATTGGCCAGTGTTGATCTCCTCCAGTTGTCTAGTTGTCCCTGGGATGGATTTCAGATTCCTTTTGTGTATGTGTGTGTGCTTCTGTTTATTTTCTGTGCATGCAGCCTGCTATGAATCTTCCATTAGGCCTTGTTCTCACTGAGGTGGTCAGCCTGTGTCTGGGCTGTACCATTTCAGACTGCAGGTGGGGCTCACATGATTGAATGTTCCTCCATAGAAATGATAATAATAATCCCTGCAGATAGAAAATTACCAGTGCCATAGAAAAAATTACCAGGGCCTTCTTGGTGGACTCTGTGGAACTCCCTGCCGAGGAAGGCTAGGTTCATTCCCTCTCTGCTGTCCTTCCACCGGCAGGCAAAGACTGCTTTATTCAAGAAGTGCTTGGTGTGTAAGAGGGTCTGTTGGGTTGGATGCTGTTTCATTCTGTTATTGTTGTGTTTTAATGCATTTGTTTTATTATTCGGGAGCTCCGGGTTCAAGTCCCCGCTCGGCCATGAAACTCACTGGGTGACTTTGGGCCATTCACTGACTCTCAGCCTAACCTACCTCACAGGGTTGTTGTGAGGAAAAATGGAGAGGAGGAGGAGGATTATGTAAGCCACCTTGGGTTCCTTGCAGGAAAAAAGGCAGGGTATAAATATAATAAATAAATATAATAAATGAAAGTTTGACTTAAGAAAGAAGACCCCCTTCTCTCTGACATGCTAATTTTCTATGTGTGTGTGTAATTATTTTTTGGAGGATCATTCAGCTATGAGAGTCCCCAAGTGGTATAGCCCTGAAAGTGGTATATCCCTGGCACAGGTCTACCACCTCCATGTGAATTAGGCCTAACCAGCAATCCTTTCTATCCCTCAATTAATCCTTCACTTAGCCTCTCCCTTCCCTCTCCAAAACACTTCCCAGCTAAATATTGACATACATGAATTACGCCACCTTGTAGGAAGCTCTGTCCTCTTTCTTTTCACCAGCTGTTCTTTCATTTTGCTGGATTCCAGCAGATATTTTCAATTCTTTGCAGGCTAAACCCTAAGTATGCAAGATAAAGGATTTTGACTGTGTGAGGTGTTTTTGAAAGGGGTTTCTGTGTTATACTTTCAGTGGAGATCTACCCCAGACACCTATAACAGCCAGAAGCTTTGTTTTCTTCTCTGTTTATTCTTGGCTTTGCATGAATTTTAAAAGATGTCAATTTGACGCCCTTCAGTCATATCCATCAGTGCCCTTTTAATCCCAAAGTATGTGGGTGTACTACTAAATTAATATTTGAAAGTTGGAACCTAGTTGGGTGGTCATGATCAAAAATCTCATATCCTAGAAAGCAACCAATTTTGAGAGGCATTTCAACATACGGTACCTTGTGGTATATTTTCAATAAGTGTAGGTGCACATTTTGAGAGAACAATTGTTATTTAAACACAAATATAAGATATTGCACCATAGTGGAGAAGACTGACGAGGTGACCTGCTCAGTCTACTGTCCAGATGTTATAATCCAGATGCTGATGGGCACGTTCCACTCAAGGGCTCTCCTCTCCCTTTTAATGGTTCTTTCTCTTTAAACCAGACTTGGACTGGACACTCCTTATAACAGAGGGCACCTTAGAACTGTCCTCTGCCATCTCTCCAAAATAGAGGAGTGACCTCTGTAAAGTAGAACACCTGGCCATCCTGTGCCTGCACAGTCAGGGCCCTTGCTTTCGGCAGCAGGCCCTGCCATGTGTACAGAGCCTAGGCCAGTGTTCTCCAACCTTGGGTCCCCAGATGTTTTTGGCCTACAACTCCCAGCATGCCCCAGCCAGCTACGCTGGCTGGGGCATGCTGGGAGTTGTAGGCCAAAAACATCTGGGGACCCAAGGTTGGAGAACACTGGCCTAGGAGGATCCATGCAGGATCTGTTCACAAAATGTACTGAATGCATATAGATGGGGGTTGTTGGTGGGTGGGCTGCCATGAGAATCCAAAGCCTTGCCAATGTGATTATGCACCCTGGATGTGTTGTGCAGAAAAGGGACGGAGCAATGTAACTTTAGAAGAAGACGTGTGTCCTTTCGTTGTTGTTTTGTTGCCAGTCTTATCTCTTCACCTCCTTAAGCAATTATTTCGGATTGTGATGGTGAAATATGGAGAGTTTCATTTTTGTCTGGCTTAGCATGGAGCCTGAAGCTAGCAGGGCGTGGTTCTTGGAACAGGTAGAAAGTAAACACCGAAGAATAGGCCTTTTGAGGGCTGCTTGTTTCAAATTGGCACACAATTCAAAGAGCGTATGCATCTGAGGAAGTTGGAGTAATTGCTTTTTAACACTTGCAGAGTCGATTGCCTGTGCTGAAATGCAAGTTTGCCCATTGGGACCCACTTTATTTTCCTCCTTCACCCTCTGCCATTCTGCTGGGTTGGGCATAAAATGTCTTGCTTGTCAAAGTATTTCTCACATAAATAAAGGCTAATTAGGAATGTGTTATCTGTGCAACAATAACAATAGAAGCGATTCCGGTGTATGCCCTTGGCCACCTGTGCCAGGTTCCTGCAGCATGAGGAAATTGCACCCACGTGATGAAAATGTTCTGGTTGGTTCTTTGTTTGGATGCCCAGTCAGATTATGCTGATGTGAGACTAGCATGCTCCAAAGAACATTCATGTGTCAAGGAACATTCTGCTTCTAACAAGATTCCTATTAAGATGTGAAAAACCATGCATACATGCAATATTCATTGCATATTCTGTTTATCTGGAATTTTGTGCTATTTCTTTTTTCATCGTCATCATCTTCATCGTTACGATCATCAATTGTTTATTATACCTCACATTTCTCCCATGGTTGGATCCCAGAGCACATGGCAAGAAGAGCCAGTGTGGCGTAGTGGTGAGAGTGTTGGACTGGGACTTAGGAGATCCAGGCTCTAGTCCCCACTTGGCCATGAAGCTCACTGGGTGACTTTGGGCCAGTCACTGACTCTCAGCCTAACCTCCCTCACAGGGTTGTTGTGAGGATAAAATGGAGAGGAAGCGGAGGATTATGTAAGCCACCATGGGTCCCTTGCTGGAAAAGAAGTAGGATATAAACATAATAAATAAATAAAAATCCATTAGATAATGTGTTATAATGAAGTACATGTGGAATGTTTTTGGCAATCTCTTCTAGCCACTGCTAGTTGATGACAATAGGAGTGTTCACTCAATGCATGGAGGAGGCAGTGAGACAGTGCTACCCCAACGCCCATGCCACACACCCCTATGATATGCACACGTTCAGTGTGATGCTTGAAAGGGAAACCTCCGAACCCAACTCCCCGTTCAAAAGACAAGCTTGAGCATACAGATGGTGAGTGTGGGGCGAGGGAGTTGCATGGTGTTGAGGGCTGATGTAAGGATGTGAATCCACAGTATCAGTATCAGAGGTGGTATGCCTGTCTACTCCAGTTGCTGGGGAACATGGCCAGGAAGGTGCTGTTGCACTCATGTCCTGCCTGTGGGTTTCCTGTGGGCAGCTGGTGGGCCACTGTGTGAACAGAATGCTGGACTGGATGGACCCTTGGTCTGATCCAGCATGGCTCTTCTCATGTTCACAGAAGTGGCCTTCCGCTGATCTACGGTGTTTGGACTTTTGAGCATGTTTTTGTTGTTGTTGTTGTTTTAATGTGCTAGTGTGTGCTTGAACTGAGCAAAACAGTCTTTTTCCTGTTCATACCACTTTCACATTTGTTCACCCATAAATCCATTTTGTCCCATTTCCACATAAATTTGTGTGGTCATTTAAAACAACAACAAAATATCTCTTTTAAATGTATATTTAAATATGCATTTGAAACGGGTTTTCTCTGAAACATATTTCCTTTCTAACTTAGTTTGTTGCGCTTCTTGAATCGAGAACTCTGTTGGAATATTGGGGAACTGTGAAAGCCTGTGACTACTAACGAAGTCCCAATCTGCACATTAGTCCCAGAGGTGTGGATCAGGGTCATATTGCCATTTGCAAAGATCCCACTCCTCAAATGTCCTTCGACTGTGTGCACACTTATGCACTAGAGCAGCAATTCCACGATATGTACCGCAAGAGAACTCCTACTGTGCCATGACAAATAAGTGAATTAAATAACCAGAGGTGACAGGCTATTTCTGAGTAAATGAACAAAGCCTTCAGCAACATGTAATAGAATTGGTGTGTGTGTGTCTCAGGGAATACTCCTGTTCCCTGGTGAGAATAAGGGTTTCCCTATGCTCATATGTGAAATGTTGGAAGGTTATGCGTTTGCTCTGAGCTAATTTTACAATCACCACTGTGGAAAAAATGAAAGGCTCTTTAATTGAGCCCCGGGGCTTATCTGCTTCCTAGCCATTTGGCAGGGAAAGAGCTATCTTGGCTCAGTCCTGCAGGCAGGGAACAGCACACCACCTCTGTGCTGCGAGAAAGAGAAGAGGCACCCCTTTTGCTGAGCTCTCCCTTTTGGGGAGAGACCATTGCTCAGCGTTACAGAACAGGTCTCCAGTTCAGCCCCATCTAAGCTAGCAGGTGAAGTGAAGCGCCATCCCCTGACAACACTGGAGAGCCAGCTAAGAATGTGTGAGAAATCTGGTAGAAGTGTTAAAATCAGATGGATTTTCATGATTTGGCCCCTGGAGTGGATTCCAGTTCACCAGCCCTGCACTGGTGCCTCCCCGCTATGGTACAAGTTAAGCCAGCTCGCAGACTTCCATCTCTAAGGCGAGCCGCGATCTGCACATTTTAAAAAAAAATGCTAAGAAAATTTGCATCAATTTGCACAAATCAGCACCCGAAAGGCATGTGGATCTAGCACACTTTGCAAAAATTTTACACAAAGCATCCCCATGTGCTTTTCGGCTGCTGATTTAGTGCAAAAATAGTGCTAAAATTTCATTAGCATTTTTTTAAAATGTGCAAATTGCAGCCTTCGAGACAGAAGTCCCCTGACCCCCCCCCCCCCAATTCGGCCTGCTTCTGATTGTAGATCAGAAGCAGGCAGGAAGTCCATCGAGCTCAAATGAGCCGTACTTCCCAGGGTCAGCACATCCCTAGGCGCCCTGTCAGAGTAGACAATACTGGATTAGTCTGTTCTGGCACTGGTGCTTTCTGTCCCATTCATGAAGAAATTTGCGAATTTTGGTAAGTTCTCATCCACTAATGAACTGAATGAAATTCCCACGCATTCCTTGTATAAGGCAGCCTCCAATGCACCTAGGAGAAGCATCAAAAAGCTGGCTTATAAAAGCAGATATACATGGTGCATTGAAAATAAAACATGTCATGTATCATGAAAGCCAGTGGTGAGAGTGTTGGACTGGGACTCGGGAGATCCGGGTTCTAGTCCCTGCTCGGCCATGAAACTCACTGGGTGACTTTGGGCCAGTCACTGACTCTCAGCCTAACCTACCTCACAGGGTTGTTGTGAGGATAAAATGGAGGATTGTGTAAGCTGCCTTGGGTTCCTTTCAGTAAAAAAGGCGGGGTATAAATGTAATAAATAAATAAATTATATATATATATTATATATATATATATATATATATATATATACATACACACACACACGGTATATATATTCAGTCATGTGTTTTCTGGTGATATGGGGTAGAAAAAAGACCTAGTTGGAAGATGAAACTAGTGGGCTGGCTGTCGTGGGTTGCCTGTCGCAAGGCCATGAATGTGGTGGAGGCTGCACAGCAGTGTTTTGCTACTGGTGGATGTTATAGGCAGTGGTGGAAGAGGTGAATCAGAAGAGCTAATACAGATATGGTGACAGTGCACCTCTACAGCTGCATTCGGCAACTTGTGTGTATGTGGGGGCAGCGGGGGGGGGCAAACTGGGTGAACCACCAGTCAGCACCACCCAATGCTGGGGTCTCCAACATGGTGCCCACAGAACCTCTCTTGGCACCCACCAGGCTCCCTGTCCAATTTTTATTCTATTTCTTAAGATAATTGTTATTTTATTACTGTTACTCTCAGTCAATTGAGAGGCTGGCATGCTGCAAAGCGAAGGGCTGCCCTCCAGAGTGCCACCTTTATTTGGGTTTTAAAGAGTGGTTTTAGGTTTTGGAGCTAAGACCCCCACCTCTGCCTGGTACATAGGTGCTCGGACATGTTACTTTGCTTTTAGTTCACCTTCTGGGAAAGGAGTGTTTTGTGACTGGCCAGGCCCACCATGTCAGCCATTTGATGAATGGGCAAATCCCACCCGCCGCCATGGCAGCCATTTTGTGCAAATCCCCATGGCATCTTCTCAAAATTCCAAATGAGCCAAAAGTGCTGGGGGACCCCTGGCCCAACCACTTCCCGATAGTAGCTCTGCAAGCCGTCTCCTATTCTCAAATACTACTCAGAGGTAGTGTTCAGGTGGTGCAGTTACACCCCCATATGCAGCAACATTGCACATTAATGCTTAAAGAAAAAATAAGGGCAAGAGGGTGTGGTGAAGACCGCATAGAGCAGGGTCTTTTTTCTGTCGAGGGCAGCATTCCCTCATGGGTTATCTGTTGGCGGCTGCATGTTGGCAATGAGCGGGCCCGAAGCCAGTGGTGGGTAAGGCTAGATCTCTTTCTACTGCCACCCCCTTTTCTGCCTCTCCCTCTTCCTTCCTGTCGCACGTGTTTCACGGGACACTGTTTCAGTCATCAAAGGAGCCACTCCCAGCTACATCTACACAGTGTGCTTTATTAAGATACCGTAGTTCAACCCAGAGCAACTGCAGGGCCTACTGTTCTATCCTTGCCTCTCTAACACTCTGCCTCTGTCTCCCGCTCCTCACTTCCTGTTCCTCTTTCAAAATCCAGCTCTCTTCTACTGCTGTTTTTTTTACTGCTGAGCTCCATACATATTGTTACTCCCCAGAAGGGGCAGATTGCTCTTGTTGGAGGTCTGAACTAAACTAATTGCATGCAGAGGGCTTTTGAAATCAGGCCAAAGGCCACATGCAGCCCGAGGGTCGCAGGTTGCCCCCCCCCCCCCGCTCCAACTTACCATCTTGGAAAAACAGGACGTGCAATCTTATGCATGGCTGGCATCAAAGGTCGGCATGATTAGGCACCTGCTGATGCCCCACACCCCAGCAAGGGGCCTACTGCCAAAAAACCCTTGGATCTGCTCCTGTGGCTTACGCTGGCTCAGCTTGTCTGAGCGTGGAAAGCTAAGCAGGGTCAGGCCTGGTTATTACTTGGATGGGAGACCCCTCCTCTAGTTCCCTGCATTGAGCAGGGGGTTGGACTCGATAGCCTTGTAGGCTCCTTCCAACTCTGTGATCTATGAAATCTATGAAATCCACCATTGCAACTTGCTTGTTCATCTACGTCTCGCTGTGGTCTAGAGGGGGCTGAGCAAGCAAATGCAGGTGGTAGTAAGGAGGACGAGTAGTAGCTGCCTCTGCCTGCTTGTGTATTGGTTCTTTGCCCAGCCAGCAAGCAGGTGATAGCAAGGATGAGGAAAAAGAGCAGCAGAAGCTGGTGATGATCGCAGTGAGAAGGTAGACTCACTGAGGGAGGGGGGCGCACTGAGGGTGTCTTGCCCAAGCCTGGAGCCGGCACTGGTTTCATATAATCTGAGCATCTCTCAGAAACATGAAGTCCAGCTTGTCAGCACTACTTTAGCTCTATATAGGATGTCCACACTTTTGAAAGTGTGGCCGTTGCTCGAAGCTGGGGCCGTGCTGCCCGAGTCTGGGGCACCCCCCCCCATAATAAAGTGGCTGATGGCCACTGTATTAAGTTGTCAATGCCAATGAAAAAGCTTTATGTTCCCCCAAGCCCTTGGCACCTGGAGATTTCAGATCCGAAATATGTAGTTCAGTGTGTTGGTAGTGTTCAGTCTGTTGGTAGTGTTTTATTTTATTTTTTGCAGGCGTGTGTGTGTGTGTGTGTTACTGTAGAGCTGAATTGCTCCGCTGTCATTTGGGATTTGGCGATGTTGTTTATTTTTATCTTGTACATCACCTTGAAAACCTGAACGGTTGGATGCCTGTACATCTTTTAAATAATATATACACACGGGCACATCCCTGCCCATGTGTAAGATTCATGTTGTCTTGCAGAAAGAGACAGCAAGGGTTCGCTTTCTCTTTCATCGCGGAGCACCTTCACAGCCTCCGCTTAGCGTATGCTTTTTGCATTGTTCGAAGCTTTTAATTTGAATTTAATGACAGATGCGCTATCTGCTTTGATTGCACAAACCGCTTGCTGAACAGGCATGGCACGAGATTGCAGTTTTGGCATGGCTGAAACAAACCCAGCCTAATTGACAAATCATACTGAAACCTGAAGATATTGATTTTACAGGTGGGAAAACTAAAATACGGCAGGGTTAACTGTTTTGCCCGAAGCGGCAGACCATGTCAGCTGTGAAGGGGCTGGAAATAGAACGGGAGAGCTGCAGCTTTCCGTCTCTGGGCTCCCACGCTCATTTGGATTTAGGAGGCTTTCCAATATTCACAGGTGTGCCTGCCTGATTGTTTCTTAGCATAGCATGCCTGCTAGTACAGCCTGTGCTGAAGGCAGCAGCATCCCGGCGCAACGAACGGGAGAAAGAGAGGAGAGGGAAGAGAGTGAATTGAATGGAGTTTGGCATCCAGTTAAAAAAAAACAACCACCCAGCAACAAAAACTTATTCATTAAAAAATGTAGTCATCTCCTCCCCCACCTGCACCAAGCAGCATCAGGTCGCTGCATGTAGCCACCCTCTTAATTTCCCACAATGTCCTTCAGCCAGTCTCACTCTGTCTCTTTGCCTATGTAGACCAGGCCGTAGCTTCCGCCAAGGTGCATAAAAGCATTGCCAGCATAATGCAGCAGAGGATTAATATGAGATATAGGAGAAAAGGTTGCCTCATGCAGCAAAACAAAAATAAATATAAACATGTGCTTCATTAACTGATAGCAGGGGTGGCGGGCCTCAGGCTTGCCGGATCGACTTTGATTTGTACTAGAGCACCGATGTCCGCCAGCCAGAGTCAGGTGCAAAAAATAAAATAAAAAATAGTGGCTCGAGCAAGTGGACATACGCTAAGAATTAAGGAACAGGGTGCCCCTGAGACATGCTCTGCCCAGGAATTTGTGATCGGTACCAGAACCAAGCTTATAAGTCCTTTCAAACAAAAATACACTTGTGATCCCACCCCAAGTCTTCTTTTTCAGAAACTTAATTGAGCAGGGGGGGAAGGTATTGTTAGACAGTTGGGAGTTAAACCCATGCCAATCTACCAATACTCACCCAGAGATTTAAAAGTAGATTCAGTGTAGGCTCCAATGTCAGTGTGGCGATTTATCCAGTCTGGGTTTTAGTCAGTACGTCGGAGGAGCTATCCATGGGGCTGAATCCTATCCCTAACATGGGATCAGCATCACGGATAGCTCCTTAAAAGTTCAGACTGCGACCCGGAGTGGATTCATTGCCCCACTGACATTGGCGCCACCACCGGCCTCCACTGGCTGGGTTCCAACCTGCCCTCTCCACTTGTGTGCCTTATAGAAACCAGTGGGTTCGACCTGTGTCTTATTAAAACTTTGAACAAAGCATGAGGTTAGGGTGGATTGTTCCATCCTGTTTGTGATGGAGTGAGTGAACGGTGGTCCAGTTTCCTTAACAATAGCTTGGTAGCAACTTTCTCAGAACAGTTGTCAGGCTCTCCCTCCCCAAATGCAGGCATAGTGCGGGGAAATGGGAGCGACTACCAAAGTGGCTCTGTTCCTCCCATCTTTTCCCAGGGGTCCAGTGGATGCATGCAGCTTCTATTTAACATTGCCCCGCCCCGAGTGCTTTGTCTAGAGCAGCCTTTCCCAACGGGGTGCCGTCCAGATGTTTTGGACTATATCTCCCATCACATTGGCTATGCTGACTGGGGCTTATGGGAGTTGTCGCCCAAAACGTCTGGAGGGCACCATGTCGGGGGAGGCTGCTCTAGAAAATTTCCTCCACACACGGTCGCCTTTCCAAGATGATTAAATGTAGTGAAAGAAATTCAGGGAATGTAGCATATTTGTAGTATGACTATAATTCTTTTTCTTCCTTTCTTTACTTCTTTCTTTGCATTAATCAAATCCAATCTTTTTAATGGATTTCCCCCCCATATTGAGTTATATATTCAATATCATACCACTGGAAGAAAGCACATCTGGGCCAATTTTAGCCTCCTAAGTGCTTTTGCAATGATTGCAATGGAAACGTGCTTGTGGAACTGTTCATCCGTGTGAATTCTTGTTGCTGTTTTTCATTGCTGATTCCATGAGAAAGTTAGTAGAGTGGTTCTCACACTGTGTCCCAGGGAATCCCGGGATTTTTGGCAGCTTCAGTGAAAATATCAGGAAGAATGGGTTACCAGCCTCACTGAAAAACAGCTCGCTCTGTCACAAATCAGCTTGCCTGATGTAATTGGATTACAGTAATACCCTGGATTGCAAGTAACTTGGTTTGAGAGCATTTTGCAAGACAAGCAAATTTTTAAATATTTATTTAATTTTTTTTTACTTGATATACAAGCGACGTCTTGCAATGCAAGTACTGTAGTACAGCTTAAATTAAAAATCTCTGTACAAATTTTTTGGGGGGGATTTCGTTTTGATATAAGAGTGTTTTGGATTACAAGCACATTTCTGGAACGAATTATGCTCTCAATCCAGGGCATGACTGTATGCCCATTTACACAAGGGGTTGCTAGACTAAAATCTCCACCTGTGGGATTTCCTGCAGAGTTACACTTCTCCGACGTCAGATACCTCCCTTTCTCTTCTAAGGTCAAGATCACCTTTGGAGAGATTGCCCTTCAGCCATGCTGGCTGGGGATGATGGGAGTTGCAGTCCAACACATCTGGAGGCCACCAGGTTACGGAAGGCTGCTCTAGGTACAGTTTTCCCACCTCCAGTCTGAAGTGACACAGTCTATTCTGCCACCTCATTTCTACCTCATTCTGCTGCATGTGTAGTCCAGGCCAATGAAACCTCCCATGGAAATGAATGAGAAAGCTGTGCCATGCAAGGGAATTCCCAGTGCATACTGCTGTGCCCGCTGGTGCTGTGCCGAAATATGCCTCCTCCCAGTTTCCCCCACGAAAGAGGCTTCCATTTTTTTGGGCCTCATTACCAGGGTGCTTTAGAATTTCTTTTGAGCTTACATTTTTTGGAGGTGGCTGAGGGTGCTGTGTGTGTGGTGCCCCCCCCCTTCTCCTACACATCTCTTCATTGCTCTGCAGCCTCCCTAGCTGCCTGCACTTCCTGAATTGACAATGCCCTATGGGAGAATTACCTCCTGGCAGCTTCTGCTGGGATTGATTTGAGGAGGGATTCTGGGGAGATTGCGGACTGGTGGAGAGATGATTGTACACAGTGATAGGCAGGAGACAGACAGACAGACAGACAGACACACACACACACACACACGCACATGCACACACTATTCAGCCATCTCATAACTAAGGTAAGCTCACAAACCCTGCTACTCACTCACAAGAATTTCACTGAAATGTTCTTCTCCTTTGAAAATGTTTTCAGTTCAGAAGCAATTTCTTTTCTATCGAATAGAATGAGAAGGGTGGTGGTGGTGTTAGAAGTGACTTTGTTCAAGTCCTGTAAAAAGAAATAGTTCTCTGGACAAGAAAATTGGTGAAAGCAAAGCACTTTTTATTGAATACAGTCTTGCAAGAGTGGGTGCGCTATGCAGGTAGGCACACCTTAACATTCAAGCAGCGTGTTTTTATTCCCTATGCCCGGCCGCAGGGTTCCTCCCTCATTCCCCCATTGGCTGGGTACTTTGAGGTTTACAGCCTATCCCGACCGCCTAAACCGAATACATTATTCCCCGCCCCTGTTTACCGACCCTCCTCTTGTTGTGTGGCATCCTGTTACTCTAATTTCCTATTGGCTCTTCCACACATTCCTTAACTTCATTTTAACTTTGACCTCTTACTCTCCCATCAGCAGACACCTCTTCTTTTGACACATTTTTATGCCTGGTCTGTGTTTCCAGAAAGGGAGGATTCTTCATTTATCTGTTACCTACTTATTCAATGTCATCCCTATCTAAGCATAATTTATCATCTACTAATCCCATGCCATCCTTATGACCCGGGCATTGAGTTCCTTACATATTTTAGGCCTCATTTATCACTAGACTGGGGCCCCCATTCAGGGTGAGTTCTCTGGCTTCTTTTAATTTCTGTCTTTTATTTCATTTAATATAATTTGGGAAAGAAACTTTCTATAATTCTTACAATCCCTCCTCTTTTCTTTTTACTCTTTTCTTTTCCAACACTTTAGTCAATTTCCTCCATCTTAATATAGTATGGTGGAGACGTTTCGTCTTCTAATACCATCATACTAGTATCATAAGCCGGAGGAGTCAGTGGCATTTTCTTAGATAGGGCGGTTTCAATAAGTCTTTGTGTTAGTCCTCGGACACAAGGGATAATACAACATCCTAACGCTACTAAGACTCCTCCTACCACAATCAGGGAAGTAAACATTGAGATTGCTAAGGTTTTCCACTTCCCAAACCATGTTTCTAACCATCCTGTCAATGAAGTATTTATTCCTGAGTTTTCAGCAAGTTCCGCTGCCAGGGTATTGAGACCCTCTAGAGCTTTTGTTATTGTCCCATCAGGAGCAGTATTGTTGGGTATGAAGGTACAACACTGTCCTCCTAACATTACACAGACGCCACCTTTTTCTGCTAAAACCATGTCCAAAGCCATCCGATTTTCCCAAGCCATTCGGCTGGTGGCATCCAATTGCTCCGCTATCCCTTTTATTGCATCTCGGGTATAGTTTATGAATCTCTGTTGATTGTAAAAGATGTAATTAATCCAGTCAACATTTTTATTTATGGTTGACCACCAAAAGAGAGCAGACTCAAATCCGGCAGCTATTTGATTTCGGGCTTTAAATTCATCTGGAACTCCTCGGGGCACCCCTATGGCATCAATATATATCCCTTTATCAAAGGATGTAACTAGTACATTCCTTTTGTTCCGACTATGCCATTCGGGTTTAACTTCCTTTTTAAAGGCCAGGGTGAATGGTACTGCTAATTGTATTATAGCACAAGTCCCAGTCCAATTGGCGGGTAAGGTTGGCCTTATAGACTTTCCCCCACAATACCACCATAAGTCAGCTCTGGCCACTCTCAAGTTAGAGTAATTCCCATTGCTTAATGTGATGTTCAATACCTCCTTACATGTGTTCAGTTCTCCCATTGGCCTGGCCAACCCCTCCACCTGTCGTGAGAAACAAGCAGTGTGATTGACGTGCCTAGTAGAGAATGTCGGAGGCATTCTTTCACTTTTGGACTTTAAAGCTGGGAACAATAGGGATAGAGACCTGCAAGTCTCATTTCCCCAAGCATCTTTATGCTGGAACAGAGCTATTATACAACTCATTCCCAGGGGGGTCCTTGCTCCAACCCAGAGGAAAGGGAATTACTTGTGCTACAGGCCTTCCTGATGCACAGGCATAACAGTTACTTTTGTTCAAACTTTTAGCAGTATACTTCACCCATTCAACCCAGGTGTTCGTGTCTCCATACCCTGTTTCTACTTCAAATGTTTGGCGCAGATCTTCAATCTCAACTACTGTCACTACCTTCGGATCATTCAGAGGAGCTTGGAAAGTTTTAACTTTGGGCATGACAGTTGCCTCTAAGGTTTGGTCGTTAGAATCTGACTTTTCTACTATTAATCTAAAACAGCATGCAACGGGATCAGTTCCAGAAACACTTATTCCCATGCCAAACGAAGTCTGATTTATTGAGAATTTTGTTGGCCGGCCACCAGAGGGATATTCATTCCAAGATGTTTGGACGATGGATACCCATACTGGATTGCAAGTCCCCTCTTCACAATCTGACCGAGTAGGACCTTTACGAATTGAAACCATACTTTTTATTCTAGAGTGAGGAGACGCTGCCGTCCATCCTTGGGATTGTGTGGTCCACAAGACTTCGGACCAGCGACGACAGGGCGTCCCTACACACATATATTTGTCCTGGGAACTCCACCGTCTCTGAGTGTTCAAATCTCCACATTTCAACAAGCTGCAGGCATCGAATTTTACAACTTGAGTCTGACTACTTTCTCTAATTTTTATTACAAACGCAGTGGAGATGTTGCCAACCAGAGATATCAGTATACCTATACAAATTAATCGGGCTGTCATGGTTACAATCCTTTAAGGAACTGAAGGTTTCTAATCCTCTGTCAATTCTTTTGACGCGGAAATCCCAAAGAACTTGTGTTTATAGATATAACATATAGTTACTAACCCACTAAGAATAAGAAAGATTACAAGGATTATTTCAGCTACAACTAATTCTCTAGTTTGCATTATATTGTATCCTCCACCCTGGGAACAAAGGGATTCCCCTTGGAGGGATCTCTCTGGGTGTGGATCCTATGTCTACAGTAATATTTCCTATTATTTGAGGTCTTCCACCTCGGGACTTCTTTTGCACAATTATCACCTTTTGTTGACCTTGGATTTGGACAGGTAAGGATCTAGTTTCTAGCACTAGTGGACTTGGCCCTCCCATTCACTACAGGTCTGCCCACAGTCCTTCTCCACAATACATGTACCCCTTTGTTTCTCCTTCCCAAGGATCAGAGGTTGTGTATGGGAGTTCCTCGTCTGTTCCGCTTTCGTCTGAATCGTCCAGATTTAGTAGTCCTCCCTTATTTGATCCAAATTTTGACTTACACTGCTTACATTCCAACTCATGGAAATTATTCAGCTGTGGGGGTAATTGGATCACCTGGTGGGCCCAACGCCTAATGCCTCGATTTTGAACTGCTAATTCGTTTTGTAACTCATATCCTTCTACTTCTCGGGCACCGATTTTCCTAAGAAAAAACCACTCATGCCACTGTCCTTGAGTTCCTACCCGTCGGTATCTTATAACCCAAAACTGAACTGGCTCCCCAGTTCCCAATTTAGGTAACGCTAAGTCCCCTTTCTCTATCCTTAATTCCCAGAATGGGCACAAGATTTCTTCCCAGATCACAGATGATCCTGGGCCTGTAGTCCAGCTGTCCACTAATGGACCTACTATTGTTGCATATCTTTCCTCTGGATCCCAATCCGGGTTGTTATCTGGTCCCGCATCCCACCCTGGTACAGAATCCCCTATGGTATTGTCCATCTAATGGGTAACTTTCTTAAGAACTATTTTCGTGGGTGTTTGTGTTTTAATTACTGTCCAACTGTTAGCGTTTGGAGGTTCTTCCACAGGCCCTTTCACTCGCGTATAGTGAGTCCACCCTTTTTCGGCTGTCCGGACTGCGGTTTCTGTATTCAGGAGCGTTTGGAAAGGCCCCTCCCACTCCGGTTGGAGTTTGGCTTCTTTCCACGATTTGATCAACACCCACTGTCCTGGTTGTATATTGTGGACTGCGAATTCCAGGGGTGGCGTTTGCGCTAGGAGTCCTTTCCTCCTAAGAAAAGATAAAGAAGACGACAGCCCAAGTATATACTGTTTTAAAAAACCGATCTTTGGTCTCATATTGGGGCAATTCTCCAAGTTGACCCATGTATGGAAGACCAAACAGCATCTCATATGGGGATACTCCTATATCCTTCCGTGGGGCGGTCCTTATCCTTAACAAAGCGAGGGGCAAACATTTAGTCCAAGGTAATTTAGTTTCCAAAATCAATTTGCGCAAGGTGGCTTTTAACGTTTGATTCATTCTTTCCACTTTTCCAGAAGATGGAGGATGCCATGGTGTATGATAATCCCAACTAATTCCCACTCCCTCCATGATTCCTTTCAATACCTTGGAAGTAAAATGACTCCCCTGGTCTGAATCAATATGTTCCACTATTCCATACCTGGGCAAAATGTGTTCCAGGATAATTTTACTTACTCCAGTTGCAGTGGCAGTTGACATTGGATATGCTTCTACCCAGTTGGTTAAATGATCTACTAAGACCAGTATATATTTCAACCTGCCTACTGGAGGGAGTTCTGTAAAATCAACCTGGATACTTTGGAAAGGACGCAATCCTGGCTTGCGCCCACCTGGTGGTTGCTTTCTTAGCACCTTTTTGTTGATTTTTCTGCAGATCATACACCGTTCGCAGATCTGCTTTGCTACCGTGTGTATCCCCATACACCCATATTCTCTAAGTACCAAATCACACATTGCTTGGACTCCCCAATGGCCCCCTTCATGTAAAATAGCCATAATTTCTCTCATTATTTGTTTGTTGACCATTTCTCTGCCATCTGGGAGTATCCATTTTCCCTCTTCTACTTCAGTTGCTCCTAATTCTTTTAGTCCTAACATTTCCCTTTCCGTCCATACTGGCCTTTCTTTTGTTTTTGGCAACCTAGGGGTTAGCATGTTCATTTTTACTACTTCTTCTCCCATAGCAGCTTCTTTAGCTGCTTCATCCGCTAATGCATTCCCTCTTGCTTCAAAGGATGCACCTCTTTGGTGACCAATTATGTGGACCACCGCTATTTCTCTAGGCAAAAGTAAATTTTCTAACACTTCTTGTACTAGTGCTCCGTGTACTAGTTCTTTTCCTTTGCTATTTATTAATCCCCTCTCGTGCCATATTTTTCCAAATGTATGTACTACTCCATAAGCATATTTAGAATCCGTATAGATGGTCCCATCTTTTTCTTTTAAAGCCTTGAGGGCTTGATTTAAAGCATACAGTTCACAGGTTTGGGCTGACCAGTTATTGGGCAACCTTCCTGATTCTGTTAGTTCTTTAGTGTTACCATCTATTACGGCATACCCATTGTGTCTTTTTCCTTCCAATACACGGGAGGACCCATCTATAAATAGGCAAGTTCCCTCATGCAATGGAAGGTCTCTCAAGTCTTGTCTCACTTTAGTCTGATATTCAATGATATCCAGACAATTGTGTTCTAAATTTTCACACTCATGTTCCCCTTTTGTCAGAAACGTGGCTGGATTCAGACAATTTTCAGTGGTGAGGATTAAATCCTCTTTTTCCATTAGGACCGCTTCATATCTCAAGATTCTAGAATCTGTTAGCCATCTCCCTGCCCTTTGTGTTAGAATGGTGCGAACTTGATGAGGCGTACTGACCACTAGTGCCCCTCCAAAAGTTAGCTTCCTGCTTTCTTCTACCAACAGAGCTGTTCCTGATATTGCCTGAATACATTCTGGCCATCCTCGGGAGACTGGATCCAGAATTTTTGATAGGTATGCTACTGGCTTTCGCTGTCCTCCCCATTTCTGGGTGAGCACCCCCAAAGCTGTTCCCTCTTGTATGCTGACAAACAAATGAAATGGTTTGTCTAAAGAAGGAAGAGCCAATACTGGAGCAGTTATCAGATCGTGCTTTAGGATTTTTATTAATTCTTTTTCTCCATCTGTCCACACTAATTCATTTGGTTTTTCTTCCAATAATTTCAGATACAGTCCTTTAGTTTTAGCCGCATAGGAATCTATCCACAACCTACAGTATCCTGTTAACCCTAGGAACTTTCTCAATTCCCTTTTCGTCTTGGGTAGGGGTGTTTCGACTATCCCCTTTACTCTTTCAGGGCTAATTCTTCTTTTCCCCTCACTTATGAGATGCCCTAAATATTTTACTTCCTTTTCTACAAATTGAAGTTTGGACTCTGACACTCTCAGTCCTTTCTGTCCTAGAAAATTTAACAGCGCTTTTGTGGCCTCCGCCACTGGGCCTTTCTTTTTCCCTGAAATTAGAAGGTCATCCACATACTGGAGGAGGAGCGTTCCTGATGGCATTTTAAATTGCTCTAAGAGTTGTTCCAATACTTGTCCAAACAAGTTTGGACTCTCAGTGAATCCTTGTACGAGGACTCGCCACCGGAATTGTTGTTTTCTTCCAGTATTTGGATCCTCCCATTCAAAGGCAAACATATCCCTACTCTCCTCAGCCAAAGGACAGGTCCAAAATGCATCTTTAAGATCAATTACACTAAACCACCCATGTTCATGTGGAATTCTACTTAAAAGAGTGTATGGGTTAGGCACTACAGGATGTCTGGTCTGAACTATTTGGTTCAACTTCCTTAGGTCCTGCACCAATCTGTAACTACCATCTGGTTTCTTTACTGGTAGTATAGGGGTGTTATAAGGTGACATGCAAGGTTCTAACAACCCATCTTGCACCAGAGTTTCTATGACTGGCTTCAAGCCCTTCCTTCCTTCCAATGGTAAAGGATACTGTTTCTGACATACTACTTCACCTTCCCTTTTTAACTTTATTTTAATGGAGGTATATCTAAAATTCCTCTATTCCCTTCTTTAACCCATACTTCGGGGTTTATCTCTTTGATATCTTCCTCTGAAAGAACTGCCACCTTTACTACCATTTCTTTGTTTTCCACCCTTACTTCTAGCCCTAGTTCTGTCATCATGTCTCTTCCTAACAAATTTGTGCCTAATTCTGGTAAGTAAAGAGGCTGACACATTGTTTCTTCTTTCTTATGTTTAATTTGCATTGGTTCAAACATTGGGGTCCGAATTTGGC
This sequence comes from Shinisaurus crocodilurus, assembly GCA_021292165.1. Taxonomy (NCBI): domain Eukaryota; kingdom Metazoa; phylum Chordata; class Lepidosauria; order Squamata; family Shinisauridae; genus Shinisaurus; species Shinisaurus crocodilurus. The sequence continues at coordinate 21,026,183 of CM037878.1, read as the reverse complement.
CTCCTACCCCTGACGCTAGTACAAAATTATTGGACAATTGGGTTCCTACAGGTCTGTAATTAAGGGAGGTTCTTTCTGCTCCACTATCTACAAGAAATACTGTATCCTCTTCCCCTGGCCCCACCTTTAAATTTATCAAGGGTTCCCGGTGGGTCCTTTTAAAAGGATACCCCTGACTCCCCTAATCCTCTTCCATATTCATTAGTGGGATAATCCTTTCTTCCCTTTGGATCTCGGGACAATCTCTTTTAAAGTGTCCTAATTTTCCACACCGGAAACATCCAGCTCTCTGTCCTCCCCTTTCTTGACCTCTTCCTGTCCCCAACTGCCCATCCTGATTTTGTCTGCTTGAGCCTGGTTTTCCCTGTTTCCACTTTCCCCTCCCCATTTTTCCTTGTTGTCCCTTCTGACCATTAGCCTCCATCTTTTTCTTCATAACTTGGTCCACTGTATTCACCATCAATTTTATATTCTTCCTCTCTTTTTCATCCTCCCTTTTTACATACACTTTTTGTGCCTCCCTTAAAAGATCCTCGATATTTTTATCACTCCAGTTGTCTATTTTCTCAAGTTTCTTTTTAATATCTGGCCATGACTTTGTCACAAAATTGACTTTTAAGAGGGACTGACTCACTGGATCTTCAAGGCTCATACCAGAATATTTCCTCATTTGATCTTTTAGTCTTTGAAGGAAGTCAGATGGTGACTCCTCCTTGTTCTGCTGTACCTCAAAGGCTTTGGTCAGATTCTGGGACCTAGGGACTGCGTGTTTAATTCCTTTGATCATTAAGGTCCTAAGGTCTTTCATTTTAATCCTTTGTGAATTCCTCTGGTGATCCCACCCAGGGTCAAGATTGGGATACTTTTGATCAGCTGGTTCCACCCCTTGTCCAGGAGGGTGTTCCCTGTCCCATTCAGACAGGGCTGCCCTTCTGATCATGGCTCGTTCTTCCCCAGAGAACAAGATGGCCAAGATGGACATCAACTCTTCCCATGTATACGTATTAGGTCCCAAAAATTGATCTATTTGTTCTCCCAGCCCCACTGGGTCTTCCATCAGAGGCTTCATTTCCTTCTTAAAAATTCTTATGTCTGAACTATTAAGTGGGGCATTTACATACCCCATTTGCCCTGGACCTGTTGGGACTTCCCTTAGAGGGTACATGTTTGTCCCTCCACGAGTCAGATCTGGGGATGGATCTTCTGATCTTCCCCATTTGTCTCTATCTGACCCTAGTGTGGCACTCTTGGTTCTTCTCCGAGTTCCCTCAGGAAAGGGAAGGTTTTGTGTGTCTTGTTTTAATTGGGCTACTTCTCTGGTTACATGAGCTTCCCTAACCTGGGGTGCTGTTTCAGCTGGGACTTCTGGGTCGGCTCCGCCAGCCCCTTCCCCTCCACCCAGGGGTGCATATGGCGGCGGTAGCCGAGACAGAGGGTCCCAACATTCAGGGTCTTTCTCAGAAACTTTTTCTTTCTCTTTCTTTGTCTTTTCCCCTAGGTAGCACATATTTTCTATCCCATTCTCCACCCAACATTTGGCATAATCAGATTCTTCCTGAGAATATGGTCTTTTATTATTTACATGGATGTTTAATGTCTGACACAGCCACATTTCCCCTGCCCCAAACTTAGGCCAGAAGACTGCAGGTGGTCTAATACTCTCCTTAGTCCAGACAAAACAACAGAAATTTATCATTTTCTTTTTATCCTTGTTTTGAGTACATGGAATTTCCTTCCATAGTTTTAACATCCGCCCTAAGGGACTATCTGGCGGAATATCAATCCTTTCCCTAGGCACCTTTTCTTCCTGGATCTTTCCTGACCCAACCTTGGAACTATAGTTCCCCATCGAGACCCTTTCACGCTCCTTAACAATCACTTCGTCCGTCTCTGGCCGCCCTCTCGCGAGGTAACGGAAACGCAGATTGGGACTCCACACTCACTTCGTGTCTGGGACACGTCTCACACACTCCACATTCAGTCTCGATATCCAAGAGCAGTACTTTAAGGGAAAATTTTCCTGCCCTTATCCCAACCACCAAGGTAAAATAAATAGCCCAATTTTTCTTACCTTGGTCTGTGCACAGAGTTGCCTGGTTGACCGATCTCGTGCCTACCCAACCGGTTTCTCCTAAGTGCCTTTCACCAGTCCAGCATCTCGGGTTTCCTTGGCCAGTCCGTCACTGACCACCCTTGGCACCAAGGAGACTACTGAACTCAGTAGGACGCGTCTTCCCGTTGGTTGGCAATGGCAGCCAGCGACTGTGATGGCAGGATCCCGGACGAGCCCCCAATTTGTTAGAAGTGACTTTGTTCAAGTCCTGTAAAAAGAAATAGTTCTCTGGACAAGAAAATTGGTGAAAGCAAAGCACTTTTTATTGAATACAGTCTTGCAAGAGTGGGTGCGCTATGCAGGTAGGCACACCTTAACATTCAAGCAGCGTGTTTTTATTCCCTATGCCCGGCCGCAGGGTTCCTCCCTCATTCCCCCATTGGCTGGGTACTTTGAGGTTTACAGCCTATCCCGACCGCCTAAACCGAATACATTATTCCCCGCCCCTGTTTACCGACCCTCCTCTTGTTGTGTGGCATCCTGTTACTCTAATTTCCTATTGGCTCTTCCACACATTCCTTAACTTCATTTTAACTTTGACCTCTTACTCTCCCATCAGCAGACACCTCTTCTTTTGACACATTTTTATGCCTGGTCTGTGTTTCCAGAAAGGGAGGATTCTTCATTTATCTGTTACCTACTTATTCAATGTCATCCCTATCTAAGCATAATTTATCATCTACTAATCCCATGCCATCCTTATGACCCGGGCATTGAGTTCCTTACATATTTTAGGCCTCATTTATCACTAGACTGGGGCCCCCATTCAGGGTGAGTTCTCTGGCTTCTTTTAATTTCTGTCTTTTATTTCATTTAATATAATTTGGGAAAGAAACTTTCTATAATTCTTACAGTGGGGGAATAATTTCTTGGCACCGCACTGTTTCTCCAGCACACAGGGCAAAGCACTTGGCAATGTGGCACACACACAAAACAAGGTCCATTGAAATGGCTAGACAATGACTGGGTTCGCACGACACGATAAACCACGGTGGGTTGTGTGAGCCATATTTGTTTCAGAGTGGCTTGTTGTGTGTTGTCCAAACCCGGCAGCATGGTTTGTTAACCACGCACAAGCCATTCTGGCCGGGTTTGGACAACATGACAAACCACTCTGAAACAAACATGGCCCGCAACCCACCATGGCTTATCTTGTTGTGTGAACCCTGTCACTATTTCCAAGTAATGCAGAAGCATAGAAAACTACAGCTAGTCCATCTGCCTCAGTGTTATTTGCTTTGGCTGTCAGGAGCTCTTCATGGTTCTGGACAGGGGTCTTTCCCAGTCATACCTAGAGATGCCAGGGGTTGAACCTGTGACCTCCTACATCTGAAGCATGTGCTCTCCTACTGAGCCACAGTCCTTTGTGTTGCTGTATTTATTTTATTTATTAGTTATGTATTATATTTATACCCTGCCTTTTTTCCTGCAAGGAACCCAAGGCGGCTTACAGAATCCTCCTCCTTCTCTCCATTTTATCCTCACAACAACCCTGTGAGGTAGGTTAGGCTGAGAGTCAGTGACTGGCCCAAAGTCACCCAGTGAGTTTCATGGCCGAGCGGGGGCTAGAACCCGGATCTCCCGAGTCCCAATCCAACACTCTCATCACTACGCCGCACTGGCTCTATGACTTGCTGTATGACTTGAATAGCTGGTACTGTATCTCCAAAGCTTTTTCTTTTTCTTTTTTTTGAAGAAAAATGAGTGAGAAAGTCCTGCACCTAGCTAAACTCATCCATTAGTTTCCCTTTTGATGATTGATGTGCAAACTTTCAATTGAGCAGGATTCAGTTTCAGTGGGCCGTATACCATTAAAATTTTACAAGAATGTTGTGTGCGTGCGTGCGTTTGTTCCAGTTTGCTGCTTCAAAGCGTAGGGGTACCTTGTAAACTTTGACTTACATGCTTTAAAAAATTTCAGCCAGTGGCCCCAAGCCAAAGTATCACCAGATTTGTACACCCCCTTCCCAATAACAAATGAGATGTCCTATGGCAAGTTTCTGTTCTGCCCACATTTTTTTACTCCTGGCTTCCACATGAAAGGTACTTCGGTTTTATGAGCTTTCTAGTCAAACTTGGTCATTGCTGCCTTTGCACGTCCCCTTGATGCCTTATGATCCCACACACCTCCATATTGCTCTATTCAAAGACTATGAGATCAGTCTAGTCTGCTGTGGGCACAGCATTCATATGTGGAGAGATGCCCAGAAGGCATAACAGGTCCTTGTCTCTCTCCGCCCCCACATTCTCAGGCAGGCACTTTACCAAGCCATTACTGGGAATGAGACAGGAGATCTAATATATTGCCTGCATGCCCTGTTTGTGGACTTCCCAGAAGCCCTGTTCAGGCATTCAGGAGATCACGTGAGGTCCCAAAGAGTGTGTCTGCTGGCTCTGCCCACCTACTTCTACCCAGCCTGCACTGGGCACAATCAAACTTGACTATTCTGCAAAACACTTCCTGAATTACCATCTTCAGCATGTAACATATTACACCATGTCCGCTATCAGCAACATCTTTTTCTCACACTCCTTCTTTGGGGTTACTGTTTAAATCAAACATGAGCAAAAGTTCTGCGAATCTTGAAAGCTAGTTCAGTTCACTGCTTTGTGGGTTTTATTTGGTCATAATCGGGTGCAGGTATTTCTCCCCATCTTGGATCAATGTGGGAAGGAGCAAATGATTTGTGGTGATACTCTGGAAGCAACATGGCTAACTGACAAGTGTATTGGTTACAGAGTCCCAACCTGAGTCTTTTGCTTTGCGCAAAACCCAAGAGGCACATTCCTAGGTCTCCTCCCCTCCACTTAAGTTTGTTCTAGAACTTCATGCTACCAGACAAGGTGACATAATCATAGAGCTAAGGGCCAAAACAGACATTACTTTAAATCTGCATCTACTATCTAGCAACTACACCTTATTTTCCTTTTTCTCTAAAGTGGGTGCAGGGACCATAATCCAGATCAGGACCCTAGCATAGGAGAGGGAGGGTGGCTTTTAAGATCTGGATCAGGCCTCTAGACCTACTCTAGAGTAAAAATGAAAGCAGACGTAGCTGCTAGATCTGGATTTTATGTTATGTTTGCTTTGGCCCTGAAAAGACTCTTGTAGGCCAACTTGTCCAAACCCCTGATGGATGCAGGAAACCCAAAGCTAGAACATTGACAACAGATAGTTGTCCAGCCTCTTGAAGGTCACCAGTGAGGGACAGCCCACCACTCTTCTAGGTAATTGATTCAATTGCCAAATTGATCTTATCACCAAGAGGTTTGTTCAGCAGAAATCTGTCGTCCTGCATCTTAAGCCCATTAGATGTAGTCTGGTCCTCTGGGGGAGCAGTAAACAAGTATCAGACCCTTTTCAGGTGCTTGAAGAATGCCATCATGAAGGTCTTTGAGCTTCAGTAAAACGTCTGAAATCAGAGGTAACTGAGATCCAGGTATACCTGGAGAAGATCAGTGTGGGCAAGGGAGGCTGGTGACTCCTATGTCAGTGGGGCTCCTTATCCATTGCAGGTTTTATTGGGAGCTTTATAGGAGCTATCCATGGTTCTCAGCTCCATTTGCCCCAAATAGCTTCCACACCATGGAGCGCCATGGATAGTTCCTATAAAGCTCGAAATACAACCTGCAATAGATTGTTGTGATATATATCACATTACCAGCTGTGGCACACTGTTTACACATGGAAGGAACAGAATGGCGGGTAAACAGGTTTATTATGTCTCTGTAGGATCTCGTGTTTTCGCAGGGGTTACTTGAGTGTGAGAACAATTTGAGCTAGTCACATGGTTTGTATGTTCTGATGACGTGTTAACTTGTCTGTCTGGAGCCATTTTAGAGAGAAGCTGAACTGTTTCTTTCTTCTTCTTCTTCACCTTCTTGGTGATGCATGCTGGACTTGTTACTGCTACAATGTAATGTCTTTGCTGCAGTGGAGTGAGCACAACTCAACTCCACTGAATGTAATGCTTGCTATGCATTTATACTCTGCACATGGACTGTAACTAGGAAATGTATACTCTGTAGAACTTTACTTGCTAAGTGAATAAACAGGTAGAAATAGACCTGTGGTGTTTACAGAGTGTTTCCTGATTCCATGGATTAATCTGCAACGGAGCAGCCAGGCTGGTTCACTGGCACACACGCTGCACGCTGCTGCGGGAGGAGGGAGACAGATATCTGGAAGCTCTGTGTGTGGATTGTACAGGCAAGTGCAGGCACACAGACCAGGATTATAAATCTCCTAACCCGCACACACACTCTGCTAAAAGTCAAGTTCCATCATAGATTAGGAGTCCCACTGACATTGGAGTCACCAGCCTCCCCTGAGTGTGTGGGCTTTCCATGTTCTGCCAAATGAAGTAAATGAATCGGACATAAACCTCAGGGTGCTCTTCATAAACTGGTTTTTAAAATGCTATTTACCTTCTTTACCACTGGTGCTAATTTTTGGCTGAGTTCTCCTGCAGAAATTTTGTATGCGAGTCAGGGTATTGTGTTTTGCTACTATACTCCCCACACACGGAGGCCAAAAACTTGCCCCGTCAAATGTGGGCTGCTGCAATCATAAGATAAGAGCTGTCGCTCTGTAGTAGAGCACCTGCTTTGCATATGCAAAGTCCCAGGTGTCATCCATGGCACCTTCATTCAAAAAATTGCAAGCCAACTAGCAGCGTTAGAAAAAGCTTTTTTTGCCTGACACCCTGGACAACTGGTGTGTAACTAGTTAGTTGCTAGTGAAAGATTGCATGAGTAGGCTAGGTGGGCACTGGTCTGTCGGCAAACGTGATGGAATCTTATACCCTCTCCTGAATGTGTCCCTTTATAGACTTCACCGGTTACTTTCTTCATGACCTCATCACTTACTGTGTTTTTGGATGTACACTTAAATTAACACCTCCAAATCCTTCTCCCCTCTGTTTCACTCTGTTTTCTGCTCTCCCATGCCTGGTCTTTCCCTATCCTTAGTCTTGATGTGGTCCTTGCTGTGAGAAGATGGCTTGTCTGACCAGTTTTCACACTTTTGCATTTGATCTCTGCTCCTGCCCCCTCCCCTCTCCCGTCCCATGCACGAGTGCATGCATAGTTCTAATTTTTCTTCTCTTGGGTACTTTTGCATATTGGGGAGGGGGGGGTTATTATTTTTGTTAAGGGTCTTTTTGTGCAAATCTTGGGATTCACCTGACCACACAGAGGCCTCCCTCTTGGGCATCAGTTGTGCTGTTTCAGTGACATAAGTATTAGCACTCAAGGCTGAAGATGGGAAATAAGAGGGAATTATCCTTCATGAATTCATGTAAATACTAGTTCTTTTTATTATGGCTGGACTCTGAAAACTGCAGAACATAAGAAAGCTCTCTGTTAATTGTCAAACTATGACTAATCACTAGAGGCATTAATTCTGACACACACACACACACACACACACACTCTGACAAAGATCTATCCAGGCGCCTGCTTACACATGCTTGAGTAATATGAAGAGCAGAAGTGCAAAGTATCAAAATGGCCTTACACTCCCCAAACTGTGTTTGTTGATGCTATTCACCGTGTTTTACCAAGGCTATTTTGTCAAGACTTGGACCGGGGATCACATTTTCTCCCCCCCCCCCCTCGAGATGTCCAAGTGCTCTTGATGATGGATGCCAGCTAACTCTGAATGCATTTGTTTAATTTCTGCTGGCACATGGTAGATGCCATTGAACAGAAGCTGTGTCTAAGGGAAACCAGCTCCTTTCAAATATTTAGAAAAAGAAAATGTCTGTCATGTGAAAGTGGAGAAGCATATTTGAAGGTCATTTCTATGTTTCTGTTGTTTGAACCTGAAACATTAATCTGAAGTGTGATGTGAACGAACATCTAGTAAGTTTGGGCACTGTTGGCTTGTTTCTGAGCTGCTAGAGCAGTGTTCTCCAACCTTGGGTCCCCAGATGTTTTTGGTCTACAACTGCCAGCTGGAGCATGCTGGGAGTTGTAGGCCAAAAGCATCTAGGGACCCAAGGCTGGAGAACACTGTGCTAGAGTTTAAAGGGTGGTGCCTGGCTGCCTGCAGTCATTGGAGCTGGAACTGTGCCAAATGCTCTCTAGGTTTGATAGTGACCCAAGCCTCCTTCAGGCACTCAAAATGAACATGTGAAGGGGCACAGTGGTATCACACCCTTTTAGCCTGGCCCCCAGCATGTCCCCATGGAGGAAGCTTCAGACCTTCACAAGTAGAGGTGGTGTCAAGGGGTGGTCCACTAAGGCTGGACCCCTGAATCTTTCACTTGGAGCCCTGAATCTCTGGGAGGCCCTCTGCCCCACCACCCTGCTGTCCATGGGCAGTTGCTGAATGAAGGAACAGGGGCCCCCAATGATCTCTGTTGCAGCTGATCCTCCTGGATTAGCTGGCTTTTTGCCCACGTGTGCTTCACTTCCTGCTGCTCCTTGCTTGAATCTTTCTGCCTGAGGTTTTTTTCTGAAATCAAATACCCTCCCCTGTCCATACATCCCATTTTACAAATGAAGGGTGTCCTTAGGAAAGAGAGCTCCAACCTTGGAGTTGGGGATCTGTGCTCTGATCCTGCCCTTGCTCGCAGCTGGTGTGGAAAGAACTGCTTCTCTGATGTTGGAAAATCAACCTTGGAGAGGGGGTAAAAGGGGCAGGAAGAGGAAGAGACTGGAGCCACCAGGATATGATGTGTCCTAACAGCGCTCCAGCCTCCTTTCCTCGCCTCCCGAGCACCACAGCAAGACAGCTGAAAATGGCCATCTAGCTGAATTGCAGAGTGGGAGGAGCAGGGAGGTGGAGATTGCTTCCACCACTCCTCCCGCTCTGGACTGGATTTCATAGATTTCATAGATCATAGAGTTGGAAGGGGCCTACAGGCCATCGAGTCCAACCCTCTGCTCAATGCAGGAAATTAGAGGAGGGGTCTCCCATCCAAGTAACAACCAGGCTTGACCCTGCTTAGCTTTCCACACTCAAGACAAGCTGAGCCAGCATAAGCCACATGCGAGCATCAAGGACGCACACAGTCAATAGCATTGCTCTCTTAAAGTCTTTCCTTTGGCTCCTTTAACTGTCTTTCTCCATCCCACTTCCAATTGTAACTTTTCAACTGATACTCTTCACCTGCCACTCTGCTCACCATTCGATTTCACTTTCCTGCCACTCATTCTTTGGTTACAGTGGCCAATAGGATTATATTGGCCTATATAGGATTATATAATAATCCTATTATATTTTATTTATTTATTTATTATTTATTATTAATATTTATTTATCGCACATCTGGCCGGCAACCGGCCACCCTGGGCGATGTACACAGAATAAAATACATAAATGCAATAAAATACATTAAAACAATATAAAAATTTAAAATCTTAACCCACCCCATATTCCCGCCTGAACAACCAGGTTTTTAATGAGCGACGGAAGCTCATCAGAGAGGGGGCATGGCGGAGGTCACTCGGGAGAGAGTTCCACAGTACGGGGGCCACCACAGAAAAGGCCCTCTTCCTCGTCCCCACCAGTCTAGCTGCTCTGGCTGAAGGGACAAGGAGAAGGCCATCCGTGGCAGATCTTGTTGAGCGGCCCACTTGGTGTTGCTGGAGACGCTCCTTGAGATAAGCTGGACCAGAGCCGTATAGGGTTTTAAAGGTCAAAACCAACACCTTGAATTCGGCTCGGCAAGCAACTGGTAGCCAGTGCAAATCCTTCAGCACTGGCGTGATGTGATCCCGCTGGCGGCTGCCTTTAACCAGGCGAGCCGCCGCGTTCTGTACCAGCTGCAGCTTCCGAACCGTCTTCAAGGGTAACCCCACGTAGAGCGCATTACAGTAGTCTAGGCGAGAGGAGACCAAGGCATGAACCACTGATGGGAGCAGGTGATTAGGAAGGTAGGGGCGCAGCTGCCGTATCAGATGGAGTTGATACAGCGCTGCCCGGCTCACAGCTGCCACCTGAGCCTCCATGGACAGCTGGGAGTCTAGAATGACTCCCAAGCTGCGGACCTGGTCCTTCAGGGGTAGATGTACCCCATTCAGCACCAGGTCAACATCCCCTAACCTCCCCTTGTCCCCCACCAGAAGTACCTCGGTCTTGTCGGGGTTTAGCTTCAGCATGTTCCTTCCCATCCAGCCAGCCACTGACTCCAGGCACTTGGACAGGGTCTCAACGGCCAACCTCGGTGAGGACTTGAAACAGAGGTAGAACTGCGTGTCATCCGCATACTGATGACACCGCACACCCAAAAATAGGATTATATTGGCACAAAGTGCCAGTGTGGCGTAGTGGTAAGGGTGTTGGACTGGGACTCGGGAGATCCGGGTTCTAGTCCCCACTCGGCCATGAAACTCACTGGGTGACTTTGGGCCAGTCCCTGACTCTCAGCCTAACCTACCTCACAGGGTTGTTGTGAGGATAAAATGGAGAGGAGGAGGAGGAGGATTATATAAGCCGCCTTGGGTTCCTTTCAGAAAAAAGGCGGGGTATAAATATAATTGTGGAGGACAGGGACTGGTCCTTTGCGTGAGTTCGGGACTTAAAGGGTTAACCGGCACTGAGAAAATGCCCTTTACGTGGCTTCTGTGAATTTAAACCCAGCCACGGCAAACCATTGACACTGAATCGTATTGAGACAGAAGGCAAATATGTTTATAACGCCTTTAATGGAGCAGAACTAATAGACTACCAGGAATTTCAAACTATAAACAACAGAGTCCATAAAAATCACTAAAGCGTAGAACTTCAATACACACACGAGGTATAGGCTTGCGTAATACAGAGAATAACTTCACCATAGAGAATCTGACTTACTGAGCTAGCGTAGCAGTTCGTGTAGCTGGTCTCCGGGTGCTGCGCCTGGGGTTGGAGTTAGCTTGGCCCTGACCGGAGCCAGGGACCTGATCCATGCGAGCCTGCACCTTGTTCCCAACTACCCCTTTGTTCTTCAGAACGTGCTTTTTCTACCTTCCCTCACTCCCTCCCCGCCCTTGATGACCCGGTGGGCTGGTTCTGCCCAGCGGGGTGGTGGTGCCTCTTGGGTGCTGGCACCTTTTGGATACTTTTAGGGTACTTTGCAGCTCTTTGAGACTGCGCTCCCCACCTTCAGGATGTTATGCACTTCCTTGAGGGTAGATGTAAATGCTTCCTATTGAGGGTATGCAGATGTAACTATATAAAACCGGTCTGCCCAGAACTGTGCCTCCGGGTGGGGATTATGCAGACAGATGGAGGGAGAGGGGTGGCAGAGAAAAGGGGAAAATATGTCAGGGTTCAGCAGTGTGTGATCAGGCTTTCTCTTCACAATAATAAATAAAAATAAAATAAAATATATGGCAGTGTGAGGGCATTGTCACGAGGGACCAAGAAGAAAGGGACCATTAAATAAATAAATAAATAAATAAATAAATAAAATAATAGCCTAGGAACAACATGAATGTGTTCACAGCAAGTGGTGAAAAATGGCTGAACCCCAGGAGCCCTTGTCAAGACTCGCAGAACAGAAAACAACGTGCCCTTCAGCGCACCCCTAATTGGGCCATAGAAGCGGCTGAAATTCTGTTTATGTGTGTCTCAGCACCCTGCTGAGCCCTTCATGCTCACTTAATATTACATGTACTTATTGTTCAGAAGTCAGAAGTTGTGGGATATGCTTTTTTTTAGTCTCTGATTAATACAGTAATACCTTGGATTGCAAGTAACTTGGTTTGAGAGCGTTTTGCAAGACAAGCCAATTTTTAAATATTTATTTAATTTTTTTTTACTTGATATACAAGCGACGTCTTGCAATACAAGTACTGTAGTACGGCTTAAATTAAAAATCTCTGTACAAATTTTTTTTGGGGGGGGGATTTCGTTTTGATATAAGAGTGTTTTGGATTACAAGCACGTTTCCGGAACGAATTATGCTCTCAGTCCAAGGCATGACTGTACAAGGATGGTCAAAAGGTGGTAAGTAACAAACCCATGTTGAGAATGGACCCTTCCAAGTAAAGGTCCTAGCAATGATGTGCTCTTCCAGCTTTTTACCAGGGCTGGCAGCTGGACCTTTGAAGAGATGATATTTTTCTCCCTCTTTCATAATACTAGAACCCACTGGGGTGATCCCATGAAGCTGATCGGTGGGAGATTCAGGACAGATAAAAGGGGGGAGTTCTTCACACAGTGCATAATTAAATTCTGGAATACACTTCCACAAGATGTAGGGATGGCCACTAATTTGGAGAGCTTTAAAGGGGGATTGGACTAATTCAAGGAAGAAAAGGCTATCAATGGCTACTAGTCCTGATGGCTATATGCTACCTCTGCTCTCAGAGGCTGTATGCCTATGTACACCAGTTGCTGGGGAACATGGGTGGGTGGGTGCTGTTGCACTCATGTCCTGCTTGTGGGTTTCCCATGGGCAGCTGGTTGGCCACCGTGTGAGCAGAATGCTGGACTAGATGGACCCTTGGTCTGATCCAGCATGGCTCTTCTTATGTTCTTATGCCAAAGTTTAGATTTTCCAGGCTTGGGATAGATTAACTTCCATGTAATTGTTCCCTTCCTAATCCAAGGCAAGCACTGTGGCCCCAAATTGTATTTGAGTTGGATGTACTCTGAACCAGAGAAGAATCTCTACCTACCCTGCTTTCCTTCCCTTCTCCCAAACTTATCTGGTGGTGGGGTAATGACAACAGCAAGGTATCTCACTGGGTCTCTCTCTCTCTCTCTCTCTCTCTCTCTCTCTCTCTCTCCATCCCTTCCTCTGTCTGGCATCTAGGATATTGCAGAATCAGCATCCCAAGCTCCAAAGTTTCTTGGAAATGTACCGGTAGTTCTCCAGGGTTCCAGGGTCAATGATATGAACTCAGCCTTGCAGCTGCTAGTCTTACCAAAACAAAATAGCCTTTTATTCTGTAGTTATGTGCTTGCGTGCTGCATAGAATGAGAGTGCACAGCCTCCAAATTAAAAATAAATAAATCAGGAAGACATATTTTAGAGATGAAAGAAAGATTGAGGCTTCAGCTCATTGAGGTCCTTAGAGTTCTGCCTTGTTCCCATTCACAAATGCGAGCTTTTGTTGTTGTTTGGATGGGGAAAGTGCACATTTGGGTGTGCATTTTTTAAAGACAGGAACCCAAAAGCATACTTCCCCTCATTGCATTCCCCCCCCCCATGTACACTTTTAAAGTGCACATTTATTAAATGCATCGTGCGAACATGAGCACAACCTCAGGGATATATGAGCTTTGCCTGGAAAATGCACTAGCATTCACGTTCAGCAGTGAGAATGGGCCAAATTCTCGTCAAAAACAAATCAAAGTGAAATTCTTGTACATCCTTGGCAGTGGATAATACAATATGGCTTAGCAATGGAACTTGTGTGTATGCCACAGGTAGAGTTGCCCCTGGAGTGACATATGAAGCGAATTTGGAGGTTCCTCCTCAGACAAAACATCTGAGGAATTTCAAGAAAGAAAAGTCAAATGAGCTTCAATAAGAACCACTGAGTGTTCCCCCCCATATTTTCTAATGTATTATTAATATTAATAATTAACACTGATTATTCATATGAATATATCCGCACCCCTAGTTACGAGCACCATTCAGTAGGTGCCTGTGCTGTAACACTCGTGTGGCCTTTGTTTCCATATTAAGGAAACACAGTAGCTGTACTTGTTGCGGGCAGGACATAGGTTGGCACTTGGTCTACTGGTTTAAAGAATATTCCCAACAATGGGAGCTTCCTCAGGTAGGATCATGTGGCTGGTTCAGCCTTGGTTTCACAGGCCTCCTGTTACACCTGAAAGAACTATTTGATGACTCAGGGCTTTTGAGAGGAGGAGACTTTAATGGCACTCCTGGGCAGTGAATGCAGCTGAGTTGAGCTGGTGGATCAGATATCTCTGGGCCTAAAGCTAATGCACAGACATGCCCCGCTCTTGAGTGCTGGTAATTATTTATGATTTGACTTCAGAAAATAGAATGGGGGGAATCAGAAGGAGTGGAACAACAGCAACAAAAAGCAATCTCTTTTGCTCAGGCACAGGGTAATTTTTATCTGAAAGTGACTGAGCTGCAAAAACACAAAATAACTCAATTGTGCTTTCATGGTACACATTGTAGAGGTTGAATCAGTTGCGAGTGAAGGGGGGGGGATAACAAGACAGACACAGTAGTTTGGTATAAACTTGGGCCACATTTATTTAAAACAGATCTGCAAAGGCTGGGGACACTGTGGGCTTCTGCTCTCTACAGACAACCAGCCTGTAACGATAACAAGCAAGACATCCAAGCTCTTTCGGGTGGCGTCTATCCACTCGCCACCCCTCAGGTCTGTACCATCCAGGTGTAGGGAGGCTTTCCCGTGTCACCCTCTCCTGGGGCTGCAAAACTCCAAGTGGGCACTGTGAGTTACCCTCAAAGGCATTCTATATCTCCACTCCGGGCTGCAAAATCCAGAGCATGAAGCCTCGAGAATTGCCAACCCCCTAAAGGTGCCTATGGATGCTCAGCAACCCCAACTGAAATGTGCTCACAGCTACCTGCCTAAATGTGACCAGATCAACCTAAGAGCCAATTAACCTCTAAGCAACCATTACCCATCCCTTCTAACAGTGTGGAGTAGGCGAAAGAAACAAGCAGCCCTCAGCCAATCAAGATGCCTGCCAAAAATTCCTACTTGCCCCCCCCCCCCCAAAAAAGATGACCAGGTAAACCCACACTGCATACAGGGAGGGAGGGAGGGAGCCAAAAGATCCAAGGAGGCCGAGGGTGGGGCTCTGCGGGCTAATATAGCCCCATAAGCCCCAACACTCAGCTGACATGACATGCACAGTTAGCAGACTTCTTGAGCCCGCCTGCCTCTCCACCCTGCAATATCCTTCTGTGCCCAGACAAGCTGGGCATTTTTTTGCCTGTTCTCTTCCAGCAGCCAATATCGGCATCTTTTTTTCTCTATTGCTAAGCTTTTCTTTCTCTTGCTTTGTTTTCCTTTCCAGCCATCCATTAAGATGCAATGTGTTTTGCAAATTTGCGCGTAAAAGAAAAATGGCATTCGAGCCTCACATTCAGTGACAGGATATTTGTACGCATGTATGGCATAGTCCTGCTAATTCTAGACTATTGAAAATCTTTCCTGCTCCCCACCTTGGCACCTACATAAGGAGTTGTACAGCTCAAATCAAGCTCTGCTGCCACATGTTTGGATCATCACTACATTATTCCCCAGGAGATCACAACAACATAAGAAGATTCCTGCTAGATCAGAGTGTCAGAAATGATATTGTAGAGCTGGGAAGGGTGCAGGAAAGGGCAACCAAAATGTTGCTACTGCTTCCTTCTCCACTTCACTCTTGAGGGTAAAGAAAGGGAAAGAGTGGGGAGGATATTGTGGGGGCCTGGGAAGGACATGACAGAAAGAGGTCAGAAGCCATTCTCTGACCTAGTTATTCATCTGAGTAGGAAAAGGTTGGCAGGATTCAGGATTGTCTTAAAAGTTCACCTCTGCTTGGAAGCAACCTTTTAAGGACCCCAGAAGTTGATTTCCAAGCCAAGCTTGAGCAAACCTCTATGACATCTTCAAGTAATGGCCAGTCCGTGGATACTAATGGAAGAACCTAAGAAGAGCCATGCTGGATCAGACCAAGGGTCTATCTAGTCCAGCATTCTGGTCACACGGTAGCCAACCAGCAGCATATGGGATCCCACAAGTAGGACATGAGTCCAACAGCACCCTCCCACTCATGTTCCCTAGCAACTGATATACATAGGCATACTGCCTTTGATACTAAAGGTAGCATATAGCCATCAGGACTAGTAGCCATTGATAGCCTTCTCCTCCATGAATTAGTTCAATCCCCTTTTAAAGCCATCCAAATTGGTGGCCATCACTAAATCTTGTGGTGGTGAATTCCAGAGTTTAACTATGCGCTGTGTGAAGAAGTCCCTCCTTTCATCTGTCCTGAATCTCCCACCAGTCAGCTTCATGGGATGTCCCCTTTGGGTTCCAGTATTATGAGACAGGGAGAAAAATGAAGAAACAGTAGGAGAAGGCAGATTTATCCCCTTACATTCAAAGCTTGCAGTGTGCGCAAAGAAAAAAAAAAGGATACGGTTATTGTTATTAGACACATGCAGACATTCAGACATACACATATCAGAAAGCAAAATAGCTCTTTTGCTGAAGCAGTGGCTTATTCCCCCTTGTTGTTTCTAAACTTGCGAAATTACATGTAAAAGCCATAAACTCCTTTGTATCATTCATAAACATAATAAAAAAAATGTTATCACATAACTTTGACTTGTCAATAATTCTATCCTTAGCCCAAGGGGTTGAAAACAAAATTATTTCTGTTCCACATTTTAATTATGCCATAAACTTTGGGAAATAGCTATTGATCTTCCACATCTGGCATAAAAAGATTGCTTTTCTTCTTGTCATATTAAGTCAAACTCAAGCATATTACAGGAGCTTGAAGTAACATGTGAAAAATCAGATTACTTCCTTTTCTTTTTTATGTATTGCTCCCAAACGATGGAATGTGCTCTCTCAGGAACTATGATTGGTCCCCAGTCTCTTGGCTGTTAGAAAGGGTGTAAATATGCATCTTTTCAATTTAGCCTTTTACAATGCATCGTTTAATGTTTTAGGGTGCAATCTTGTGGGTTTCGCCCTCAATGCTCATAGCATCATATGCAGGGTGACAGGAGCTGCGGAGGCGATCTTTGCCTCCTCATCCTCGCATGCTGCATTGTTGCTCAATGGTGGGTGGGTTTTTTTTGCCCATCTAGCGAAAGCATTTTGGTGGGAGCTGAAAGAGGCTTTTTAGCAAATAAGGAGTTATATAAATGCTTGTAATAAATAAATACATTTTTAAAAAATGGTTTCAAGAAGAATATGTATCAGAATTATTTTATTTATTTTATTTCTGATGAATGCACCTTGGAGAGCAATCCTATGGTCCCCGGAGAGCATTCCAGAGACCATAGCATTTTTCAGATTGCCCTTCCCGAAGCCGTAGACACTGCTACAAGTTCTGGAGGGGGGTTAAAGATCTGATCCCTCCCGCTGCTTCCTCACAGTCGCCGCAGTTCTTTCTCAAACCTAGCATTCTTGGAAGCCGCCAAGATTGGAGGCTTCCTTCTACTGGGAAGCAACCAGATTGGGCTGCACACTTAACTTGATATCTGCAGCCACTGTTTTGGCTGGTTAGTTCACATCAATATATTACTATCATTTCTTTCTTCATGTGCTGATTTTGTTACGAAATATCCAAAGCAGTAACTAACAGATAAACATAAAGCCAATGATATACGAATTGGTTACACTTAAAAAAACAGCGTATCTCCTCTGGTAATAAACTACACATGAAATATTTCTCCCCAAATGGAAGATTTTGAAATCATTTGTAAAATCTAAAGGGCTGGGCAGTCATTGAATACATATGAGTAGAAATGTTTAATATTGTTTAAATAGAAGAGTTAACATTTATCTTTATGGTTGAGTGGAAATTTCTAATATTTTTTTTGTAGTGATTGGCAAAACCGCGATTTGTATACTTGTGAGGTTGATGAATAAGAAAAATACTGTTTGACAATAGAAAAAGGAGAAATTTCTTTGTAAACTTAGAGTATCTATTGTCACTTATATTTGTTGTGGAGAAAATTGGAAGTCCATTTTAGTTAGGTTTTTTGTGTGTGTACGTATTTTGTAGTGTTTGTATGTTGTTTTTTATCTTTCTTAAATAAAAAAAATAATGGAAAAAAAATTAAAACCAATGATATACAAATCGGTTACACTTAAAAATCAGTGTATCTCATCTGGTCATAAACGACACATGAAATATTTCCCCCCAAAATGGAAGATCTTGAAA
Organism: Shinisaurus crocodilurus; assembly: GCA_021292165.1. NCBI lineage: Eukaryota > Metazoa > Chordata > Lepidosauria > Squamata > Shinisauridae > Shinisaurus > Shinisaurus crocodilurus. Next base: position 21,008,223 of record CM037878.1, on the reverse strand, counting down.
TCATTTGTAAAATCTAAAGGGCTGGGCAGTTGCAGGGTCACTGGGGAAGGAATTCGAGAAAACTAGGGCAACTAACGAAAAGCCCTTGCTCCTAATCACATTCCTGCCTGACAAAATTGATCTTATGACATATGAAATGCTATCTTCTCAATACAGTAATACCTTGGATTGCAAGTAACTTGGTTTGAGAGTGTTTTGCAAGACAAGCAAATTTTTAAATATTTATTTATTTATTTATTTTACTTGATATACAAGCGATGTCTTGCAATACAAGTACTGTAGTATGGCTTAAATTAAAAATCTCTGTACAAATTTTTTTGGGGGGATTTCATTTTGATATAAGAGTGTTTTGGATTACAAACACGTTTCTGGAACGAATTATGCTCTCAATCCAAGGCATGACTGTACCTGCTTTCTTGCTGCACATTATGGTCTGTCTGTACAATGAATACATGGAGTGGGGAGCAGGATCACATCCACTGTCCCTGCCCTCCCAGCCTCCATGCATTCATCAGCTCTGTGTGCTTATGTGCACACACATTTATGCATATAGGCTCTTCATGTGTCATCTGGGACCCTGCACCAAGTGGTTCAGTGTACATGAAAATGGCTGTCCTACCAGGGCCCATACATGAGGTATGTACAAAACCAACCCTCAATGCTACCTAAGGAACTTTACTAATCTTATCAAAATGTCCCTCACAGTGCAATCCAGTGTGCCTGCCCATAACTCTTCGAACTCGGAGGATTATGGCCATCCTATGGAGTGGGGAAGGAGCACAGAGGTGAAGGTCACCTCCATGCTCAGCTCCTTCTGCCCTACAAAAGATGTAGAAGGCTAATTTCAGCCATCTTTTGCCCCGGAGCCTGAGGAGGGGCGACTGAGGTGGTCCCACCAGGATGCTACATATGCTGGCGGAGCCCAAGTCCTCCCCTCCCTGCCCACAGAACACCATCTCCAAGTTCAGTCTTATGACCTTGGAGCCACAGCTGGCGCAGTTCTTTCCACGCCAAATGCGAGGGTGGAGGGAGGGCACTCCAAATTTGTAGTCCCAGCTCCGAGGTTGGAGCGTGTTTCTGAGGTTGGAGCTGGGACTCCGACCTCTCCTATGGCCACCTAGGCTCTCTCTAGTGGTCATAGGATTGCGCCCGTTATATATTTCAGATGGTTCACCCAGGGAGAAACCCCCACATTTGCTTTGAATTTTGCTTCAGGTGAAGTTTTGGTGGCAAGTCTACACTCTGCTTCTTCCTTTCAAGATCATATGACTCCTGCTGGTCCTAAGTCCTACATAAGAATTCTTTCATTTCACTCACCGAAGTAAAAGTTTTATCAAAATTCTATTGCTGAAAGCTTCAACTAGAACAGTTGGAACATTTGTGAACATTCCACTACATTGCGGCAGCTCTTTCAATAGCTGGGCAGGAAGTAAGAGGCTCAGAAACAGGCACAATTATACCCTGTTTATGAGAGAGAGAGACTATAGTACATTAAGCAACTTTAGGAAAAAATAGTTAAATTGCAGCTACTAGGAAACAAAGATGAATATTAAAACGTAACTGTTAATAGAAGTACAAATGGGCATTCATTCAAGGCATGGCTTCCCCCCCCCCCTAAAATATGCATTTGCTAGGTTTGCAATGGTAAATGGCTGTCTCTAAAGTTAGAGCTACTCCTTTTTTTTTTTCCTTCCAACATTTTGTATTGCCACAAGGTAAGACTTGTTTTATTGGTGAAAAATATGCAGGTAATTGTGGCTGTGGTTGCAATTTAGTGAAACTAAATGGGTAGATATCTGCCAAGAATGTGAAGACTGAAAGATAAGTAGGAAGAAAGCAGCTCGTGCCTTTCCTCTACAAAGCAGCCTCACTTCAGTGTAAGATTTCCATTCACTTTCCTGCCTTCAGCTACTGAAGGCAGCATTGGGGAAGTGCGACTAGGCGCCATTGCCTGCCCCTGTGCTGATGAGGAACACTCATGGCTGGTCTTGACTGTGCTTGGAGGATCCTCACCAGATGCATTGCCAGGTGGTGGGCCAACCCAGAAGTGGAGCAGGCGGCCAGTGGGCCTCAGTGTTGCGATGGAGGACACAGATGCAATGTCGGAAGCCAGGCTTGGCCGGGGACTGCTTAAAATTAGAGCATGTAGGAAGAAGAGGAAACCCCGTTGATCTGCCCCAAATGGTGGCTCCTGCTGGGGACATATGTCAGGAGAGCGCAACCTAGTAGTACTTGTGGGCTAAGACAAGGCAGGCGGAGGAGAGGTTCCCTCCTTCTTGTGTTGTCTTCCCTCCAGCCAGAGCCAGCCTAGTGTGGGGAAAAGAAGAGTGGCTGACAGGCTGAGGAAGAAAGGGGGGGGGCAAATCAAGGGGAGTGTATATGTGGGCTCTTGCCCAGTAAAAAGCATTGGTACACATTCCATCTTCGGGCGATCACCTATAATAATAACAGAGGGTGTGTGTCTGCCTGTCCATCTCCTCCATAGTGCCAAGACACTGAAACCTAGACACCTGAAACCTGCCATGCCTACTGAGGGGACCCTAGGGGTGTGCGCCTCAGGGTTATTTTGTTTTTAAAATGCATTAATTAATTTTAATGTGTCCATGTGGTTGAGGCCTGCAGTAACATCTGCAGCCACTAGGGGCACTTCCCTAACTAGCACGTAGCTTTGCAGTCCATACAGTTTGAAGCCGCCGGAGATCAGTAAGCCGAAGGACAGGAGTTATATGCCTGCCCCTTCCCTCTTCTGTGGGAAGGGAGTGGAGAGACCCACTTCCTCATCGGCCAATAGGGGCACAACATGGCAGGGCCATGCCTAGGGTGCCAGCAGGCATGGTTCCACTCAGATGGGGCAGGCACACTGTGTTCATCCCTGATCGATGTGTAAGTTTGCTTGGAGGCTTTGCTGTATCAAGCCGAGGACTAGTCCGACCTGTGCAAAGCCCGGCCCGTTCACTGGTAAGAACATAAGATTAGTCCCGATGGGTCAGGCTAAAAGCCTAGCTAGTCCAGCATCTCATTTCCCACAATGGCCAGAGTAATGCCTTTGGGAAGCAGGGCTTGACGGGCATACAACTGCAGCAGGAGAAGGTGTGATCCTTTGATGTGACGCTCCCGCCTTCCCCGGACGAAGTCACAGGAAGAAATAAAAGTGCCCTATGTATCTGGTTTCCAACTTGTGGTTTTGCCCCCTCCCTCCCTCCCACCCAACCAACAACAACAACAATAACAACGAGAGCTGGTCAGTGGGCAGACCCAGGGGAAAATTTGGGGTGTGATTGTGTAAGTGAGTAGTACTCTCTGAACAGGCCTCGGCATGGGGTAATAATGACTGGTGATGGCTGGCATCTTGACAGCCTGAGTGATAAATTGTGTTTCCATGGCTGTGTTGTAATAGGTTCTTTTATGCTTTGGTGACTGTGGGACCTGCACTACTCCCCAATGTGGTGAGTGGGGGTGGAGGTTGATTTACACTGGTGAGACAAATATGTCAACCAAGGAACACTTCCACTGAACAGCTTGTGGATGAACCTGCCAGCTCATGTATACAACCCCTCCCTTCCTCGATGCCGGGTAGGGCTTGATGCATGAATCCTGGCATTCCTTTCCCCTTCTTAAATCCTTAGAAAATGAGGGGCAGGCAGCTGAACTCTCAGAGGTGGCTGAGGGTGCCAAGACCTGTAGGCCGCATTCCAGCAGGTACACAATGAACCAATTAGGAGCACGCAGGGTGACAAAATGTGCCATGCAAGGGCAGTCAATCAGTTTGCATGTGATTCTGAGGTGAACAATGTCCCTGGAATGCTTTCTCAGGTAGGCGAAGGCATGCCAAGAAAAATCCAGAATTTAGAAAGGGTCAGCCAGCCCTAAGAAAGTAGAATTGATTTCAATGACAACATGGAAAATAAAACACACGAAGGAAGGGGAGGAATTATTCCAACTCATTTGCTGCATGAGTTTACAGGATATTTCCAGAGTGGGGTATAATCTACAAAGCAGTCTCTCTCTCTCTCTCTCTCTCTCTCTCTCTCTTTCTCTTTCTCTCTCTCTCTCTCTCTCTCTCTCTCTCTCTCACACACACACACACACACACACACACACACACTATGCTTGAGGAATTCTATCTTAGCAAATTCTGATATGAACAGACTTGATTCACTCCTCCTGGACTAATGTATGGATTAGGACATTGTTATCTCCTGGCTTTGTACATCCGAATACAGTTCTTGGTAAAAGAAAGAAAGAAAGAAGAAAAAGAGGTGTAAAATGTTTTTAAATTGTGTATTTTGAGAGAAAATAAATTTAGGAACATGTATTTTAGAAATGCATATTTCAATACATATTTAAAATTGAAATGTCATGATTTTCTGTTTAAATTGCAAGGTAGTGCAGAAATGAGATGGAGAGCTTTTCTACATGAGGCTATTAATCCACTGTATCTACTTTCGGTTTCCTCACCTGATTGAGATCTGATCTCTACAGAGAGAGCTTTACCTTTCCTGCTTTTCTGCTGCATAATCTCTAGGTGGCACTGTGTTATATTGGAATGACACAGAGACAGAAGTAGGAAAATACATTTTCTTTTGCTTTCACAAATAATACTCCATCTTCCCCACTCTAAACCCCCTGTGAAAGTGCTCTTAAAAAACAGAAGCAAAACTGCAGAGTCATGAGAACCTTTAAAGAGCCGTAAGTAAGGAATGATGAGCGCACAATAACTGCCTGTTGTAGAAAAGCTCGGAATGTATGTGAAAGTGACATGGCTCAGAAATAAATTGTTATGCCCCCCCCCCCCCGTGTCTCACATACACACACACACACACACGTGCATGCATGCACACCATAGCTGGGATAATTCAATATTTTGGATTGCTTGAGTCTCAAGGCAGCTTAATTCTCTTCCAGTGTTCACATGAGGATGTGAGCCTTTCCAGTGAGACTAAAAGGGGCCTTTGGATATGCCCTTCAATGTAGAAAGTCTTCAGCAGTGGGCATTCATAATTCTTCCCACCTTTCTACAAGTGCATCCTCAGGCTGCCTTGCAGTGATTAAAAACAATTATTTAGCAGATAAATGCATGCTTTGAATATGGTTGTGTGCTAGGAGGGATGCACCCTGGGGTGTGCGTATGTGTTTAAGGCAGATTTTGTTAAAGCTGTCTTGACAGAAAGTGAAATAAAAGGTGGGCTAAATAAGTATGTCATATGCGTCAAATATATGCATCAGAATCAGTTCATTATTATATACATTACTACTGCAGTGGTTTTCAAGCAGTGCTTGGAGAATGCTGGGTTCCTTGGAAGTAGGCAAAATTGTTTGGTTCTGAAATCAGGAGCAACATGTCGCCTTAGGCTATCAGGATTTTCCTAAGTAATGAGAAAAATCCTTGGCAGCTGCATTTCTCTTCATTAACCTCTTCTCTGTAAGGTGTGTTTACATGGGTGAAAACCAGAACATTTTGCTAAGCAGCAGCACACTGTCTGTGTCTCAGATTTCTGAGTTTCCTCTGATGTTGTTTCTTATACCTGAGTCCAACTTAACCATCTTTAATCTTTTTTTAGTTTTATGGCTATCAACAGTCCAGCCTTCCCATTGGAGGGGATGGGTGCAGAAAAGATGAGGCATGTATAATTACAGTCATGCCTTGGATTGAGAGCATAATTCGTTCCGGAAACGTGCTTGTAATCCAAAACACTCTTATATCAAAACGAAATCCCCCCCAAAAAAATGTGTACAGAGATTTTTAATGTAAGCCGTACTACAGTACTTGTATTGCAAGACGTCGCTTGTATATCAAGTAAAATATATATATATATATTTAAAAATTTGCTTGTCTTGCAAAATGCTCTCAAACCAAGTTACTTGCAATCCAAGGTATTACTGTACATTGAATTCTCCAGATGCTCAGGCTGGTCTTAGGCAGGGGTGGGCAGACTTCAGATTTGTGGGATCTGCTTTGCCTTTTTTTCTTTTTCTTTTCTTTTTTTACTAAAACCCTGAGATCCACCAACTGAAGCCTGGGGCTAAAGACATACACCTAGAATTAAAGAATTCTAAGCCCAAGAATTTGTTTTGCATACTAGAGCTGAATGGAGTTCACAGTCCTTCCACACACAAAAAATCCACTTCTGGTTACTACCCGAAAGTTGTCTTCTTCATTTTAGTAGTATAATTTAGGAGGGATCAGGACTCCTGTTCCAGTTGAGCCAGGCTTGAGCAACCAAGTCTTCATCTGAGTTATTATGGCATATTCCCATATGCTTGGTTGTTCTTCAACTTACTCTGCGTATTGCTTCCTGGTTTGTCCTTTGGCCCTGACTTGCTCTTCGGTCCTGAGGACTGGATTCTGTTGCGGCTCCCCGTTCCCAGTTCCTGGCTCATCTCAAACTGTTGCCCATGGCCTAACCTTGACAGAAAGACAATGGGTAGTCACAGCTGCCTTGCCCGCTGCTGGTTGGAGGGATTCAAGTTGTTCATCCGGCGAGGAGGCAAACCAATGAGACTCAAATGTGGGACTGGATTCTGTCCGTTGGCTAATATGTTTTGTAGATTGGACCCCCACACCAATCTGGCTGCATTCCCCCCCCCTCCTGCCCTGAGTAGCTTACCTATGGAGCAGAGGAGGCACCTTTTGTTTTGGGGTGAGAGGTAGACAGGTATCTATATTGCAGTGTTCTTATTTTGCAAAGGGAGGCTGATAGCAGCTTTGGCTCCCCTAGCACTGCTCCCTATTTATTTATTTATTTATTTATTATATTTATACCCCGCCTTTTTTCCTGCAAGGAACCCAAGGCGGCTTACATAGTCCTCCTCTTCCTCTCCATTTTATCCTCACAACAAGCCTGTGAGGTAGGTTGGGCTGAGAGGCAGTGACTGGCCCAAAGTCACCCAGTGAGTTTCATGGCCGAGCGGGGACTAGAATCCGGATCTCCCGAGTCTCAGTCCAACACTCTCACCACTACGCCACACTATGCCCTAGCCCTGTTAACCTCATAGCACCGTGTCTCTGATCCAATTCATCTCCTGCAGCTGCTCCTACAGTTTGAAAAAAAGATGTGGGGAGACCTTATCACATATCTCCTGCATCCCATCTAATCTGGCCGTTAATAATATCTCTAAGTGGTTATGTACAAGGGATCGCTCATAGGAAACTGCCTTATACCAAGTCAGACCATGAGTCCATCTTGCTCAGAAATATCTGTATCAGGGGAGTTACGCCACCTTTATCCTGAGGGCTGAATTCCATTCTGGAGAAGCTCTTGGGGGCTGCATTCCAGCGGCAGGTGGGGCCAAAATGTCAAAAATACCAGTCTATTTTAGGTTTACGCTCTTACTGCCAATAGCTAAGCCTTAGGAAAGGTGTGTCAACTTTTTAGAATGGGGAAAAACTGTTGAAAAGCCCACCAATCAGTGGTCAGGAGAAAGGGGGTGGAGCCAGAGGAAGGGGTGGAGCCATCTGGGAAACCCTGGAGGCCATACTGGGACCCCAGGTGGGTCATATTGCCACCCCAGGTGCAAAGCCTAGATCCCCACTTGCTTTTCGGGTGCTGATTTGTGCAAGACATGCAAAATACCGTGAATTGCACACTTTGCATAAAGTCACGCAAATTGCATTTAAGTTACACAAATGGCACAAATAGAGCCATTTGCACAAATTTCCCTAGCATTAAAAGAAAAAAGTGCAAACCATGGGCCATCTTAGAGATGGAACTCTGCAAGTTGACTCGACTCACTTCATAGTGAAATGGCACCAGCGTAGGGCTGGCAAACTTTTTTTGGGGGGGAATCATGAAAATCATTGGATTTTCACACACACACCCCATCGGATTCCTCACACAACCCTACCCCTGGGCCTGAGTTTCTCCAACCCTGGTCTATAGTGAGTGACAGTGACCCTCCAAGGGTCTCAGATGGGAGTCTTTCCCAGGAGCTGGAGATGCCAGGAATTGCACTTGCTACGTTTTTGCAAGCAAAGCATGTGCTCCAGCACTGAGCTTTAGCCCTTGCCTTTTTAACTTCATACTTTAAAAAATAGAAAGGAAGGAAGAAGTTAATAACCTGAAGATACAGGACGATAGCTAAGCAACTACTTCAGGCTAGCTTGCACTTTCTTTCCCCCTTGGGATATTCTTATATCAACAGTAGCTTCATCCACCTCTGCCCCCCCACCCTGGGGGGTATATTACTCATCACTTTTGTTTTTAGAGGAGATTGAAGGATAATTTCATTCAACCGGATTTAACTGCTGTGACAAATTCCAGCATTGCACCCTGGTATGTAATGATAACATTTCAACACAGTTATGAGAAATATCTGGATGGCAGAACTTTCCACTGAGAGAAGCACTTACCTTGGTAAGATTACAGCAAATGCCCTTCAGCCATTTCAACAGAAGGTATTGGAAAATTCCCTATAATTTGCATCACTCATTTGTAGAGGAAGGGGGAACTTGAAGATTTGCCTCATAATATATTTGCAATGCAAGCAGTATACATGTCAACTTGGAAGTGGTCTTGTTGAGTTTAGTGGTGCTTACGAACAGGCAAGTCGCTATTGGAGTACAGCCCTATAAATGTTGAAGAGGCTTGTAGTAGCTGTCTTCCTCTTCTGAAAAGTTGTTTTTGAACCATGCTTTAATTTATTCATTAATAATTTAATTATAGAATTATACTTTAATTGTCCCTGTTTAATGCTCACCTGTAAACCAGTCATATGGTTTGGGATTTACGGTAGGTATCTTCAGGCCTGCCTTCTCCTGTGTGAACCTCCTCACATTTAGGTCATCAAAAAAGAATTGTCAGTGGACCTCATGCTGGGGAGGAGGGCAGCAGCAGTTGCCCAACAATGTCAACCCCTGATGTCAGCCCTGGGATGAAGGTATGCATATCCCCATCATCTGAATTTAGCACTGGAAACTTGTCTTGGAAATTTTCCCCTGAAGGGATATCTTCATTTAACATGAGACTTTGCCTGTGCCAAGGCCCCTAAAATAAATTGTATCTTTTAAAATATTTTACAAAGAAGTATAAGTAATTGTTTCATGGTACAGGGTGTTCCCATTTTATATAAGCAGCCCCCTGTGTTTGATTGCATGGGGGTGACGTTTGTCTACCTCATTGTCTAACTTTGAACGAGCACAATTATGTAATGTGTGTGTTTTAGTCCACATGGAAATGAATACTCCGTGTGTGTGGATTTTTCCATATGTTTGCATGTTTGTGTGCATTTTTCACATATGCACATTTTCCAAGTGCTTGACGTAATGCAGTTTTCTGCATACTTTTCTCTGATGTATGCACTTTGCACTAATATGCACATTTTCATGCACATTCTTTTTTCCTGATGAACTGCATCACCAAGTTTGGAAAAGTGAGGATTTTGGAACACTGTCTCACCTCGTTTATTGGCTCAGGAGATGCAAATTTGGTAAATTCTTATAAAAAAAACCTTGACTGAATAAATTTCTCACCCATCCCTAGTTTCTGGCTGCATCCCTCCCCCTTTTCATCTTACATCAGCTTTTGTATTGTGTCACTCCTGGATATGTGATACCACACATGTGGCCTTATCAATGCAGGGTTATGACTGCCAGCCCTCGGACCTTCCAATGTGCAACAGAGGAATCTGATGAGGATGTGGTACAGGGTTCTTCATTGGGGGTAGGGCAGTCAGTGCCTTATTCAGGGCCCTCCACACCAGAAGACACAACTCTGCCATCATCCTCTGGCTCGGAGGATGAGTCCCCAGCAGAACCTGCATCTCCCCAGCCTTGCAGAAGTCTCAGGCTACAAAATCAGGCAAGGACCTTTTAACAATCCAGTCAGCATCTCCAGGAGGGCAGAACTGACCACACTACAGATCTTGTCAGCATATGTAATATTTCAGTTGGCTTTAGCTCCCTGCTGAGACAACATCTGAGTATTGCTGTAGTAGGAGAGCGTTCCAGCAAGCAGGACCCGCTTGGAATGATCAACTGTCCTATTTTCTTTTTGGCGTGTTGTGACAGCCATCAGATACTACCAGCTTCCCCTGTGAGTCTCAAGGAACCACAGAATGGGACATGCTCCTATAAAATGCCCCTGACAGGCTGTAATGTGGAAGGCTTTGCTGCCTGCTAGATCACATTTCCTTCATTGTAGCTTTTCTATTCTTGGGCTGTGAACTTTTAGTCTAATTTCTTTTTAATTTAAATGTTAATGCTACCCCTTTTGAGATGAAAAGGGGATATTTCTATTTGTTTAACATTCATTCACTTTGAGAAAATGAAGATTTATTTTATTCCTCTGAAAATGATCACAGTAACTATTATGTCTCAGGGATTCACACTGAATAATTTAGTCTTCACTGTGGGAAAGAACTATTTGCTTAGAATAGTGTTTACAGCAGGCAACTTTATAAGTGTGCCCGTTCCATTGCCTTGCCCTTCACAAGCAATACATTATGTTATATTACTGCTTTGAATTTTTTTTATTATGACATTTTGATTTCCCATCTTTTTTTTTCTCACGCAAGTGCTGTTGTATTTACTTGAATAAATTTGAAACCTATTCAGAAAAAAACCTAAATGCCTGTAATTTGTTTGCGGTTTTTGTTTTGTTTTTTTGTTAGTGGTAGAAATCTTGACTGCAAATTTATAATTGGGAAAATGTTAACTGCTGTGTCATGTTTGAGAACAGGGAGCAAGTAATCCTGGTTCAGCAGTTACTAAGACTGCTTTGCAATAGGCAGTTTTAGAGTTATAGCTATGAGAAGAAAGAAAGCACATAGACATTACAAAACAGATGTGAGTTCTTCATTGATGCTCTGAGCCAGACAGAGTTTGATCATTCTGAACTCACTCTTCTTCTCCCTAAAATTTACTAAGGCCACAGTCCTATGCCCACTTACTTCTGGAACTCACTTCTGAGTACGCTCCTGTAGGAATGTGCTACAGATTAAAAACAAAGTCCCTGCCTGCAGGCTTACGATATAAAAGGCATGGCAAGAAAAGAAGGGTGCAATCCTATGCATGTTTGGACAGAAAAAAGTCCTGCAACTCCCAGTATTCCCCAGCTAGCATGGCTGGCTGGGGAATGCTGGGAGCTGTAGGGCCTCTTTCTAAACATACATAGGGTTGTGCCCTAAGGGACTGGAGGGGAAAGAGAAGGGAAGAGCACCAATTCTGAAAGCTTCAGTGAGCCAGTGTGGCGTAGTGGTGAGAGTGTTGGACTGGGACTCGGGAGATCTGGGTTCTAGTCCCCGCTCAGCCGTGAAACTCACTGGGTGACTTTGGACCAGTCACTGACTCTCAGCCTAACCTACCTCACAGGGTTGTTGTGAGGATAAAATGGAGAGGAGGAGGAGGATTATGTAAGCCGCCTTGGGTTCCTTTCAGGGAAAAAGGAAATATAATAAATAAATAAAAATAAATAAATAAATAAATAATGACCAGCTTGAATGGAAACAATTCAGGGACAGAGGGGTAATCAAAAGACAGCTAGTCTCACTGTCAAATCAGTGGAGTTGGGATGATGGAGTTATAGTTCAAATAAGAGGTCTCTGCTTCAGTTCTACTTCTTTGTTTTTTGGCTTTATTGAGGTATGGACTGGTATATGTACCAATTACCCTTTAACACCCAACTATGATTAGACTTCACTGGAGATGCTGTGACTGCTGTTGAAATCCAGTCACCAAGCATTCTATATGTGAGTGAGTTATGGGCTTCCATGCTGGAAAGCAAGATGTATGGAGACCTGTAAGATGTGTGCATCACTAAAGTGCAAGGTACATGGCTGTGGAAGTTGTAGAACTGGTCGGTATCTCATAGGTTATAAATGACAGCCTTTAGGGGAAGTTGGAATCTTGCTTTATCAGGTCCCCATCTATAAAATGGAAAACTTGCAGATGACCTAACTTACGGATAGTGATCATAAAGAATTCTGTACACCCAAACTGCTGTGCATGTATAGAGACCCCAATGCATTAGGTGCAAGTCACATGATTTGTACCCAGCAAAATTGGGATATAAAGAATGCATGATTGCAAACTGCCCATCCCCTTCCTTTCAGTGAAGGGAGAAGATTCAAGTGCATAATAAAGGGATGTTTATGTGGATCTCCATTTCAATGAATGATGGAGCCCTTGTAAATTGTAGAGCTCAGTGTATGCCTCAGAAAGCCAGTGCCAATAAGAAATTGCTGGATTGGAGTAAATGGCTTTTGAATATACCCAAGGTCTATAAATCACATGGGTTGGGATCCAAAGTTGTGTGTATTTTAGACACACACACACACACACACACACATACACGGTTCCAGAAATGTACAGAAGAATATTTAAGAACATAAGAAGAGCCATGCTGGATCAGACCAAGGGTCCATCTAGTCCAGCATTCTGTTCACACAGTGGCCAACCAGCTGCCCATGGGATCTCACAAGCAGGGCATGAGTGCAACAGCACCCTCCCACCCATGTTCCCCAGCAACTGGTGTACATAGGCATACTGTCTCTGATACTGGAGGTAGCACACTGGAGGTAGCATATTTATCTTTCCCGCCACTATTTGTGCAGCAGCCCACAAGGCTAGCATCAGGGGTTGGTATTGTATGGCACTTGCCAAGGCCTGTACCTCAGTAGGGCGGTCATGAATGATTCCTGGAGCCTCCTGGTCCTGCTTAGCCTACCTCTTGCTGTTGCTGGCTGTTCACCTCCTCTCTGAATGAGTGATTGAGTGCGTGAGTGAGTGAGCAGTTAGAGGAGCAAGGAGTAGGAGCAGTAACTTCCACAACTTTCTCTGGGCGGTGGTGCTGATTGGGCCCAGATTAAGAGGCAAGCAAATGGACAGTGTCAACAGTGAGGATGAGGAGGTGGGATCACTCAGGGAGGGGGAATCACTGACAACATGTTGTCAAAGCCTCCTCCCCAAAACTGGAGCCAGCACTGACAGACCCTGTGTCCTAAAATTGTTTAGCAAGCCCCACAAGATTAAAAAATGCTTATCCATGTGGCATTCATTCATTCATTCATTCATTCGTTCATAATATTTATTATTTGCCTCATACAACTAGCCCTGGCTCTGAGCAGTGTCCAGTAGCTAAAAACATCATAATGGAACAAAAGAAATCTCAACAAATCATTGCAATCCAGCAGAAGAACCCGATTAGCACATGCCAACACAGCACAATAAAATACAACACAAAGCAAAAGCAAACTTTGTCCCACAGGGACTAAAGTAATAGATCTAATGCACTTACAATGTTTAAGCTTTCTAAAATGCCCCGGGAGAACAAGAAAAGTCATAGCCTGGCACTGAAAAGGCAACAATTTGGGTGCTGGGCAAGCTTCCCGAGGGAGGGTGTTCCAAACCCCGGGCTCCGCAACTGAGAAAACCTTCTCTCTCATAGCCACCCTCTGAACTTTGATCGCGGGGACACTCAGAGAAGGGCTTCTGTACATGCTGGTAAGGCATGGGTAGGTATGTAGGGGAGGAGGTCTGTCATCAGGTATCAAGGGGTCCCAGGCCATGTGGTGCTTTATAGATCCAAAGTAGCACTTTGAATTGAGGCCCAGAAACGAATTGTAAGCCAATGAAGGTGAGAGATGACCAAAGCCTGGTCCTTGTTACAACTCTCACAGAGTTTGCGCTAGCGGAAGTTTCTGAACCCTCTTCTTCAAAGGCAGCCTCATGTTCAATGCCTTACAGTAGTCTAGGCAGCATGGGGACTGCTGTTTGACAAATACAAGGCCAATGCTCCCATGGACAGATAGGACAAATGGGGTCCCAGGCATGGTATATCCACGCACAGCTCATTCTGATCCCTTACCCATGTGCAAGCTGGATGTGGAGAATCCTGAATCATCCACAGTCCACACATAAGAAGATGCAATGTTGGCACTAGACACTACAAACCACAGTTGTACTTTCTTTTTCTTCTGTCAATTTCCCACATTTACAGCTGTGTATGAAAGACCAAACCTGGAACATGCAAAGCTTCCTGTTCAGAATCACCCTCTCGGTCTTAACTTGGTTCATTGTCCAGTATAACTTACGGCTTCTTCTTCACTTTTTATCCCACATTAAAACTAAATTGTTGAATCAAATGCACAGGCTTACAGCCATTCTTTTACTGGAAACAACTTGATTGGTTTCTCTGGTCTTAGAACTGCTGCATAACTGTGTACTGTATTAACTGTAGTTTAATTTGTCTCTTTACTCTTTCTGGATGTTGCTGGATCTTATTTATTTATTTATTTATTATATTTATACCCCGCCTTTTTTCCTTCAAGGAACCCAAGGCGGCTTACATAATCCTCCTCCTCCTCTCCATTTTATCCTCACAACAACCCTGTGAGGTAGGTTAGGCTGAGAGTCAGTGACTGGCCCAAAGTCACCCAGTGAGTTTCATGGCCAAGCGGGGACTAGAACCCGGATCTCCCGAGTCCCAGTCCAACACGCTAACCACTATGCCACACTGGTGCTCTTTAAGTGTTCTTCAGATAAAATGGAGGGGGGGAAAGCAAAGATCCTATTTTTAATCTAGATTTTTTTTCCAAGCTGAAGTGTAGTATATATATAAATTTGCATATGCAAATATTATGCAAATTGGTGTCCTCTTTTTTTGGTGATGCATTTCTTCTTTATTGGTGATGTATAGGTGGCCACCCTAAATCCAGAGCCAGTGGTTCCAGAGGCTAGAGGGCTTAGATATTGGAAATCCACATTCAAATTCTTGCTGAGGTATGAAGCTCACTGGGTGGGTGAAAAAATTTCACCCCAGCCTATCTCCTAGTAATGTTGAGAAGCTAATATGCCAGCCTGAACTACTTTGGAAGAAGAGAAGAGTACAAATCTAATAAAGAAAGAAATTGTTGTGGGAGAAAAGATAGTTGAAGCTTAAAAATAAAGCCTAACATTGTGTTGTTTTGATGTCCACTTCCAAAATCCGTATGGACAAAAGCCAGATGTGGATCCCAGCCTAAATTCCTGCATTTGTTTCTGTCCATTTCATGCCATCTTCTTATCCTCCTTCCCTACACCAGCATTCCCCAACCTGGTGCCCTCCAGATGTTTTGGACTTCAGTTCCCATCAGCAGAGTCAGCATGGTCCATGATCAGGAATGCTGGCAGATGTAGTCCAAAACATTTGGAGGGCACCAGATTGGGGGATGGCTGCCCTACCCCAAGAATCCTAAAGCACCACATCTGCCTTCTCTACTGCATGTTTCCCCACCATTTTGAATGCAGATGTGGTGCACAATCCAGCTGAAGTTAACAATTTTAAGTCCCACAGATTTCAACGGAAAAGAGTTAAGCACATGCATGCGCCTCTGATTGAAAGCAGTGGGACTTAAGAGTGCTTAACTTTGCGTGAATCGTGCCTGTAGATTGCAGCAGACAGCAATTTCTTGGGGTGGAGTGAGAGGGGGAAAGGATCTTCTAATTCTGCATTAAATAAGGGCAGGCTAATAATCTAATATATGGTGCCATAAAGTGGCATCCCATAAACCACAATAATAATGGCTTTTATTCGGCAAATGCTCCCAGCATCTTAAGTTAAAAAGCATAAATGTGACTCCCTTTTCAAATGAAAGAGCTGACTGTTTCTGTTTATGATAACAGCTGGAGCTGCCGTTATATTTTATTTTGTCATTCCTGCCCCCTTTATGGCCCCAGGTAATGAAGCAAGCCGTTTATGTGAAATAGTTGCATCACTAGTTTTTGCATCTCTATCATTCTATTCAGTCTTCTTTTACTAGTTATTAATTATGATTCATCGCTATACTGGGCAACTGTGGACTAAGCACTTCTTAGCTATTCTTTCCGCAAGATCCTATATTGGGAGGTGGGGGGAGCAAAATTCTTGAATTCAATCATTTATTTCCAAAGTGTGGTGTGGTGTTTAGAGGGTTGGGCTAGGATTGTGGATACCCAAGGCAGATGGATGGGTCAGTCTATTTCCAGTCCATTGCAAAGTTCATTTTGTCATGTTTCTGCATTAATCTGCATTTTTAAAAAAAAACAAAGTATGAACATTTACATTTAAATACATGCTTTTAAATGTCTTCTCCTAAAATATGCATATTTTAAATGTATTTTATCTCAAGGCACACATCTCTATAAATTTATTTTATCTTTATGCATTTTAACATGCATTTCAATTTATTTATTTTCCTTTTTTACCCAAAAAACTGTGTTGGAATCTTTGGAGAAGTATGAAATCTGATGGATAGCTACATTCTGATCCTTACGTTAGTCCGAGAGGTGCAGATCGGGTCAGTTGTAGGAATGGATAATAAGATTATTTCTGGTCCATGTCAGTTTCACATGTGTTCAATCATAAGTCCATTCTATACACACACACATACACCTATATGTACAATTTTCATTTAAATTGTATGTATTTCCTTACTAAAATAAAGGAATACAGGATATTTGAAAGAGCACCTTCTTCCTTATCAGCCAGGCTGGTCACAGAGTTCATCCGGTGAGTCACTCCTGGTGATTCTACAGGGACTCTAAGTCCATCTGGAGTCCGCTTGGAGTAGAGCCTTCAGTGTATTGACTCCCTCTCCCTCACCAGGTGACCTTGGCCCAATTACCACCTTTTAGCCTGAAATGGGGGAAGAAGGAGAAAGCCTTTATTTGAAAGCCTGAGCTCCATGGATAGAATGGAGAGGAGGAGGAGGAGGATTATGAAAGCTGCCTTGGGTTCCTTCTAGAAAAAAAGGCATAATATAAATATAATTAATTAATTAATTAATACTCCCTGCCTGTTCATGTCAGGCAGGCACCAACATTGTTTGTTTGTTTGTTTGTTTGTTTGTTTTTGGTACCTGCTATTGAAACAAGCTTTATTTATTTATTTATTATATTTGTTAATCGCCCATCTGGCCGGTCATCCGCTTTCCCTGACTAACCAGCCGCAGTTTTATTGGTACAATCTGATTTTAATGGTTTTTAATTCTGTGTTATAGTTTCTGTTGTTGTTGTTGTTGTTATCCTCCCCTTTTATTGTTCATCACTTGGGTATTTTACTGTATGTAGAGCAGTATATCAATCTTGTAAACAAACTAAATCAATGAAATAACACATTTTGCATGCAGGTTCCTTGAAAATAGTCATTTAATGTACCCATTTCCCCCCAAAATACACAATTTTTTGTATGCGTTGTTTGAGCAGAGAATTGCATTGCAAATTTCGGAGCAGTGTGCCATCCAAAGGATTGTCTGATCCATATATTAGTCTGGGAAGTGAGAATTAGAGTGCAGTCCTATGGCTGCTAGACAGAGTCTAGACAGCAGTAGGATAATTCAGAATCCCAGCTTCGACCTTGGAAACTTGCTCCGAGGTTGGAGTTGAGACTCCAAACTTGGAGGGCCCTCCCTCCACCCTCGCAGCCAGCGTGGAAAGAACCGCGCCAGCTATAGCTCCGAGGTTGCAAGAGAGACCTCGGAGATGGGTTTTGCGGGCAGGGAGGGGAGGAGACAGGCTCCACCAGCATACGCAGTATCTTGGCAGTGCCTAGGCCTCCCGTCCTTGTGATCAGAGAAGCCACAGTTTTGCGGCCAAAATCAGCTGTCTAAGTGTTTTGCATGGCAGGAGGAGTGCGGAGGCGACCGCATTCATTCATTTATTCATTTATTAGATTTCTATACCACCCAATAGCTGAAGCTAGACCTTCGCCTCTGCACTCCTCCGGCCGTGCATAGGATGCCCATCCCATGGTCCTCCAAGTTCAGAGGGTTACGGCCAGCCAACTTGGATTGCACTGCCCGGGGGGTTTTCATTTAAAAATGCAGACAAAAATGCAGAACAAAAATCTCCACCATCTCTAGATAGTTCATGTATAAATGTTCAAAGAACAAATCCCTGAAGTATCTTGAATTTGTAGGCAGTGCTGAAACTCACTGGGTGACCTTGGCCCAATTACTTAGCCTGCAATGGGGGAGGAGGGAGAAAGCCCATATTTGAAAGCCTGAGCTCCTTGGATGAAAGGTGGGGTATAAATGTAATAACCAATTTTTCTTAAAAGTCTGTTGCTGATAGGGAGGGATGGACGAAACCAAGTCCATCTGATTGGAGAAATATGCCAGAAAGCCAGAACATTTTCCTGAATTTTGGGGAAGACTTTGGTGGACTCTTTCATAACATCCACCTGGTTTCAGACCCCACCCCCCTCCCCAGAGCTGGCACAGGCCTCCAGACCTGCTATATATTGATAAGGGTAATACTTTGTATTAACATTGGAGTTTTCCTTAGCACATATGCAGATGTCCATTGTTGGGCTGGGCAGAATGCCTTTCAAAACTACTACTGGCTTTCCTTTGCCAAACATTCATATGGATCACCATAAGGCAATCATGTCAATAGCGACTCCAGGTGCAGTCAATAGCGACTCCAGACCTTCTCCAGATGCAGGGGGCAGTTCCCTGGGGGTCTTCCTGGGGAACTAGGTTTCTAAAGAGGTTGAAGCCTTGTGATGCTTGTCTGTAACTGAGTCCTCTCCCTGAACTGTTCACTCAGGAGCCTCCTCTTCTGAGGAAGAGGACCTCAGGGTCCTCTGAGGATGAGGGTTTGGAATCCTGGACTATGAAAGCTGGCTGGAACAACAAACAGGAGCACTCTGCCATGTTTTGGTGCACGCCCCACTCCTTGTAACTAATGACAGGGAAGTATAACTATTTCACTGAATTCAATATGCCACTGAATGGAAGCAAAGGCAGCATTCAGGCTCAAGAGAATGCCGAAGAAAATTGTTGGTGATAGATGGTGAGAATGTCTCCTACCTTTAAAAAGAAAAAAAATTGTTAAGTGGAAGACAGTGGAAAAACAGACACATCAAGGCAGAAAGGTCAGAGTTACCTGTGTCTTAAGATTGCCAGAACCCCCCTCCCCACTTTTTTTTAGAAGGCTTGTTCAGCCATCACTCAAGAATAAATGATGCCTGAAATAATCAGGAGGCTTGACCAAAAAATAGCCTAGTAGCTGAACTGTGGAGATAATTATCGCTGGCCTGCTTTGGTGGTTTCCTTTGGTAGAATAAAAGAGGTAGGTTCAAAGGATTGTATGCACACATATGTGCTCTTTAAGGAAGAAAGGTAATACATCTGTGAGAACAAGAGAGCCTTGAAAGGCAGCCAACTGTGCCGGGTTTTTCTTTTTTTAAAATCCCAGAAATATTCATGAAATGTGCTTATGTTGGACACAAGACCTGCAGAACTTGTGACCCCATGCCACAAGCCAAAGACCCTCAGCCCATCAGCCAGGTACTAAGCTCTGCAGATGCTACTCAAGCATCTTGTTTTTGCAGTCCTGGGCATTCAGTGAAAGCATGTGGTATTAAGGCCTGGTGGGCCAGTGAAGTTGGCCTAGGGATGTATGAGAATTTTTATTCAGTTCACAAATTATTTGAACTTGCCCCATTTGAAATCCTGAACACAAACAGGAACATTTGGGGGGGGGGGGAGTCTGCAAATTCCCAAACTTGAGATTGCATTTGAAAAATGAAAAACAAAAAAGTGCACTTTCATATATATATATATATATATATATGTACAGTAATACCTTGGATTGCAAGCATAATTCGTTCCGGACACGTGTTTGTAATCCAAAGCGAAATTCCCCATAAGAAATTTGTACACATATTTTTAATTTAAGCTGCAATAAAGAATGATAATGTAAAGTCTTCATTTTTCTTGACCGTACTACAGTACTTGTATTGCAAGACGTCACCTGTTTATCAAGTCAAAATTTATTTTAAAAAATTGCTTGTCTTGCAAAACGCTCTCAGACCAAGTTACTTGCAATCCAAAGTTTTACTGAATATATATTCAGGCTTTAGTCAATGTGGGGAAAATTCACACTTTTGAAAAATGTGCATTTTCTCATTCGAAATGTGCACTTTTCTCATTCAAAATGTGCACTTTTTCATTTGAATAGAAAGAAAAAAACAGGTTGCAAATGATAGGAGTGTGATGAACTGAGCTATGAAGTGGAGTTTGAAGAATATTGATGAACTTGAGCATCCATGGTCCTTTCATCCCTGGCCAATATGCAGGCTGTTGGGCTGTATTTGGATTGTTTGGTCACAAGTACAGATGGGAGAGAAATTTGTTCAGTTCATATTATAATGTGAACATAGGTAATTTTGCACTTGTGAACCACTGTCTGAACCAAAACTGACTTAGCCTTTGAAATTTGCATTTTTCTGAATTTTGCAATAGTGTTCTTCAATCAAAAATGTGTACCAAGATGTGTATGTTAGGGAAATTAATGTTAAAAAATGCATCATATTAGGAAAATTGCTTGCAGGAAATGTGTACATTAGGCAAAATATATATACAAAAATGGAGGTATTAGGAGAAACATGCACACAAATGCTTATGAATTTTCTTGTGAACTTTTTTTTTTAAAAAATCTTAAACTTTGGAACGAATTGAATTTAAGACTGGAAAAATGAGAAACGGAGAGAAGCCAGAATGGACAAATTCATCCATCCCTAGGCAAAAGTTTGGTGAGACCTATGTTTGGTGAGACCTATCACAGATTTCTAGAAACAAACGAAACTTGCATTGATTATTAAAGTTTCAACATTTCTTTGAATTCCTCTCCAGAATTCTGGTGGCCATATTGAAATTGGCCAGCTTCTTGATGCATCCACCACACTTCATTCAGTGTGATGAACTTTTCTCATTGCTATCAAGCTTTGACACTTACACCACAATCATGTGTTCTGACACATCCCCATTCTCAAAAATAACAATTTTGGACCAAATCATCTCTTATAATCTCTTCAAATCCTGTAATACCTGGTGCAATAAAAATGTGCAAAGATCAGAGAAGAAGGATGGAGTCAAGCAGGAGTTGTGCCTTCCCTAGCAAATGGTGATATTTTTTTCCCCAAAGGAGAGCCGTGAACATTATATGCTGAGAAATTCAGATATAGGAGAGTTTTACAGATTCAAGCTGCAGCAATCTGTGGTGTATCACCAGGAACCCCAATCTCTTAACAGTTTCAGGCCTGGTGTTTGAGGTGGTAAGCAGAAATTGCACACCATCCAATTAGTGCAACTAGCCATGAATAACTACACACAAGTAGAGCTGGGTAGGTGTGAATGTGGGCATAACTTATTGCACAACAGAGGCAAGCCAAACAATATATAGCTATATAGATGATATTGATAACTGTAGCGAGCATTTTCCAGGATGGTGATTGTGCATGTGCTTGCAGATGTACCTTTGCACTTCTTCCCTTCACAAAGGGTGCATGTATTCATTCATCTATCCAAGGTAAGGCAGGAAATAGGAACAGAAATTGTGGTCCATTTAGCAATATTGTCCATGCTACATGCTTGTGCTGGTCCTCCCCTCTAATGCACCAGTTTTCTATAGCTACTTTTCAGGGGAAGGGGGCAAGAACTCCAGATGAGCAGTAGTTGTTCAGGAAACCAAAGTTATTGAAGACATTGCTGAAATATTCTTTGGATGTCCAAGAGCTTGAGGAGGCTAAGTGGAAAACTACTAGAGAATTCCCAACATATCCTTGTAGCCACCAGGAGAGAGAAAGAAAGAGAAGAAATGTATACACCTTTGATGAAGATGGCCTTAGATACTTTTACATACAGAACGAAGAGAAATGTGTGCTGTAACGGGCTAGCGAGCAACACATCAAATTTCTGAAAAAAATGCCATTAATTAATACATGTTTTTTCATGACCACTATAAAATCTATCAAGAAGGAAAAAAGTTTGCTTCATTCAGTCTGTGCTGGGTTTGTGTCTCTTTCCAAGTTTTTCTTTCTTTCTCTCCAATGGCTTAGAAATTATATCCAAAACAAAATTACATGCGCTATCAACACATGCATGCGGAGGGTTCTTTCTTTTCGGAAAAGAAAAAAAAGCTCTGCAGTTTAGAGATAAAATGTAATATGGCTATTTCTAAAGGAGCAGTGGGTTTTTTTTCTGAATAGCGGAACAAATTAGGTGAGCAAGACACCCATACATTGTCGATGCATATGGCAGTGTTACCTTTGGGCTGGAGAAGTTAACCCGAGGTTTGCCACACATCTGAGAGCTGTGGCACGTTTTCGTTCCAGATTAAAACTGGAGGCTTCACTCTTACAGCTGAAAGGTGCTAAATTTAGAGTGCGAAAGAAATTATCCACCCTTGTTTATGCATTTCTGGGATCCTATCCAGAATACAAACATCTGAACAGCCCCAAACAGCCCAATCTCAAATGATCTTGGAAGCTAAACAGGGTCGGGCCTGGTTAGTACTTGGATGGGTGACCACCTTGGAATACCAGGTGCTGTAGGGAGGGACCATAGCTCAGTGTGATAGAGCACATGCTTTGCATGCAGAAGGTCCCAGGTTCGATCCCTGGCCTCTCCAGGTGGGGCTAGGAAAGAATCCTGCCTGAAACCCTGGAGAGCCGCTGCCAGTCGGAGTCAACAATACTGGGCTAGATGGTCTGACTCAGTATAAGGCAGCTTCCTTTGTTCCTATGTCCGTAAGCCAGAACAGGAAAGCAATGAGCATCCACCTCAGAGGAGCAATGCCAGGCTGCCCAGTCCACAGCAGGAGTTGTGTGTTGCCCTGGCAATGGAAGCAGGGAAGGAGGCAGCATGATGGTGCTGGGAGTTGTGGATTCATCATCAAGATGATGAGGATTGGACCAATCATTCTGATTCTGGTCTGTATCAGTTTTGCACATATTCATTCATATGTTTATTCCATCCTGTTTCTGCATCAATGTGTGAAATTTTTTTGTTAAAACAAAACAAAACAAAACACAGCAATTAAATACTTAGTTGAATATGCATTTTTATACTCATTTTATCTGGAAATACCTATTTTTTCTAGGCATTCTACCCTAAAATGCACATTTTTGTATGCATCTTGGTACACTTTTAAGCCAAGAAATGTATCACAAAATTTGCTTAATCTGAAGGACAATTGTGTTCTGCAGTATTAGTGCAGGAAATACACATCAGTTTGGATCACTTAAAAATGTGGACTGAATGAGATCCTCAAGCATCTCTATTGGGGACACAGCTCCCTTAGACCATTGGGACCTGGATGTTTAACGAGAAAGGGTGTGTGGAGTGAGACCTGTCAATACATCACATACATACATACAGATACGCTTGGCAGTTTGCCACTGATGAATGCATTTTTATTCTAGTTAGGCTCCCTGCTATTTCCCCTAAGCCTGAAGAATCTCTGGGAATCTCACTGACCTCATGCTGAGCCTTAAAGAGTCTCAGAGGTTTCTATGTTTAAAGTGGCTATTATGTTTTTATTTGACTATGGTTTTTATGTTCTTGTAAACCACCTTGGATGGTCCCAGAAAGGTGGTATAGAAATACAGTCAGTCAGTCAGTCAGTCAATACACTGAGAAAGCAATGAGATGCCATGCTACTTCCTGAAGGTTTCCAAATTCAGTATGAAGCCTGTGAGATTCTCGCACCATTCTCCAGATTCAAGAGAAAGTGGGAAAATAGAAAGTCTATTGTGCTTGTCTTACTTGCTTTCTGAGCCTTGCAGTAGCTATCTCTCTGCTATATGATCCTCTCCTAGACTCAGCACAACAAGATCAAGCTCAGAGCTAGAGAGGAGGACAGATGCCCTCACAGTTGTGCTAGGCTTCAAAAGTAATTGCCATGCTTGTGGACTGTGGGAATGCTGTGGACATAATATATCTGGACTTCAGCAAAGCTTTTGACAAAGTGCCTCATCATGATATCCTGATTAGCAAGCTAGCTAAAAGTGGGCTAGATGGAACAACTATCAGGTGGATCCACAATTGGCTACAGAATCGGACTCAAAGAGAGTGCTTATCAATGGTTCCTTCTCAAACTGGGGAGAGGTAACGGGCGGGGTACCACAGGGCTCGGTCCTGTGCTTTTCAACAGTTTTATTAATGACTTGGATGAGGAGGTGCAGGGAATGCTTATCAAATTTGCAGATGACACAAAGTTGGATGGAACAGTTAATACTCTGGAAGACAGAAACAAAATTCAAAGCGATCTCGATAGGCTGGAGCGCTGGGCCGAAAACAACAGAATGAAATTTAATAGGGATAAATGCCAAGTGCTGCACCTAGGGAAAGGAAACCAAATGCAGAGTTACAGAATGGGGGACACTTGGCTCAACAATACTACAAATGAGAAGAAGGATCTTGGAATTGTGGTAGATCACAAACTGAATATGAGCCAGCAATGCGATGTGGCTGCAAAGAAGGCTAATGCTATTTTGGGCTGCATTAATAGAAGTATAGCTTCCAAATTGTGTGAAGTGATAATTCCCCTTTACTCAGCACTGGTTAGGCCTCATCTTGAGTACTGTTCTGGGCACCACACTTTAAGAAGGATGTAGACAAACTGGAGAGGGTTCAGAGGAGGGCAACAAGGATGATAAAGGGACTGGAAACAAGGCCCTATGAGGAGAGACTGAAAGAACTGGGCATGTTTAGCCTTCAGAAGAGGAGACTGAGGGGAGATATGATAGCACTCTTCCAGTACTTAAAGGGTTGTCACACAGAGGAGGGCCAGGATCTCTTCTCGATCATCCCAGTTTGCAGGACATGGAATAATGGGCTCAAGTTACAGGAAGCCAGATTCTACCTAAACATCAGGAAAAATTTCCTGACAGTCAGAGCAATAAGACAATGGAACCAACTACCTAGGGAGGTGGTGGGCTCTCCCACTCTGGAGGCATTCAAGGTGTGGCTGGACAGCCATCTGTCGGGGATGCTTTGACCTGGATTCCTGCATTGAGCGGGGGATTGGACTCGATGGCCTGGTAGGCCCCTTCCAACTCTACTTTTCTATGATTCTATGATATCAGCAATGCATGATGTCAGATTTAAGATTCTGCCTTTCACCTTTGGTGGAGGGATAGGGTCAGTGACAAACCCAAATTTTGACGGATTACCAAGGCAAGCCAAAACTTGTGGACCAAAACTCAGTGGGTGGAACACATGCTTTGCATGCAAACAGTCCAAGGTTCAATCCCTGGCATCTCAAGATGAGGCTAGAAAAGGTTCCTGTCTAAAACCCTGGAGCATCTTTCCCCAACCTGGTGTTCTCCAGATACGTTGGATTACAATTCCCCAGCATGCTGGCTGCAGAGCACCAGGTTGGAGATCCACCGCTAGGCACTGTAGAAAATACCAGTCGAGATAGCCCACTGGTCTGACTAGTGTGTATGTAAAACACACACACACACACGCACACACACGCACACACACACATTTATTTATAAGCAGATTCTTGTATATTTGTCTACTGAAGTTTATATATATGTGTGTATATATGGTGAAGTTCTTTATTTTTACCTTTGAAAAATAGCATTAAAATGATGCATTTTCCCCACCAGGCCTGCGCTTGTACCGATGCTGTGTAAAAAAAAGATATTAAAAAATGACATAACGATCCATTTAGAAAAAAATAGAATGATAGTGTCACTGCATCAGATCTAAATTTCAAAGCGGAGTAGAATATGAAATTCTCATAGACTTTATTTGCTGCGAGCATTGAAATTAAATTTAAGACATTTCACTGACAGGCATACATTTATCACCGTCCGTGTGTTCTGACTACCAAGTTACGTATTGTAGCAATCCCCAAAGCCCAGATTTGGTCATGGCCAGACTTCATTCTCTGGAACTTGTGTGTGAGCCTTCTCCAGTCCAGACTCTCAGTAACTGCAGACTTCACATCAAATCACAGCAGCTTGGAGCTGCAAATCTGGTTGTCACCGTCCTTCTGCCAGTCTCCTGATGGTCATGATGACTTTGTGAATGGCACTGCATGCATATAAAGGAAACGTGATCGAGTTATGTACAAACTGGAGGCCAACAGCTGCAGCTCTGCCCAGGGCTAAATCTGAAGATACTCTGATGCCCTTCTGAAGATATATAGGCTGTGCATTAAGGGAGATCCAGACTCATGGAATACATGTGATTACATAGCTTTAGCAGCAAATGGCTTCTGTCTGCTTAGCACCATCCAAGGTGTTATCCCTGCTCCTAAACCTCCAGATACAGTTTATGGTCATCGTTATTATCATCATCACCCCGCTTTTCCTCTATTAAATTTGACCATTATGGAATCATCACATTTTGTATTTGGGGCCATTCATCTGCAGTAATGGTGGTTCTCCCCTCGCTTATATTCTGCACTGAAACACCCTACAATGCTTAGCATCTCATCTTGAGGGCTGAAATAGTTTTCCAGCAGCTGCGCTCATTTATAAAGAGGTGAGGATGAGAATTGATGGAGCTGCATGAAACCCCACGTAAACAACACACCGTGGTTATTTGTTAAATGGACTGGAATCTTGGTCTGAAAAGCAATTTTGATCACTGACTGGCTTTGGGGGGAGGGCAAGGCAAGGCAAGGCAGTGAATTAGATGAGCTAGGAAAATTGAGGGGTGGGTAGAGCTATTGCTCTATCAATGTAATTTTTGCTGTTTCTAAAGCTTTTAAGGATCTAGCTCCATGCTTCAATTCCAGGCACAGCTGGTTGCATACATTTGAATATGTCACCAAAGCCTGATTGTAGTAACCACCATGCAAAAAGGCTGGGGGATCAGAGGAGAAGCTTCAATTGCCATCACTGACAAAGTATGATAAAAAAAGGGAGCATTGGCTCTTTGCTTTTCGGAACATAAGAAAAGCTGGAACAGCCCGTAGGCCTATCTGGTCCAGCATTCTGTTCCTACAGTGGTCAACCAGATGCCTATGGGGAATTGTTCCCAAGCAGAATGGTCATGAGAGCTGGCAAAGTCAGAGGTTGTATACACTTCCATGTACCGATCAGTATATCTCCTCTCCGTGTACTGATCGGTGATGGTGAGTCAATGTTACATAGAAAGGCCCCGTCACCCGTCACTAACCTTTATCTTGAGTTGGGCTGAGTTGAGTTGGTACCCATAGGCCAGTACTGTTTCGTCATCAGTCTGGCATCACCACTCTAGATCTTTCACATCACCTGCTACTTGATCCTTTTTTTAAACTCGAGATGCCAGGGAGGGACTGAGCTGGAGACTTTTTGCATGCAAAGCAGGTGCTCTCTACCATTGATTATGCCCCCTTCTGTCAACTTGGTCTGTTGAACCTTCGTCTAGGATACTGCTTCAGATATTCAATGCCAAATGGTGGAAATGCATATGTAAACATGGTCCAGAAAGAGATGAGGCCTTGCATGTGGTTGCTTATGGTTTCATTCATCGATTTGTTTGTCCCTGCTTCCCCAAGTACTGTGACACCCTTGTGTGTTTCCAGACAGTAGCTGTCCTAGCTTTTCCTTCCCTCTATATTCATCCTTGGCCATTTTCTTTTGGGCCTAAGGTGGTGAGCTTTACCCTTTTCCATAGCATGACAGACACTTCGCATACAAATTGGACTGAGATGAAAGTGGAGCTTGGAGTAATTGCTGCTGATGTTATAGAGGCAGAATGCCTCCCTAAAACAGTGGAATGTCGTATGATTCCCTCTATGCAATTCCTAAGTGGGCAGGAAAAGTATATTTTGGAGGCTTTGTACAATGCTTTCTCCTCTGTCTCAGTTTTTAGGCTGTGCATTTCTTCCCCGTGCCAAGCAAAGTTGTCCAGCAAAGATGGACCAGACAGAGGTGAAGGGCATTATTGTGTAAGATATAATGAATCCTGGCATGGGAAAGGGGTTGGGGGATAAGTCCTGAAGAGCCCTAGCTGGCTAAAAATGAAGCCCAGATAAGAATCACAACAATTTTCAACCCCAGGCGTCTTTCCAACTGTGAGATTCTACTCTGTTTGGGGTTTTAGCATTTGCCGCTGTCATTTCGGGGAAAATAGGGTGTGGGGGGAAGAAACCTAGCTCAATACAATAACAGGCAAATAAAAAAGAAAGAAATGACAGAAGCCGAAAGAGAGTGGCAATCAAAACAGTATTGCTTAGAGAACTTAGGTGTGGTGAAATGCCAAGGTCAATGTATGACTACTTGACTTAGAACTGTCAACTGTGCGCTATATCTCTAGCAGCTTGAACAGTTTGAGCACAATTGAGTCATTCCACTGCTGTGCCAAGTTCATGGCAAATACCGTATACTTGGCTGCTGATGGTAAGCCGAGGCCTTCCCGCACCTCACCAATAAGCATCTAGTGGCCTGCAAAGGGGACTCCACTTCCTGTGAATGTTTGGTCTGAGGGGATTGCTCAACAGAGTGATGCTCAATGCTGCACACCATTGCTGGGACATGATCAATGACAAATCATTCCTCACTGTAGGAATGCACTTTGCTCTCTGCCTGTGGGTTCACTGGATCATACCTTTTGTAATTAGGAAGAATGGTTTGGCACAGGAGAGGGCGACCTCTGGCCCACGGGCCTAATCCAGCCCACACTGGGGCCCTTTCTGGCCCATGGAGGGTTGAGCACCTTCCGTGGGCACGATCCCTTGCCTTCCCCAAATGCCTTCCAAAGCCCTCCCGTGAGCGGAACATGAAGGAACAGCCTGACTTGGCTGGACCTTGGAGAAGCCGGCCCTTGCAAGCCCTTCCTGTGCTGTCCATGTCCCGATTGGTACATGAATGGTGCAGGAAGGAACAGCCTGACTCAGCCGGGGCTTATAGGAGTTGGCTCCTGCAAATGTTATACAAACTGCTGTCCTCTTTTGCCCACTTTTGGGGCAATGCGTAAGTGACTACCCTACTTGAACAGTGGCAGTTCAAGTAGCCCATGTACCCCAGTATTGTCTCCTCTGATGGGCAAACAGCTTTATAAGGTCTCAAGCAGATGTCCTTTGCAGACCATTATACCAGAGATCCTTTAAACGGAGGTAAAGGACCCGACGTGCCGTGGCATTTTAAGAACTTCCCGTTTTCTTTCTCCTGAACTTTCTATACTCTTCCGTTGTCTTCTTGAAATATCCTTAATTATAATCCTGTGCACCTTTAGTCATTAAACAATACCAACAGAGCTTCAGAGGAAGATAAATCCTGTCAGTTCACAGCAAATGCTGACACCTGCCTAATTTCCATTCCCTTTTAAGAAGAAGGATGACTAATTTCAAAGAATCATCTTGGAGCCTTCCTGGAAATGTGTTCATGTCATTGGACTCAAATAGGAAGATGTAGCTTACAAATAGCTGTCAATCTAAAATAAGTACCTCTGGAGCTCCTC
This sequence comes from Shinisaurus crocodilurus, assembly GCA_021292165.1. Classification (NCBI taxonomy): domain Eukaryota; kingdom Metazoa; phylum Chordata; class Lepidosauria; order Squamata; family Shinisauridae; genus Shinisaurus; species Shinisaurus crocodilurus. The sequence goes on along the minus strand of CM037878.1, from coordinate 20,979,078 downwards.
CAGCTTAGCTAGTGTTTTTTTTTTTTTTAGCTTATTAAATGGAATATATGATTGTATTATGAAAGGAATTTCCATCACAGATTGCAAAGTTTTGTCAGGAGAGGGAAACTCCACACCGACATCACAAACTCACTTTTCCTTTTCAGCACAGAGATAAATGACATGCCTGTGGAAGAGTTGTAGAGTAGATGGTTGAGTAATAATACCTTCTTACTTCCTCAATACTCACTGAAAAACCACTAGGGAATGAATTCTCTCAAGAGAACTTTGTTATGGGAGCACATTCCTCTCTTCTTTGCCTAGAAACTAGCATTTGAAATGTGTGGTGAGGATGTGTGCGTACACGTGAGAAAGGTAAGATATTGGTATCATAGGGTTTAATCCTGAACTCGTATGTGTTATTCAGGCTGCAATCCTATACACACTTACCTGAACTCATGGGGTTTACTCAAGTTCAAGTAAGTTCAAAAGGGCTGTTGCTCAGTGGTTTGCATGCAGAAGGTCCCCGGTTCAATCCCTGGCATCTCCTGGTAGGGCTAGGAAAGAATCCTGTCTGCAACCCTGGAGAGCCACTTCCAATCAGTTTTGACAATACTGTGCTGCTAAATGGACCAATGGACTGACTCAGTATAAGGCAGCTTCCTATGTTTCTATGCACTTCTGAGTGGACATAGGATTGCACTGCTGTTGTGTCATGTTTTATTTCAGTTTTGTTTTGAAGGTCTTCAGGCTTCTTCTACAGGTGAATGCAATGTTACATTCTATTCTGTAATGGTTTAGGGCATCTCCAACCTTGGGTCCCCAGATGTTTTTGGCCTACAACCCAGCATGCTACGCTGGCTGGGGCATGCTGTGAGTTGTAGGCCAAAAACATCTGGGGACCCAAGGTTGAAGAACACTGGTTTAGGGACTCTGGTATCTAGTGGGTTCTGCTCTGATTAAATTCCAGTAAGAAATCTGGATGTCAAGATGGAAAAGATTATGGGCATGCACTATTTTCATCTTTAAAAAACAACACTTTTTAAAAACCAACAATGAACTATTTAAAAACCAATCATTGAACTATTTCCCCATTGCGCCATTTCATGTCTGTCACAATCGAATTTAATAGGGAGATAGAAAGAGGTGGTAGTCTGGGGAAAGAAATGGGAAGGGAAGTTAGGGAAGATGCAGGATTAGGGATGTACAGATGCTGTTAAATTCGTTCCATCTAGGTTTCCTTGAATATCAGGCACCTTTTGTTCCATCATCCACTCATTGACAGAATCGGATTTTACAAAAATGTGTTTGTACTCATTTGTGCAAATTCGGATATACGCAGATTCGCGCTCCTGAAAATGCACAAATCCCCCCCAAATACACCAATCCCTGAAAAATGTATACTTCCATGCTTAAGCGTATGGGGGAAATGCACAGTTGTGGTCAATTTTACCAATTTTTCTATGAATTAATTTGAGTAAAATTACTTAAAATTAAAAAAAACAACACAGTCCATAAGTCCACAGAATCTGCAAGGCTCAGGAAAAGCCTGTCTGCTGCAGAATCCGTGGGTTGGATTCTTAGAAATTTGGACTCATTTAAGTCCATTGTGGATTTCTTGAACATCTCTAGTCCATATGGCTATTCCTTGCCAAGCTGCTCAGAATGACAAATCAAGCCTGAAGTTACACTTTATATAAGGCCAGCCAGCTGCGCAGGGTGTTCCCAGGTTACCTTATTGAAGGGTTTTGGTTCACATAGTGCAGGGTTCTCCAACCTTGGGTCCCCAGATGTTCTGGCCTACAGCTCCCAGCATACCCAGCCAAGATGGCTAATGGCAAGGAATTCTGGGATCTGTAGTCCGGCAACATCTGGGCACCTAAGGTTGGAGAGCCCTGGCATAGTGGTTCAAAAGTGTGACATTAGATAAGTTCACATTAAAAGGAGAGCTCAGTGAATTTCTCCTCCATCCCTACGATTGAATCACTAGTTAATTTTACAAGTACTGTCATACAATGATGCTAATGACTGTTTTTTTAAGGAGCAATGAAGTACTAAGATAAGATTAGAATTCATATTAGGGTTTAAAAAAAAATCTGATATGGATCAAGAAGTTTGATTAAATAAGTTGCATGCTAGTGCTGTGGAATCCAATTATTTATTGTTGGTGTTCTAATGATGATAATAATAAAAACAAACCCCCCATGGAATATATTTTCCCAGGATATGTGCGCTGTTCTAGCACTCTTACCTAGAAGATGCTATTTTCAGTGTTTCCATATGCAGTAAATGACACAATAAAAACACAGCTGTGATGGAAGTTGTGCAAAATGAATGGTGTTGATTTGCAGTGAAGCAAAATCCACATCTGGCCACAACGGCTCCTTGTATAGAAAGAAAATATTTGTGTTTTGGTATAATTTTGGGTTTCATCTATGCTAGATCACCAGAGAAAATAATTCTGTTAGATTTAGTATGAGTAGTTGCCCATATATATATCTGTGTTTCTGAGGTCATAGTATGGCCTACGGCATTAAAATACATTTTTGTATTGGTTAAAATTTAACTAACCTTGACAGTTCCTATTCAGAGCCACCCATAGCACAATAGTGTGGACTCCAGTACAAATGCATGCCTCTTACATACAGTGTTCCATTAGCTCACACTGTACTATGCACAGCCTTATGAAATGGACTAGAGAAAATATAAAATGTAATGCTAACTGTTCAGGGTGGGGGAGAGGATAAAAAAAAATCCCTGATTAAATAGCACTTCATAATCCAATTTGCAGTTCATGAATCTGACATGGATGTACTCCTCATTGACTTGGATCCAGATGTAGTCATGTTTAGAGTCAACCCATTGAAATGACTCATGATGAAGTCAAGCCTCATTGACTTCAATGGGTCTACTCCAAGCATGACTAAGTCTGGATCTCACCCACTGATATAAGATGTTTCCCAACAAAGCATACTTCAGAGAGTCACCTCCTGCCTCTGCAATAGCAATATGAGACAAACCCCTCCAAAACAACTCCCAGAGGGTAGCCATGTTAGTCTGTTGCAGAAAAAACACCAAAGACCCCTGTACTATTATTTTTTAAAAAACTAAGAAATTCATTGTAGCATACACTTTCGTGGACTAGAGAGTCAGTCAAGCATCTCATGAGGTGGACTCTCTAGTCCAGCGGTGGCTAGACATCAGTCTTGTAGGATGTCCTTTGCTTTGTTTCTTACTAGGATCTCAAGACCCACCAGCCAGAGTCAGGTGCAAAAGACTTAGAATTAAAAAAAACTTTGACCAGCCACGGCTTTAATTATACCTTGTTTTCTATGCCTTGTTTTTATTCTTTATCTGTTTTTATCTTTTTCTTGTTCACCGCTCCGAAATCTGCTTAGACATGGAGCGGTATACAAATACTGTAAATGAATAAATAAGTGTGATTCAAATACCCGTATGGAACTGAAGCTCCCAGTCCTTCCACACAAAGATCCACTTCTGGTTACTGCCAATTTTTGGTAAACAATTGGAAATCAGAAATACTTGATAATCTACTGCAAATCACCAAGAGATCTACCAGTAGGTCCAGATCTACCTTCTGTCTAGTCCATGAGAGCTTATGCCATAATAAATGTGATCGCCTTTAAGGTGTCAGAAGCCTCAATAATAATCAATCCATTCTTATAATGGAAATTTTCCACCCATGGATCCATGTTTAAAAAACACTTTCTAAACCATTCCTAAACAAAACAAAACAAAACAAAACAAAACAAAACACATTTGTTTGTGGTAAAGAAACATCTCCTCAAGTCCTTAGGTCATCTCCACTGGGTGCCCCCACCAAAGGATCTTTGAGGTGAGAGGGCCTTCTCAGTTGTGGCACCTGATTTATGGAAGGAGGCTCACCTGGTACTTCTCTGTTTCCTTTTTGGTGCCAAGGAGAAGATCTTTATTTCTCCCAGGCATTTTAGATTTTAGACTGTATAGCTTTTTTTTATACATATACATTTTATATTGTTTTCTCCCAGTACTGCTTGTTGCTTTTTATATTGCATTCGATTCTTTAGCTTTCTATAATCCACCCAGAGAAGTTTTGTTATTGGGTGGATTTAACATTCAATAAATACCGGTAAATGAAAAAAAGAGAGAGGGAGAAATGCACATGGTAATTCTCTCTCTCCAGTGGTACATTCTGGAGAAGAAATAGACTAATGTGATTGGGAACATCTACAGCTCAGAAATAATCCTAAACATGCAATCTTTGCTTTTCAAGTTAGCACTATCACTCACTTTAAAACCTCACCTCTGACCTCACCCCTGAAATCTTTTTTTTTTCAATCCATGGGACATAATTAGTTGATGTATAGGAGAGGTGGGCAACTTGTGGCCCTTCAAATGTTGTTGGACTGCAACTTCCATCATCCCTCTCCATTGGCTGATTACATCCCTAGTATAGACATATATGAGGGAGAACATATTGCAAGGAAGGTCAACAAGCATATAGTCCTTGTTGCAGGAATGATTTTGCTCTTTTTATTAAATTAGTCTGGCCAGGTTACAGGTTAAGCTTCGTATCCCAAATCATCATTGGCTTCTGTTACAACAACATGTGGCATTTCTGCCACCTCAGCAAATGTCTCCTCCAACGCAAAGTACAATTAAATGTTGGTCAGATGACATCAGTCCCTGGAAAAGGGGTAAAAAAAAATATTAGAGGATTTACAGGGCTTCACGGCAAAGTGAAGTCTCAGATTGCTATTTTATGGTTTTTCTTGTGCAAAATTTATAGGAGTAATCTGAATATGACCTTCCTCTAAGAATAGCAATTCCTCCTTTAACTGCTTATCAAGCTAAGGAACAGCAGTATTTGAGAATGGATTTCCCTCCCCGTCACTCTCTCTTTTTAATTCCTTGTTTGTACTATTTCAAGGACACTTCTAAGACAAAATGTGGCACTTCTCATTCAGTATCCTTTTTAGCTCTCAAACTCCTAATGAAAATGAACTACGGCAGTAATTGCCAACACTGTTTCCTTTCATTTTTCACTTGGCTTGGTGGATTTCCAGCAAACATCCTCTTTTTGCAGTGCAGTAGAGCTGCCATTAATCCTAACCTGGCTCTGTGTAACTATAACCCCTCAGCAAATAACCTCCCTCCTTATCTGTGCCTTAGTTCTAAAGCTCGATATAGCCACAAGGGCATTTAGGAGTGGTTTGTGCTGGGGCAACCACATCACAGGGGTGGATTCCTAACGGGGGCAATAGGGGCTTGCCCCATGCACATTGCACATCAAGGGCTCCACTCAGATCATTCCTTCCTTAAATCTATGTGTTTGTTTCCCACCACAAAAGCAGCCTCGAAGCGACTTACACCAGAAAGGATAACCAAAAAATAAATTAAATAAATCCATAATATAACAAAGAAGACAAAGTCAATATAAACCATGAGCAATATAACACAATAATACAAAGATACACAGATACAATTTATTTATTTATTACATTTCTGTACCACTCATTAGCCAAAGCTTTCTGGGTGGATTACAAGACAGTAAAAACATAATCTGAAAGCACTCAGTTTAAAAGATAATCAAAAAGATTCCTCCATAAGAGCCAGATAACTATAGTGGTTACTAGGGATATGTGCGGAGCTCGATTGGGGGGGTGGATGTCTGGTGAACTCGCCGGGCTTGACCCCCCGAGCTCCACTCACCCTACCTTCTTCCCTGGCTTGACTCGCATTCTCGTGAGCCGAGCCGGGGAAGTGACTTCTGGGTTCCCGGCGCTACGTTGTTTACATAGAAAATGGCTTAAGATATGTTAAAAATGGCCACAATTTGCACAACTTAGGCACACACAGCACCCTCAGCTGCCTCACGGTGATTAGGTAAGCTTAAAAACACAACAAAAATAAATGATAAAACACCCCGAGAAAGAGGCAGGAAAATGGAAGCCTCTTTCATTGGGGAAGAAAGTGTACAGGAAATTTTGGCTCAGCACTAGCTCCACCTCTTCTCTGGAGTCAGACACAACACTGCCTCCCTCACACCTGCATTGTGGCGGATGCAAAACGGGGGCCAGCCTGCCAGCACAGTTGGTGCTCTTGCCGCTTGCGGTGGGAGCACAAAGCCCTTATGAAAAAAGAAGCTGTGCAGTAACCTCCGCCGGTGGTGAGCCCTTCATGTGAGAAACAGTTGAGAATTTCTCCTTCAGTGGAATTATCCCATGTCCCCCCCCCCCCAATTTCTCTGGCCAAAAAAAGGGTGGAGAATTTTGAGAGGCCATCTGCTCACAGCTCTACTCTTTGCAGGCCTTATTATGAATGCATACAGGTCCGGCATGTGTCATTCTGCTACTCGTCTATTTCATAATACTGTGAGCCTGGGGGAGGCATTGGACAAAAGCAGATTTCCAGGCCTGGCCCAGCACATCTGTTGTTCTGTAAACTATGAGTGATATGTTGTCAAGGGAGCTAAGATGGCCCAGATGATTAGTTGATGGTTGGAAGAGATGACTCATCCAGATTCTGACCTCCTACCTAGGCCCAGGGCAGTTTCCAACGGGGCCACTCCGCTGGGTCTGTTGTGCTCACAGGATTGACTGCTTGCACAATGGAGCTTTTGGACTTCTAAAATTAACCATGGAAATGAGCGGAAATACTTGTTTCCAGAATGGGACAGGTCTGTGGAGCTCCCTTCTGGAAGCTCTGCTGACCTGCCCCATTCCAGAAATGAACATTTCCACTCATTGTGGTTTATTTTAGAAGCATGAAAACCGCACTGCATGCCTAGGGCGCAGGGCTAAAGGGGGCGCCAGAAACGCCTTGGGGAAAAAATACAGTGCTAAAATGCGTATTTTACCAATCATATCTTGACTTGTAGTAGATGGAATTTCACAATTTTTTTGGCATTGAAAATTGACTTTTATTTCATAATGGGCATAGGGCTGGAGGGAGGGAGGGCTCAAGTGGGAAGGGTGGTGGTGCTAAATATCTGATCTTGCCTAGGGCACCAAACTACCTTGCACCAGCCCTGTCCACAAGCACACCAGCACAATCAGGTACTGACCTGGGAAAGGGGGCTAGGCATCTGTGTGTGAAAAGAACACTATACCCGCCGGAATCAGAGGCAAAGAGACAAAAGAGCTGAGAATTTTGGGATTGTGTAAACCAACAAAATCTGTCTGTTGGGGTATTACGTTTATGTCTCCAACTAAGCTCAACTTATATATTTGTAAATAAATGCATATATTACAAAACACAGTAACCCTTCAGAGCTTCTTGCAAAGGAAACTAAATTTGCTTAAGCTCTGCATCCCCGGAATACTCATCAGTCCCAGAAGTTAAATACACATAGACATTACATTGCACATAGCAATATATAATGTCTGAAAGTGCTCCATTATTGCATATATTCAATTGGTGGGAAAACAGTGCATTTTAAGCGTAGTTGATTAATTGTTGTATGCAGTACCTCACATTAACAGGAACACTGTGATTATCATAGGACAAACCTATTTGAAACTTAAGCTCTTCTTCGTAGGGATGGACTGGGACTTGGGAGATCTGGGTTCTAGTCCCCGCTCGGCCATGAAACTCACTGGGTGACTTTGGGCCAGTCCCTGACCCTGACTCTCAGCCTAACCTACCTCACAGGGTTGTTGTGAGGATAAAATGGAGAGGAGGAGGATGATTATGTAAGCCGCCTTGGGTTCCTTGCAGGAAAAAAGGCGGGGTAAAAATATAATAAAATAAAAATAATAAATAAAATGTTGTTTTTGCTCAAAAAACATGCGAGCATGCCCTGTTCACAACTTCGGACAAGATCGCAAGCATGTGACCATAAAAAATGTTACCAAAACAGAAGGAGAGAAAAGACAAGTGTCCCAAGTGCATGTAAAAACGGTTTATTGCCCAACGCATTTCAGAATTATCCTTCGTCAGGGGCTGATAGTTTCTCAGATCTATTCGGGAAGAATTCCTCAGCTCTCTCGTGAATGTTCTGTAACATGTTCTGTTTTATGTTACACATCAGTGGCTTCCCCTCTCGTTTTTTTCATTTAAAATGTTCATAAAGTGCTCGCGTTCAATTTGTGCAAATTTCCTAAATTCATGCAGATTTCCCCCAAAGACTAAATCAGCCCCGATTTAGTCTATGGAGGAAATTTAGGGAATTTGCATAAATTTAGGGAATTTACACAATCCAACAGAGGAAAGCTGCACAAATATCACCTTTGATCGCTGCTCAGTTTGCACAATTTCCCCATTTGTGCAGAGTAAGCAGTGATTGCAATTGCAAATGCAAATGGGAACTGGGCACGAGACAAGCAGCAAGCTGAAGTTCAGAGAATCCTGGTGATCTTGAACATCGCTCATTCGCCCATTCCTACTCAGAGACCCTGCTCTGACTGCCCCCAGTAAATGAGTTGGGATGCATAAAAACTAGGGACAGGGCCTTTTTGGTGGCAGGACATCAATTGTAGAACAGCCTCCCCAGAGAAACTCATCTGGTGCCATCTTTGTGATCTTTTTGGCACCAGGTGAAGACATTTTTATTCACGCAGGCCCTGTAAATAATCCATGTTTCATAGTCGCAGTTTACAGTCTGTGTTTTACTTGTGTTTTAGTTTTAATTAGTTTTATATTGTATTTTAATACTGTCTTTGCTTGTGAGCCACCCAGAGAACTTGTATTATGAGGTAGTTGTATAAATAAAGTAAGTAACTAATTAAATGAATCAATAAACTAGGGTTGCAAAAAATTTAAAAAAAAATGATTTTTTAAAATTTAAAGCAATGTTTGTTTTTTTATTTAATCAATTTCCCCCAATTTTTTTAAAAATAAAATTAATTTTAAAGTTTCAGGCAACCATGTGTACAAATAGCCTACACTTAATAGTTAAGAACACCAAATTATACAACAGGGTTGCAAAAAATCATGATCTTTCGCAAAAAATTTAAAAAATCAATTTTATTATGATTTATTCAGTGATTTAAATCATTGCAACCCTGCAATAAACCCTCATAAAAAAAAGAGCAAATAAGTGCCTTTGGCATGCACAGCTAGTGTGTGGGCCCATTCAATGATTTATATTAGCCAAAACATATATGACCAGTGAGCTTGGTAGGGATACAGATGCTCATGAGGGATCATTACTTTGGCTCTGAAACGGGGGTGTGTGTGTGTGCCCGATTTTGCACTCCCTGGATGGCACCTGGCCCTATAGAAATATGTCATCCTTGTTCAATCCTTATCACCCTGTGGTTCCATTGTTTGAACTGTGTATTTGGTTTTCTTCCAAGAACAATATTTATACAGTAGGCTTTCTCTCCCAATTTCATATAGGCAAGAAAGAAGCAAGTATAAGAATGACTGATTAGTTGATTGTGTCTTCCAGGGATGTGACATTCACAAGAAACCTGCTCCACTGCATTCAAATTAGTTACTTGAATTCACAGGCCATGGGCCATCTTCAGCACTGAGCAGATGCTGTGGGCTCAGCACTCTGAGAAGGCACTCTGGGAGCCCAGAGCAGGTGTCTGGTAGAATCATAGAAAAGTAGAGTTGGAAGGGGCCTACAAGGCCATCGAGTCCAACCCCCTGCTCAATGCAGGAATCCAGGTCAAAGCATCCCTGACAGATGGCTGTCCAGCTGCACTTTGAATGCCTCCAGAGTGGGAGAGCCCACCACCTCCCTAGGTAGTAGGTTCCATTGTCTTATTGCTCTGACAGTCAGGAAATTTTTCCTAATGTCTAGGTGGAATCTGGCTTCCTGTAACTTGAGCCCATTATTCCGTGTCCTGCAAACTGGGATGATCGAGAAGAGATCCTGGCCCTCCTCTGTGTGACAACCCTTTAAGTACTGGAAGAGTGCTATCATATCTCCCTCAGTCTCCTCTTCTGAAGGCTAAACGTGCCCAGTTCTTTCAGTCTCTCCTCATAGGGCCTTGTTTCCAGTCCCTTTATCATCCTTGTTGCCCTCCTCTGAACCCTCTGCAGTTTGTCTACGTCCTTCTTAAAGTGTGGTGCCCAGAACTGGACGCAGTACTCAAGATGAGGCCTAACCAAGCTCTTGCCGAGTAAAGGGGAATTATCACTTCCCGCGATTTGGATGCTATACGTCTATTAATGCAGCCCATGCTTAAAGTAGTTCCATTGAAATCAGTGGGACTTATGTTAGTCATGACTAAATTAGGTCTCACTGATTTCAGTGGGTCTTCTCTCAGCATGACTAGGTCCAGATTCAACCCTGTATATTTATTTTTCTACCAGATGTATATGAAGGCTTTCAGTATTGCTACTGACATGGTATTTATTTATAAGGACACAATTAAAACAGGAGAGCAAATTAATGTACGGTATAAAATCACAACAGCAGAATAAAACTAGGAAATCAATCAATTATTTATTTATTTATTATATTTATACCCCACCTTTTTTCTTGCAGGGAACCCAAGGCGGCTTATATAATCCTCCTCCTCCTCTCCATTTTATCCTCACAACAACCCTGTGAGGTAGGTTAGGCTGAGAGTCAGTGACTGGCCCAAAGTCACCCAGTGAGTTTCATGGCCGAGCGAGGACTAGAACCCGGATCTTCCAAGTCCCAGTCCAACAATCAATCAATCAATCAATCAAGTTTTAAAATGCCGGGGGGGGGGGAATAATAAATGAAAAGTATTTGCCTCTGGGATGGGCAACCTGCCCGACACTCAACTCGCAATGCGTGACCTGAGAACTCCTGCTGTGCAAGCTGAGCACAAGCGCCAGCTGAGGCGCTAGCTGGACTTCTGGGTCCCTCGGCTCTACGTTGTTTACATAGAAAACGGCCTAATTTGCGCTAATTTGGCCATCATTTGCGCAAATTAGGTCATTTCCTACGTAAACAACCAAGCACCGGAACCCAGAAGTCACTTTCCCCAGCTCAGCTTGCGAGAATATGAGTCGAGCCATGGAAAAGGTAGGGCGAGCGGAGCTCGGGGGGTCGAGCCCAGCGAGTTCGCCGGACTTCTACCCCCCAGTCGAGCTCTGTGCACTTCCCTAAGAATAGGTACCAGGTAAGCCACCATAAGCAGGGCATTCCAAAGGTGCCCCAGCTGTGAAGAACCTGTCCCTGATTGCCTCCTGCCTAACCTTTGCCATCAGGGACAGCTGGAGAAGAGCTTCTGAAGGTGATCATAGTCGCACTGCAGGTTCATGTGGGAGAAGGCTGTCCTTGGATGGAAGTGCTGTGGACTGTTGAGATCATTGCATTGACACTGAAGTGGGCTGACTGATGACAACGATCATGCACTAAGATGAAGAGGAGTGTTTCCAAAACAACCCATTGCCTGTTTTTGCAGGAAAGTGGACATTGACAGACTTCCATCAACAGCAATCACTTTTTCGCCATGGTTGCTGCTCTCCTCTTCTCGAAATCTATTTCTTTTTCCTCTGAAGGGTCATTTCAGTCTACCACCACTTTCTATTGTGGCTTGTACTATTAATAAACTGAGTAATTACGGGCCCTTAGTGCAGCGTTGCCTTATTTGGAAGAGACTCTTTTCACAGGAATAGATTGCTAACTCAAAAGGCCCATGCCCTTTTATCAGATACGAAGCTTTGTGATGCATGCTTCCGGCAGAGATAATAAATTAACAATGAAGGAATATCTACCCTACAGACTTAGCACTGGTTTAACAGTAATTCTCTCTTCCTTGAGAAACCTGGCAATTATAGTTCTGGGTGGTGGTGGTGGTGTGTGTGTGTGTGTGTGTGTGTGAGAAGATCTCTTACAGAGAATTCTCAGTCTGTCACCAAACTAGTTACCAGGATTCTTTGGGGGAAGCCAGTGATATGAACCTGATATTAGTGTGTAATGTAGCTAGCTATGTTGTCAATATAATGGTTATGAATTTCATGTTGAGTAAGAGCTTTGGCTATGGGGCAGTATAGAATGGCAATAAAAACAATAAGTAAATAATAAAATTAATAATCTGTAGACTGCTTTCCAAAGGTAGGGCCTTTATTTGATCATCATTACTCAAAGCTTACTTGATTTGTCAGTATTTGGCCTTCATAATTTATTTTAAGGCCATCTTTCTGATTAACGGGATCCTTGAGCTTCTGGCTTCTGGTCCATTTTATAGGGATGGGTAAGGATTTCATTTCAGTCCATTTTTGATGAGAATTTACCCAAATTCTGAGAGTTCTCCATACTTGGGTCAAAAAGATCTTGAGTTTCAAAATGTGGGAGAACCAGACACTAACAGAGTCATCCATTCCGACCCAGGGCACTGAATGCTTAGCTCTTAAAAGTCTGGATTTGAATCCCTGAGTATTCAACCATGTTCGTACTGAATTAGGCTTGCCACTTCTTCTGTTTTCTTACGGGCTCATCTTTAACAGCTATATGGCAGGCAGATACATCATGGTCCTCTCTATGCTGGGAATAGCTGTACCTCTTGAATTTGGCAGGTGCAGATGGGTGAGAACTTTGTTTTGGTTTATTTTTGTTAAGAATTTACCAAAATTCACAAACCAGCAGAAAAAGGACTTAAGTTGTAAAAAATCAAATCCAGGAGAAGTGAAACAGACAGATTTACATTCCCTAATTTCATCCTTGGGCCATTTTGTGATATCATTGGAGACCGCTTCAGTAAAGTGTATAAGATCTATGAGATTATGTAGCAGGCTCTTCCTAATTTCTAAGGTGTGATCTAACTGATTTCCTAAACCTGTAAGTTATACACATACACGATGACTGGGTTCGGACAACACAGTAACCCACCCTCAAGGGTTGAGTATGGGTTGAGTGTGGCTTGTTGTTGAACTGTGGGTTCTTGTTGAAATGTTGGTTATCATGTTGTCTGAACCCAGCTGCGCTACCAAGCCATGGCTTATTAACCATGAACAACCCATGAAGAGAACCCATGGTTTGTTGTTGGGTTGTGAACTGTGGGTTGCTCACCATGCTTTGTTATCACGGCTGGGTTCAGACAACAGGATAACCCACAGTTCAACAACAACCCACAGTTCAACAGCAAACCACACTCAACCCATACTCAACCCCTGAGTGTGGGTTATCATGTTGTCTGGACCCAGTCATTCTCTGTCTCACACACAAGGCTATATAAACACCCAGTTTCTTGTCCTTTGTTCAAACATGGCTCTTTATCCCAAAACTGTGCATCCTTCATCTAAAACCTGAACAACCTTTTCATTAGCATGTATGCATTTAAGTGAGAAGCTGTTGAGAAAATACCTTGCATTAAAAAAAAGAAAGAAAAAACAACAACAAAAAAACAATGGACCTAGGGTTTCCAACAAAGCAGCTTGCTTTATTAAGAGGGCAGTACCTTGGCCATGCCATGTTATACTGTTGTCAGAGGCAAAAGAGGATGGGGTGCCTCCATCTTTAATAGCTGAACATAGAAAAGGGAATTCCAGTTCTCATGCAAGCTTCACCTGCTAAAATTCCCTCTTCTACACAACTATTAAAGGTGCAGTAGCCCCATCCTCTTTTGCATCTGGCCACTCTATATGTGATTTGCCCAAATTTTCTTGGGTTTGCTTGGGGCTGCTGCTGGCAAACCAAGATCCTTGCACACAAACCTTGAGTGATTGATGGCCGCTGATGGTTCTTCCCAAAAAACCCCCACTGGTTTTGTGCCAAAACTGGCTAGAGGTTTGGTGTCCTTCTCCCCCCCCCCAATATTTTCCCCTGATGTAATTTTGTGTGACCTTTCCTGCAGCATTCCGCTGAGCCTTGTGAATTCTAGTATTTATAAGCTTCCTGCAGTCTCTATCTTCTGCCTTTATGATGTGGGTTATCATTTTTATGCAGATGATAACCAGATTTATGTATCTCTTCTGTCCAGCTTTCCCTGGTAGTCTCTGATATCAGTCTGCCTGACTGATGATGAACACTGGGAGGCCTACAACTTTAAATCCAGCTCACTACTTACTGCCTACCTTATCGGTTTTCCAAGTATGTTACTATGCATATCACAAATACGTTTTCTTGTGTGAGGCTCCTTTTGCAGGGATATTTAGTCATCTTGAAAATGGGGTGGGAGTCTTCATAAAAAGAAGCAGGATTTTTAAAAAAATCAATCAATCTCCAGGCCCTTAGCCAACCGTTGACATTTTAAGATTGTTGTTCAAATCTGGTCAGTGCTGTTGGAGGGTGGCTTAAATGTAAGAACCCTTGCAATTACCCTTTTAGGATTCAAGCATTTCCCAAATAGTTTGATACTGTACAAACATTTGTGGTCCCCAGATGAAGTGATGGCAGCTGCAGGATGCCTGATAAACGAAACTTAAAAGTCCACGGTGTCGTCGTCCCCCCCCCCCCAGTATCAACATTTCTGTACAAGTTTTTTTTCTGAGAAGATCGGGAAAGATCTCCCTCTAGCAGAGAACTCTTACCAATTTCTTAAGTGCTGGTTTTTCGAAGGGTTTTTTCTTAGCACCAGGTAAGGATAGGCAAATCTGTCAGTTTCACTTTCTCCCCCATTCAATTTTTTAAATCTCAGATACTTTCTCTCCCAAATTGGCAAATTTTGGTAATTTCTTATCAAAAGAGACCTGAAATGAAATTCCCACCCATCTGCATCAGCCAAATCCAAGAAGCACAGCTTTTCCCTGCATGAAGAGGACCATGATGTACCTGCCTGCCATATAGCTGTTAAAGATGAGGAGCTGGTCAGAAAAAAGTACAGTCATGCCCTGGATTGAGAGCATAATTCGTTCCGGAAACGTGCTTGTAATCCAAAACACTCTTATATCAAAACGAAATCCCTCTAAAAAAATTTGTACAGAGATTTTTAATTTAAGCCGTACTACAGTACTTGTATTGCAAGTCGTCGCTTGCATATCAAGTAAAAAAAAATTAAATAAATATTTAAAAATTTGCTTGTCTTGCAAAACGCTCTCAAACCAAGTTACTTGCAATCCAAGGTATTACTGTATCCTTGAAATTCTTGGACTCATACATACATGGTATCCTTTGGGTTATCATTGGCTCTTCTCTCCCCTCTTCATTTCTGGTCCACCACAATTTTTTCCCCTATTCAGGAAGCATAGCTCAGCCATAAGGGGATGGGAAGAGACTTGACAACAGCATTGACACACCACTGGCTGATCTTATGTTACATACCTGCCATAGTGCATGAGGATGCGGTGTCCACTCACAGTGGTGTTTTGATCTGTGTGGTTTATCTTATATAAGCCACCAGAAGGGTGAGCCCAAGACATTTTGCTGCCCAGGGCAAAACAGCAAACACCCCTTTCCAGTAAAGGTGCATAGTACAAAGTCCATCCAAGTTATTTAGCTTCTTGAGGCACAAAATCCCACAATCACTTTTCCCACCCACCCCCGGCAGTAAAAATACAATAATAAAAAAATAACTAACCATTTTCTGCCTTTCATGTCACTCAGAATCACCTGGTAGAGCCCTAATGAAAGACTCCAGGACTTTCAAGGCTGTATTCCAAACAGCAGAATTAGTCTGCAAATAAAAAGTTTGTTTCACATCAGTACGCAGCTCACAGGGAATATCATGTACTTATTATGTATTCTTCTAAGTTCTTTTTTTAATTTCCTGGGCCAGTATTTCTTCCTTATTTGCTGATCAGTCTTTTATGAGCCTACTTTTCACTCTTCCTATATGACACTACTTCCTGGACTAATGATCATAGCTTATGCAATGACATTTCTGCCTTGGGTAAATTATGGATTGATTATTGTCTCTGGAGGATGGTGGAACACTTGGCTGTGTTTATAAGCTGTCTTCCTTAAGGACAACTACTTCTGTCTATCACTTAAAAAAAAAAAAAAGCAATTAGATACCAAAGGAATGCCCAAATAACTGAACTGAATGACTTGGCCAGGCCTTCAATATTCTGAATATTATTGATTGGATCCAGTATGGAGAAATAAGATAATCTTCCTTGGCCTTGGCTCCACTCCATTCCTTGTGGTGGGTTGAAGTCCATACATTTCTGAGCTTGTGATGTTATTCAAGGAGGTGGAGGGGAGTATGCATTCGAAATGTGTATATTTGAAAAATGTACATGAAAAAATGGGTGCTTTTGAAAAATGTACACAAACATGCTTCAGTGGGAAAAATGTGTATATTTTTAAAATGTGCATAATTGGTGCATACATTCAGGGACATAGGCATAAAAATACACAAGAATTTTCATGTGAAAAGAAAAAAAAACACACCCCAAAGCTCACAATCTGTATACGGACTTGAGTTGGAATGGACTTCAAGATGGAATCAAGAGAACCTTGATGAGGTTGAGTTTTGCTGATTGACACATCCCTACACCAACCTCACTTTGTGGTGACTTTACCATATCAAAAAGTAGAAATGAGAATGCCACAATTGTTCATGAAAACAAGCACAAATCTAGTTCTTTCCAACTGCATTGATTGTAACAATCTCTATCATATGTCATTGGACAAATGCACAAAATAGAAGGACAAATAGTTGAAGGAAGGATGCTTGTGAATTCAAACTGACTGATGCATGAGAAATGGGGAGAAGACATCATGGGCCCGTGATATGATTTGAACATTCTGTTCTTGCCCCATTTTTATGTCAGATGAGCTGCTGGCACACCAAATGGAAGCAAGTTCACATTTACTATACAATCATATCCATGTCTGCTCATGTCTGAGTTCAATGGGATTTACTTCCAGGTGAGTGTGCTTCGGATGACAGCTTCAAAACGCACATAGCCGTAGGCAGTGTGCTTCAACCTTGGGTCCCCAGATGTTTTTGGCCTACAACTCCCAGCATGCCCCAGCCAGCTGGCTGGGGCATGCTGGGAGTTGTAGGCCAAAAACATCTGGGGACCCAAGGTTGAAGCACACTGCCGTAGAGCTTTGGGGCAGCTCTAAGGCCATGTTGTAGGCAGGGGGCAGTGGTGTTAATCTATTGCAGCAGCACAACAACAACAACAACAACAACAACAACAACCAAAGAGACTTGTGGCACCTTAAAGACTAACACATTTGTTGTGGCATATACTTTCATAGGCTATACTCCCAGTTCATCAGATGCATGGTTTCTTGCTGCCACTACAAGCATTAATTAACTTAGCAATGCTAGGAAGACTGCATCATCACCAATTACTGCTGTGGGGAATAGTCACTGGGCTTATCTTACACTGAATGTTCACAGTCTGTGCTTTTTGCATTTCATTGACTTTTGACTAGAAATTTTACATTTCCCCCCTCTACACACACACACACATACACACACACATATTGCTGTCAACTGGAGATAACATTTCATGTGTACAATGAAGTAGATGATTCTAGTCCATAACAGTTTATGGCTTTAGAAGAACCAATATAGTGCTGAAATAGAGAACACAGGTGCTGAAAATGGACCTACCAGTATTTCAAATGTAATCTGAACTGAAGCTTGGTATGTTCCTCTCAGATCCTTGTTTTGACACATTTAGCAGTTTCTTTGTGTCTTCTGTGTAGCATAATGGTTGGCATTGAGATCATAAAGGTTCAAATTGGCTCGCAGCCCTGAGTGCTCTGTCCAAACTACAAACACTTTTAAGCTGGGTGATTATGTGTGAGTCAGTCAACAGGGATTCCAGAATTCTATAACTCAATAGTGACCAGGTTGCTTTGGCTGCGATCAGTGGGGAGTTCCTGCAGAGAGTTTTGAGATCAGAGTGGAGGGATCTTCCCCATTGATAGGATGAAATGAGACCCAGCATGAATTGGTCTCATGCCTTCTGTCAAAAAACAGTATTTGTGGCTTTTGAATTTCCTGTTATTATAGACAGAGGAGTAAAGGTGGGAAACAAAAGAACAGAAAAATGGTTTGAATTTCTATTTATTTATTGCTATCCTGAAAGAACAGGGATCTCTCTCTCTCTCTCTCTCTCTCTCCCCCCCCCCCACACACACACACACTCATAACACTAGAACTTGGCATTACCCAATGAGGCTGACTGACAAAAGGCGCTACTTTACTAACAAAGCAATCCTATACATGCCTATTCAGAATTAAGTCCCAATTAGTTCAATGGGGCTCAGTCCCAGGTAAGTGCACATAGGATTGCAGCCTTACTTACTGTATAATTATACTTACAGAATTCACCAGTGGTTCAGTTAGGTAACTTTAGACTCTGGACTTAATGGTTTTATGGGCCCCGCCCCTTTTAGATAGTAATGCATATATTGCTTCATTTACTTCGAAATGTGGGAAGCCAGCCCTCCTGCATATTGGGTGGGGCGGGCTCCTGCTCATTCTTCTACTACACCATAGTCCTATCCTGAGGGCACCTCTGGCCTTTTGCCCCATGGTCACTAGTAGATGGCGTCAAAACTATTTTTAAAAAATTACAAAGTAGAGGTCTTTCCATGGTTATTGTCAGAGGTGAGCTGAAGTTTTTGCTTTTGGATTACGTAGCTTTTTCCTTCAAAGGAATGGGGGAAGGGTGGTGGAGAGAACGGGAAAGAGAATTCGTTTTCAAGGAGTGGGAGTGGTGTGCTGAAAATCAGCTGGGACGGGGGGCATATTTGAACAAGCAGCACCAGTGGCAGTAGCTTTCGGTGGTGTTCTTTTTAAAAAAAATATGGAATAGTATCCAATGTTAGTCCTATGTAGAGAAGACCCACTGAAATGAATGAGACTTAAGTTAGTCACAACTAACTTAACTCCCAATTATATTAATGGGTCTACCATATGTAGGGCTAACATCGGATACTACGTTTGTTTGGCTGCCACTACAAGTGTAAATAGCGGGCCCACCATGTCCAAATAAAAACATGTTCAGGGGGAACAAAGATGGGAGCCCCTACTGACTCGTGTGGGCATCCATATTTTCTTTCTAACTATGCCTCTGGGATGACACAACATCCTGACATAGCAAGAGGGAACATGGTGGCCACTGGGCTGCTGATATCAGGGACTTTTCTCTTGGTTAGCCACTTCTGCCAACAACACTTGACTATGTAAGCTCACAACCCCTATTATTTTTGGCGGGTGTAATTTTCTTCTGTCCCCATGAGAAATAAAAAATGTCCCTCCCTTTCATGGTGTGCTCATGGGGCTGCAAAAGTGTTGGGCTGGGGACACTGTAAGACAGGAAGCGAAGGAATCCGTTGGATCATCCAGGGCAGCAAATTCCACAACCTTGGCATCACCATCAACAGGGCCGGCGCTACCGCTAGGCAAACTGGGCGGTTGCCTAGGGCGTGTGGCTGGAGAGGGTGCAGAAACACTGCTGCCGCCCCCCGCAGCCGCTGGATCCCCCCACAGCCGCCGGACACCCAGCCGCCGGACACCCCCGCAGCCGCCGGACCCCCCCGCCACCCCCGCAGCCGCCGGACCCCCCCGCCACCTACCTTCTCCGCGCCGCTGCCGGAGTCCCGCCCGCGCTCTGTTTTGGCGGGAGGAACCAGGGCAACAGGGCTTAAACAGCCCTGTTGCCCTGGTTTCCCCGGCCAAAAACAGAGCGCGGGGGTCCCGTCGTGTCACTTCCTCCGCGCCGGAAGGACGCGATGGGACCAGCGGACGGGGAGGCAGGCTCAGAGGAGGAGGAGGTGGCGGCCAGGGCGGGGGGGGGAAGGTAGGTGGTGGTGGGGGTCCGGCGGCTGCAGGGGGCTGCGGGGCGGTGGCGGGGGGTCCGGCGGCTGCGGGTGGTGGTGGTTTGCAAAGCAGGGCTGCTTTGCTCTAGAGCCTCCCCCACGGCACGAGAGCGGGGGCACTAAATATAATTTTGCCTAGGGCGCCAAACTGCCCTGCACCGGTCCTGACCATCAAGAAAACCCAGTCCTATGGCCCCCACTACCGCACTTCAAGTGGCAGAAGGGTATAGAGTAGGACCTCAGTGGCCAAAGCTTGTCAGCAGGCTCATCCATGTAGGAGTTAGACCTTTAGATACCCTGGTCCTAAACATTTAAATGATACATATAAATCCAAAAGGGAGATACAATATTACATTATGGAATCCTTCATTATGATTACTTACAATCTGAAAATATTTCCCCCCCAATACCTTTAACCAAAGTTTGGTAGAGGAGCCAGGACTTAATATAGGGTCTCCAGTTTAGTTTCTCAGGCAGATATGTCTGTTGTTCCAATGGATCCTGATCTAAACTGGCATTTTGCAGTTGGGATTGAGTTTTGAGCACATATTGCAGTTGGAGTTAAGTTTTGAGCCCCCCATTGTGCCGCCCTTAAAGAAAAATAAGAGAAACAATGGTGGCCACTACTGGAATTGGCCCCCAGACTGCCCAAAATTGTCCGCCCCTGACATATTAGCATCAGCATGAGCAAGAACATATATCTCTAATACATCATGCCTAGCTTCTGGAGACATCCAATGCTTCATCCAAACTGTGACCTCTTCACTTATTCTGCTACTAGTAGACCTGAATTCATAGTGACAGCAGAGAAGGTACGAAACAGATCGAAGGAAAATAAAATACTTTATACAGAATATATGCTACCCGCATAACTGTATTTTATGGTCCTGTGACAGAGGAAGCCTTGGGAAATCTTACATCCACGGGTGTATCTACAATTCCATTTTTCTTATGTGAAGCCACCCCTCAACTCAGCTGCTATTTTTAAACAAACAAAAAATCTCCAGGGCATCATATACTATGATCTTCTTTACCTATTTAATCTAGCCTTAAAATAGACACACACCGAAACAGCTTTGGGCATCACGGTGCCAATTCAAGTGAGCAAAGCCGTGCAGAAAATTTCCCAGCAGGGCTGAAAACCTGCTTGGTTGGAGCCCTGTAGTTTTACAGCAGAGGTCAAAGAACGTCCTTTTTTTCTTTTAATTACTTAGGGGCTAAAATAACAGCGTCTATTTATTGTGGCTTTCCATGTCTATTTCCTGCAGCAACAGTTTCCAAACATTATTACCATGAGCCTCTTATAGTCAGCAGAGCAAGAAACCTTTTGGCCTTCCTGGATCTAGCGGAGAGAGATGATGTACCTGTTGAGAAAAAAATCAGAGCGGTACTATTTCAGGTTGCCATGTGTTGGGGCAAGCAGCAAAATCTCTTCTACTGAAGTGCAGTGAAGTGAGAATCTGGATCATGAAGGCAAACCAAGGATCACAGAGAAGCAGGCTGAGGTCAGAATGAAGTGAGATAAGGGAAGCAGATCAGGTGGGCATGAAGGGGAACATGCTGCAGGTGAGACTGGGGAAGTGGAATAGAGGCCTCCAAGAGGCGACATCAGAAGGGCAAGTCCAATAAGAGGGAAGAAAGCAGCAAGAGGGGAAGGCACTTAGGTGTCCCAAAACAATACTAGGGTTCATAGATTTATGATTCTATGATTCATAGATCATAGAGTTGGAAGGGGTCTACAAGGCCATCGAGTCCAACCCCCTGCTCAATGCAGGAAACTAGAGGGGGTCTCCCATCCAAGTAATAACCAGACCTGACCCTGCTTAGTGGAGGTGTACCTCCTACCTTGGGAGGGGTACTCACCTCGCCTCGCCTTTTCTCGGCGAGCAGCCCCCCCGAAGGCCCAAACCTCGTTGCTGCTTGAACTGCCGTGCCAGCAGCGCGGGTCCCGTTGTGTCATTCCTGGCTGCCCAGAAGTGACGCGACAGGACCCTGCGCCGCGTTTTTCGCATAAAAACCAGGGCAACATAGCTTGAAATGACTACGAATAGCAAATCACAGCCGTTTCAAGCTATGTTGCCCTGGTTTTTACTCCAAAAACGCGGCGCAGGGTCCCGTCGCGTCACTTCCTGGCAGCAGGAAATAACTCAATGGGACCCTGCACTGCCGGCGCAGCGTGGAACGGTGGGAAGGCAAGGCGCGTGAGTCTCGGGAGGGTCGAGCGGGGCCGATTTCTGCCTCACTTCAGCCCGCCGAGACTCGCGGATATTCGTGGTTACACCCCTACTAGCTTTCCCCGCTCAGACAAGCTCATCACTAGGAAAAGAAAACCCATCACTCCAAAAAAGCGGACATGGATTTGCATAAAATTTGCATATGACCATTTATATACATAGGTGCGCATTTAAAACTATAACTCCAATAGAAATACAATACATTTCATCATTGTGGGGAAGCCTTTGACCAGGTGACTAGCAAGAGTGCATGCTCAGTGCTCTGTCTGGGTGCTTAACTGTTGATGGGTGACCTCAAGGCCCCTGCTTTCCCTTCTTTGGGTTTTTTTTGTCTTCAAAGCAGACAGCCCTTCAAATAGAGATGCCCTCAAACAGAGGACTGTCCTCTAAAGAAGGATACAAGGCCACACTATTCAGTAAGCAGCACACTCCTAAGTCATGCTGTGCTGAATATTTCAAAGCTTTCTTTTTTTTGGCAATTCGTGGGGGTTGGGGGTGAAATTGATACTGTAATGAAAAGAGGCAGGGGAGGGGAGAATTTTGACAAAACTTCTCATCAGGGAGGAGAGGCAGGGTTTCCGTTTACCTTGTGAGTATAGGAGGTGGCCAAGGGGTCTTCTTTCTGTTTTTTTAACTCTCAAATGCCCTGAGTGCAGTTGCAGCTTCACAGATCTCTTCGCACAGAGGTTTTAAGCCCGTCAATGCTCCTAGAATACCCAGGAGACCACGTGACATCACGTAGTCTCCTGAACATTCAGGAACTTCTGCTGGGCTGAAAGCCTCAGTGCTAAGAGCCCTGCCCTGCTGCGAGTAAGAATGGGCCTTTTAGAACTTTAGGAATGTTCCTTTTTTAATTTATTTTTTTAGCTTTCCCTCCGTAATTTCTAAAAGCCCCTGTTTTTGTTTGCAGCATGGAGGGGCCTCCAGTATCCAGTGTTAGAGGCAGTATGCCTATGTACACCAGTTGCTGGGGAACATGGTTGAGAAGGTGCTGTTGCACTCATGTCCTGCTTGTGGGATCCTGTGGGCAGGTGGTTGGCCACTGTGTGAACAGAATGCTGGACTAGATGGACCCTTGGTCTCATCCAGCATGGCTGCTCTTATGTTCTTATGGCTCTTAGAACAGAAGCTTTCAGGCCAGCAGCACTTCCCAAGTGCTCAGGAGACTATGTGACATCACACGGTCTCCTGGGCATTCCAGGAAGCATTGCTGGGCTGAAAGCCTCCATGTGAAGAGCCATGCAATGCTGCAGTAGCACATAGGACATTTTGAGAGTGAAAGAACAAAAAGAAGACCCCCTTGGCCACCTCCTACACTCACAGGGTAAATGGAACCTTTTTGTATGTTGTGTTTTCATTTATTGTACAGTGTTTCGCTATGTGGAGCAGATGAATAATAATGATGATGATGACGACAATGACAAGAACAACAAAAATAATAATAATAATAAATTGTCCAAGGTTAAATTACCAAGAGGCAGTGAAGGCTGGTGGCTCCAGTTTCAGTGGGGTGCTGAACCCTATCCCCCTATCCCCAACATAGGTTCAGCACCATGGATAGCTCTTTAAAAGTTCAGACTGCAACCCAGAGTGGATACACTGCCCTGTTGACATTGGAGCCAGCAGCCTCCACTGCCGAAATACAGTGTACTTAAGGAGCACTCTTGGGTACTTTTTAAATCTCACACGATAACTTGCAATATAGGTGCACCTGAGGAATATTCACACATGCTCAGAAAAATGTGGTAGTGGGTGGGAGAGTGTCCCTGTGTCCTATCTAGATGGCACCTCTGCCTGCTGGGACTGTAGTATTGGATTACTGGCTGGCGAATCCCATAGTAATAGAGAAGTGCCATGGCTAAGTGGTCGAGCTCATCTTTGGCATGCAGAAGGTTCCATATTCAAATTCTGGCATCTCCAGTTAAAGGGAGAGATCTTGAGAACCTGGAGAACTGCCACCAAGCAGAGTAAATTATAATGGAAACAGCACAAAGGCCCAGAGTATAAAGATAGAGAAGTTATTTATTGTATAAATATTTGAAAAGAAATAGTAAGGTTTTCAACATTTAAAAAACAACAGTATGTATGACTTATTATAAACATAAGTACCACATAACAATTGAAAGGAAAAAATAAGGTTTTCAATTTTATGTATGACTTATTATAAACATAAGTACCACATAACAAAGTGGAAGGTATCCAGTATGCGTAGTCCAAAACAAACCAAAGTATCCAAAGTCACTGAACATTGTAACCAAAACAAGATGAGAAAGTATCCAAGGTCACTTGAATGATGTAACCAAAACAAGATAAGATGACAGATACTGCATCGTTTTGTAAATATCTTCTTCAGTAGACAAACAGTTTCATTCAGATTCTTACAGTTATAATTCATAGAGAATAAATCTTCTTCAGTAAGCTGAAACAATATGTGCAAATTATAGTGGATACAGAAACATGTGATACTTAGGAAAGTAGTATAATAGATACAGAGCAAGAACTACAAAGCAAGAAATGCTAAACTAAATGCTTACCAGTCAGTTTTACTAAGTTTCGTATAATAGGCCTGTAGCCAATGCCTTTCAGAAGGACTGAGTTGAATTTAACCCAGCAAATTTATACAAAATGCTGAAGCCAAACAGGTGTAGGCTGAAAGAATGAGTTTACAATTAAAGGGGAAAGAACACAGAATTGCCACATATATAATTCCACATTGAAACAGTGAAATACAGAGCAAGTAACCCATTGATACGTTTTATAAAGTCAAGTATACATATAATGACTCCAATACATGTAAGAAGATTGCAAAGTATATTTTATATAAAACTAGACCAATCATATTCGCAATTTAACCCACCAGGTGTAATTGTATTAAGAAGAAAAGTAAAACGCGCCTCCTGCTGGCTGTCTAGATCTGCGTCTAGGATATTGTAAGAATGAGAATGAAGCTTCCAGATCACAAAAAAACTGTAAATCTTTATCCTCATGTTTTTTATCCACAAAATGTTGTACCATCGGGGCGGTTAACACCCGATTACGGATCCTAGATTTATGTTCTTGTATTCGATATTTGATCTGGGGAGTGGTTTTACCCACATACAATAAGTTGCAGGGACATCGAATTATATATACAACTGCTTTTGAATTGCAGTTAGAAAAATGTCTGATGGTAAATTTAAACCCTGAATTAGTGTCATGAAAAGACTTAATCTGTAAGGCATGTGGACAAACTGAACATCTGCCACATTTGAAGTGACCTATAGTGGAAGGTGGAGGAGGGGGGCCTAAATCATCAGAGTGAATCATAGAGTCACCTAGATTCCTAGTCCTTCTAAGTCCAACAGTGGGAAAAGACTGACAGCCTGGGATATTGGATAGGAGGTGCCAATGTTTTCGAAGGATATTTTTAATTTTACCAGATAAAGGAGACTATTGTATTGATGTGTATATAGAGTCTTTATTTGTGTGTATATCTTTATAAGTAGATGTCTGAAAAAGAGAAGACCTGTGTCTACTATGTGCTCTGTTTATGGCTTTATTAATATCCTGTTTGGGATAGCCCCTAGATTCAAGATTTAAACTAAGTTGTTGTGCTGCCAAATGGTAGTCTGTAGAATGAGAAGAATTCCGTTTGAGACGCAAAAATTGACTAAAAGGGAGGTTATCCCTAAGGGATTTTGTATGAAAGGAGTTGTAATGTAGTAGGGCGTTCCTATCAGTAGGTTTTTTAAAAGGAGAGAAGAAAATGGTACATGAAGAAGGGTCTAGACTAACTTTGGTATCTAAAAAAGAAACAAAACAAGGATTACAAGATCCTGTAAATTGAATATCAGAAGATACTGAGTTGATCCAAGATTTAAATTTATCAAACCAAAGTTCTGATTCAAAAATAAAAAATAAATCATCAATATATCTTTTATAAAAAAGAATATGACTATAAGGTTCTGAAGTGTAAATAAATGAATTTTCAAAATGAGACATAAACACATTAGCCACAGAAAGTGCCATAGAAGAACCCATGGCTACGCCTTTAACCTGTAAATAAAATTGGTGTTTATACCTGAAAAAATTATGTTCGAAAATAATATCTAGCAAGTCTAGTAAGAAATGAGTTGGAGGATGTTTAGAGAGTCTAAGATCCAAAAAATTTGAAATAATCAGACGTGCATCATTTAAAGGAATATTGCTATAGAGAGCATTGACATCAAGAGTGGCCAATACACCACCAGTGGGCACAACAAAGCCCTCTAATTGTTTAACAAAATCACCTGTATCTTTTATATAAGAAGGTGTTTTAATAACAAAGGGCTGAAGAAAACTGTCAAGATATTTGGCAATAGGTTCTAAAAGGGAATTACTGGCTGAAATAATTGGACGTCCTGGTGGGGGAATAATACCCTTATGTATTTTAGGAAGTGTATAGAAAACTGGACATCTAGGAGTTTCATTAATCAAAAATTTAGAAGTATTGGAATCAATATAGTTAAGTACCTCAGCTTCTTGAACCAATACTTTTATGATATTCATAACCGAAGATGTAGGGTCTGATGGAATAGAGATGTAAAAATTTATATTGTTAAGTTGGTCAGTGATCTCTTTTTCATAGTCTACTCTGTTTAGAAGAACAATGGCACCTCCTTTGTCTGCAGGTTTAATAACCAGGTTTAATAACCAGGATTAGAAGTAAGACTAGTAAGAGCTTCTCTATCTGATTTGGAAAAGTTACCGAAGGAGGAATAAAAAAAGATTTTGGTCTGAAAGGTGGTTTGATATAAGTAGAGTCCCCAAAATAATCTCTAAATTTGATTAGTCTAGTGAGTTTGTAAATGTCAATACGAGTTTGCATAGCAGAATATTTAGGAGTAGGAATAAAGCCTGTACCAAGATTTAATACCTTTTCTTCCTGTGGACTTAAGGAATGTGAAGATAAATTATAAACTAGCGTTTGTTGCGTCGTAGTCCCCTCTGAGGGGCTGACTGATAGGTTTTGAAACCTGACCGTAATTGGCGAGGTTCATATAGAGAATCCCAATTTGAAGAACTAGAAGAGCTAGAAGAATCCTCATGAATCTTATTCTGTCTGGCTCACACCAACTTGAGACGTCCCTCCAATACAACTAGATCTCAGGGTGATAGAGCCAGACATAATAAGATTCATGAGGATTCTTCTAGCTCTTCTGGTTCTTCAAATTGGGATTCCCTATATGAACCTCGCCAATTACGGTCAGGTTTCATTAAATCAATGAACTCTGAGACATTTTCATAAGCCTTCAAGTCCAGTTTGGGAGATAATGTTATAACCATTGTAATTAATTGGAAATAATACACTTAATTCTCCTTGCCATATGCATTCATGCATACTACATCTATCCTCCAGCCATTGAATGGTGCATTTTGCATTGTTAAGCTAATCATATGGCTAAAGTATAATACTAGTATTTAGAACATAATAAATTTCATAGAAATACCTAGATGGGCAAAGCATAATGTGGTCAAATCTCCATGCATAGGGGTTATGGTGAAATGGATGTAATATTGCAAGGTGGACAGCCCAGGGTTTCATTATAGGGAAAAGACTAAAGATGCGCTATACCCAGAAGGGGAAAAAAAAATCTCTTTTACTCTGTTTCGGTGGCTCGGGGTTGTTAATCTGGTCCAAGATGATCAACTTCTCATTAATCATAATAATTAGAGACAGATTTACTGAGCATTAGTGCAATTTTCAATCATGCTAATAGTTGTGCAATCCACTGTTCATTAATATAAATGAGGTAAATTAGGACCATGACATTATAAAGAGGAGGAAGGAGCTGCTGGATCTTTCACCAAACCTCCCAAAACTCCATTAATTTAATGGTGATATGTTGCTGCAGATGATCCTCTTTTTTCCTCTCTCTCTCTCTCTCTCTCTCTCTGTCTCTAAGCTAGCACCTCCGGGATTTTATTTAGCACTGATAGTTCTGAAGTAATGGTTGGAAGCCACTGTAAGGATTGGATTTATACCTTTGCCAAAGATCTACGCTGTGAAAGCTTAGGAGTTGTCTTCACCAGGGGTGGTCCACTTCTGGGGTCTTAGGGGCTCCTCTGTTTTCCAGACACTGATCTGTGGGGTCAGAAGTGTATTTTGCCCACAAACTGGTCATATCCCAGGAGATCAGGCTGCATCTAGCAGTAAATGTGCCACAGTGATGGGTCACATGCACTCAAATATAGCTCAGACTCTGGGTTGTATCCAGTTAAGTCCTCCTGCTGACACAACTGTTTCTGTCAATGAAACAGAGATTTCCCCCTACACCCCCCCCCCACATGACCTCAAAATCTTCTGCAGGGGATTGTGGAACCCCACCTAAGAGCTGATATTGGGAGGCTGCAGGTGAGCAAATGTCACAGAACTGGATGTTTACTCATGTGACATTGGCTTTTGCCCTTCACTGTATATATAAAATCCAAACATGAAATTCTAACATTATAGTGTGCAGTATTTGGTTTTTTCCCCTTACCACTCTGAAGCCTCCCCCACGGCCTCACTTTTCCTAACAAGGGCAAACTTTTTAACCACACCTTGATCAAGTTTTTGTACGGCCACCGGAGCCAGATGACATTGTTTCATGCGGTGAATCTGCCCCTAAACCGCCAGTTGCCCAACTCTAGCCCACCCATTTGCCCAAAGCATTCTGTAGCCGCCTTTACCATTTTGCAGAGCTCTTGCACTAATGCTCCTCAGTTCTCATCTCTTAGAACAGTATGACCAGCAGTGCATCATAGTGTAAGCAAAGAAGAGAACTGTTCCCTTGATCAGAGAATAGCCATGCTGATCTTCTACATTCTCTTATTTCTCTTACTTTCACATTCTCTTAAATGTGTCATTACGTTTTTAGAGCTGTGGTCTTTTATTCTGGTTTTATGATGTTCTAAACTTTTAAAGATTTTATATTTTGTTCAATGGTCAAAAAACCTGCCAGTTTAAGACCAAAGTTAAGGCTATCTCATGTTGGTTCAAGCTCCACAAAGCCAGGAAAATGGTAGCTAAGTCTGATGCCTTAACTGACATGCCGCATGATTTGTAATAATGTTGTGCATTATTGGAAACTGTGCTTGCTTACAAATTACCCTCCATGCACCCACACTTTTCCTTGGTCTTTCAGACCCAAATCCAGATGGGGAGGATGGAGTGCCTGGGGCCAGCAAAGATGCCCCATGTTGTTCTGCTCCTGTATTGCCTTATGAAGCATCTGAGCCTTAACTCTGGTCTTAAACTGGGCACGTTGATATTGTTTTTCCCCATGTGAAAAATCAGATTGAACTGGCCATTCCCCCCACCTCTCATTATAAAGAGCAGATCCTTCCCCATGAGAAAGAAAAGACTAAGCTAAGCTCCAGTATCAGAGGCAGTATGCCTCTGTATACCAGTTGCTGGGGGACACGAGCGGGAAGGCGCTACTGCACTCATCTCCTACTTGGGGGTTTCCCACAGGCAGCTGGTTGGCCATTGTGTGAACAGAATGCTGGACTAGATGGACCTTTGGTCTGATCCAGCATGGCTCTTCTTATGTTCTTTTTAAGCTAGTGCACATTTTTTCCTGATCTGTAAAATAGGCTTAGGGATGGACAAATCTGTCTGGTTTGCTTTCTTCCCACCTTTGAATTTTTTAAAATCTCAAGTTCATCCCATCCCGAATATGAAGAAATTTGTAGTTTGGGAAGAGACCAGTCTGTCAGCTTGTAGAGTGACAAATTACAGCTAGCCTGTGTTTATCTCAAGGGACGCCTGATTGAGCGACCAAGATACACAAATGGGATTCTCAAGTGTATATTGTATATTTTAAAGAAGGACCAAAATGTTTTATGCTACCCTGAAAACCACCGGTTTTCTAATTAGTATCTTTATTTAAAAAAACCCCAAACAGAAACAAAATGCAATCCCTGCTAGACATTAAAAAAACCCAACAGTGTTAATAAAATTTTAGCGGAATTAATCTTCTTCTTTGGGCATGTACCGTATGCCACATCTATCAGGCATTAGCGTCGGTCTTGAGAAATACATGGATCACTTTATGAGGCCTAAATCAATGTGTTAATTTTCACCTTTTTTTGCCTGGATCGCTTCTTGAATAACATTTTTGTTGTGAAATGATTCTCTTGCAGCTCTGTGCTAATAATCTATGCTTGCATCAGTTTGAAAAGCAGTGCTTTGCCCTTGGCTACTGCAGGGAAACAGCTGTGATTTGAGATGTCAACTTTGCCATTAACATCAAGTGCCATGAATCACTTTTTATGCATGTGTTTTGACTAGCATCACTGTATTATTGGGTGTGGATAGTTGAATATCTGAGAGAGGGCCTGCAATGTCAGCAAAACAAATATATATATATATATATATACATATATATATATTAAAAATTGCTTCCTATTCCACATGATCTAGAATTTTCCTTGTTGATAATAAAAGACTACTTACATGGGTTCCTCCCCGCCCCTCCGCACCACACACAGAATATGGACCAAATAATGCTGTCTAGATTGCTCTGCCCCAAACAAATAGGATCTTTCTGCCCCAAACAAATAATTAAAAAAAACAAAACAGTTTACAGTTTTGTCTTTAAAAGGCCTGCAAACCAGATGAACTCCCCCCCTACTTTTTGAGTGCCCCCCCTGAACTTTTAGGCTGGCTACGGGCCTGCATGACAGTATAAGTAACATAATATTACATATAAGGAAAATCAGATATTTGGACCCCAGGCAGGCCGTATTTGACCTGTGGGACTAAGGTTCACCACCCTTGCTATAAGTATACAGCATTAAGTGTGTGAAACCTATGAAAAACAGGCATTCAAAAGCAGCTCAGATGTGTGTGGAGCTCGATTGGGGGGTGGAAGTCTGGCAAACTCGCTGGGCTCGACCCCCCGAGCTCTGCTCAGCCTACCTGCTTTCCCAGCTCAGCTCACATTCTCGTGAGCCGAGCCAGCGTTGCAACTTCTGGGTTCCCGGCGCTTCATTGTCTACATAGAAAATGGAGTAAGATACATTAAAAACAGCCACGATTTGCGCAAGTTATGCAAATTGCAGCCGCTTTTAACGTATATTATGCCATTTTCTACGTAAAAATCGTAGCACTGGGAACCCAGAAGTCCAGTGACTGCCCCGTCTGGTGCTCACTTTCGGCCTGGCTTGGCAGACATGGCGGCAGTGCTTGCCGAGCACCCAGCGAGTCGGATGGTGGGCAGATTGCCCGCCCCTAGCTCAGCCTAATATCTTTTGAGCCCCTTATGACCATCATGTAATAATGATGAAATTCAGTTGCACCAATGTGTAATTAATCTCCAATCCAGGACGTAGTGAGGACTGTTTTAGTATTCAGACTGGTGTCAATGAGCTTTTTTAATAGGATATGATGATATATGAAGTTGAAATTCCTTTTTTTTGTTTTTTGCATAGTAAAAAGTCTCCCTGTCACTTCATCTTTGTGTATGGCACTTGATAGATCACTCACAACGTTTAATTATATTGTCATGGTTGAAAATATCAAGCAAAAGTCAGGTCAGCATTCATTGCGAACACTTGTTAAGCTGATGGAACCCATCTCCTGAGAACTGCTCCAGAGGAATGGGATTTTTACAGGGTTTCAATGAAACACCATTCAAAATTCTGTGCTACTTCATATCAAGGTGCATTGGTTCCGCTTCTGGATGTAATTCCACACATTAAACTGATTATAGGATAGCTGTTATTTGTGAATACAAGCTGCTCCAAACCAAACATGTAATCAGCTGTTTCTTGGTAGTGCTCAAACATTTTGATAAAACAACAGTGCAAATTAGGAAGATCCATGATTTTCATTTCTGGGAGTAGCCCCACCCCACCCACCCCCGGCATATCTGCTGTTGTAGATCAATGTTCTGAATAAAGTAAAGGGTTTCTAAGAAGTTCTTGTGGATCCATGGAAGAAGTGAGAACTTCCTTCTCCAGATGTTGCAAAAGATTTCACAGCCTATTTTATTGATCAGGAAAGAAGAAGCAGTAGTTTAGTCTGCCCTTTCCCACAGGGAAGGTTCTGCTCTTTATAATGGGTGGGGGGTGTCAAGGTTCCACCTGTACCAGGACACCTTGATCAGCTCCTTAAAGATATCTACCTCTTTACGAGCCCCTCCTGTATCAGGATGCCAATTCTCTGCCTCTTCTCTTCGTGGGATTAGGCCTTAGGCGTGGTGCAAAAGACATTCCAAACAACTGAATGTTAACAATAACTGTTTACTTTAGTAAATATTCGTATAGTAGATTCACAAAAACTTAAGGTAATTACAAAAACAGAGCTGTATACTTTCAAAAAGCAGGTATAATAGAAATAAAAGAAATAATAACACAGTTCTCTCTAACCTAGGTACACTTTCACCTGTAACCTTAACAGAGATTCCTTCTCAGCCTAGCTCTGGCTGTTCTGCATTCTTCAGTGATATTCAGTCTCTGCTTCTTGGTGCCTGCAGAACCTCTCCTCTCTCCAATTTTGCTCTCTCACTACTGCAGCTTGTCCACACCTCTTTATATACCCTCCCACAGAACTAGAAGGTTATAATCATGTGACCTAAAACTGGGGAAATTAAACTTAACTCCATTAGGGGGGAAAGGAGACTTCTCTCAATGAGGGGGAAAAGGAAACTTTAACTCCATGAGGGGAAAAGGAAACTCACGAATGCCCCCCCTCCCATCAGGAGATGTTTGGGTCTACAGGCTTCAACATAACTCAAGCCTGTGTAGGCCTCAATCCTTCACAGGGGGACTGCCCAATCTCAGTCTGTTCTTTCACAAGGGGAAAGGAGAATCTGTGCTTCTACCCAGCAGAGGCTGGTGGCTCCGATGTCAGTGCAGTGGTGTATCCACTCTGGGTTGTAGTGTGAACTTTGAAGGATCTGCCCCCCCCCAAATGGATTCAGCACTATGGACAACGCCTTAAAAGTTCAGACTGCCTCCACTGCTTCTACCCTGTCCTTTGAACAGGGGATTATTATTTTTTTGGCTTTTGTAATGTTTTAAAACAAAACATGATGGGTGTGTATGCATATACGCACCTCTAATTTAAAACAGAAACAGCTACTTACTCATTTTCAAATCAGGATCAATGCACAATCAGGCTTGGCTGGTACTCTTGAATGGTGAGAACGTGTAAATAAGGTTGCAATCTTACATGCGTTTGCTTGTGAGTAAGCCCTACTGAACTCAGTGGAACTTACTTCATGCATCGGAGCAGGCTGTAGGAAGATAGATTTCCGTGTCTTTTAACTGGGGAGATATGTAAAATCCAGCCAGGTTTCTCTCCTTGAAATACAGGCCTGTGGCTCACGCTGGCTCAGCTTGTCTGAGCATGGAAAGCTAAGGAGGGTCAGGCCTGGTTATTACTTGGATGGGAGACCCCTCCTCTAGTTTCCTGCATTGAGCAGGGGGTTGGACTCGATGGCCCTTCCAACTCTATGATCTATGAAATCTATGAAACATGCTAAAATTTGAAATAACCATTCCGAAATACAGAAAATTCACAGTAAACATTAGCATATGGGATTCACTGCCACGTGATGTGGTTACTCACTTAGATGGCTGTAAAAAAAATAATAATACAGATTCAGAGAAAATACATCTATCATTGGTTGCCTTCATGCCCCATTGTTAAGGTTCCCAGAGGCAACCAGCTATCCACTGTTGAAAAGAGTGGACTTTGCTTGTTGGTCTTTGGTCTTCTCCGGCAATTCTTATATTCTAATGTTCTTAAAATCCTGATATATATGCTTTTGTGGACAAGTGTCAAACAAGTAGGGAAGTGCAAATCACCAAAAACCCAAGCTAGCTGAAGTTCTCAGAATTCCATCTTGAACCTTGTTCTGGCTCAAGTACGTATCAGCTTTGGGGTTTTTGCCCCCACATGAAGATCTGTGCATATTTCATCCAAATGTACACATCTTGAAATGTGTGCATTCTTCTCCCATTGCGTAAAGTATGTTCGTGTGCATTTTTCAAAAGTATGCATTTTTTCTATGTGTTTTTCAGATTTATGCTTTGAAATGTATGCTGTCGAATGCAAGAATTTGAGATTTATTTATTTATT
Source organism: Shinisaurus crocodilurus (assembly GCA_021292165.1). NCBI lineage: Eukaryota > Metazoa > Chordata > Lepidosauria > Squamata > Shinisauridae > Shinisaurus > Shinisaurus crocodilurus. Next base: position 20,945,171 of record CM037878.1, on the reverse strand, counting down.
TATTTTTAAAAAATCAAATGCGGGAGAAAGTGACGCTGACAGATTTGCCCATCTCTATCAGGACAAATAATTGATCTAGCAGAGCCCTCCATAAATGGAAGAGGAAGGAAGGTGATTTTCACGAATTCTCCCTTTGCTTGACACTCCCCTCCCATGCCACCTTCCACCCTGTTCTGGAGGATCAACTGATCATCCATAGCAGTTTTGCAGGGATAAAGGTGAATCTCCTCCACTCCTCTTTCACTTGACTTGGATAAGGAGGTGCAGCGAATGCTAATCAAATTTGCAGATGACACAAAGTTGGGTGGAACAGCTAATACTCTGGAAGACAGAAACAAAATTCAAAGAGATCTCGATAGGCTGGAGTGCTGGGCCGAAAACAACAGAATGAAATTTAATAGGGATAAATGCCAAGTGCTGCACCTAGGGAAAGGAAACCAAATGCAGAGTTACAGAATGGGGGACACTTGGCTCAACAGTACTACAAGTGAGAAGGATCTTGGAATTGCCGTAGATCACAAACTGAATATGAGCCAGCAATGCAGTGTAGCTGCAAAGAAGGCAAATGCAATTTTGGGCTGCATTAATAGAAGTATAGCTTCCGAATCGCGTGATAATTCCCCTTTACTCAGCACTGGTTAGGCCTCATCTTGAGTACTGCGTCCAGTTCTGGGCATCACACTTTAAGAAGGATGTAGACAAACTGGAGAGGGTTCATGAGGAGGGCAACAAGGATGATAAAGGGACTGGAAACAAGGCCCTATGAGGAGAGACTGAAAGAACTGGGCATGTTTAGCCTTCAGAAGAGGAGACTGAGGGGAGATATGATTGCACTCTTCCAGTATTTGAAGAGATGTTACACAGAGGAGGGCCAGGATCTCTTCTCGATCATCCCAGTTTGCAGGACACGGAATAATGGGCTCAAGTTACAGGAAGCCCAGATTCCACCTAAACATCAGGAAAAATTTCCTGACTGTTAGAGCAATAAGACAATGGAACCAACTACCTAGGGAGGTGGTGGGCTCTCCCACTCTGGAGGCATTCAAGGTGCAGCTGGACAGCCATCTGTCAGGGATGCTTTGACTTGGATTTCTGCATTGAGCAGGGGGTTGGACTCGATGGCCTTGTAGGCCCCTTCCAATTCTACTTTTCTATGATTCTGTGATTCATCAGTGGATTGAAGTTGGATTGAATCCTGTGTTACTGGGTTATTCTTTGAACCAACGTCAAGGAGAAGATATGAATAATATAACTGAGCCACAAATAATATAAGGCAAGTGGCATACTATTATGACTGCTGCATTCTGTGTGGAACCAATGAAAAAGGAAATGCCAGAGACAATTGTGGAGTTCAAGGACAGCCAATATTATTGGCAAATCCTCTTTGCCAGACATTCAGTTCTCCATAAAGATATTTTGACCCCGGTACACTAGGTCTATTAAAAATTATCTGACTTGACTAGCATCTTATTATAAGGCCACATCATCCACTTATTTTCACGTCAAGAAATGAAGGCGAAGAACTTATGTTTGATTATAAATTTCCTGACTATAAATGTAGTTCACATGCTAATAAACATTTACAATATATCCCAGAACAAACTGAACATCACTGTAAATTTTCAGGAAAAATACCTCTGCCTATTAAAATACCTGATAAACCATCTTTACAAGGACATGCTTAAGAAACACTGTTTTCCTTTAACATAATAGTATAAACTCAGGAGTGCCAAAGTCTGCAGAACTCCAAGAAGATTCCTAAAAGTCTATCTACGCACCCCAGTAACCTTGAAATTCTCCTAGCACTATGACCTGGTCAAAGAATACCCCACTGAGATGCGATGCATTGTATCTCTATTTAAATTATATGGATTGTTTCTAAATGTGCATCTATATGTATGAATGAGCACATGCAAATTTTATGCAAAGCTGCATCCTCTTTTGTTTCTTTCTTTCTTAATGCATTTCCTTTGGGGGGGGGGTGAAATGTGAATGACCATCTGAGGCAGAAGATACTGCTCAATTGACCAGGCAAAGGCAGAAGGCCAGATGCTTGGTATTTATACAAGGCCTGGCCTGATAGGGATGTATGAGCATTTCATTTGGGTTCATTTTTACTTCAGATTTGCCCCACAAATGGTATTGAAACAGATATTGTCTCTATACTATGGAGAGTCCATTTACCTCAGGTGGCACCATTTCAGCTGTCATCCTTTTTCCTTGGAAATTCCCTGACCACCACCAAAGGTCTATAAGTGGCTAGTTGGTACCTTCTGCCCTCCTCCTCACATGAATAACTCAAAACATGAGTGGTTCCAAACAATTGGTGTCTTTGCTTCTCCTGAATACCTTCACAGCCAAAAGAAATACTTTGGCTGTGAAGGTATATATAAGTAAAGCAAGCATGTTATCTGAGTTAATACCAACTTAATACCCCGGATACGGGGATACCTTTCAGGCCCATGTAATGAAATGAGGAGGAGTACAGTGTACGTTAAAGAAGGCACAGGTGAAGCCTTCCCCCTACTCCATAACTTCAGGGCAATTCATAGCTAAGAGCAAAGGAGAGTTTTTCCCTCACCCCTTACTTACTACATAGATAGAATAAAGGAAAACCAGAAATGTTGTCCATCAGAGATCCAGAAGAAGATACCATCTGATGTGTGTGTGTGTATATATAAAATAGCACTAACAAGGGAATACAATTGATTATTTGTGACCAGTATCCAGAACTTAGACAAATTGGCTCCTTCGGGCACAGTCCTATGGGTTGCTCTCCCAATAGACAGAGGGCTCTAAGTTCGGAGCCCTCAGGCTCCGCCTATCCCATGCCCTGCCAGCAAGAGCCAGGCACAGCGAGAGGAGGATGGAGGCTATTTCGCCTCCGTTCCTCTGTTCAAATGCAAAAAAGCAGCTAGATGGGTCCCTGAGGCCATCTAGCTGTCTTACCTTTCAGTGGGTGGAGAGGGGACTTGGGGGCCCACAGCATATTGTGCATTGCAGCCTCTCCCCCTCTCCACATATCAGCATGTCCCCTTTTCTCCCTTTCTGACTTCTCTTACTAGGTCACAGTTGCAATCTCATAAGAGAAGCTTTCCGTGGAGGCTGGGAGAGGGGAGGGCGTGGGGGGAGTGAGGATCCATGATCGAATCTCTTCCTCTGTGTTTGTAGTTCCGTCTACGGGCGTGGAGGAGGTAGTCCACCACTTTTCTGTGGTGCCCCAAATGCTAGTGGCCATGGGGTTGCTCTCTTGGTGGCATAATGGTAGCACAGAATTGATAACGTTTTGAACCTGGCTGGTGCAATGGATAGTGCAGTGTTCTCCAACCTCGGGTCCCCAGATGCTTTTGGCCTACAACTCCCAGCATGCCCCAGCCAGCTACGCTGGCTGGGGCATGCTGGGAGTTGTAGGCCAAAAGCATCTGGGGACCCGAGGTTGGAGAACCCTGGGATAGTGGATCGATTTTGGATGTGGAAGGTTTTACAAGTATTTTTTTTTTTTTTTTTACAAAGGCCATACCAAGGTTACCCCTATGAACTCTTTAAAATTGTCATATTTTTCCCCCCTTAGACCACTGAGCATTCTTCGATAGGAATTCCAGCTCAACTCATGGTGGAAAAAAAAAAGTCCCAGGGTTACTTAGGAAGAAGCCATTAACAGGCAATCAGCGTATGCTGTAGTGCTGATTGATGTAATGGTGGGACTGATCTTTAGAAACACAATTGAAATTGATGAGTGGGATAGAAGCTCCCTTTGGTGCGCCTTCTGTCATGGCTGTTTTAATCATGCAGTCACTGGAGGATGGACATGCATGTGTGAACTTGCCTTTAATTGGTTCAAAGTTTGGCTTATTTTATACCACTCTTGACAGATGAGCAAAGATTTCTGTAACATTTCCTAAAGTATACCCAGCTAGCATAGATCTTAATTCTGATTCTACTCCCCATCTCTTACAAGAGAATTTGCTAGATATGCTTTAGGATTCATTTGCTCTGCATTTTTTAAGTGAAACAACTGATTCACATTTCCTGGACTAATTCACAGATCAGAACTCAATTATCGTTTGGTTTTAGCAAATTTCTCCAAATTTGCGATACAGTTCTCTGCTCAAAAAAGTTAGCAAAATGCATTTTAAAATACATATTTAAAGTTTTAAAATCCACAACAGCTTCAAATGAGTTCAGATTTTTATGAATCCGACCTGTGGATTTCGCTTTTTCAGAGTTGTGCATATTCTGCAGACTTGTGGACTTTAAAAAAAAAAAACTTTTTAAAGGTGATGCACATATGCAGAAGTGGAACAAAACTTTTGTACACCCCCCCCAATCCAATCCAGTCAAAGTGTGGATGACAGAATGAAAGACACCAGACAATCTACGAAACACAGATGGAATGGATTTGCCAAAATCCGTACATCCCTAATTTTAAGTTAAAATACATTTTGAAATGTATATTTTAGATTAAACTGCATACAAAGACATATATTTTAGATTATGTGACCTCCTTCTCCTGAATAGGTTGCCCTGGTATTTATGTTTTGAAAGGGAAGTATTGCTTACTGTACCACAGCCTACTGGTGTTCACTTAGTTGTAGTGTGGAGCAGGGCCTTCTTCTCTGTGGCACCCAGCACAAGATCAGATGGATCTACATAGGTAAGCAATCATGCAGGATGCTCCTCCTTTAGGCTAGCAGGTAACTATGCCTGATGTCATTTGGATGAGCCTATTTTGTCCTGGGGAAGAGGCGGTAATTTTTCACAACTCTTTCCCTTAAGGCATGCTTCTTCAGATGTGGAGGGAGGCCTTCCTGAGTCATCCCACACTACAACTCTGAGCAAGTGAGACAAGTTAGCACCAGAGGTAATCCGTACCCTGCCCACAGGTCCCACAGCACTGAGCAGCAGGACTTGGAAGACACCATTCAGCTTTAAAGGGAACTTAGAGTGCTTAGTTAACCCAACCCCACCTGTAAAATTTCATACACATCCGTGCCAAATGTGGACAATGAACATATTTAACTGACAGCACACCTTCCCTACTTGCATCTCCCTCAGCTATCAGTATGAGTAGGCCAATACACCTGTCCATCGAGGCCCAATACATTGACAAGATAACCATTCTTACTTAGCCCATAAACAACCCAATAGTCCTACACCAAGACCAAGGGAAGGTGTGAACATGTGCCAGAAGAATCAAAAGACCGAGTTTTGAGGTGGAGCAGGCTTAAATAGGCCTGTAAGGGTTTAACTGCTGTCAATATATCTCTGTCTATGGAGTTATATGAGAAACATGTACTGGATAATAATATAATATCTGTCTTCTGCTCTTTTACATCTAGCTATGCTTTGCCCATTCACAAATGGAAGACAATACCCTTTATTCCATATTTTCAAATCCCCGAGTGGTTCCAAGCCTTAGAAATGAAATAAAATGTCACTTGAGAAGTAGACACTTGTAAGTTCCACTTCAACCATTCTGGAGGGTTTTTATGCAGACACCTAACTTAAAGGGTAAGTTTACATCGCTCAGAGTGATTTGGAAGATAGTGGATTTTGTGTACTTGGTGTACAGATTTGCAGCATATCTTTAGCAGTAATTTGTCATAAATCTTGCAATTATTCAACGAATAGCCCCTTGATTAGTGGCATTGACTGCGTCATCCTCCATTATTACAACAGTATGGTAGCATTTTCATAATAGCAAGGGATTTAATTGCTATTAAGATTTATTTGCTGAATACTAAACACTGTTGTAAGCAAGGCATTTGAATTGTACCTTACAAGCACCCAGAGTATTATCAGCTAATTAGGTACCAACTACCAAAAGTGCGTATGTAATGTTAGCTGAGGCTGTTCAACCTTCTGACACAAGCCTTCTTTAAAAAAATATATGAAATATTAAAATTATTAAAGCAACTATTGTAAATTTGGTGACATCCTTTTGCTAGACTGAATCATCTCTTGGAAGTGACCTGCAAGGGGGACTTCAGATTTTGAATGGACATTAAACATAAGAGGGGGGTGGAAACTGTCATGGCACAGTTAGAGGTTAAAGGTGCAACCTATGCAAGTTTGGACAGAAAAAAGTCCTACAGCATGGCTGGTTGGGGCATACTGGGAGTTGTAGGACTTTTTTCTGCCTAAACTTGCATGGGATTGCTCCTTAAATGGGTTTAGGCTGTAATCCTATATGCACTTCTGAGTTGCTGTGCATAGCGGATTGCCCTTTTAACGAGGCACCAGTTGGTAAGAATTTTTTTTACTTAAGTTGGGCCAAATATCCCCCCCTCCCAAACATAACTTTTACAGGACCATTTATCTCCCACAAAAATGGGGAAGACATACAGCAGCTTTTAGAGTGAGTGGGCGAATTTTAATCTTACTTTTGAAAATGAGGGTGTAGAGGTTTTCTCTGTGTCTTGTTTTTCTTTCTATCTTTAACAACAAACAAAAGAAGTCTTGTGACCATTTCAAGTGACAGGAAGTATGGCAGCCTGGCTACACTTCTGGGACAGAATGCCCCAAGGGCAGGACCAGGTGCAAGGCAGTTTGGTGCCCTAGGCAAGATCAGATATTTAGCGCCCCCCCCTTCCCACTTGAGAGTGCTGTATTTTTTTCCAAGGCGTTTCTGGGGCCCCTTTTAGCCCTGCGCCCTAGGCGGCTGCCTAGTTGGCCTAATGGTAGCACCGGCCCTGCCCAAGGGACCAATGCTATGTAAGAACATAAGAAGAGCCATGCTGGATCGAACCAAGGGTCCATCTAGTCCAGCATTCTGTTTACACAGTGGCCAACCAGCTGCCCATGGGATCCCACAAGCAGCAGGACATGAGTGCAACAGCACCCTCCTACCCATGTACTGCCTCTGATACTGATGTGATCAGGGTCATTGCGGGGCAGGGAATGGCCACCCCCATTGGCTTGACGTGGTGGCAAGACTTTTTTTTTTTAATGTTCTTGGCTACCTCCTATTTAAAGTCAAGATGAACATTCTTAACATTTGCCTCCCCCCCCCCCCGAAGATTAGTCCAGTATTTCTTACCTCACAACCTTTATGAGAATTGTTGGGCTGAATACTTCAGACCAGCACTATTTTTTACTGTAACTTATCTCAAATGAAACTGTAACACTAGCAATAAGGGTCAAGTCCAAATGAAACCCTATTTGGGTAGAATAGGGCTAACCCCCTCCCCTTAAGTGACTGAGCTATTGTTGTGTGGTGAGGCTGGTCTCTTCAGTTCTACTCAGAAAACTGCCTGGGAGGTGTGGATCAGGTTGGTTTGTTACAAAATGCAGACACAACAAAATCCTTGAGCATCTCCATGTGTGGGGGAGTCTGTTTGTCAAACTACTCCAGAACCACTTCAGCAGTGCAGGGCTCAGAGGACACATCAGAAAAGGTGAGCAGGAAAGGAAGGTAAAAAACTGCATTTGAGGAACCTGTAACGTTTTACTTAAGGGAGAGTCTCCCTAAATGCTCTATCATCCTAGGACCATCAGTAAGGGAAAGGCTCTCTTGATGCACAGTTAGGGCCATTGTGACATAAGCAGAGGATAGACCAATCATCTCTCTCTCTCTCTCTCTCTCTCTCTCTGTGCACTCTCCCTTTTTTGCATGTTTGAAAATTCCAGGCTTATAATGGCGAACCAGGTCATGCTGCGTGGTTCAAATTTTTGCCTAATATGCACAGCTATTTCTTGGACAAAACAACTGAGAAAGCAATCCTAATGCTTCGAAGAACCCTTCCAAATTAAGAGACAGCCTTGGAAGGGGAAGTTGGAGATCTGACCCCTCTCCCTTGCCCCATTGCAGCAAGCAATGAAAGAACCATGCTGGCTGCCCTCCGAGGTTGGAAAATCGACCTTGGAGGAGGAAAGGGGGCGTTCCGTTGGGAGGAGAGGGAAAGAGACTAGAGAGCTTAGAATATGAGATATCCTGAGCCTCCTCCAGTCCAGCCTCCTCCCTCCTGCTCTGAAGTGACCTCACTAGACTGCATTTTCAGCGAAAATCAGGAAAGACAGAGGACAAGGAGGCCCCTATCGCGTCCACTGCTCGTCCCACCCCACTGGCTGCAACCTGGCAGGGCATAGAAATCTTGGAAGCCTCCGAGTTTGGGGGCTTCCGAGCAGCGAGGGTGCAATTGATAGGATTGCACCCGAGTTACTATACATTCAATAGGCTCGTAGGCAACCACCAAACTGCTGCATATTATGCGAAGGTCCACACACTGCTAGCCCACTTTTCAGTACACTATTTAAGTGGATGTGCTGGTAGATCTAAATAAAAATGATAAATAATATTGAACTGTTGTTGTATATACTCCTGAATGTAATCACTGTAGTCTCAGTAGCTGCCAAATAAGCCACAGGAAAGCCTCATCCAGGCAGTTAGCTCAACAAATTAATATGAAGAAGGTGGTCTCAAATGGACTGGGCAGCTGCTCTTTACTTTGTTGAGAAAAATAATGCATGGTAGTATTTTATATAATTTTAATACTGTTTCTGATTTAATTATATTTTTAACTTTTGTATTTTTCTATTTATATGTTTTAACTGTACACATTTTAATGTTATGAAGCCACCTTGAGTCCCAGTATTGGGAAAAGGGCGGGATATAAATAATAATAATAATAATAATAATAATAATAATAATAATAATGGTAGTGGTAGGCGGCGGCAGTCCAAATGCCGGTTAAGTATGCCACCTCATCCCCTGCCACCCATGATCTTCCAAGCATTGCTTACGTTCTTAAACCTCAACAGTATTTGTATGTTTTTAAATTTATTTAGAATAATATATTCTCACTCTTCATAAGGAGATCAGAGCAGCATATAATAAAGCAGTATAACAAGCAATAGAAAATAGGAGTACTCAAAAGCCTGATGAAAAATAAAACTTTTAAATGCCCTCCTAAATACAAACAGTGAAGGGACCATATGGGTCTCCAGGGAAAGGGAGTTCCAGAGCCAGGGGGCCACCACAGAGAAGGCTCTCTTGCTTGTTGTCACCTTATGAATACCTGGAAAGACAGGGAGTATGGCCTCTCTGGAAGATCTCAGTTGTCTGAGAGGATTATTTGGAGGAAAGTGTTCCTTCAGGTAATCTGGTCCCAAGCTGTTTATGGCTTTATACATCAAAACTGGCACTTCGAATTGTGCACAAAAGCCAATTGGCAGCCAGTGCAGTTGGTACAAAGGGGGTGTAACATGAGCCCTATATCCCACCCCCATAAGAAGCCTGGATGAAGCATTCTGAATGAACTGAAATTTCCAAATGGTCTTCCAAGACAGCCCCATGTGAAGGTGTTACAATAACCAATATAAGAGGTGATTAAGACATGGATCACCATAGCCAGTTTGAAAGTTTCCAGAAAGGGAAGCAGCTGACACACCAATCTTAATTGTACAAAGGCACTCCTGAGCACAGCTGAGGCCTGAAAATCCAGGTCTAAGGTCAGGTCCAAGAAATGCACCCAGAAATGGCAAACCTGATTTTTCAGAGGGAGGTAAATCCCTTCTAACACTGGTTGAACATCCAAACTTCTGACTGATTAGAAAAACCTCTGTCTTGTCTGGATTTAGTTTTATTAGCCTGTATCCAGCCCATTACTGACATCAAGTGCCAGCCTAGGACATCTACAGCTTCCCAGGATTGTTAGAAAGGGAAAGATAGAGCTGAGTGTCATCTGCATACAGATGATGACAGTGTACCCCCACATGCTGAATAACTTCTGCCAGCAATTTCAGGTAGATGTCAAAAAACATGGGGGACAGAATAGAATCCTGAGGAATTCCACAAGCCAAAGGTTGAACAAAAGTCTCCAAGCACCACCTTCAAGAAATGTCCCAGAATAAGTGGTTCTGGGACTGCAGCCAAAGCCTTTCTGAGAAACTTGCCAATCATCAGTTTAAAAAGGAAGAAAAATGGAAAGGTTGAATAAGGCAGAATTCTTCTGTGTGTGTCATATCCCCAGAGTCCTCTAGCTTTCACTTCTCTTATAACCTTTCATCCAGCTTCCCTCCAGCTTCTGTCTTTTATTTAATTTCATGGGGGAGATGCAAGCACTGAGACAATCAAAACGTCTGTAGATCTGACCATCTCAACAACAAAAGACAGAGGGCCATGATCAGAATGTAGCAGTGGTTTCCCTGCTGATACACTGAAAGTTGAAGTTTATTCTCCTGTTCCGAAGAATATCCATTTATTGCACTTGTCAAGTGATGGATTATAACTGGGGTGGTGGAGTTGCCAAAGCTATACAATAATATTTTTAAAAGGCTCAGTTTACAGAGTCCCATGGCATGTAGCTCTTGCAGTGCAGGAGCAACCCTCAGGCTGATTTGTGAACACCCTTTCCCCATGTGTAGCATGCACACTTCTGCACACATTGGCCTACACAGCTTGGGACCATGGACCTCTTGGCACCATCTTTGTCCCTACCAATCACTAAGATTGTCATTTGAAGCTCTCCTCTGGTTGCCCCACTGACCAGTCCTGGTGGGAATGAGTCTATGGTGGACTCTGGAGAAGGCTGGTCTGGAGGGAAGCAAACATGCAAGAAGTTTGTATCCATCTGAATGCCACAGATCAATGAAGCAAAAATGTTTAGAGTAGCCTCCCCCAACCTGGTGCCTTCCAGATGTTTTGGACAGCTCCCATCATTTCCATTTAAATATATATAAAATATAATTGAAGTCCAAAGCACCTGGAGGGCACCAGGTTGGGGAAGACTGGGTTGGAGTTGGAGACAGGTCCTTCAAGACCTTGGACAGTTACCAGAGAAGAGACCATTTGTGCTGACAAGAGCTAGTTACTGAGTTCTTCTGTCTTCTTTCGGCCTGACTATCACTCCCAGGCTCCAGCCTGTTGCTGAAAAATGGAGATCCTTAAAGGTACATGCCTCTGGTGGAAGCCTGTCGCTCCATCACCTCTTAGTGGGCATGTCGTCTAGTGGTGGTGAGCAGATTTGGAGGTCAAGGACGCTGGTTCTTTGGTAGGGTTTGGTTCAGGGGTTTTTGTGATTTCAGATTCCAATGGTCTTAGTGGCTGGACTCAGGTTCAGTATCAGAGCCCAGGTCTGGTGCTTCTGCAGGTGGTGGTGCTGATTCAGCTGGTCCATCTCCCTCTGAGTTAGTTCAACTCATGGCTGGTAGTCTGAGTCATGATGACAGTGGCACCCAGCAGAGATAGGCTTTTTGGTGGTGCCTCAACTGGCACCTACATTGTTGTTTCTTTGATGCTTATTCTTTCCAGCTTTTACACTGTTAAGCCACTGTGTGTTGGTGATGGTGTGAGGATGTATCTGTTCTCCACCTTTTTTTTTTAATTCTGTTTTACCTGCTGTTTATAATATTTTGCTGTTTTAGTATCTGTCTGAGTGTAATTGAAAACAACAACAACCAAAACCTTATTGTACAGAAGGTTGTGGGACAGAAATGTAACAAACCAGCAAACAAATGCATCCTGTATTTCATAGCCATCCACCACAAACAGCACCAAAAAAGCTTTCCCCCAATTGTACCCCAAAGGGCAGAAGCTTTTTGCCAGGGAGAAAATATTCACAAAAGCTCTTCCAATTTCGGCAAAAACAGGAGATGTCTGGAGCTCCTGTTGGGCAGCCCTCCATGCCTGATGGGCTTGGTGACTCTCAAGATGGGTAGACTTGGCCTAAAGAGAAATTCAAAGTTAATTTGGAGGATCCTCTGCCAGACAGAATACCTGGGGAATATTGAGAGAGTGGATAAGGCTATGAACACTTCTTAGTGAGATTCTGCACCTCTCCAGACTGTCATTGGATTTCACCTAAGGAGAAGCTGGAAGCGAATTTGGGAGATCCCCCTCCAGTAAAACATCTGAGGAAGCTTGAAGGAAGCCAAAATACTTTCAATAAGAGTAGCAAAATAAATCTTTGTGGGGATTCCCTGCGTACCCCCACCTCAAACTCCTTAATTGAGAGCCTTCCCTTGATTTTGACCAGCAGCCTTTATTAAAGTCCAAATCAGATCTGTTCGAGAACTTTTGCTGGGGCAGTGAAATGTTATAGAGTGTTTCCAACACTGACAGTTCACTGGAGAATACTAGTCTGAGAGAGCTCATTTCTTTGCTAGCAAAGGCTCTGGAAGCCGCAGTACCGCTGCCCTTCAAGAAAAAGGTGACGCGGAGAACAGATTGGGGATTTGTTTGTATTTGAAGGAAATGCTTGCCGAGCCATGAATCCTTCGCTGGCTTTCCTGACATGAGTATCACAGCTTACTGCAGAGAAAGTTCCTAGAGGAGGAAAGACTCTTTGCACAGAGGTTGTTAGGAAATGTCGGGGAACTTGCTACGTGGCAGAACTGTTGCTCCCCAGCAGCTGCTGTCAGTGAAGTGACATAGTATAAGGTTTATTCTCTCTCTCTCTCTCTCTCTCTCTCTCTCTCTCTCTCACGCACACGCACACGCACACACATACACACACACACACTTATTAGAGTGACAGAACTGGATTATTTCAACAGCCAATCCATTCCTTGTGAAGCATTCCTTTAAGTGTATGATTTTGGGATGTAGGGAACCATATTTCTGTGGTAGAGTATGTGAGTTTATGGATCTTCATAGTGCATTTGGTTGTGGGCAGATTCACAGAGAGCCAGTGTGACGTAGTGGTGAGAGTGTTGGACTGGGACTCGGGAGATCCGGGTTCTAGTCCCCGCTTGGCCATGAAACTCACTGGGTGACTTTGGGCCAGTCACTGACTCTCAGTCTAAACTACCTCACAGGGTTGTTGTGAGGATAAAATGGAGAGGAGAAGGAAGATTCTGTAAGCCGCCTTGGGAAAAAAGGCAGGGTATAAATATAATAAATAAATAATAAATTAAAAAATCAGCAGAACTCGAGTTCATCAAAGTTCTCCAAATTCCACCTTGAAGCTCATTCCAACTGGTGTCCCGTATCAGATTGCAAGCTTTGTTCTGGTGATTGTTTTTTCATTCTCCCATTGATTAACGTGTGTTAGTACAATTCCCTACCCCCAAAAGTATGCATTTTTTTCATGAACACTTTTTAAATGTATACTTTTTAAATGTTTGTATTTTTTAAATGTTTGTATTTTTACAAACCCATGTTTTTTATTCCATGAATGGCATCAGAAGCTCAGAAGTGTACCGACTTCGACCACAGATTGTGTTCGGGTCTGCATTTGATTCCAGGGGGTGCAAACTGGGTTAATTCTGGTACATAAGAACATAAGAAGAGCCATGCTGGATCAGAACAAGGGTTCATCTAGTCCAACATTCTGTTCACACAGTGGCCAACCAGATGCCCACGGGATCCCACAAGCAGGACATGAGTGCAACAGCACCCTCCTGCCCATGTTCCCCAGCAACTGGTGCACATAGGCGTATCACCTCTGATACTGGAGGTATCATAGAGCCATCAGGACTAGTAGCCATTGATAGCCTTCTCCTCCATGAATTTGTCCAATCCCCTTTTAAAGCCATCCTAATTGGTGACCATCACCACATCCTGTGGAAGTGAATGCCATAGTTTAACTATGTGTTGTATAAAGAAGTACTTCCTTTTATCTGTCATGAATTTCCCACCAATCAGCTTCATGGGATGACCGCATTGGGTTCTAGTATTATGAGAGAGGGAGAAAAATGTCACCCTGTCCACTTTCTCCACACCATGCATAATTTTATACACCTCTATCATGTCTCCCCTTACTCGCCTTTTTTCTAAGCTAAACAATCCCAGCTGCTGTAACCTTTCCTCATAGGGGAGTTGCTCCAGCCCCTTGATCATTTCAGTTGCCCTTTTCTGCCCTTTTTCCAACTCTACCATGTCCTTTTTTAGGTGCAGTGACCAGAACTGTACACAGTATTCCAAGTGTGGTTGCACTATAGATTTGTATAAGGGCAGTCTGATCTTGGCAGTTTTATTTTCAATTCCTTTCATAATTATGCCCAACATGGAGTTTGCCTTTTTTCACAGCAGCCGCACACTGGGTCAACATTTTCATCGAGCTGTCTACCACAACCCCAAAATCTCTTTCTTGGTCAGTCTCTGCTAGCTCAGATCCCATCTCTTGAAGTTGGGATTTTTTGCCCCAACGTGCATTTCTTTACACTTGCTTACGGTACATTGAATCACATTTGCCATTTTGAAGCCCATTCTCCCAGTTTGTCGAGATCCTTTTGGAGCTCCTCACAATCCCCTTCTGTTTTCAATGAATTTCTCATTCATCCCTATTTGGAGGAGGGCAGGATGCACTAGTGGGCTGACTCATTCCTGAATTAAATTTGGGGAGAAGTTGCCATTATCTGAGAGTGCTTCAAGGCAGCAGTGGAGGGTGCAAGTATGGTGAGGTTCCATAGTGCAAGTACAGTTCCAGAAGAATGGCTAGCAGTGTCCACTGCATGTGTATGGCCTCTACCATACACTCCCAGCCTGCTTCCATCTTGGACATCTCCAAATGACATGCTCCAATAACAGCAATCCAATAGGATACCACAGTGATGGCTAAATGAAGCTGATTGGTGGGAGATTCAGGACATAAAAGGAAGTACTTTTTCACACAGCACATAGCTAAACTATGGAATTCACTTCCACAAGATGTAGTGATGGCCACCAATTTGATTGGCTTTAAAAGGGGGATCAGACACATTCATGGAGAACAAGGCTATCACTGGTTTGAATTTTTTACCATTCTGGGAAGTGAGGAACCCTACTCAAGAACTTCACATTCTGCCTCCACCGCATGTTAGATGTCCCACTTCTCCTTTGAAAGCAGGGTTGGGATGCTGGAGCCAAAACACAGGTCTGGAAAGTGAGATTGGGTAGGTGAAAGTACTGGAGGAGGAAATCGGCAGTGGTGATGGATTGATTAACCATTCTTCACACACCTGCCACTTCGCTGCTGAAAACTGTGCTCTTACAGGGCTCTCTTGGCTAAGAACTAGTGGTGGCCAGATCTTGAAAACACACAGTCACGTCAGACTGTGTAGTTCTTCCCTTGTATATCTCTCATGACAGATGAATAGGTTATTATAAGATATGGGAGACTTTGATTTCCAAAGGATTGCTCAGATGCTAAAGCTTATCATGTTACCTACCCAATGTTTCTGATGAGTTTTGTTCTTTCCCAGATATCTATAACCTATTTATCACAATGAGCTAGGTGCCTGGTTTTTTTGTTTGGGGGGGGGGTACCTTCCAGAAGTAAAGCTGGAGATAAATTATTGACAATGTGTCTTAACCTTGAAACATTGTGGTGCTTGACGGCTTCATTAAGGAGAGATCAGTCAAGTTTATCTTAGTCATACTTTTCCGGCAATTGGTGTTCTGAATCTTTTGGAGCATTGTGGTGCAATTTGCATATATAATGAGTATAATGAATACATCTGAGGGTGGCATCCTTTTAGATGAATTACCAAGAGAAAATTTTGATCACTTTTATATGAAGTATTCCTGTAGCCAGAATATTCTGGGAGACAGCACATCATATAAGAAAAACTAGTGAGAGAACTAACGTTTATGAAGGTCAATGAACTTTATAAAATAACTCAGAAGTAGGGATGGATGGATCTGTCAGTATGGCTTTTTTCCCACATTTATTTTTTTTAAAATCTCAAGTTCTTTCTGTCCCATTCATGAAGATATTTGTGAATGTTGGTAAGTCCTTACCCAAAATTCAATCGGTACAGCTACTCCCGGCATAGAGAAGACCATGTGTGGCTATATGCCACGTAGGAGTTATAGATGAGGAGAATGTCAGAAAAAAACTTGTGGTGGAAACTTTAAGGCAGCACTACTAAAGTGGTTGAATATAGGTGGATTCAAACCCAGATGTATGAAAGCACTCAGAGAGCCCACAGCCTGGATGGGTTAATCTGTCAGTTTCTCCCACATCCATTTTTTTTTTCAAAACCTCAAGTTCTTTTTGTCCTGCTTATGAAGAAATTTGTGAATTTTGATAAGTTCTTACCAAGAAGCAGGCCTGACAATGCACATCTACCCCTAGTTGGAAGGCTAGTCCTTCCTTCCTAGGTCACAATGCATATATCTGTAGTTAGGGATATGTGAGGATTTCGTTCAGGGGTGGAAGTCCGGCGAACTCACTGGGCTCAATCCACACCCCCCCCGAACTCTGTCCCACTTACCTCCTTCCCTGGCTCGACTCGCGTTCTCCCGAGTCGAGCCGGGGACGTGACTTCCGGGTTCCTGACAGGCTGCTTTTAACTTAGAAAATGCTGTAAGATGCACCAAAAGTGGCCACAATTTATGTAACTTGCGCAAATTTATGTCACTTGCGCAAATTGCGGATGCTTTTGATGTATCTTATGGCATTTTCAAAGTAAAAGTGGGAGGGGAGCTGAGCTCCAAAACAAGCTAACAGAAGAATGCTCAAGGCACAGGAGCCCAGGAAATAAACGGTCACACACAAGAGGAAATTATATGTAAAGAAATTATACTTCACAGATAGCACAGGAGCTTGTATATTTATGAATATAATACTAAACAAGAAAATGCAAAAATACAGCCCAAACAATAATACACGTTCTATCACAAATTATAACCATAAATAAACAAAATCAAACCATAACAAATGACACATAAAATGTTACTCACAAAGTATACCAAGAGAACCGAAAGATGGACAAGTGTACCAGTTACAGATCTTGTTTCATTGCTTCATCAGCCAATAAATTTATGTTTTAATTTATTATACTGGTTGTATCTTCATAGCAGGTGTTATTTCTTCATTTAAATCACTATATAGCGGGCTCCATATCTTGTGAGTGCAATCTTAATTCACAGGTGAAACAAGAATGAGTTGGCCTTAGCAGGAAATTCAAAATGAGTGACTTCCAAAATGGTATTTTTTTCACTCAGCTTTTTATCTTTGAGGTCCTTGATCTATGACCAATCTTGCTACGAGGCAGACTGAATTAGTTATCCCTGCTCCCAACATGTATGGAATACAGTAATACCTTGGATTGCAAGTGACTTGGTTTGAGAGCATTTTGCAAGACAAGCAAATTTTTAAATCTTTATTTAATTTTTTTTGACTTGATATACAAGCGACGTCTTGCAATACAAGTACTGTAGTACGGCTTAAATTAAAAATCTCTGTACAAATTTTTTTGGGGGAATTTCGTTTTGATATAAGAGTGTTTTGGATTACAAGCACATTTTCGGAACGAATTATGCTCTCAGTCCAAGGCATTTTATTTATTTATTATATTTATACCCCACCTTTTTTCCTGCAAGGAACCCAAGGCGGCTTACATAATCCTCCTCCTCTCCATTTTATCCTCACAACAACCCTGTGAGGTAGGTTAGGCTGAGAGTCAGTGACTGGCCCAAAGTCACCCAGTGAGTTTCATGGCTGAGCGGGGACTAGAACCCGGATCTCCTGAGTCCCAGTCTAACACTCTAACCACTACGCCACACAAGGCATGACTGTACTGTGGCTTCGCAGGCGCAGCAGTGGCATCCGCCAAAGTGGATCAGGTCGCGGAGGATCGCCCACCCCTATCTGTAGTCAATTCATAAGATTCTTTCTCTTTGGCACTTTTTTTTTTCTTTGAAAACTTACAATCCCTTTATATTCTAGTTCCCATGATTTCATCATATTCAGGACCAAACAACATCAGATGTCAACAGATGTCCAATGACTTTTTGGCATCATATTTAGTTTGGACCTGAATATGATGCGAGCGAAAGCATCTCCAATGACTTTTTATTCCATTCTATTCCATTCCATCTCCACATTATAATCTTCATGTTTTAAAACATTCTCTCAAAATACATACTGAAATATTTTTGTCTCTTTAAACGCATGTTATATGAGCACTTTGATACGTTTAAACCTCTGAGAACTGCATTGCAACATTTGGAGAAGCGCAAAATCTGATGGATAGCGGAAGTTCTGATCCACACATTGGTCTGAGAGATGCAGAACAGATCAATTCGTAAAGGCATTTGCAAAGATCTGATTCCTCAAACATCCCTGGGAATATGGGTGTTCGGCTCTCAATGGCTCCAGTGAATTCTGTGGGATAATGTAAACAGTCTGCAACTGGGTGGGTTGGTTGTGCCTTTGTATATTTGTCACTTATCACGGAAGTTGCCATGAGGATGTTTCCCAGATGGAAAAGTCTAATTGGAAAAAACAAAGATCTCACCAACAAGCCTTTCCTTATTAAATAATTAATCTACAGTCATTTCCTCCTCCCCTCTCCCTTAAGCACTACACAATCAGGTAAATAAACTGCTGACTTTTCACAATTGTAATGAACTCTTAGAAGAACTAGAGCACTAGAATACGGTATATCTTGGATATTTGGAGAGAGATCAAAGGGGTTGCCTTAGAAGCAGAATGCAAACAGGATTCAAAAGGAACCCGAAGACTTCTACCCTTCAGCAGAGAAGGGATTCTGATAAGCAAATGGGTTTTCTTGCAGAATTTTTTTCCCAGCAAGGGCATTTTATAAATCCAAGTGTCTTGTTTAGCAGGTTTCCTTTAGACAGTAATGGATTATTCTGTGTTTATATCTATCTATACATCTGTATCTCTATAGATTTATATCATGATTGTGTCTTTTCTACACAATCAGGAGTGTTGCCTTTCTCTGATGCTGATAACCGTAACATGCATCTTAAGGCTCATTCACATATGCATGATCATCACTCCGCGAGTGTAACCTCAAGGGATGTTTTGCATGTGTGAATGGGCCATCACTGATTAATCACTACACATAGAGTTCTCATATCACTCAGACACCATATTTTTAAATGGAGATCGTTCATGTGTTCAGCTGTGAGTGATTAGAAATGAAGTGATGCACTGTGTGTGCGCAGAAGTGTGTGTCAGTCTTGAGTAGCAGTTCCATAACTTCCATTCATTGGAAGTGACTCAGGCCAGAAGGAGAGGAATCCAATGTACTAAAGGAGGCCCCTGATACAGCAACCTTGCTCTGAGTCTGGTGGTCAGGCCCTGGATAGGAGGCTGTCTGGGAACCCCATATACATCACCTTGAGCGCCATCACAGAAGATAGGTGCAATATGAGAGCCAGTGTGGCGTAGTGGTTAGAGTGTTGGACTGGGACTCTGGAGATCCGGGTTCTAGTCCCCGCTCAGCCATGAAACTCACTGGGGGACTTTGGCCCAGTCACTGCCTCTCAGCCTAACCTACCTCACAGGGTTGTTGTGAGGATAAAATGGAGAGGAGGAGGAGGATTATGTAAGCCGCCTTGAGTTCCTTGTAGGAAAAAAGGCGGGGTATAAATGTAATAAATAAATAAATAAAAATATATAAATGCAATAACTAACTAACTAACTAGTTGTTATGGAATATGTGTGCTGAGCAGCCCTATATCTACTCCTCCATTCCCTAATGTCTACATTGTCATACCCTCCAACATTTCACAGATGAAAATACTATAGGGACACACATGTGAATTTGTAAGAGGTATGGTAAAGCAACATGAAGGTGTGATCAAGACGGTGTGGCCAGGCAACATGAGGGCGTGGCCAAGGGTATGGCCAGGCAACCAAAGGGCATGGTCAAGTACAAAAGTTATTAGAGGAAAAACACAAAAGCTTATATATTATAATTATTACATTATTATATTATATATTATTGTATAAGTGGCTTTTGTAATATTTTTTTTACCTTACTTAAACCCTTAATTGTTGATATCTGGTGTTTTTCGGGGGGGGGGGTTAGTGCTAGTGGGGCAATCTCTCTTTTTGTTTTAAAATGGTCAGGATTGGCACAAATTCAACAGGTGAAGCTTACTCACCCACCCCACACTCCCAAACATGGAGCTTCAGAGAGAAGCGGAAGTTTCTTGCATTTTCTTCTGACACTGTAACCTCACTTGTTAGAGGCATAGAGTCAGCTCTGTTAGGAAATAAAATCTTTGGCAATATAAAGATAGGAATCATGTGTTAAATTCCCTCATTCACCTCCCCATTGGTCCAGGTCAGCAGGTGCAGCACGTCTGCCCACACACACACATCTGTTGCCTCCCTACTTACTGTCTCTTAAAGCGGCTATTGGCAAAATTGCAGCTAAGCTAAAAGTTTTAGCTTAGATGCAATTTTGCCCATGGCCCCTTTAAGACAGCTTAAAGTAGCTTTCAGTTGGGGGAGGCAGGGGAATTCGGGACTCTGCATGACAAAGTGAGAAACCTTGATGACTTAAGGGTTTTTGGGACTGTCCCAGTATTTTCAGGGCAGCTGGAGACTATGCATTGTATGTTTCCTTCCCCCCACACCACTTCAGAGACAGTCAGTTATGTTGACTATGGGTAGGGAAAACTAACAATCAGGGATAGATAAATTTGTCAATTTCAGTTTCTCTCAGTTTCTAATTTTTCCAGCTTTAAGTCTGGTTTGTCTCAAACTTTCAGATTTATTTATTTTTAAAAAAAAACCCAAACAAGTTTGACTCAAAATTTATATTTGTTTTTGTGCACATTTCTCCTAATACATGCATTTTGCCTATTATACACATCTCTGCAAGTAGTTTTCATCATCAATTTATTTGTATGCTGCTTTTCCACAGTAAAACCACGCTCAAAGCAGTTTACAGAAACATCAGGGGGGGAAATACATAATATACAGCAACATTTCCAGATAACTAACTATTAAGAAGCCATAACAAAATTTAAATACAAATAGGCTAAACATGTCACAATAAGTATACACAAGATTAAACAAGGCCAAATAAAAGAGGAATAGAAAACAAGCAAAACACCAAGGAGACATGTAGCTGAGATTTTCGGCAGCAGCCACTATGCTCCACGGTGTGAAGGTTTGCCTGAATACCTTGCATGGCATGTATTCAATGTTCATCCCACTAAGAGTTGACCCATTTATATGAGTGGGAGTTAAGTTAGTCATGACTAACTTGTCCCATTCATTTCAATAGGCCTGCTCAAAGCAGAATGAACATTGGATACAACCCCTTGTATGAATCCATCCAGATTTGTATACATAACTGTCAGTCGTTCGTATTGTTCCCCGCTTGCTTACTCGAATGACATTCTAAGATACCAAGAAGATGTACTGGGTGGGTGTTTTCTCTCTCTCTCTTTCTCATGCAGGGAATACTTGTGTTGCTGTCAAACTTGCTACATAAAATGTCCATCAACATCACTGGAGAAAGCAATAGAACTATCTTTGTCAGAATCTTGGACCCGGAATGTGTCTGTGTGTGTTTTCAATCCAAACTATAAGAGATTATTTGTCAGACACCATGCTGGTTTTTGCTGACATAAGAAGCAACTTCCTACAACAGGTTGTAACATCTCACACTTGTTTTCCATGCACTTGAACTGATCAGGAGTCACAAAGCTGCCCATCTGCCACGCTGAGTTCATTTTGCAGAGAATCACACATAAGATATTTTGCCACACTTCAATGATTTATAGACCAGGAAAAAAGAAGCTGTAAACCTTGGGTAGCTACTTGCTGGTTCAATTTGGTGATGGACCCTCAGAAATGTCCACCATTGAGGGGAAACTAAAATAAATAGCAATTTTAGTAACATTACTGATAAACAGATCACACGTATCACCTTGTTCTTTTGTGATCTGCAAAATGATGCTTTGGCAGTATTTGCTAATGGATGTGTTGATGTGCTGCAGCTTTTTCAGTAACCTAAAATGCATGTGTACCTAAAATGCATTGTATACCTTGGGCATTGTCATATTGAAAACTAACAGAACAATCCTAGCCATGTTTACTCAGAAGTAAGTCAATTCTGTTCAATGGGGCTTACTCCCAAGTAAGCGTGTTTAGGATTGCAGTTAACAGTGTAATCCTATACATGTCTATTCAGATGTAAGTTCCACTGCATAGAAATGAGCTTACTCCCAGGTAAATGAGTACAGAATTGCAGCCTAAAATGATTATGCTTGAATTATTCCCTTTGGCATCTACACGCAAAAATATTTCACCAAATAATAATCCCATTCTATAGGGATATTTCACAAGAAAGTGAGAAATCTGTGTATTTGTTTATTCAGTTTCTATGCTGCCCTTCAGTACCAAGTTTACCAGAGCAGTTTACAGTAAAAACATAAAATAATAAAAGAACAATAAAAAACCCCCACAATAGAACAACAAATAAATCAGCAGATTAAAAAGCAGCAATGAAATGAATAATATAATTAAGCAGATGGTAAAATCTCAGGGGGGAAAAAAAAACTTCTAATGGCACATGGATATTAATGTAGGTGCCGGCTGCTGGATGAGCCCGGGATTCTGGGGAGAAAGTTCTGTAAGTGGCTTGCCACGACAGAGAAGGCCCTCTTTCCATTCACAATTCATCTTACCTCAGTTGGCAGGAGTTCATGGAGAAGGGTCTGCCAAGATTATTACAGTGCATGAGCAGACTGATGTGAAAATAGACACACTTTCAGGTACCCACATCCCAAGTGATGTAGGCAGGACTTTGATTTTTTTCCCCCCTGGCTACTACTCATTCTTATGAAATAGTTACAACCAGAAAGATTCTTTCTTATAAAATCAACAGCATCAACATCTTTATTTCATGTCTTGGGAAGGTACTTTGCTGCACAATGTCTTTTGTCTGGTAGCACAGCACTAGGAGCTGTCTATCTGAAAGCACCATGCAACATCTTGAAAACAGGTACCAACTGTGTCATGGAGAGCTGACATATACATGTCATATCCCAGGCAACTCCAGTTATTAACTGGTGATAATTTCATTCCTTCTGAGGTGGATTTCATTTCATCTCCTTCAAGGGATGGAGAATTTAATCTCCTTCAAGAGATGGTTATGTTAATCCAGTCTGTATTTCTTCATCGCAGTTGTAGCTGAAACTATACCCAACCCAAGACAATTAAGAATATCAGTAACCTTCCCATTGCCAACAATACCTTTCATTGTAGCGCCAAGTTGGAGATGTTTTTCTTGTGCCTCCGTTTGGAAGACATGGGGCAGCTGTGCCAGAGTGTGTTTGTGGAGGGGCCAGGCACGTGTCATCTGCAGCCTGGCCCGGCTGTGCTGCCTTGCCAATCAGTGCCTGTTTAAAAGACAGGCCCGAAACACACTTCGGATGCTGGAAGCAATTGTCACTGCAACTCGACCGTAGCCAGATACTCCTGCCAGCCTGGCCCGGACCGAGACTCCTGCTTTCTTGACTTCGGAACACCCCTGACCCCGCTTCAGCCTGCTCCTACACTGCTTCGTTTTATTTGGGTTTCGGACATATCTCTTGGCTTTCAACCTTGGTCTGTGTTAATGACAATGGCTTATCTGTGGACCGGACTGATTTACGACAGTTTTGATGGTTTCACATGCCCCTTTGTTACATGGGAGCCAGTGCGGTGTAATGGTTGGAATGTTGGACTGGGACTCGGGAGATCCAGGTTCCTAGTCCCCACTCAGCCATGAAGCTCAGCGGCTGACTTTGGGCCTGTCACTGACTTTCCACTTAACCTACCTCACAGGGTTGTTGTGAGGATAAAATGGAGAGGAGGAGGACGGCCATTTAAGTTGCCTTGGGTTCCTTGCAAGAGGCGGGAAAAGCAGGATATAAATGTAATAATAATATAAACATACACAACATCTTGGAGACCAGTGTTGTGTATCTCTAGGTGGCACTGTTCATGACATCACCCCCTAGCAATGTTGTTGCGAGGAAGTTCCATGGCTCCCTGTGTGGTGGCTGCTGGTGATCATGCAGGCCCCTTTCTACAGGAAGCCCCCAAACTGAAATTGCCAATATGTGTCTCCTTTCTGCACACTCCTATAAAGGTACCGGAGCCCGGTGCTCCTCTGCATCATGTCACCTGAGGAATAGTAATAGACATACTTCATTTAAAAGAGAAAGGTTTGGGGAAAGGGAAAAATAAAGTGGGTGACTGCTTTTGTTGTATTGTATATACTGCGGGTGGAGGGGAAGAAACATTGAGTATGACACACAGTCAAACTGTAGCAGCTCCGAAGCATTTTGATTTTCATAGCTTATATGAGTTCATATAGCTCATACGGTTCACGAAGGAAAGGTTTGGACAGATACTAATCAGTAATATGTCACAGAACATTGGGCATGCACTTATCCATGTTCCCAGGGAACTAATTGAATCATTACGAGAGGCCTTACAAAATTGACCACATAACGTGAAGCTCAGTTATGAGTTTGCTGGCAATCTAATTTCACTTTAGTTGTCATTTTGGGTGTGTACGCATGTATGGCATGTGTTTAACTGTGTCAGGCAATTTCAGGGCATTAAAAAGCAGCAAGCAACAACAACCACAAGCCCGCTTGCAAAATCTAAAGTTCCCTTGTATTTCATAACCGGTGGCAGTAAAGCAGTTTTCTGTAACATATTGTGATAAGCTGATTGACACCCCACCCATCCTCCTCATTTAACAAACAAACCGGCTCCCATTCAGCTCTAGTCATGGGCATAGTTGCATTTTTCAACTGCGTTGTCTGTTGAGCCTTGATGAATGCATTTGGGCTCCACACAAGTGTTGGTAAATTAACTGGTTTATTAACAGCTTTCTAGCTGGGCTCCTAATACAGGCCTGCAGAAGGGTTTCTCCTAGGACAAAGGAAGATAAGGTCTGATAGGGGTGTGCACTGGCCACCCAATTCAGTTCGGACCCTACTTTGGAAGTTTGGAAAGCAGCCCAATCCAACTTGGACCAAGTTGGAGGATACCAATTTGGCTCCTATCAGAAATTCACTCTGGAAAAATCTGAAGCTCAGTCTCTCACCATTAACTAACACAGGGCTCTCCAACCTTGGGTCCCCAGATGTTGCTGGCCTACAGCTCCCAGCATACCCAGCCAGCATGGCTAATGGCAAGGGATGCTGGGAGCTGTAGTCCAGCAACATCTGGGGACCCAAGGTTGGAGAGCCCTGGACTAACATGAGGAAATCATCAAATGGCTTCAACTTCTTTCTTTTCTTCCTCTCTTTTCACATAAGTGGATGGAATTTCCAGGCATAACAGCCCCTTCCAAAGGGAGGAGGCATGCAGAATTTCAGGTGGGATGGCGGCGGCAAGAAGTCTTTAAATTTTGTGCTGTTATTTTTTTTTAAAGGGAACTTTTCAATAACATTCTTTCTTGGCTTAATTGGATGAAATTTGGAGGCAGAGTTGCCCCTTCTCGGTGGACAAAGCCTGCCAAATTTAAGACAGATAAGTGCATGGGTTTTTGTGCAAGAGCAGCCTTTACAGTTTGGGGGAGTTTCACAAAGCAATTTGCTTATCCCACATATATTTTTGTGCTCAAATTTTTATGAAAATGACCAATTTTATAGTGGTTTCCCTGAGAAAGAAACCTGCAAATTTTCAGCAGGTTATGCTCCGTGATTTTTGTGCTAGGTGCCTTTGAAGTCAATTGTGGGGTAGGGGTAAAAAGGGCATTTGCTCCCCCCTGTAGTTTTTGTGTGCAATTTGTGTGCATGCATTTGCATACATCAACCTTCCCCAACTGACACCCTTCAGATGTTTTGGAATGCAACTCTCATCAGCCCCAGCCAGCATGCCCAATGGCCAGGGATAATGGAAGGCGTAGTCCAAAATGTCTGGAGGGCGCCAGGTTGGGGAAGGCTGGCATACATCATAGATATGTCAATAACCTGCAAAATTTAAGAAGGACAGCTATAGGGTTGAGGGACGTATGATGAAAGAAAAATAGTTTGAGACTTTTTGTTTCAAGTCTTTGTTTTGGCACCAAGTGTAGTGCTGATAGGGTCAATGTAGATGTGGGCATGTGGCAGAGGCTATGGACACATAGCCTCTGCCACAATGAAGAAAGTTTCGCTTTCTCCTGCATTTGAATTTTGAAAAATTTTGAAAAATTTGAATTTTTGGATGAATCCCGAATCTCTCTGAATCTGAGCAATTTGGCTCGGGAGTTGGGATTCATCTGAATCCAGTGCACACCTGGAGAGAGAGAGAGAGAGAGAGAGAGAAGTCTGGACACTGGATTGTACTGAAGGAGGCAGGAACAGTTAACTCACGGACTTAGGGATGTGTGAGGAATCCAATAGGGGGTGAAAATCCAACGGATGTTCTCATCTCGGCCCCGCGGATTCCATTCCGTCAACCCTGTGCTGGCGCTGACTCAACCTGATGGGAGTTGAACCAGCATGCGGACTTCCATTTTTAAAGAGGGCCACGTTTTGCCTTTTTTAAAAACAACAACTGGGGAACTTTGTGCAACATTTGGGTCTCCACTCCACAGATTTGCACAAATTGCGGCGCAAAGGCCCTAATTTTGCACAGATCTCAAATTAACTGTCAGAAAATTCAAGGTGGCCAAGGTGGAGTGTGCGCATATGCAGTGAGAGGAAGATGCTTCCATACTTCTCATGTTAAATGCTACAGCAAGAATAACAACAACAACAACTTGAATCTAAGGAGTCGGCCCTGATTTGTGCAAATCGCCCTAGAGATATGCAGTCCTTGGCTCCAAAGCTGCACAAATATTTTGAGCAATTTTGCGGCAGCTGAAACACCCCACCCCCTGACCTGGCCTACTTTTGGCCATCGGGTCAGAAATGTGTCAAAAGTCTGTTAAGCTCAAATGGAACAAGTCTTGCAGTGTCCCATATCCCGACTCACTGTGCCCAAATAGAACACAATGACCAATTCATCCTGTTTTTTGGGAACACGCATCCACAAAAGCATCAAAAGATACATCCAGCCAGTTTGCTGGGACCAAGTTCGGTATAAGAAGGGAATGTTGTGATAAGGGTAAACACCTTTTAATTAGGGCAGCCAGATGCAAGAGAGGGCAGGACTGCTACACCTTTAATAATTGTGTAGGAAAAAAAATCCCTCATATACACAACTGTAAAATATGCAGGATCCCTGTCCTCTTTTCTACCTGGCAACTGTACATTTTCATTTCTATGGCTGCAATCCTATTTGCTTACTTGGGAGTAAGTCCCATTGAATTCAATGGGGCCTAATTTTGAATAGACACAAACAGGATTGCAGTGTAAGTATCTTTCCTTTCCCACCCCCCTCTTTTGAAAGAGAAAACTGCAAGAAGTCCTGAAAGGGGGGGGAGAGAATACATGCGCCACACTGGGAAAGCTCAGGCTTTTAGTTGTCAGAGCAACCTATGTATTCCAGAGCAATATAGATTGGGATGGATCCACGGAGATTTCTAAAACATATGTAACAATAAACGAGAACTGTGCCTGGTTTGTTATTGCCGCCCACTCTAGACATACAAATGGGACTTTGTGCAAAACAACCATTTTGCCACGAAGAAAAGGAAATGGAGGTGTCTTGTCTAAAAGCATGATTTATCGGTGGCAATGATTTAAGTCGGAGACTTTAAAAGCTGCATTTCAGAAATTGCCTGTGAATTCTATTCTTGAGCTTTCCACCTCCTTCATACTCCCCCCTTCCCCACCTCTTTCAGTAGTAATTGTGTATAATTCCATGTGTTGGAAGTCTCTCCTACTCACTTTAAAAAACCATTTAGAGTTCAGACGGAGAACTTTACTGGCACATGACAGGGCTTAGATATATTTCTGCCCTGTATTATTTTTGAAAGCTGCCAGGAAAGTCAATGGCAGACGGAACATCAAAAGCCAAGGACTCCAGTTCTAAGCAATTGTGTTGGTGTCTTTATTTTGCAACATTCAGTTGGAAGAACACTTGGTCTAGCTTCTCTCTCTCTGTGTGTGTGTGTGTGTGTGTATCCTTTGGCAAGTCGCTCTCTATGAGCCTGCCCCTTAGGTGGGGCAACCTCCTCCTCTATGTGCCTCTGTTGCCACTGCCTGTTCATTTGCCTCTCCCTCTGGATCCGATCTGCACCATCTTCCAGAGAGAAAGAGAGAGAAATGACAAGTTTGTGGAAGTTACTGCTCTTCTTCCTTGCTCCTCTCACGTCTCACACTCTCAGAGAGGTCACGTGAACAGGCAGGAAGAACAAGGAGGAGGAAGAGAGGCAGAGCTAAAAGACTGGCCCTGGAATCCTCAGCAGGACCTCTTTGGGGTGTAGGCCTTGGCAAGTGCCCAACAATGCTGGCCTATGACACTGGCCTTGCTTGGTAACATAAGCACCTGTATGGACTACCAGTGAATTTTGCCATTGTTGTCAAATCTGAAGGTTGCCTCTTGGCCATCACATTTTAAGAAATTTATGGGGAATTAAAACCTTTGAAAAGGCTAGTGAAATTCATCAGGGAAGTTCCACACATCCTGAAGTTGTTTTTTCAGGCCTAGTTTGCACTAAGGTTGCAAATATAAACTGCTTAGGGAAATAGATAATACTAAATGAACTATCTGGGCAGTACCAATTAAGATTCCAGGCCTGGGCTCATATGACTGAATGTTATACCGCATTAAAAATAAATGAATGCATAATCCCTGCACGTAGAA
Source organism: Shinisaurus crocodilurus (assembly GCA_021292165.1). Taxonomy (NCBI): domain Eukaryota; kingdom Metazoa; phylum Chordata; class Lepidosauria; order Squamata; family Shinisauridae; genus Shinisaurus; species Shinisaurus crocodilurus. Next base: position 20,916,792 of record CM037878.1, on the reverse strand, counting down.
TGCTAGACATCAGAAAGAAGGATTCTAGCCTAGCCTTTTCCTTGATATTCTAGATTTCTATGTGCAGGGACATTTTTTTTTAAGGAGAAGCATTCAGCCTTATGAGCTCTCAGCTGGAGTCTGAAGTGGTACAGTTCAGACGTAGGTTTGCCAGCTGTTTGGGGACTAGCCTTTATTCATATGCAATAGTGCCCAAGGAACAATGTTCTAGCAGGGCATATTGGAAATATTAAAGTAATTACAAACTCTGACCTGCCAGATGATCCAAAAAGAATCTTGTTAGGACACTTGGTTAGAGATTGCTCTAAGGGAGAAAGCGTTTTTTGATAGCAGCAGCAGCAGCAGCAAAGATACTAATTGCTAGCTACTGGAAGAGGGAGAAGGTTCTGCCTGTTACAGTACAGCTTTCTAAAAATTGGGGATGCTCTAAAAGTATTTCTATCAACATATTATTTGTAGTATAAGGAGTGAAGAATTAAATTAGTGAGTTTACTGGGAAGAATGGAAGACGTTTGTGGCTGCTTTCCTGTGCATGGCTACTCAGAAGTAAGCTCCATTGAATTCTTTGGAACTTACTCCCAGGCAAGTGTAGAATGGGATTGTAACCAGTCTGCAATCCTAAACATGTTTACTCAGAAGTGTAAGCATATTGAACTCAATGGGGTTTACTCATAAATGTGCTTAGGATTAAAGTCATGCAGGGCAACCCCCTGTGCATGTTTGCAGTGGGACTTACTCCTTGGTAAGTGTGTTTGGAAGTGCAGCCTGAATCTCTTTCTAAGCATCATTCTCAATAAATTGGTAGCTATCACTCTCAATCAAGCTAATCTTTTTAGATTTGAGAGTTGATGATATTAAAATGATAAAAGGATGAGATTATTCCCCAGTAAGTGTGTTTACGATTGCAGCTTAAATCTATTTGTAACCATAATTCTCAATCAATTTGTAACTATCACTCTCAATCAAGCTCATTTTTTTTTAAAAAAAATTGAGAGGTATGATATTAACATGACAGAAGAATGAGATTTCACCTGGGGTGGAAAATATTGATGTGAATTTGAGATTTGTGTTCAAGCAAATTATCTGAAGAACTTTGAGTCAAGTTTAAAGAATTTGATACACCCTGAATAAATAATAATAATAATAATAATAATAATAGAAATTTTCCTGTGCAATCCACACTTGGAGCATAAGCAAAGATAAGAAAAGTTGTGCTGGATCAGACCAAAGGTCTATTTGTTTCCCACAGGGTCCAACCAGATGTCTATAAGAAGTTGGGATGTTGGAGAAATCCACAACAGATTCAAATGTGTTTGAATGTCTATGAATCCAACCTGTGGATTCTGCAGCGGACCAGCTTTTTCTGAGTCATGTGGACTCGTGGACTGCTTTTTCACTGGGGCGGGGGCGGTTTGTGCTACGAGTGTGCAGAAGCCCTAATGTGCAGTTGCACAGTCATGCATTAGTGCTGATGCTCATATGCTAATTCTCTAATGTGAATTAGCACAAGGAGAACAAAATTCTGGTTGACCTGTTGCTTACAGGCCTGTGGCTCACGCTGACTCAGCTTGTCTGAGCGTGGAAAGCTAAGCAGGGTCAGGCCTGGTTATTACATGGATGGGAGACCCCTTCCTCTAGTTCCTGCATTGAGCACGGGGGTTGGAATCGATGGCCTTGTAGGCCCCTTCCAACTCTATGATATCTATGAAAACCTCCCCCCCCCCCGCTGCCGATTCCCTAAGTGAGTGGACAATGGAACGAAAGACTGTGAATCTGTGAAACACAGACGGAAGGGATTTAGCAAGATCCATGCATCTCTAATGGGAAGCCTACGAGCAGGACCACGTGGGCAATGGCCCAGTCCTTGCTGTTATTCCCCAGCAACTAGTACAGTAATACCTTGGATTGCAATTAACTTGGTTTGAGAGCGTTTTGCAATGCAAGCAAAATTTTTAATATTTATTTAATTCTTTTTGACTTGATATACAAGTGTCGTCTTGCAATTACAAGTACTGTAGTACGGCTTAAATTAAAAATCTCTGTACAATTTTTTTTGGGGGGAGATTTCGTTTTGATATAAGAGCGTTTTGGATTACAAGCACGTTTCGGGAACGAATTATGCTCTCAATCCAAGGCATGACTGTATTCTGAATCGGAGCACTCCTCCCCGTCACTGCTGGGCTGGGAAGTTGAGTTTCCTACTTTCAAAGGAAAGAAGACTGGGTGGGGCTGCTTCCCAAGGCAGGGAGAGAGGAAGCCAAGAGGAGCCAGGCAAGGAAGAGGCTATTACATCTCCCCCCAACCCCCCAAAAGCAGAGCATTGCTCCAAGTGGCAATCCTCCACAAGGGATAGCAGCATGGGAGAGCCGCTCTCCAGTTTTGGAGGGCTATGTAGGAATTGGGGTGTGTGTGTATCCCATCATACCTGCCTGACAAAGGGCATCTTTTCTTTTCTTTTCTTTTCTTTTCTTTTCTTTTCTTTTCTTTCCTTTTTTTTTTTTTTTGCCTTCTTCATGCTACCCCTGGGTGGGAAGATATAAATACATGTCTTGGCATCCCTGAGGCATAAGATAGATTGGATCTCCCCCTGCGAGATCCAATCCAATAAGTCTCCCAGCCCCCGTGGAAACATATGAGGCCCTTTCTTCTCCAGTGGCAGTAGAAAGAATGTATCAGGAGGATGTAGGGGTGGGTGATCTGCCGGGACCCAGCCTGCCTCTGGCTCAGCGAACACCACTGCTGTGTCCGCTGAGCTGGGCCAAAAGCTGGCGTGTGCCATGCCGCTTACCAGACTTTTGGGTTCCCTGCAGGCTGCTGTATACATAGTAAATGCCTTAAGACAGTGTTCTCCAACCTTGGGTCCCCAGATGTTTTTGGCCTACAACTCCCAGCATGCCCCAGCCAGCTGGGAGTTGTAGGCCAAAAACATCTGGGGACCCAAGGTTGGAGAACACTGCCTTAAGATATGTCAAAAGCACCTGCAACTTGTGCAACTCATGCAAATTGCAGCCGCTTTAGGCGTATCTTACGGCATTTTCTACATAAACAGCAGCCCGCCAGGAACCCGGAAGTTGCTTCCCTGGCTCGACTCGGGAAAATGCGAGTCGGACCGGGGAAGAGGTAAGTGGGACAGAGTTCGGGGGAGGTGGTGAGCACAGTTAGTCCATTGGTTCCCCCCCCCAACAAAATCCTCGCACATCCGTGATCAGGAGTTGTGTCATGGCTGGGTTGGGAGAGGCTTTGGATCTGAGGATCAAAAAGCATCCCAGTCCCCAAACATGCTCCTGGCATGGAGGGGAATATATGCCAGGTCTGAAAATGGCTTTGCTTGTCATGGGAAGAAAACTGTCCCAAATTGTTCAAATAATAATATGTTGTTGTTTTTAAAAAATGACAACAACCCCAAAACACATACAAACAAACCTTAGAATAGGAAGGAAAGGAAGAAAATGCTGCTCCTCCCTCCATTCTGCCCTGCTGGTTTAAATTCATATTCTAAATAGAGCAGAATTGAATTCTCAGGTTCTCAAGTGTCCCTGTGGAAATATCCACTCTAAAAATCTGACCTTTCAATTCTGAAATGTCTCCTTAATTTGGATTGATGTGAAAGTTTGTTTTGGTTTGTCCTAAATACCTGGGAAAACGAAGGGGGGGGGGAATCTAAACAGGAGTGCATCTAGAAATTCAGCACAGCTTCATGAGGATGAATGTAGCCAGTGGATAATATTTTTATTCAAAGAATAAGTTCAAAGAAGAGGGGAGACAAGAGCAAAGCATATTAGCTGTGGAAATGAGAGTTGTCATGTAAAATAATGAAAATGAACCACTACAAAGAAACTATGATCTGTACAGCAGGACATCAAATAATAACAACCGTATTTGACACACACAATGGAGGGGAACCTGACAGAGGCCAGGAAATTAAAATATACCCAATTGTTAAAGCAATTGCTTAGGACTTGCTTAGACCTGGTTCTAGCAGTACAGACCTAAAGGAGAAATCTTTCAAGCATTCATCCATGAGCGATGAAATTGTGAAAGCTGCAATTTCATATTTCTACTCTGTGCTGGGCGATCCCAAAGGATGTTCTGCCCGCAGTTTGTTTGTTAGTTTCTCGGGGTGGGGGAATAAAATCATGTGAAGGGCGTACATGTAGATCAACACAATGAAATCCAAATACAAAAAGAGAGAGAAAAAGCATACATTATTTCTCAGTGCCAAAAGAAAAAAAGGGGGTGGGTGGTGGGGAAAGGCTGTATGAATAACAAGCTATTATTTCCAGAATGTATTGTGGTGGGACTTGCTCATGAATGGATGTCTTTGGTTTTTTAAGAAGTCAAATAATGCATGGCCCCAAAAAGTTGAGGCAGGAGTGCGCAACTTCGGAGGGTCCAGTCCTGCACCAGGGACCTGACCCGACCCCCAGGAGTCACCAGGGGCCACACCCCCTGCCACTACCACAGTTGCCGCTGAACTTTGGCAATGAGGAAAAAGTCATGTGGGGATCATGATTTTGCCCTAAAACAAGGTATGCACAAGGCAAGTGGCCATTCGGCAGTTTGGTGGCAATCTGGGGCTGCAAAAAAAGGATGGGGCACATGCAGCCTGTGGGCTTAAAACATGGCCCACCCCAAGGTTAACGCATATGTATCTTAGAAAATGTCTCCTTCCCTAAAGGTCTCCCATCCTATCCAGCACCAGCATTGGTGGTAGGCGTGGTTGAGTTCCAAACTAGGGGACCATGGCCCAGGAGGTGGACTACGCGACTGCTTCTGCTCCTCTTTGCTATTACTGCTCCTTTGCATGCCATCTCCCTCAGGGCAAACCGACAGCGAGTGAGGAAGAGCAGCTGCCGTTGCCAAGTGCCACCACCGACTCGACTCTCTCCTTTTGAGAACAAGTGAGGAGAAGTGAGGGAGGGCAGTAATGGCACTGAGCGGGAGAAGCTTCAGTGGCCACCTGCTTGCATGCCTGCCTGGCCTCTGATGGGATACTGTTGGAGGCACATATTTCATAATTCAAGGAAGCCTTTCCTGGAGGCCCTCAGAGAACCGCAGACAGCACTGAACCCGTCCCCTACAATATCCCGAGCATAGTCTCTTCTCTGAAATTGGGAGGCACTAATAGGGATGGCTAGAGAATAATAGAATCATCGAGTTGGATGGGGCCATTTAGGTCACTGAGTCCGGGCCCCTGCTCAGTGCAGGAATACAGTTGAAGGCATCCCTGACTGATGGCTATCCAGTCCTCTGCTTGAATGCCTCCAGCAGCATAGAGAACGGAGACCGTTATTTGTCAGTGCCTCATCTACATCTTTGGAATTTACCGGACACAGTCGCCCAGACAAGCATTTAGAGCAGTGTTCTCCAACCTTGGGTCCCCAGATGTTTTTGGGCTGGGGCATGCTGGGAGTTGTAGGCCAAAAACATCTGGGGACCCAAGGTTGGAGAACACTGCTCTAAATGCTGTCTAGGAGCCGTAGGATCGCACTGTTAGTGGACAGAAGTAGGCTTCTCTTTTTGAGGAAGGCTGTCCCATATGGTAGCTCACAAGACATGGGAAGAGATGGTTGGTTACATTCCCATAGGGCAGTGTTCTCCAACCTTGGGTCCCCAGATGTTTTTGGCCTACAACTCCCAGCATGCCCCAGCCCAAAAACATCTGGGGACCCAAGGTTGGAGAACACTGATTTAGAGGCTGATAGAAGGGGTGGGACAACACCGTTTGGATCAAATTGTTTTGGCCCCAAAATGGCAGCTGGAATGGGAGGTGGGGGTGTTGGTTGAAACGTTTCAGGGGGGTGCTCAATTTGCTGGTGGTTTGTGTATGCGGTGTTTTTAAGTACCCCACAACGACAAGAGACTTTTCCCTCTGCCCCCTCCTTGTGTAGATGAGAAAAGCAATTAAAATAAACTAGTGATTTTGGGAGGAGGAACACTGGTGCCTCCCTGGGTGGGGGAATGCTCCTCGGAATGACAGTATGTCATGACATAGCAGCATTCTGTATTATTGCCCCACCACTGGAATGAAGACATCAGGGTGAGGTATTTTAAATGATATCCCGTTTTAAATCAACTGAGCCATTTCGGAACCTTCCCCCACAAAGGGACAGCTCATGTATGTGTTTCTGCTGGCTGGGGGATGCTGGGAATTGTAGGACTTTTTTCTGTCTAAGCATGCATAGGGGTGTGCCCTAAGACAACGATGGATACAAGGTAGACATATAGACTTTGGATCCAAAGATCTGTACATTTAGTTCTATGTGTGCAAGGGTGCTTCAGATATGCATTTGTCAAATAACAGCTCCATTCAGAACTGAGAGCTTGAAAAGCAGATTATGACACGTTAGAGGTGCTCTGCCCGTCAAAGAGACAAGTGAAACATTCCAGCGGAGAGGCCCAAGTAAGTTGTTCTTTGGATCTCTGCCTGGATTTCTAAATAAACTCTAAAATGCATGTTTATGAGCACTTACTTTAAGGCTGATCGGTTGCTAGGAAACATGGGGGATAATGTTTGAAAATAAAATACTAGAAAAACAGATGCCAAAGTGGCTCAGATGCAATCATTTTTTGTTTTCTTCAGTGCTACCGTGGAATTTGTTAATATTGATACGTTTCGTGGTGGCTATTTTTCTTGCTGTTGCTGCAAAATTGTAATGATCATCGAAGCTCACATAACGTGTGTTATCCTACCTTTTGTGATGATCCCTCTTAGTTACTGTTTTAGAATTCTGGGAGCGGGAAGAGGAATGATTTCTCTGCACCAGTATTAAAGGGCTCTCCTGGCCCTCTACTGGGATCTCTCCACCATGTCTCTCCATCACTATGTGCCTTACTGCTAGGGTGGCCAGATGTCCCACTTGACAGAGGGGACAGTCCTTTATTTTGGAGAGCTGGGAGAGGACAGTCCTCTATTTGAAGTCATCCTCTGCTTGTAGAGGTTCCAGTCCATGTTTGGTTAAAAGTCGAAGCACTATAACAGTGTTCTCCAACCTTGGGTCCCCAGACCTTGGGTTTTTGGCCGACAACTCCCAGCATGCCCCAGCCAAAAACATGTGTAGGCCAAAAACATCTGGGGACCCAAGGTTGGAGAACACTGCACTATAAGGAGGCAGCACGGGGGCCTTGCAGTTGCCCATCCACAGTTAGTATTTGGAGAGTTATTTCTAAATTTGCATCTATAATACAAATTCAGATATGCAAATGTTTTGCAAATTGGTGTCATCTTTTGGCCTCTCTTTTACTGATGCATAAGTAAGGGATGTCAGGAAAAATCAGGAATGGATTCATATCACTTCAGATTTCTATGATGGGTGCTGCAGCAGACTGGCATCAGAAGACTTGCGGACCATTTTTCTCCTTTCCAGAAGTGTGTGTAAATTTAGTCGTACAAAAGTTACTGGGAAATACGAGAATATATACGCCATTCAAAAAGAACGAGAGCAATCGTTTTATACACCTCCAATCTGTCCTCAGTCTCTGCCGCGTCACACTCTTTCGTTTGTGTGCTCTGCTCATTGATTGTATGCTGAGCTAAGAAACATACGCAAAATATTGCAAACCCGCAGAGGTTATGTAAATGGCAGGCAGACATTTTTACGTACTTTCTGAAGGGGGGGGGGGAAGTTCCAGTTCTGTCAATGAGCAGATGATGGAATGAAAGACACCTGACGTTCCGCGAAACACGTGTGGAATGGATTGAAGGAAATCTGCACATCCCTATGGACGTATATGACCAACCTACTGACTGAAGAAGGCAGGCTGGTCTCCAGGTCGGCATTGCTTTGTTTATCCAGCCTGTCTGTCCAGAGGCACCCATGAAATTCATGGGGTCCCAAGGGGGCCTGGCCATGTTGCCTTTTGGCAGGCCCCCATTAGCCACTGTTTTTAGAAGGCTATGGGGGAGATACATTATTGGGCTAGAAGTCAGGGGAGGCAGGGCTGAGGCGTGTGGATTTCATTCAAGCCCCCATAATTTGCAGTAGGGATTATAATAAGTAGTTATATATCCCACCAGAATATTCAAAAAGTTTCACATTCACTATCTTATTTCATAGATCATAGAGTTGGAAGGGGCCTACAAGGCTATCGAGTCCAACCTCCTGCTCAATGCAGGAAACTAGAGGAGGGGTCTCCCATCCAAGTAATAACCAGGCCTGACCTTGTTCCAGACCTTACAGCAATCCTGTCAGGGAAGTTGGTATTGTTATCTTATTATCTCTGCATTTGAGATGGAATTGTGCTGAAGCTGAGAGGGGGGAGAGGGAGAGGGAGTGGCCTGACTTAGCCCACCTAGTGAGTGTGTGTCAGAGACAAGATTTGAACTGGGGACTTCCTTATTTGTCACTCATCATGCCAAAAATGCTACGTTATGAATTGTTCTGTATGAAGTGTCTAAAAGAGCCAGTGTGGCGTAGTGGTGAGAGTGTTGGACTGGGACTCGGGAGATCCGGGTTCTAGTCCCCGCTCAGCCATGAAACTCACTGGGTGACTTTGGGCCAGTCACTGACTCTCTCAGCCTGGCCTACCTCACAGGGCTGTTGTGAGGATAAAATGGAGAGGAGGAGGAGGATTATGTAAGCCGCCTTGGGTTCCTTGCAGGAAAAAAGGCGGGGTATAAATATAATAAATAAATAAATAAAGTTTCATACTTCTGCTGATTGAGGTGTTGCGACACAACTCGCTTTCCTGACAGCACTGAATACTGGCTGGTATTCAGATCCCTGTAATTGCTGCCATTCTCCCTGAAGTACTCCTGGTGTTTTAATCTCTTAGAATACTTAGACGCAACATTTAGTATGGAGCTTGACAACAACCCAAGGTGCTGTTCCATGCTTCTGTGCCAGCCTTCCCCATCCTTCTGCCCTCCGGGTGTTTTGGACTGTGACTCCCAGCATTCATGCCCTTTGGCCATGCTGGCTGGGGATAATGGGTGTTGAAGTCCGGAACACCTGGAGAGCACCAGGTTGAGGAAGGCTGTCCCATATGGTAGCTCACAAGACATGGGAAGAGATGGTTGGTTACATTCCCATAAGGCAGTGTTCTGCAACCTTGGGTCTTCAGATGTTTTTGGCCTACAACTCCCAGCATGCCCCAGCCAGCTATGGGAGTTGTAGGCCAAAAACATCTGGGGAACACTGTCCATAGGGCAAAGGGCAGGAAACAGGTGGGCCATTGTCATCATATTATTGTGTCCTGCAAAAATGATTACTTGCTGTATGAAACATGCTCCACACTGGGACGTTTCGGGACCAATGCTGAGGCTTTGTTCTCACTAGAGATGCTAGAAATCTTCTCCAGGCTCAGGCTTGGAAAAGGTTATTATGGGGCTCATAACATAAGAGTCCAACTCGAAGGACAGGTGAGCTTTTTCAAGCCCACAAATGCTTTTCCAGCTTGGGTTGATATCTGAGGCAGAGCATTGCTAGGTTTCTCTCCCCTATCCCTTCCACCACCACCCCATCTGTCGGGCCTTGCCCTAACACAGAGGGAGATTCAAGGTCAGACACAGATTCTGCCTCTGGGGAAGAGCTGGGAGAGTCAGCTCCAGCTGTGGGGCCTTCGAGACAAGGCAGTGCAGTCCAGCCAGGCCTCCCACCTCCCAGTGAACAGGGGGAGGGAGAGACAATCAAGGCCGAGTTAGTTAACTCTCTCCTCAGCTGGGAGACTTGGCCTTGGACAGAGCTTCCCCTTAACAGCCATGGCAACTGAGCAACAGGGGGCAGTCTCTCTTGGGCAGGAGGTTCTGAGATGGGTCTGTTGGCAAGGCATCAGCAAAAGAGGGCAGGACAGAAAGAAACACCCTGTCTGGAGGAGTCATAGGTTGAGGGGCCGGTTTCCCTGTCAGGATCCACTCTCAGACAGTGACTCCTAGTAGTGCCTCCTCTCACCGTATATAAACGCAGGTAGTTCCGCAGGCCCATCGTAGGTGACAACACTCCGTCATTCTGAACTTCTTCCCCACGTCTTTGGATTTCTGGCACGTGTGTTGGGCTTTGGTGAGCGGACTTTGTACAGCACAATCGGGTGGTGATTTTGTATTACTGGGCATTGATTGCCTCCATGAGAGCAATTCACTAGTCAAGTGGATTGCACCAATAAAGGGCTGTCTCTAAGACCAATTGCCTTCTCGGCAAGTGGATTGCACCCCACCACCCCGCCGAGAAGGCAATTGGTCTTAGAGACAGCCCTTTATTGGTGCAATCCACTTGACTAGTGAATTGCTCTCATGGAGGCAATCAATGCCCATCAGCCTCCCGCCCTCAAAGCACCTTCCCCTTTCTCTTTCCTAGTGTCAGTGGTGGAGGCAGCAACAATGACATATGGGGAAAGAAAAGGAGTTTCCCCCCCTCTCCACTCCCCCCTTTCTCCATCACCCTGAAATGCTGGGTAATAGAGTATCTGGGTGCAGATCCAGGGGAGCACTTGTACCAAATTGTACCAGCGCCCATCCAAAGCACTGTAACTTTCACAGGCACCCCAGAAAGGTTGCAGAAGTCATTCCTGCACCTTTATTGGAGGACAAAAATCCAATGAAGATGAGAGGTGGGGTTGTGTCCACCCTTGTACAAACCTCTCAAGGGGGGCATTCGAGAGCATTGGGGCTGTAACCAAAAAGGCCCTGATTCTTGTGGAGGCCACTTTGGAAATCTCATATCTGTACAATAGTGTAATGAGATCTGAAATGAATGGAGGAGGAGCTGTGTGTTTTTTTCTTACAGACTGCCAGATTACAAGCTTGCATGTGGAAAACCACATTTTAAAAGACTGATTTCAAATAAAAATACATTAATTATACGTTTGTGTTTTTTGTGAAATACTGTGTGAATGAATAATAAAGATGTAGATATTTAATGCCACCTTAAGCACACCGGAGTTTAAGGATAATGAGAAAAAAATAATTTCCCAGAGTAAGATTGCCTATTAAAATAAAATTAAAAAGTCTGCATAACAAATTATTTCAGACAATTTTGTGTACTTCATAAAAATGCATCAGGCAACCACTTTCTGCCCCTCTATTTAGCTAACCATAATGCATGCAGATTTGTGTAAAATATCTGAGCACTGGGGAACATTTCGATGTTAACATAAAAATGTTGCCTGCATTTTTACCTGTAACACGGGCAAAATCTCACTCAAAAGCATAAACATAAATGCCACTACCTTATATTTCAGAGTCAACAAGTTAATTTAAATTGGTCAAGAATATGGCAGCCACCAGTGGAAGCCTTCATGGCTTTGTGGCCTCCACCATCCCCCCCCCCCAATGTGCTGGAATGATGCTGCATCCAGGTAATCTTGGGTTTAAGGAAATTGGAGCAAGATACAAAAAAATGGAAGAAGCTGACATACCCACTAAGACTGTAAAAGGCTGGCAAAGATCAACAGACATATACCTGAACAGCACGTACTGGTTGCCTTATGGGTCCCCAACAGTCTATGGCAGGGGTGCAACCTTTTTTCTGTTGAGGGATGCATTCCCTCACAAGTTGGCAGTGGACGGGGCTGAAGCCAAGAGTTGGTGGTCATCCCTTCTCTCTTTTTCTCACCTCCTTTTCTTTCTCTCCCTCCTTCTTCCCACTCAGCGGGCTGTCAGGGACAGATTGCTCTTGTTGGAAGAGGTGTGAACCGATTGCGTGAAGAGGGCTTTTGAAATTACAGTCATGCCTTGGATTGAGAGCATAATTCGTTCCGGAAACATGCTTGTAATCCAAAACCCTTTTACATCAAAACGAAATCCCCCCAAAAAAAATTGTGCAGAGATTTTTAATTTTTAATTACAGTACTTGTATTGCAAAACGTCGCTTGTATATCAAGTAAAAAAAAAATTAAATAAATATTTAAAAATTTGCTTGTCTTGCAAAACGCTCTCAAACCAAGTTACTTGCAATCCAAGGTATTACATGTAGGCCAAGGGCCACATGTGGGCCTAGGGCTGCAGGTTGCCCACCGCTGGCCAAACTGTGGGATCAGCAGAGGTGTCAGAGTCTATATGATGTATTGATGTGCAGAAGTATGTGTAACATGATTGCTTCTGGTAAAAGTTTGAGTTTCTGCAGTTCACATTTTGTGCTAAAGTGCCATACCAGGCTTATGTGAAGTTCCTGTGTAGACAGGCGAACCACTAACTCCTCCTCACCATCACAGTCTGCTTCAGACTCTGGATGTGCTGCACTATTTACCTGGTTGCTTAGATAAATGTGGTAGTTTTCACTGTTTAGTCTATGGGAGGAAGGAAGGTACACATTTGGGGTGCTCACTTGGAAAACTGCACATTTTTTCCTGATCAAAAATGCACATTTCTCTGTTTGAAAAAAAAGATGCTCCCATTCGGATGCAAGAGTGAGGCAAGATGAGCATCAAAGTGGAAAACGGAGAACTGCAATGAGTTCAAACATCACTCATTCTTCCATCCCTAGTCAGGGGGAGAAATGCACATTTTCAGAAGTGTGCAAGTATGCACTTTCGAATGCAAACACAAGCTCTGGAAATTGTGAAAAATTCCCGAAAATTACACTCCTGCTCATGTTCACATCCAGGGCTGTAAAAAGGAAATGTCTGCATGATTTGCAAACAGGAATGAAATTAGTGTACATGTAACAGTTACATCAGACATCCAGAATACCTCTCTCCACAGCAATCAAAGGCCTTTCTAGGTCTTTGCAGAGGCCTCTAAGCAGTGCCACTCAGTGATAGTATCATAGGAACTACCTCAATGGACACGTCATGCAGCAGTGTCCAAGGTGCATGTGAAGCTTGCTGTCTTCATGCCCCAAAATTGCATATACTTTAACTGAGCCTAGGAAAGAATAGGCCCTACTTCTGATACTAAATCACTGGTGAATCACTGTCCTTGTTTTGTACTCATTTTAATTCTGTTTTTAGATGCCTTGTTAACTTCTTCAGTATTTCTGCAGTATGAAATCCTGGTGCTGCCATTCTTTAGGGTTGGGTTCCCTTCCCAGAATCTCTCAACGTTAATGCTCCAATAAGCCAGGTAAAGAATGGGGCTGGCATGAAAACCACTGTAGGTTCAGCATTTCTCAGGCCTCCATGTGTGACCATGATGTGTGAGCTCGGTATGCTGCGGGTACGGCCATTTGTGGGTTTCGATTGAGGACACTTGGCTCTACATATCTCCCTGTGTGTGGTGTGTGTGCTTGTGTTTTTCTGAGCACCACAACCTTGCCTTTTGGGTTGGATCAGAAATTGTGAGTTCAAAAGAGTGGTTTTGTGTTTTGGAATTCAGACGCCATCTCTATCTTGTACTTAGGTTCTTGGACAAGTTACTTTTGTATGCAGGGAAAGAGTGTTTTTGTCAGCCATGTCCAGCCATGGCAACTATTTTATGAATGGGCAAGCCTCCCATGGCAGCCGTTTTGTGGGAGAACCCACAGTACTCTCTTAAAATTCTAAGTGTGTCCGCCAACCCAAAAAGGTTGGGGACTCTAGCTCTATGTCATCTCAGTAAGTGAGTCTGTGCAGGTGCTGGACTGATGCCAGTGCTGGACTGATGCCTTGAGTCAGTAATGAATTGGGTGAGGTCCAATAAACATACAGTAAGCTGGCTCCTGTGGGTAGATGGTTCTCATGTCCAGGAATTAGGTGCATAACCTGCTCTAAATGGGATTGCACTCCCCGTGAAAGAGCAGGTATGTAGCTTTGGGGTACTACTCCTGGATCCAACACTATCACTTGGGGGTCAAGAAGCCTCTGTGGCCTTTACCCGCCTTGAGTGCCATTTCTCTTGGTAGAAAGGTGGGATACAAATCAAACTAATAAATAAATCAGCTTTGGCTGATTTGACAGTTTCTCGGCAGGGATGGCCATGGTATAACCTCCTGCTTGGATTACTGTAATGTAATGTGCATGGGACTGCCACTGAAGATGACTTGGAAAATCCAAATATGGTAGAATGCGACTGCCAGAATTTTAACTGGTAGAACCAGATGTGATCATGTTACACAGATCCTTAAAGAGTTGCATGGGTTGGGCTGCCTGTGCATTCCGAAGCCCAATTCAAGGTACTGATGCTTACGTCTTTAAAGCCCTAAACAGCTTGGGACCCAAATATCTGAAGGAGCATCTCTCCCTATACCAACATGCCCATGTCTTAAGATCTTCAGAGGAGGTACTTCTCTGGGTTCCTTTGCCAGGAGAAGCTCATTGTGAAGGAACCAGGCAGAGGGCCTTCCCCATGTTGGCATCCCAGCTTTGGAATGCCCTCCTAATTAAAGCTCGACTGACACAGAGGCTATCATTTTGATACCAGGTTGAAACTTACTTATTTCAAAGTGTTATACCAGCTTATGTTTATTTGCTCTGCTGTTTTTGAGTGCTTATGGTTTGTGGTGACGTTTTATGGTTTTATTGTGTGTCATTGTGGCATACTTTGCTGGACTTTTTTTTTTTTTTAATATCATCCAGATATCCTGGATGAAGAGCAGGGTAGAATATTTTTAAATAAAGAAAGGATTTCATAGATGCAGCAGAATCTGATGAAAAGTCCAGGTATCAGGAGGCATAGCTACTCCTGTGTGAACTCGCCCCTGCCGATGTTACTTCTTTCAGAGTGCAATCCTACAGAAGTAAAGCTCACTGACTTAGTCCCAACTAGGCATGTGTAGGACTGTAGCTTAAATGCCTCTTTGAATGCCTCTTTAAATCCATTGCCAGTTCTTTCTCCTAAGTATGTATGATCACATTTGTTCAAGAGCAAAAGGCGTTCTGTCTTCTTACACTTGGCTCCCAGCACACCTGGGCAGATGATTATGTTACAATAACGAATGCCTCCTTGTGCCTTTCTGTTGAAAGGAAGTTCAGGTAAACATCAAGAGGTTCTTTTCTTCACTCGCATCTGGCATTTAAAGGCAGAGCGAGGGAGAGCGAAAGATGTCTACAAGATGGTAAATGTCTCTCAGAAAAGCAAATATAGAACACTGTGATTTCTTCCCATCTCCCCCCCCATACACAGAGAGACATTCACATGCCTTTTCTTTTTAAGCTTCATTAAGTTAAAGCAATATTTATTTTATCAGTCGAGAGACTTGCCTCTCTAGGATGTTATTCCCATTGTGAGAGTCAAAAAGCTTTTCCTTGGTTCATTGCAAGAGCTATCTTTAAACTCCTCCCTTTGATAAAGCATCTTTCTTTCGTGTTTGGTCAGGGAATGTGTGTGTGTGTGTGTGTGTGTGTGTGTGTGTGTGTTGTGTTTGAAATTAGCAGCGGCTTCAGCACTAAACCTTGACATTGAATATAATTGAGGAGGTTAGCGTTGGTGTGTTCATACGTATTACCTGTCATTTGAAATATGACAGTGCTGTAACTGCAGGGCCTTGGGGACATGAGCGCTTGGGTTCTGCCATATGATTTGCCTGACAGCCTCTTACTGACTTCGACCCTAAGATAATTAACATGGCCCTGGAGGCTTATGCCTCTTTGCCTTTGCACGTTTGTTTAATAAGGTGTTTGTTGCTTTTCTTGCTTTCGATGCATGAAGGGTCCTTCAAGCATCACCACAGATAGGTGGTCTCAGTAATGCCCGTCTGCTAGCTGCTAAATTTGTGTTAGCTGTTGCTTGGACTTATTCTAGCAGCAGGTTAAAAATGTCACAACTGGTTAGCGCTCTCTCTCTCTCTCTCTCTCTCTCTCTCTCTGGGCTCATTTATTTCAGCAAGGAAGGCATTTTGAGAAAAAAGAAGGAAGGTGGAGGGAAATAATAATTAGCCAGGCCACAAGAGTATTGAATTAACAATGAAAGATCAGCAGATGGTGAAAGCTGTGTGGGATCTTAATACGTTGGCTTACAAGAGTGAGCCTGACTCAGTCCCGAGCTGAGGAACAGCCCCATGTCTGGCCCCGCCCTCTGTACACATCTTTAGGTGTGGAGGGATGCCTTCCTGAGTCCCAGCCCTTTGAGCCCCATGAATCTAAGTGTGACCTCTTCAGGTCCCAAAAGAGATTTCATTCCGTGATCTGAGTCCCATGACCCGGGGGGGGGGGTCCCAGGAGTCCCCTTTTCACATTAAACGTACCTCTCGGTGCTCACCAATTACTGAACCCAAGGTTTCCTACCTGTGCTGCTGCTTCTTGTGACCATTCCTACCTATTGAAAGTGGCACCTTCCCCCCTAACAGTCAATTATCTCTAGGTTTCTCAGTAGGCAAAAACAAACAAACAAACAAACAAAAAACCAACCCAAGCATCCTTGTCCAATCTGTGTACTTGGCAAAAAAATCAAACACGACCAACAATTTCCACACTGAAACCTGGCATGGGTGGGATGGGGTGCTGGCAAGATAGCAAGTGCAGCATGGGAGCTTTTTTAAATTGCAGATTAATGTGTAAACAGAGCAGATTTATGGGTAAAATCATGCAAAAATAAGATGGACCAGAAAGAGACAGGTTCACCCATCCTTACTTCAAAGTTGCCCAAGTGAATAGAGTGATCCGTGTGTCCATAACTGTGTGCTAGGCATGTTGAAGAGCAGCTGCACAACTGTTTCACCACATATCAAATTTTGCACAAGATCCATGCAACCTTTCTTTTCATTGCACCATCTTGGTTGTATGAGTTCCCTCCTCCAAACTGTCTGAGATGCACATCTTATTTCTTACAGGAGGGGGGCCTTTATGGAGGATCTAGTGCTCTCCTCCAGGCCAGCCATCCTGACTATTACATTATTCCAGCTCTTTTGGGATCTTGCAGTAGTTGACATGCATTCATACTGAAACAAATTCAAGTAAACACATTTAAGAGACAAAGTAAAGATATGAGCTTTAAAAGACAGAGCATATTGAGAGATGATTATCATTATTACTTTCCCAGAAGCAGAGCCTAGAATTAAAATTTACCAGCCAGCTTTGATTAGAGGTAAGTGCATGCATCTTACATTAATAATCATTGGGAACATGACGGCTTCTCTTCCCATAGAACAATATTAGTAACTGATGTCAGCACTAACTAGCACATGGACAGATTAGGTGGGAATTTTCCTATGAGCAAGCAAATATGCACCTGTAATTCTGGCTGGTTCTTTTCATGTCTCCTAAATATTTGAAAACCATAATGAGAAAGAGGGAAGGAGATACACCTGAGGTATGTAGCTTCTGAGTGTTACAGCCAACAGTCGGATGCAGGGACCCCTTCATCAAAAGGATCATCCTGGGAGATAGAGGGTTCTTCAGCTTGTGGAGACTTTCTCCCTAGAGCCGTGGTGGGCAACTTGTGGCCCTCCAGATGTTGTTGGACTGCAGCCCCCATCAACCCAAGCCAGCATAGCCAGTGGTGAGGGATTATGGGAGATGCAGTCAAACCACATCTGGAGACTCACTCCTGCCCTAGACCATTGCAGGAAGCAGCCATTGTAGAACTCCTCCTCTACTGAGACTTCCGCAGATGGAGGAGGAAAGGCAATACCAGGCATCATGCTTAGGGTTTTGCGACACTGGGAATTCCCACGCCATTGATGCTGGCTGGGATTCCACAGTGCTTCTATTCCAGAAAGTGGCAGTGGATTGTAGCCGATTTCCCCCCTCGTCTGATTCCGGGCTTGCTTTGTGCATTTTTTCCACCTCCTGTGATCTGCGCAAATTGTAATTTGTGCAGATTGGATCTTATTTTGTGGGGAGGGTCTTGAAATTTGCGCAATTGGGGTGGTAATTCTTTTAAAAAATTATTGGCAATCTTGCACAAGTGCACATGATTGCAAGTCCGCCTGTCTGCTATGTAGCCCTGCAGACTTTTGTAAATATCCTTGTCAGTTTCATCCTCACCACACACTATCTGGTTCTGGAACCATGCTTGTAATCCAAAACACTCTTATATCAAAATGAAATTCCCCCAAAAAAATTTGTACAAAGATTTTTAATTTAAGCCGTACTACAGTACTTGTATTGCAAGACGTCGCTTGTATATCAAGTTAAAAAAAATTAAATAAATATTTAAAAATTTGCTTGTCTTGCAAAATGCTCTCAAACCAAGTTACTTGCAATCCAAGGTATTACTGTATTTTGTTCTTGTCAAAGAACTTGTCAATTTCATCCTCTAGGCAGCCCTTCCTGAGTGCAGGGGTGGTGGGGAAATTGTCAGTTTTTTGTTTTTTTTACAAGTATGGAATATGGCTCTGCTGAGCGAAATGAAGGAGTGTGTGGAGAGGATGAAACTGAGAAAGATATTTACAAGAGGAGAATATGCCTCTGTGGGGCTACATGGTGGACAGGTGGACTGGTGATCGTGCACACTTATGCAAGATGGCCAATTAAAAAAATATTTTAGAAATTACAGCTGTATTTCCCCAAATTTCAAGATCCACCCAAAAAGATCAAATTTGCACAAATTGCTGCCATTAAAAAGCAACCCAGAATCCCTGTATTGGGTTGACTTGCTTCAGATCAACTCAATGCCAGTGG
The DNA here is from genome assembly GCA_021292165.1 of Shinisaurus crocodilurus. Lineage (NCBI taxonomy): Eukaryota > Metazoa > Chordata > Lepidosauria > Squamata > Shinisauridae > Shinisaurus > Shinisaurus crocodilurus. The sequence goes on along the minus strand of CM037878.1, from coordinate 20,898,381 downwards.
TGGGAAACAGAACAAAATCCACCAGGGCTGAACTAGACACATTTGTTGAGATTTAATTTCATCCCCAAAATGGAATTCTCATACATCGGTAACCATGGCTCCTTCATCCTCTGGAGATCTCTCTCAATCTTCTAAGTTTTCGGCATTCTTCTTTCACCCTTGCACCATTCTCAAAAGTGCCAGAAGACATATTAGGGGACTTAAGACCTTTTCAGAGCACCCAGGTCAGAACCAGGATGATGTTCCTTTGCTAGGGAAGTAGGGCCAAGACCATACAACTTGTGGCCCTCCAGATGTTTCTGCCCACAACTCCCATCAGTCCTAGACAGCATAGCCATTGGTGAGGGATGATGGAGGGCCACACAAGCTGCCTATCCCTGCGGTACACCATCCTGTGGCAATAATTAATTCCTTGCTAGATTCCTTACAGATGACACTGATGAAGCAACACTTAAGATCACCTTAGCTTGGGGCCCAATGTCTTTAGGATCCTCATGTCGACTTCACTTCCTGGCTCCTTATCCTTCATAGAATCACAGAATCATAGAAAAGTAAGTTGGAAGGGGCCTACAAGGCCATTGAGTCCAACCCCCTGCTCAATGCAGGAATCCAGGTCAAAGCATCCCCTGTCAAAGCATCCAGGTCAAAGCATGGCTGTCCAGCTGCACCTTGAATGCCTCCAGAGTGGGAGAGCCCACCACCTCCCTAGGTAGTTGGTTCCATTATCTTATTGCTCTGACAGTTAGGAAATTTTTCCTGATGTTTAGGTGGAATCTAGGGTTCTTTCTGTAACTTGAGCCCATTATTCCGTGTCCTGCAAACTGGGATGATCGAGAAGAGATCCTGGCCCTCCTCTGTGTGACAACCCTTCAAGTACTGGAAGGGTGTGATCATATCTCCCCTCAGTCTCCTCTTCTGAAGGCTAAACATGCCCAGTTCTTTCAGTCTCTCCTCATAGGGCCTTGTTTCCAGTCCCTTTATCATCCTTGTTGCCCTCCTCTGAACCCTCTGCAGTTTGTCTACATCCTTCTTAAAGTATGGTGCCCAGAACTGGACGCAGTACTCAATATGAGGCCTAACCAGTGCTGAGTAAAGGGGAATTATCACTTCACACGATTTGGAAGCTATACTTCTATTAATGCAGCCCAAAATAGCATTTGCCTTCTTTGCAGCCACATTGCATTGCTGGCTCATATTCAGTTTGTGATCTACCACAATTCCAAGATCCTTCTCACTTGTAGTATTGTTGATTATCTATGTGTTAATTCAGGGGTAGGTAACTTGTGAACCTCCATATTTTTTGGCCTACAACTCCCATCATCCTTACAAATGGCTATGCTGGTTAAGGCTGTTGGGAGTTGTAGGCAGAAAGCATCTAAAGAACCACAAATTGTCCACTCCTGGGCTAATAGTTCCTGCTCCTTATTATGGGTAACTCCACCTCATCATTACACACACACTTCATCACCCCCCACACACACACACCTTAAGCTTCCTGCATCCCTGTCCTTAGTAGAAGACCCAGGATCAAAATCAGCATGGAAAAATCAGTCAAAATCAGCATGGAAAAGCATATTGCCTTGGAGGCTAGAGAAAGCCAATACAGGCAATCCCCAGGTTACGAATGAGTTCCGTTCTTAAGAATGTCTTTAAGTCGAACTTCGTATGTAAGTCAGAACAGCATAGCATTCGATACGTTGAAATCAGCATTTACGCAAATGGCGTAAGTTACGCAAATTGCGTAGTATACTATGCTATGTAGGTACTCTGCGTAAACAACGTAGCGCCGGGGAGCCCAGAAGTCCGTTCCTTAAGTATTGGTTGTCTGTAAGTCGGACGTTCTTAACTCTGGGACTGCCTGTACAGAGATAGATCCTGAAGCACAGGGGTAATATACTCCCAATGATCCAACTTCACCAAGAGGCAAAATGTAATATTCTACAGAAGATTCAGCTTCTAATCAGCCAGCATTCAATGCTTGCTGCAATATTTAAGTCTGACTGTGCAGATGGGGTATGTGGGAAAGCACTAGTTCAGCCTTCCCCCAATGATGCCCTCCAGATGTTTTGGACTTCAATTCCCAGCATTCCTGACCATTGACCATTCTGGCTATAGCTGATGGGAGTTGAAGCTGTTGTGGCACCTTGAATTTTCAGGGCACAGTGCTGGCTCCACAATTACCATAATTCTACAATTTCCCACAAATTCTACAAATTTCCCAGGTGGCTGGCATGTTTTATGTGTATTTGGTTTCAACTGGGAAGTGCATAATTATATAGCCAAAAAGTGGTGCAAACTTTATCAAAGCAGGAGAGGATCTGGATTAGAAGGCGTAAACTGTTTGTGTTTATTGCATTTCTTTTTGGTCCTGGCTACAGAAGTTACTGAACAAATGCACTGATTAACCACAAATAGGAAATTATATATAGCACATATCAAGAATGCAAACACAGCTTAGCAGACGGGGAGACATTCAACTGGTTAGCTCATAAACACCAATAAATTCAAGCTTCATTATATGGGCACTAAGGAAATTAGAAAGACAAATCAATGGAGCTTGTCACACCCATATGGCAGAAAACCTTTTAAATCTATATTCCTTGCTGTGAACATTATGCAAATTGGGAATTAGGAGCAAAATGGAAAATATACCATTCAATATTATTTGGTCATTTGAAAGGAGATATCTTCAAAGAGCACATTTCAAGGAAAGAAACACTGGGGGGAAAGCCCCATCACAAACAAGAAAAGGCTAAGTTGGAAAATGGCTCTTTTAATGCAAGCATGGTAGAGAGGAAGTAGCTTGAAATTATTGCGGCATCTTGGGCAAGACTGTGTTGTATACCAGGACTTCAACTTCCCAAAATATGTCAGGCGCTGTCGGTTGAAGGTGCTGCATAATATGCAGTCTTATATAACCTGATAACACTGCATATTCACACCGAACAAACAAAATGGACTTCCCATGGTCACACCAGCAGCCTATACGTACAACCCTCTGAGGAAGTAGAGCACATGCTCTCCACATGCTCTCCAAGGTCCCAGATTCAATTCCTGACATGCCCAGGTAGGGTTGGGAAAAATCCCTGTCTGAAACACTAGGGTGACTGAGTGTAGACAACAACCCAGAGCTAAGTGGACCAATAGTCTGACTCAGTATAAAGCAGCTTCCTAAAGTTCCAGTTGTCACAAATGACATCTATTACTTTATATATTTATTATCTATATAAAAGTGAAAGCCCTGACTCACTGACTCATCAATTTATCTCCTATTTCCCGTTAAGCTAGAAAGCTGAAATTTGGCATGGTTTTTGCTTATGGATCACTAGTAAAAGCTACGTTGTGAAAACTTCTTTTAAAAAAGCTCTTAAGGGGGTGAAAAGGTTTTTTTTTAAGTACTCAGGGTACAGGATAGAAAGTAATCAGTTTTTTAAATCTGTTCGAAGAATGGGTCCTTCAGCTACTTTTCATAGCAATACTGTCCCACTACAAGCCCAGCTGCACCACCCACAAGCTCCAGAAGCTCTCAGGTGCAGGGCACTGTATCAATTGCCCCCCCCCCGAGACCCAGGAACCACTGGGAATGAGGTGCAATGACAGGGATGGCTTCAATTTCAGGCCCCCTCCAGCAAAGTGCCATTTGGTCCTCCTCCCCAGTGGGCTGATATAGGTGGCAGCAGCAGTGCCGTGATCTGCCGCAGGCAGTTGCGAAGTGACCACCGTTTTAATTACCCACAATGCCCCGACATAGCACTGCACTGCGGCATTGTGGGAAATGTAAAATGACAAGTGGCTCACAGCTGCCTGCCACTGCTGCTGGGGGAACCAGAACCTGACAAGGATGGGCAGGCAGAAACAGCCCAGAGAGAGGCCGGTTGGTTCTGCTGAGGCCCTGCAGCCCTGGCAGTTGCCACAGGATGCTAGGTGTTGATGCCAGGCCTGTGTGAGGATGTGGAGACTCACAGCATAAAGGGAGGAGTCACAAGTTGTTGCAATCATCCCAAGCTGGGGGGAGATTTCTCATTGTAAGGAGGGTACTTTCCACAGCTGTATGAGTGTTCTAGCCCAGACTTGAGTTCCTTTTTTTGTGGGGTAGAAAGGCTGGGTAATAAATAAGTTCAGGTGACTTACAACATGACACTGAGTATTCCATACACCTAGTGCTAGGACTGAAGATTATTATGCCACCTGAGACTTGAGGGATATCAGGTAGGGTTTTAGCCTATGGTGGGAGGGAGCTATCGGGAAACCAGGCAGACCAGCAAGAAGCATGTTAACAGCAATAGACTAGCTGATCCAATTAGACTCCCTCATCCCTATAAAAGCTATAAGATGCTAGCTTGCTGGTCAACAAAGGATCTCTGTTGTGATGTTCCCATCAATGCTGTCCAGTTCACAGGCTCCATCCACTCTTCTTAAAACAAAGGAGGTGCCTCTGCTACTGGATCAGATCATGAGAGAACCAGGGATACTCGAACTCACTGAGATTCTCTGAACTTCACTTTGAAGAGCATCTCAGCTAGGGATGTATGAGGATTTTGTTGCTGTTCGCAAATCATGCAAATAAATGTGTCCCGTTTGCAACTCCAAATGTGAATGAGAGCAGGATTGCAGTTCTCTGGATTTTTATTTTTATTTTTTTACAATTTCCCAAACTTGCGTTGGCATTTGAAAGTGTGGTGAGCACCCATGCCATGCCTTGTCTTAAAGGCAAATTGCGCTCCGAGAAGAGCATGATCTTTGATTAAAACAAGACGCATGTGCCTTATTTTAAAGGGGAAATGCATCTTTTTTTTTGAGGCGGCAGCACTTTGGGAGGGGGGCGCCACAAAACAGACTGGGGGTGCATGAGGCTTGCTGTTTCATGTCGCTGACTCCTGGCTTAAGAGGAGAGGTCTAAATATATTAAGTGAGCATAGATAATTAAATCAATCAAAACCTCAGGTGTGGTAGTGAGCCAAAAGCCGTGGAAGCCTTCTTTCCTAGCTATTTCAATACGAGTTTAGCTGAAGTCAACACCACAGCGGCAGAAAACTGCCGGCGTATTGAAGACTCAGCATCCAGCTTCCTCATTTCTTAGCATAATGGCTTTTTCAACTGCACACAAGTGGTTCAAGCCCAATTCCCTTCCTATAGCATATTCCGTTGTTAGATGTAAAACTCTTGAAACGCTACTTTTCTATACTTCTGGCCGTTTTAAATGTGCATTGACTTATAAATCCCGAACACTTCCATCAGCATCTTCTCAAAATAAGAGGCCCACACGCACGCACCCCTTCATCAATGTGAGGAAATGGTATCTGGCACTGTAACCCTCTCGGTGTTCTCTAGCAGGAGCAGCGCAAGCAATAGTTTGGAATGCAGCAACAAAAATGGCATTCTATACATAGCGGCTAGAAGGAGGATGCCACGCCGTCGTCATCCAGCATTCCTGTAGCGCCTGTAATGCGCCAGATGCTGTGCAGTATTTAAAACTAGGTGGCCATCATTTCTCTCCAAAATGTGGGAGTCCTCATCTGCTGCTGCTTCTTTTTTTTTTTGAAGCCAGCTTGGAAGCAGGTACGAAGACCAGAATGTGTCGACAGGAAAAGGGAACTTGTTCTTGCTGGTGATCTCGCTCCCAATACTAAATGGTTTCCACATATGTTCAAAGCTGCTCATATTATTGCAGTGGCATTGTAAAACACGAGCTTAGCTCCAAGAAACCAGGGCTACAATCGTGAAAGGAAGCAGGGTTTAAGGGAGTAAGAGGCGGAGGCATCCGAGTATTACGCGGAGCAGGATGAGATTTATTGCCTTGCTGCTTTCAGTAACCTGGGTACCACTCACCAGTTAATGAGTCATCAGAGGCACTCGGGTTGTTCCACCTGCTGATTATGAAACCCATACTTCACTGCCTGCAGGGCAGGCTTTCAATCTACCTTAATAACCACCAGGGCTAGTGGATGCCACAATTCTGCAAGGGTACAAACAAGTACAGACTGAGGTATTGGCTGCAGAATTTGGTTTCCTGAAAATCTCAGCTTTCTTTTTCTTTTTTTTAAAGGCGGTTTATAGCCCATCTTTGGCTGTGAAGATATGTTTGACGGAGTGTATGCAATACGTGTTAATTTCAGAAGGCAGGGGACTGGCTTAAGATCTCTAGTGGTTGGCGATGGGGCTTCAATACTCTACATAATTCCTTGCCCCTCCTCACCACGAGAAGATTAGAATAAATTTTGCAAGATCATTGCTGGGTAAAGAATGCAAACATAATATATCTGAGGCAAGTTTATTCAGTTTTAATCGTGCATGCAAGTTGAAAAATCCAGCTTTTCCTGGTGGAGAATTTGGATTGCTTGGGTGCAGAATTTCAGATGTTTCGGTGTGAAGTACATACAACTCTGGCTATAATGTACAAGGCACTGTACATTATCAAAACCAACATATCCAGTGTGGTATAGTGGTTAGAGCGCTGGACTGGGACTCAGGAGATCCGGATTCTAGTCCCCACTCAGCCATGAAGCTCACTGCATGACTTTAGGGCACTCACAGAATTTCAGCCTAACCTAACTCACAGGGTTGTTGTGAGGATCAAATGGAGAGGAGAAGGATTATGTAAGCTGCCTTGGGCTCCTTGCAGGAGAAAAGGTGTGGTATAAATTTAACAAATAAAACATTAACGAATAAGCATCCCTGTCTGCAGGCTTGCAGTCTGTATAAAATTAACAACTACAATGACAACAGCAACAACAATATAACAATATGAACCATAATGCTTGTGTTTAAAGCATTCCTAGACAGAATGCACAAGTGGAAAGTTGGAAGGAGGTAGTGAGCAGCCAAGAAATCAAAGAGTTCATTGGGAAAAATAAAACTGAATTACGTATATACAACTACATATGAACCTGCCTGGCTATTAAGACTTGCCTCAGTTTAGAGGCACTTCTACATGTACCCTGACTACTACTACTACTACTACTACTACTTATTATTATTATTATTATTATTACTATTATTATTATTAACATTTTTTAATCACCCATCTGGCCAGTCACCCGGGAGATATATGGGGAGAGGACCTTCTTGGTTGTGGCTCCCCACCTTGCCTTGCACCAATACTGATGCCTTTTTGCTGCCACGAGAAGGCCATCTTATTTACCCAGGCCTTTTATACCTTCAGTTTTACATCTTTTATACCTTCAGTTTTATATTGTTGCTTGTTAGCTTTTAATATTTGAAACCTGATGCTAATAACTTTGGAATGTTATTGCCTGAAGAGCAGGGTATGAATTCTTTAAATAACTAACGTATTTTCTATAACAGTAAAAGAAGATGCGTGTCTGTCTCTCTGACAGCGCCATAGTGCCAAGAACATGAAACCTAGACACCTGAAACTCGCTATGGATACTAAGGAGATCCTAGGGGTGTGCACCTCAGGGTTATTTGGTGTTTAGAATGCAGTAATTATTTTAATTGTGTCCATGTGTTTGAAGTGCCATCTTCAGTCACTAGGTGGTGGACGTCCCTAACTCAGCACATTGCTTTGCAGTTGATACAGCCTGACATCACTGGGGGAATAGTCTGAGGGACAGAGCTGTATAACTGCCACTCCCTCCTGCTTGTCATTTGAAGCCAGTGGGAGGGGCAGACCCTTTTACTCTCGGGGGAATGGAGTGGACAGACCCTTCCCACAGGGGGCTATAGCAGTGCACCATAGCAGGAGCCATGCCTAGGGGTGCCAGAGGGCATGGCTTCACTCAGATGGGCCAGGCACAATTTGTCCAACTCTGACACCTGTGTAACTTTGCTTGAAGGCTTCACTATATCCAACTAAGGGCTATTCCTTTCCAAGCCAGTGAGAGCCAGTGTGGCGTAGTGGTTAGGATGTTGGACTGGGACTCGGGAGATCTGGGTTCTAGTCCCCGCTCAGCCATGAAACTCACTGGGTGACTTTGGGCCAGTCACTGACTCTCAACCTAACCTACCTCACAGGGTTGTTGTGAGGATAAAATGGAGAGGAGGAGGAGGATTATGTAAGCCGCCTTGGGTTCCTTGCAGGAAAAAAGGCGGAGGTATAAATATAATAAATAAATAAATAAATAAATAAAGCCATGTCAGGCTGGGTCTCTTCACTAGGAATAGAATAAGAGATAACTTGACCAGAGAGCTAGACAAGAGTGGGGGAAATGATAAGAGGGTGGGAGGAGAAAGGATAGCTAATTTCATGGTAAAAAAGGGTGGAAAAGTAAGGATAACTAATGTCATAGTAAAAAGGTAGCTTTTTGAGGTTTTATTTTTAAATTCAAGTTGATATGCCTTATTCCCACCTCCTCTCTCTCTCTCTCTCTCTCTCTCTCAGCATTCCCCCTTCAGCAGAAGCCTGCTATGGTACAATGGTGTATAATTTCCAGAGGGGTAGCTGAGTTAGTCTGTTGTAGCAAAAATTTTTTTAAAAAAGAAGATAAAGTGCCACACGACTCTTTGTAGATGCCAGAATATATAAATTTGTTAGTGCTTAAGGTGCCACAAGACCCTTCGTTGCTTTTGCCAGATAACTGTGTTTTTCCTTTATGCGGCCATCAAAAATGCAAGCCCACTTCTTCTCCCTAGGAACATCTAGTAATACAAAATGTGATACAACGTATGACAACACCATGTTTGCGTTTCCCTGCCCCCTACAAGTGGCAGCCTATGAAGTTTAGCAGGTTACTAGAGAAGGGAGGGGGAAGAGAGGCAGAGACACACGAGCGGCTGTTTTGGACATCAGCCACTGATCTCATCCTGAGGTCGGTTGACACCACATAGGAGAGACACTGGTGGTGGTTTCAGTCTTGGCATGCCTTCCTAAAGGCACTGTATAAAATAAGTATGCAACAGCAGCTCACAAGACTAAGCCATAAAACAGTGACAGGTTTGCAAAAATGTTTGACATTTCCTTTATAAAGTGTTTTGATGTTTTTAAAAAAGTGTGTTACTTCCTAATCAATCTGTTTCTCAGGGGCAAATAGGATAGCCTTGTTTTCAAGATAATTTGCGAAGCCTTTTTGTTTTTAAAATAGAGGCCTTTGTTGTTTGTTTGTTTTTCCAATTGTACGATATAAAACAGAGGTAATACGTTTTTAAATAAAGTTCCCTGGCCAAATTTGGCACTGAATGATGAAAGAAGCTTCAAATGAATGCAGGATTTCAAATTAGCATAACAGAATTATAAAGCAATAGGCAAAACCTTAACACGTTCTGTCAGTCTTCCATCTAATTGGTGTAATTTGCATTGTAACACTGGGAAGCATAGCAGGAAATGGGATTCCTGTTATGCAGCAAATACTAAAGCAGAATTATAATTAAGGTTGTGTGCAGGGTACACAGTTTATTTCTGAGTTCTTCTGATTTGCATTTATTTGTATTGTAATTGTATTTTTATGGGGATATTTTTATGACTCTTGTCAGTTTATCAGGAAAGAAAAGAAAGCCGCTGTTGTTAGAACTACTGCCTATTATCTTTCTATAGTCATTTTCAGTGTACGCAGGGTATACTGCGAACAGCCCTCTGAGGAAGTTTAACCTGAGAGCTAATAATTTAGCCAAAATTATCAGTAACCTTTATGAATGATTAGAGCCAGCCCAAAGACATTTCGCTGCCTGAGGCTGAGCAGAAAATGTCACCCCACCCCCCAAGCTGAGGTGCATATATCCAAGGCTGGCCAGGTTATTTCGGCAGCTGAGGCAAAAAAAACCACCACACATGCCTCTCTCTGGCAGTAAAAAAAAATACAATAATAACACATTTAATGATAATTAACCATCCTTTCATGATACCTCAGGTACCCGAGGCAGCTGCCTCACCTTACCTAACAGTAGAGCCAGACCTATAGGATATGGGAACCTCACATTGTTGTTGTTGTAGTTGTAGTTATTGTTATTATTATTATTATTTACAATATTTGTATACCACTCCATATCTAAGTAAATTCTGGAGCGGTGAACAGTAAAAAGACAAAAACAGAGAAAAGAAAAGAAAAACAACACATTGAAAACAAAGTGACAATTACAGCAGTAGTTGGACAGCAGAGAAGGCTTCCTAGAACAAGGAGGTCTTCAGCAGGCACCGAAAGCAGCACAGTGTTGGAGCCTGCCTGGCCTCAGAATTTCTAAGATGTTGATTCTGAGGAGAAACTTTCAGATTTGTTTCAATTCTTAAAGGCAAAATCCAGTTACAATTCTGGATTACAAAATCCAAGAAGTTTATTAGGGATGTGCACAGAGCTCTATGGGGGTGGTGGTGAAAGTCCGGCTAACTTTCCGGGCTCGACCCCCCAAGCTCTGATCATCCTACCTTTTCCCTGGCTCAACTCACGTTCTCGCAAGCTGAGCTGGCGGGGAAGCGACTTCCAGTTCCAGGTTCCCCACGCTACATTGTTTACATAGAAAATGGCCTAATTTTTGCTAATTAGGCCGTCATTTGCACAAATTAGGCCGTCATTTGCGCAAATTAGGCCGTCATTTGCGCAAATTAGGTCATTTTTTACATAAGTAACATAGTGCTGGGGATCCGTAAGTCCGGTGAGCACCTCAGCTGGTGCTTGTGCTCGGCTCAGCTCACGCAGTCGGAGTGCTCAGCTCATGCGCTGTGTGTCAAGTGCTGGGCGGGTCGCCCATCCCTAGACTGTGATAGACAAAATTCTTCCTTGCTTCCTTCAACATTCTTCATCTGTTTGCCTTATTCAAACATCATGAGAACAAGCTGTGGCAAGCCTTGGGCACATGCACATTTCCTTCCCCTCTCCTTCTTTGAAATCTTCCTCTTTTGAATTTAAATAAGCCACAGTTTCCCCTTATGTCTGAACTTGAGAAACTGTGCTTTATTGCAACTGGGGTTAGTTCAAGCAATCCCGGATATGAAACCACACTTAGCTCCTGGCTTGTTTGAACTAAACACAGTTAGCTGAACACCTGCAGATCCAGATTCAGCTATGGTCATCTATGACCCTGACCCCAGCCATCTGATACCCATGGTCCAAATTTATATGATTCTGTGATACAGTGCAGAGTTTAATTTTTTTTTTTAAAGTACAGGGTTTCATGTGTCCTCAGAGCTAGTCTGGGCCTCACTCTTAGAGTTGGTTCATAAATGCAAGGCAAGCATTTGGTGAAAGAAGAGACACACGTCATTTGTTGAAATTCTAGATAATTTCCCCTTCTGGTGCCATTTGGGGACTCGCAGTTATCCGTTGCGGAAGCATCCATAAGCTCTGTAAACTTCTTTCAGCATGTGAATCAGGCTCTCTGTGATAGACAGTATTAGTTAAAATAGGCCATGCCACAGAAAGATCGAGTGTTTGCTAAGGCATGTGAAGCATGGCTTTTTGACCTGCTGCTTGTGCTGATCCAGAGCCACCGCTTGAATTGCCTTGATAAATACACTCTCAGTACCTGCCATGGGGGCTGTGTGAAACCACACTGCATGAAGAACATTTTGCATTCAGCATGAAACTACAGAAACGTGGGAAGAATTTAAATGTATATAATGTTCAGCCATTGCTTGGTGTCAGGATGCCCCCCTCCCAGCATCCCAGGCCCACCTGGTTACAACTTTTTGCTGTGTGGGTTGTCATGGTAACCAGGCCTAGCTGCACTTTTTCTAGTTTGATCCCAACCATCCTACATAAAGTAGCAGGATTGAGTTTCTGGAAAGGGTGGCCAGTAGCTAGCTACAGCTGCTCTTGCTCTGTGTTCTTTCTTGATGCCTCTGTGTTCCTTTTCTGGATTTGACTGCAGCTTTTGATGTTTTCTTTCTGGGATCTTTCCTCTGTCCTGATTAGGTGATGTTCTCACCCTGTTGTGGGTTCTTGGAATAGAATCAGATTAATGTGCTTGCTGATACATAGCATCCTTTTGCTTCTTTCTGATCCAGTAATAGAAGACATTAAAAAAAAAAAAACAATAGAAGAAGACACCTAAAATGATAGCTTAGGACTTAGGAGTAGCATTCTAGGGCCAAAGTAAACATTCTGTCTAGCACACATGGTGGACTCTGTGTGTGTGTGTGTGTGTGTGTGTGTGTGTGTGTGTGTGTGTCTGTCTGTCACACACACACACACACACACACACTCCTAGCTGTCAAATGGTCCAACTGCTTAGCAGCTACCAGTACTCGAGTGGCCATATTTTGTACAAGTTTAGGTTTCCAAATGGTCTTCAAAGTCAGCCTCATGCAGAGTGCATTACAGTAATCCAGCATGGATATCACTAGAGTATGAAAAACTGAAGCAAGATCCATTCTCTCCTGGTAGGGTCATAATTGGCATACTAGTCTAAGCTGGTAAAAAGCACTCCAGATAAAACATGGTCCCTGATTGCACAGACCTAGGGATGGGTCGAAACTCAGAAATCCAGCTCATTTCAGCTTGCCAGGACTTTCTGTTTGTGTCCGTTCTGCTTCCCAGAAGCGGGTCAAGTTGGGTTATTTCGTGGGCTTCCAGTGGTAAGACGAACTGAGATTTGCACAAATTTTCCACGTGGTTCTGTACACGATGGGTGAGATTTGCACAAATCTCGTCATGGCACATGCTTTTCGGGTGCCGCTTTGCACCAAAAATGGCACCCGAAAATCACGTGGCATGGTGCGATTTGTGCAAATTTCGTCCGTTGCATGAGAAAACCATGTGGAAAATGTGTGCAAATCTTGGTCCGTCTTGGTCCAAACAGATTCCTCACACATTCCTACACAGACCATTCCAAGTGCCAAGTCAGGGCCCAGTGAGTGCATGGATATTGGGGGGTAGGATCAGCATACAGAATCCCATCTCCATCCCCACTTTGAGGCCTCAAACATTCTTCAGAACATGTGAATAGGACTTCTGCTGGATGTATAGCCTGGTTCTTTGAAAACCAAGTGAATATACCAAACCTAAACTGTCTGCTCTGAAGCCCAGTGGAGTTGATGGGATTATTTTTCAACTACACACACACACACACACACACTTTTTTTTAAAGATTTGGCTGATGTGTTGCAATAGATCTCATGTTACAGTTTGTCTCATTCCCATTGTGAATCCAAATGTAATTGTTATACAGCTTCAGCAAGGCTTGGAGATACATGGTTAAGTTGCTATGGGCCTCAGACACATTTGTGTGTGTGTGTGTGTGTGTGTGTGAGAGAGAGAGAGAGAGAGAGAGAGAGAGAGAGTCTGTACAAATATAAAATATTCATTAATCATAGAAGTGTTTGGAAACTCTGGGGCATTTTCACAGTAAAGAGTGGAAAATTGATAGAAATTGGAATTAAAGGAGTAAAATTAACAATAGCAGAATTAGAGGTGCATGAAATTAAAATGTGATTGCAATGGAAAAAAAAAGCTAGCTTGACAAGGAACAATATCAGACATAATTTGTTTATTTAAATGTCACGAATTCTTCCAGGAATAATGTCTACTAATTCTAGGTTCGATGGGACATTTTGATTAGAGCTGTCAATGCACTTTACAGACATTTCATCAATTTTGCTTCACTTCATCCCTGATAAGCACAGGATTGCAGTACTACCTCTCACCTTAGATCAGGGCACCCCAAACTTCACAGATTATCAAGCACAAGCCATGCCACATGTGAATAAAATGCACCACACTGGGGGTGGTTTCAAGCAGAAGACTCCAAATGATTCAAAACACTGAGATATGTCCCACACTACAGGGGACAGAAAGTAGGAATAGGTGAGAATTTCATTTTGTTTCAGTTTGGTTTTGATATATATATATATCCAAGTTTGCAAAGCTCTCCATAGAGCAAAGGAACTTGCTGATTTTGAAAAATAAAAATAAATGTGGGAGAAACTGACAGATTCTTTCATCCAGGCCCAGGGCTTTAAGTTGGGGGTCGGCGATCCGCCCAGCACTCAACTAGCGGTGCGTGAACTGAGTGCTGCTGCCGCCGCAGCGAGTTGAGTCTGAGCGCCAGCTGAGGCGCTCGTTGGACTTCCGGGTCCCTGGCGCTACGTTGTTTACATAGAAAATGCCATAAGATAAGTTAAAAACAGCCACTGATTCATGCAAGTTATGCAAATCACGCCCTTTTAAATGTATCTTATGCCATTTTCTACATAAACAACATAGTGCCGGAGACCAGAAGTTGCTTCCCCGGCTCGGCTTGCAAGAACACGAGTCGAGTCAGGGAAAAGATAGGGCAAGCGGGGCTCGGGGGGGGGGTCAAGCCTGGTGAGTTCGCCAGACTTCCACCCCCCAATCGAGCTCCACGCACATCCCTGCTTGAAGTGCTTAACTCTTAAAAGTCTAGGTTTGAATCTCTGTGTATTCAGCAACAGGCAGTATCCAACTGAGCCATTCCACTCCTGCAAATGACACTATGCTGGCAGAAACTAGGTCCCCAATTATGTGCAAGAAGAGAATCCAACTAAAGTTCCATTTGTGCAAGTGTGGTTGTGTAACCACTTGCGTCTCATACTTGTGCAACCAGTCGCGCATTACACTTTCACAACTGGTTGTACAACAGGTAATGCATTATGTTTCCACAAGCATAATATGCAACTATTTGTGCAATGGAAAGATTCAGGGTGGCCGGGTGACTGACTGGCCAGATGGGCGATTAATAAATATAATAAATAAATAAATAAATAAATTCAGCGGAGCGCTGCTAGTGCTATTTGAGTTTGTGGGATGAGACATAGAATCATAGAAAAGTAGAGCTGGAAGGGGCCTACAAGGCCATCGAGTCCAACCCCCTGCGCAATGCAGGAATCCAAGTCAAAGCATCCCTGACAGATGGCTGTCCAGCTGCACCTTGAATTAGGGATGTATCCGAGAGTCTTGGGGGGGGCTGAAAGTGGCCCACGGCCCCCCCACTGAGACTCTCATGACTTACCTTCCCACCGCTCGATCCACGCTGCGCCAGGGAAAGGAACTTCAGTTCCCCGGCGTGTCAGTTCCGGTTCGCCTGGTGCTGTGTTTTTAACGTAAAAACCAGGGCAACCCAGCTTGAAACGGCCGCGATTTGCTATTCAAGGCCGTTTTAAGCTGGGTTTCCCTGGTTTTTACGCTAAAAACGCAGCGCCAGGGAACTGGAAGTGACGTGACAGAGAACCCGTCGCATCACTTCCGGTTCCCTGGCGCTGTGAGCGGCGAGAGCAGGCGGTGGGTGCTCCGCAGCACCCCCGAGAGAAGGTAAGCTCCTGCTCAGTTTATATCGCTACCTTGAATGCCTCCAGAGTGGGAAAGCACACCTAGGTAGTTGGTTCTATTGTCTACACCAGTGTTCTCCAACCTTGGGTCCCCAGATGTTTTTGGTCTACAACCTTGGGTCCCCAGATGTTTTTGGCCTACAACTCCCAGCACGCTGGCTGGGGCATGCTGGGAGTTGTAGGCCAAAAACATCTGGGGACCCAAGGTTGGAGAACACTGGTCTACACCATTGGATACTGCCCCATGCTAATGCTTTATTACACTTGCCACCTCTTTTCTGACAGGCTCCTCATCTTGAACAGCTATATGGCAGGCAGGTACATTATGGTCCCTTCCATATTGGGAATAGCTGTACCTATTGAATTTGGCAGGTGCAGATGGCTAAGCGTTTCTTTTCATTCCAGTTTTGATAAGACTCTACCAAAATTTGTAAACTTCTTCATATTGGGGATAGAAAGAGCTTGACATTTGTAAAAGGTTCAAATGCAGGAGAAAGCAAAACTGACAGGTGTCCCCCCCCCCCATGAAAAGCAAAACATATTTTAAAAAGCAAATAAAGGGCAGAGGAGTCTTACATAAGTGGCATTAAAAGGCAGGATAAAGATCCAGAAAGTTTCCAGTTCTTCAAATCTCACATCAGCCATGAATTCCCAAGGCTGGCCTCTGATTTCTCAGTTGCAAACCCTGATCTGTGATATGGGAATATAAATGTTGACCTACCTTACAGTGGTGTTGAAGAGATTGCTGATCCAGCTCCACCACCTTTAGTCATCAGGAGACCATCTGTGTTTCTTCTGCCCTCTCTCCCTCGCTGACTCATGTCAGGAGCTGCTTTTGAGAATACCAGTATGCTCTCTTACTTCCTTCTAATCCGTCCACAAAACTATCATTTCCATAAAGCCTGCGGTACAACTACTTAGTCTCTCCATACCCTATTGTAACTATCTGAAATCAACACATGTTTTCCCCTCTATTACTGTCCCCATCTCTTCCCCTCCCGCACTCTGTTGTCTTGCTTGTGCCAAGTTTTAGATTGTAAGCTCCTGGGGGCAGGGACCAGTCCCCGTATACTTTGTCCATCTGCATTGATGTTGCTATATAAATTACTAAGAGGGACACAAATAATAGCTGAGAAATTGTATTATGCCTGCCAGGCTGTGCATACTTACATGGAATTAAGTCCCACTGAACTCACTGGACTTCAACATTTACTACTACTACTACTACTACTACTAATAATAATAATAACAACAATAACAATAATAATAATTCATTTCTAACTCCAAATATTTATCTAGAACTCAATTGAAATCCACCCTCAAAAATTCATTGGGATGCCACAGTGAATGTGGAGTCACCCTTTTCTACCACAGAATAAGGCCAAAAACAATGCTCTTAGGCAGAAAAGAAAATTCTTCCCGACTGATGAAGAACAGCTGGAACACCAGAACTTAAACAGGGTCTGCTTCATAACTGCATTCAGTTCTATCCTGAAATCATGATGGTTGTTTTTCTTCGACCTCTCCCTTTCTCACAAAACACTGCTGGTGATTTAGCTCATACAGGTTTTTGTTCGAAAATATAGAGCTGTTTGGTTGCTTTTTGCAGGTCCTCTCATGCATGGAGGCTGCCCTGTGGAGTGCCTGAGAACCGGGCAATTATTTAAAAAGTTAAAGGCCAGTTATTTGCTGCCACTGCAGTTTCAGGTGGCAGCAGGAAAAAGAAAGAAGTCAAGCAAGCAAATGTGAGTTAACAGAACAATTGTAAATACAACAAATGAACGATTAACCAAATGAGATTTTAACCAATAACCAATGAAAAGAAAGTGAAAACGAATGCAGTACAAAGCAAAACAAAAATAATAATGGCACATAATTCTACTGAGAAATAAATAGTTCAAGTTACCAGATTCCTAAAGGGATGGGTGAATCTGTCAGTTTTGTTTTCTCCCACATTTGGATTTTAAAATCTCAAGTGCCTTTTATCCCAAATATGAAGAACTTTGTGAATTTTGATAAATTCTTATCATAAAGAAAATGAAACAAAATTCTCACCCATCTGCACTAGCCAATTTCAATAGGTACAGCTGTTCCCAGCATGGAGAAGACCACGTTGTATCTGTCTACCACATGGCTGCTAAAATTGAGGAGCCTATGAGAAAAAAGACATTGGAACCCTAATTAAGCACTGGCACGGTCAAATACACAGGGATTCAAACCCTGACTATTAAAAGCTAAGCACTCAAAGTCCTGGGCATAGATGGATGATTCTGTCCATTTCAGTTTCACCCATATTTGATTTTTTAAAATCTCATAGAATCATAGAATAGTAGAGTTGGAAGGGGCCTATAAGGCCATCAAGTCCAACCCCCTGCTCAACAGCAGGAGAACAGATGTGGGCAGCCCAGGCAGTCACCCATCCAAGCACTGACCGGCTCATACCTGCTTAGCTTCAGCATGTGGCCTGCATTATGTGCTCTTGACACCACCTGACACCACCTCAGATTCTTTTTGTCCCAAATATTTGGTGAATTTTGGTAAATTCTTTCAAAACTGAATTGAAGCTAAGTTATCACCCATCCCTACTCGTAACCTGATGGTTTCAACTCAGACCTTTCTGGTAAGGTATCTCAAGCAACCCAACAACCACCCAATGACACTTTTTCATCTCCTTTGAAAACTAAAGTGTTGCAGCTAAGGGCATCTGAAACCCACTCCGCAAATTCTAGAAATTCTTCACCCCCTATGAAAAAGCTGTCAGTTGTCTGCCTCTTTTGCTTGGGTTGAGGGTGGGCAAAGAATTTCTTTGATTTTTTTCCCCTGAGGTGCAGGAGATGTGCTCCTATCTTGATATTTGGCAGAGCGGTGGGGGTGTTCTTCTTAACTCTAAATAAAAGTTCTTCTGTAAGCTATCATTTCCCATCCATATTCCTCCAGATGTTGTACCATTCCAGTGGCATTCTGAGAGAAAATAACAGTGACTACCAGAAAAAAAGTGGTGGCCCCCACTGGCAGCCAGCATTTCCCCTTCAGAATGTCCTGGAATTCTGGGGAAAATGGTGGCCTCCAGGAGCAACCTCCAAAATCAGCTGCCCTGCTGCCACCATCAGAGAAAGATATGTCCCCACCGCCCAGATAGTATGAATTAGGTACAAATGGGCACAAATAGGTGTAATGAAAAGCACAGCCATTTATTCCCATTTAATTTTCAATGCATTCATTTTGGAACAGATGAAAATTGAGTTGAATGGGCCCCATTGATTGTTTTTTTCATTTCTTCTGGAATAAATGTGCACCCCTACTTGTCAGATAGAACTACATGGAGTTGCCTATCTGATCCTAGGTCTGGCAGGTTCAGAGGACTTGAAATATCCTGTGCAGGTGATCCTGGCTTGAGGTCATGATTAAATGGGTCACTATGGAAGAGTTATGGAGCTGCTAGGGATGGGCCAATCAGTCAGTTTCACTTTTCCCCCATTTGTATGGTTAAATCTCAGGTTCTTTCTCTCCTGTATATGAAGAATGTTGTGAATTTTTGGTAAATTCATATTGAAAACAAACTGAAATGAAATTGTCACCCATCTGGACTGGCCATATTCAATTGGTACAGTTATTCTCAGCACAGAGAGGGCCATGGTGTACCTGCCTGCCATACAGCTGTTAAAAGTGGTAGAATGCATAGAGATTTCAAACCCAGACTTTTAAGAGCAATAGATTCAAAGCCCAGGGCCCAGATGGAAGGATCTGTCAGTTTCGGTGTCTTCCACGTTCATTTTTTTTTTTTAAATCCCAAGTTCTTTGTCTCCTGAATATGGAGAATGTTGCAAATTTTGGTAAATTCTTATCAAAACGAAAATTTAAAAAAAGTTCTCACCGATCCATAGGGGCTGCCTTCATCTTTTAAAAGTTAACATAGACTGCTTGCTCATTTGGTTTCAGAGAAAACCAAGACCCCATCACATGCAAAAAACTTTGAAGCATCTAAAGGCTTAGAAGCCATACGAAATAACTACAATTTTGCTCTTTAAAAAATCTGACTAATGTTCTGCCATATCTTGGTTTGGAACATTTAATGTGGTTTTTAGACATTTGGAACTAGCAAACAAAAGCATATAACCCAAACCATAACAATTCCATCTCTTCCCGTTTTTTAAACAGAAGTACAAAAATTAATCTTCATTAAAATGCAAATAGACGCATCCCATGAATGTTAAGATGAAGAGGGTATTGTAGAGTTTCTAATTTTAATAAACTCTTAATATAAAAGCCTTGGCTTTCTGGCGAAATTAGAATTTACATTCTCTTGAGAGAGTGTTCTGCTTTATTTTGTTGGGTAGTTAAACAATGGTAGCAAATGGATCCAGTTTTAGAGCTAAAGGGAGATAAAGGAGTTTTAAGCTGATTTTGACGTCCAAATTTCCATAATGGAATCCATTGTAAAAGTCATAGCGCCTGAAGGCTCACTTAGGTATCAAAGGGCAACTCCCTGTTCTAAAGAAACTTGCTTTCTACACAGAACACCCATTGTAAGAGGTTCCAAGTCAAGATTCCAAGGGTCATCCTATCGGTGAGAGGCACACAGCCAAGGTTTATGGAGGAGAATGGAGCACAATTGTGAACAACCAAATTGCTACCTTAGGGGATAGGAATATAGCCCCCTTCAAGTGATGCAATAACCACCAGCCTCAGTGGAGGCTAGTGACTCCTCCGTCAAGTGGGGCTCCTGTATCCATTGCAGCTTTTATTCTGAGCTTTATATGAGCTGTCCATGGTGCTGTACTCCATCCGCAAAATAGGTTCACCATCATGGAGCACCATGGATAGCTCCTATAAAGGTCAGAATAAGAGCTGCAGTGGATACGGAGCCCCACTGACCAGCCTATACCCACTTCCGGCTGAGCCCTGTTCACTCCCACACCTAATGGCCTGGTAGGCGTGGGATCTCACACCACCGAGAGTTACGTCACAATCCACTGACATCACAATCCATAATCCAGGGGTGATATTCTCACCAATAAGAATATCACAGTCATGTGGGCGGGGCCAATTGTGTGGGTCTTTCCCACCTGACTGGCACCCATCAGGAGGGAGGGTCCCATGATTAGGAAAGACCCTCATGTGTCTGGTTTTGATATTCCTAGGCTCTTGCAATAGCCCACTGGGAAAACTACATCACTCAATTTGACTTGTGCCTGGTACATTCTGTAACAGCGCTCCAGGCACTTGAAGGAAGATTGGGGGAAACTATGCTGTGTGTGTATGTTTGTGCGAGTGGGCTTCCATGTTTGCAGAGGAACCCTTTCATATTAGCAGGGGCAATCCCAGGGAGCACTTTTGTGGTAAAATCAGCTAGCCATTCCAGGTAGCCGCTGGAGAAAGCACTGTGTTTCCTCCATCCCATATTGAAAATTCCATTGTGGGTGCACACACATGCGCACGCACATGCACCCCCCCCCAGAACTTTATATATTTAGAACTACTGCTTAGGTATTTATTCTCTGCCTGATGCTTGAGCAATTTCTTTTTCTTTCCTGTGTTTTAACATTCACACTTGACCTATGTTGTCTTGGTTTTTAAGTATACCCCTTGTTTCTTCTCCTATATTAACATCTCTTGTCCCATGCCGCCGAAATGCCAGGACATTTTGGAAATGCACTGAGTCAAGGTTACGGTCGACTCTTGGCTTTAAGCAGTCTTCAGGTAGGAGTGTCCCTCCCTGTATTGTGTGATGCCATTTCTGTAGTTCCTAATTCTTGGCCAGGGATTGTTTATGAGTGGATTGGGATGGCAGAGTAGCGGATTCAGGGTTAACAGGTTGGTGAGAGGCAGGGGAAGGGAATCAATCTCCCTTCATAGAGCCAGTGTGGCGTAGTGGTGAGAGTGTTGGACTGGGACTTGGGAGATCCGGGTTCTATTCCCCGCTCAGCCATGAAACTCACTGGGTGACTTTGGGGCAGTCACTGACTCTCAGCCTAACCTACCTCACAGGGTTGTTGTGAGGATAAAATGGAGAGGAGGAGGAGGAGGATTATGTAAGCCGCCTTGGGTTCCTTGCAGGAAAAAAGGCGGGGTATAAATTAATTAATAAATTAATTAAATAAATAAATAAAATGTCAATAGTTTCTTTACCACTAATGCAAAAAGGAGATATGAGCATGCTCCACTTCCTATTATTATTATTATCATCATCATCATCATCATCATCATCATCATCATCACATTTATGTTCCGCCTTTTTTCCTCTTGCAAGGAACCCAAGGCAGCTTAGAAGGTTCTCCTCCTCTCCATTTTATCCTCACAACAACCCTGTGAGGTAGGTTAGCCAGAATCCACTGCAATAGCACTGCCCTAGATCTGGTAGCATGTTACTCAGTTGGCACCTTGCTGGATCTGGGCCCTGTCAGGTACCCTTCATGCTGATCTCAACAATTAACTGTGTTCAAACTCAATTGGTTTTTGCAATTTAGCTTTAAAATGGCAGAAAGCCCAAATACCATGCCACCTCTGAGGCCAAACAGGGATCATATAACCAGTAAAGAAGAGCAAAAGGATGTGCATTTTTCCTGTACTTTTATCTTAGTCATCTCAGATCAGTGGAACATTAAGCAAAGCCCCTGTCAAGTTCTTTTGTTATGGAACAATTCCTAAGAACTAGCATTAGTCATTTATTATGAAACACTGCTAACTTTAGCTTAGTGTGTGTGCTGTCGCATTGGGGGCCAGCCAGAACAAATGGCACTGGAGGTAATAGTTTTTGCCAGCACAGCTACTGTTTTCATACAAGAAACACAGAAAACAGTTAAGCAACCAATGCTTTTTCCGCTGTTCTTGCTTTGCTTGCAACAAAGAAATGATGACTTTGTGTGTGTGCATGTGTGCACGCGTGTGTATTTGAAAAGAGCAGGACCATGGTACATTCACATAGCTGGGCTCTTCTTTAACAAGGACAAACCAGAAAGTCAGCACAAACTGAAATATACAAATTCAGTTTGTACCGATTTGAGGGCATCCAAATGCCTCCATAAGTAGTGATGGCTGAGTTCCCTAGCTCACCTCAGAAAGCACTTGTGTTCCCCCGCCCCTAGTAAGAAAATCTTCAGGTGGGGTGGGGGCACATTTCCCCCCTGAGCCTTTCTTAAGAAAGCTAAGAAAAAGCAGAAGTGGGGGAGATGGCTCCCATCTCTCTGGTCTTCCCATGCATTAGCCTCCAACCAGCACTGTGAAGACCCACCCACCCATGGGCCCACAACACCCTGCTCTGTCTGCCACCCAAGGCAAGTCTCCAACTTCCCATCCACATACCTAACACAAACCTTAAACCCACCTCCCCACGCACTGTCTTGCCCATTTGTTGTGTGATCAGCAAATGGGAGGTTGGACATGACCCCCCCACACACACCACCAGCACTTGGAGTGTTGCCAAAGGGCTGCTGATATCCACAGTATGCATTGGGAAAAACATTTCCCAGTTATGTGTAGTCTTGCCTTGTGAATTTCCTTGTATGTTTCAGCTGTCAACAGGAGCACCAAGTGGAGAAGGTAATATGCAAGGAAACTGATACGGCGAGACTGCATATAGGCTAATTTGCACACCGTTGCAAAGGACCTGGGGGGAAATAATTGTAAGACAAAGGAGGAACCCATTTGGGCAATTCAGAAGCACTGGAAAAGAAAAATGGGGGGGGGGAAGTGAGCAAAGTAAATGTGACAAAGTGTGCAGGGGGACAATACTTCCTGCTTGGCACTGTAATCTCACTATTAAGTGTCGAACTGACACTTCTCAGTGTCCTCCTCCCTTTGAATACTTCCCCGACTCTCCAGCAAGTCCAGAAAGGGGAGTTATTGGCTTTCCCCCTTTTCATGTCTCCTTCTCGATGCAGTTACTCTCCTGTTGCACAAATTTCTCCTCCAATTACTGCCCAGCCTTTACATTTGTGTAGATTTAAAGGCTGGGCAAATTTCCTCTCCATTTCATTCCCAACCCCCACATTTGCACAAATTTAAAGGCTGGGCAGTAACCAGAGGGGGAATTTGCACAACAAGAGTGACTACAGTACTCTCAGAATGAGCCACAGGTATGTCATTTGCGCAAATGTCAAGATCCAGAGAATAAAACAAAAAAAGAAACCTTCTGTCTGATTCTTAATCATAGAATCATAGAAAAGTAGAGTTGGAAGGAGCCTACCAGGCCATCGAGTCCAACCCCCTGCTCAATGCAGGAATCTAGGTCAAAGCATCTCTGACAGGTGTCTGTCCAGCTGCACCTTGAATGCCTCCAGAGTGGGAGAGCCCACGACCTCCCTAGGTAGTTGATTCCATTGTCTTATTGCTCTGACAGTCAGGAAAATTTTTCCTGATGTTTAGGTGGAATCTAGGTTCCTGTAACTTGAGCCCATTATTCCGTGTCCTGCAAACTGGGATGAACGAGAAGAGATCTTTGCCCTCCTCTGTGTGACATCCCTTCAAATACTGGAAGAGTGCGATCATATCTCCCCTCAGTCTCCTCTTCTGAAGGCTAAACATGCCCAGTTCTTTCAGTCTCTCCTCATAGGGCTTTGTTTCCAGTCCCTTTATCATCCTTGTTGCCCTCCTCTGAACCCTCTCCAGTTTGTCTATGTCCTTCTTAAAGTGAGGTGCCCAGAACTGGACGCAGTACTCAAGATGAGGCCTAACCAGTGCCGAGTAAAGGGGAATTAGCACTTCCCGCGATTTGGAAGCTATACTTCTATTAATACAGCCCAAAATTGCATTTGCCTTCTTTGCAGCCACATCGCATTGCTGGCTCATATTCAGTTTGTGATCTACCACAATTCCAAGATCCTTCTCACTTGTAGTATTGTTGAGCCAAGTGTCCCCCATTCTGTAACTCTGCATTTGGTTTCCTCTCCCTAGGTGCAGCACTTGGCATTTATCCCTATTAAATTTCATTCTGTTGTTTTCGGCCCAGCGCTCCAGCCTATGGAGGTCACTTTGAATTTTGTTTCTGTCTTCCAGAGTATTAGCTGTTCCACCCAACTTTGTGTCATCTGCAAATTTGATAAGCATTCCCTGTACCTCCTGATCCAAGTAATTAATAAAAATGTTGAAGAGCACCGGGCCCAGGACCGAGCCCTGTGGTACCCCGCTCGTTACCTCTCCCCAGTTTGAGAAGGAACCATTGATAAGCACTCTTTGAGTCCAATTCTGTAGCCAATTGTGGATCCACCTGATAGTTGTTCCATCTAGCCCACTCTTAGCTAGCTTACTAATCAGGATATCATGAGGCACTTTGTCGAAAGCTTTGCTGAAGTCCAGATATATAATGTCCACAGCATTCCCACAGTCCACAAGGGAGGTTACCCGATCAAAAAATGAGATCAGATTAGTCTGACAGGATTTGTTCTTGACAAATCCATGCTGGCTTCTAGTAATCACTGCATTGTTTTCAAGGTGCTTGCAGACTTTCTTTATAATCTGCTCAAAAATCTTCCCGGGGATTGATCCTCAGACAAGCTGCTTGCAATATTTTGAGGGAAGCTATAAATATTTCACTAAAGTTAGCAATATTTCTTGAGAGGGTTTCTCACAGCTCCAATTGTAATCTAAGACATTTTCGAAACATGTCATTCCAGTTCCATATTTCCATGGACTTTTTTTACACCAAGTACCTAGTTTGGCCGGTGGGCAGAGGACTGATTGATTCTTGGGGCTAAAGCTGGAAGCTTTAACTGAAGGCGTGTGAGTGACAGCAGAGCCCTGCGTGTGCTGGATGGGAGATTTAAAATCCTGTCTGTGCATAGAGGCCCATTATTCCACACACAGATCTTCCAGATCTGATCCCCCTCTGTGCAGCGTGCAGTGTGTCGGTTTGAAGCTGCCAGCCAGCTTGCCTGTAATCCGACTCTAGCTTCCCCGGTTTGTTGCTGACTAATCCAAGTAGCAAGTAGCAAGGAAACACTCTGTAACACCACAGGTCTATTTCTACCTGTTTATTCACTTAGCAAGTAAAGTTCTACAGAGTATACATTTCCTAGTTACAGTCCATGTGTAGAGTATAAATGCATAGCAAGCATTACATCCAGTGGAGTAAGTTGAGCTTCACTCCACCTCAGCAAAGACTGTTACATTGTTGCAAAGTCCAGCAAGCAATAGCCAGAAGAAGAGAAAGAATAGAGAAAGCAGTCCTGCTCTTCTCTAAAATGGCTTCAGACAGAAAAACAAGTTAGCACGTCATCAGAACATACAAACCATGTGACTAGCTCATAATGATCCCAGGATCTAGCTTTCCCATGAGAAAGAACACGGGAAAGTAGAAAGACACAACACACTTATTTACCGCCATTCTGTTCCTCTCCATGTGTAAACACTGTGCTACAGCTGGTCAATGTGATTCATATCACAACATTAACAACCCTTTTTACGCCATTGGAAAATAAAACAACTGTGGTTTTTTGAAAGCAAAAACAATACCAGCCCTAGTGACATGCCATATTCATAAATTCACCACCGGCAAATGCCTGGTTTTAAATAATACATTTGTGCCTGACCTTTTAAGGAAATTACTAATGCCTTTGTTTAGAGTGCAGAGGGCATGGATGTGGTAGTCTTGTTTTCTGCTAAATCGAATATTTTCTCCAATATTGCTGCCAAGTTGTCAAAAAAAAAAGTGGCACTTCATTAAGATAATGTGACCTTTTAGAATAATACCTTTCAACCTTTTACTGTGATTTTTTTGGTTGTGTGGATTTGTGCTATAAACTGCCGATTTTCTGAAATAAAAATACACTAAAGTAATAGCCTGTTACTTCTCTTGAGCTAGACATTTTTTGTACCTTTCTACTGTGGCAAAAATGTAATTTGAATGTTTCAGGTGAAGAGTATTTCAGTCTATTTGTTATTTGAAAAGTGTATATTAGATACATTTGTTTTGGGATAATGGAAGCCTCCAGTGGAAACAGACAACCTTTCACATAGGATAGAGAGAGCCAGGTCTACACAGAATAGAAGCTGGCAGAAGAGTCCTGAAGAAGTAGAATGGATGGTACCTCAGCTCAGATTGTTGGTAGGGCAAACTAAATTTTAGAATGCTTTGTTACCATTTTTTCTAAGCTTGCAAGCAGAAAAGTCACATAACAGGGAGGCTAGAACCTTTCGCCCTTTTGTGCTGGTTGTTTTTCCTTTTTAACTGACACATATGATTTTATGGGAGGGCACATTCAACATGCTATCCATCACCTGCAGTCTGAAGTGGCACAGTCTATTCTGCAAACTCAATCTAGGTCCAGCTGATAAAAAGAAGCCGGACTGAATGTACCTCTCATAGAATCACGAAGGCCTAGGATAAGAATCATGAATCAGTGTGGTCCAGAGTATGTCCCTGGGCAAGTCACTACTATCTCTCAGCCTGAGCTCCCCATCTGTAAAATGGGAATAGTACTCACCTACTTCACGGGGTTGTTGTGAGGGCAAGAGAAGGGGGGCGAGGAAGCCCTTTGGGGAATACAATTGCTAAATAATTGGGAAACAGGAGATTTGCAGAGACACCATGAAATAAAGGTTTCACAGGTACAAGATTTTGTATGCATCCATTATTCAATATACCAGTGAAATGCCTTTCATGATGACAAGCAGGCTATGTATGAGGTGCTTTGAAGAGAGTATGCCATAAATCTGTACACACTGCACTCTCATGGGGTTCCTGTCAGTGAAACACATTTTTGTTGCTTCCACACTGAGGCATTTCTTTTCCACAATCGGCTGGCAGTGAAGTCAAACTTGTGGGTCTACATGGAGCTTAATATTGTGCTATATTATCCAGCAATGCCTGTCCCCATGGTTAAGATCCTTCTATAATGTTCCCTCAGAAGTAAATCGTATTCAGCAAAGGTCCCCTGCAACTTTCATTCTGAGTGCTGATTCTGGCAGCTTTTGTCCCAAATTGTTTTATGTTCAAGGAAGCAGCATTTTTTGTGATAAATTGCCCCTTAATTTACTATTTCCCCGTTCCTTATGTTAATTTCTTTTCTTTCTGTCGCAAAACTGAATTCAATGGGAGGCATGGACAACTGAGCCCATCCTTCAGTGCATATCCCCAACATACACAGACCTGCTCTGAGTTATATTTTGTAGTCAAACTACCATGTGATGCTCAAGTGTGACAAAGGGTGCAATCCTATGGCCAGTAGATGCTGTCTGGCCAGCCATAGGAAAAGTTGGAGTCCCCGCCCCCTCTGACCTTGTAAAAGCTTTCTGAGGTCACAGTGGGGACTCTACCTTCGGAGGGCCCTCACACCGACCTTGCAGCTGGCGTGGTTCTTTCCCTGCCAGCTGCGGCTCAAAAGACGGAAGGCTGTCTTCAGCTGTAGGCACTGGGGGGGGAGGGCAGGAGTGAGGCACTGCCATCCTCTAGGGCAGGCTCTCCAGCCTCGGATCCCCAGATGTTGCTGGCCTACAGCTCCCAGCATACCCAGCCAGCATGGCTAATGGCAAGGGATTCTGGGAGCTGTCAGTCCAGCAACATCTGGGGACCCAAGGTTGTTGGAGAGCCCTGCTCTAGGTGGTGCCTCAGCCCCTCCTCCTCGTGAGCGGGGGAAAAACTTTTAGATGGCTGAAATCAGCCGTGTAAATGTTTTGGAGGGCGAGGGGAGCAAAGAGGCAATCCTTGCCTCTGCACTTTTCCAGCCTTCCATTGGGTGCCCATAATCCTCCAAGTTCGGAGAGCTACCGCCAGCCACCTTGGATGGCATCCAAAGAGATGGAATGCTTGCAACTTCCTATTCTGTGGATTTTTCAGTGTAAAGAAAGGATTCTTGGTGGAAATTATGGACTAGCAGGAAAACATATTTTTAGAAGCTGCCTTATACTAGATCAGGCTATTTCTCTATCTCACCCATTGCTGTCCACTCTGGGTGACAGCAGTTTTCCAGGGTTTCAGGGGCAGAGGTCTTTCACATCTGGAGAGGCCTGGGACCTTTTGTATGCAAAGCATGAGCTCTACCTCTGAGGTACACCTTCTATGACCACCACACCCACACCCCTATCCCACAAAGCTACGCCCCAGATGACATTTCCTTCCAGGACCCAGCTAAACAGCTGATGAGAGGTCAGGTGTAGGGTAGGCAACAGGTCAATCATTCCCATTCATTAGTAGAATCCAGAATCCAGATTCTGGATTCATTAGTAGAATAATACATAGCCCTCTTTCCCCCCCTCCCATTCCTCCTCTGATGGGACCAGCAAGAGTAAGGTGGACTTACTGAACATCTAAAGCACTAACCCATCTGGACATTACATTCCCAATTGGATAGGACTGTAATAGCTAAGTACACCTGCTCATCTATATTAATAAGTTCTGCTCGTTGGATGGTGAGTTGTCTATGGCATCGTCAGTCCAGCTGAGTTGCTAATCTTTTTGTACATTGATATGACAAGTGGCTACATTTCATACTGACTGCACTTTTTAAGGTCTCAAAGTTAAAGCAAAGTTGCGTTAACATCACTGGAGAATGAGTCACTGACAAAATGTCTTGCTTGCTTGCTTAAAATGTTGCACAAATGGTCTCCTATTGCATTCTAAAGATAGTCCTAACTGACATAGGCATAGCCAGTGGTTATTGTATTTTTAAGTGATTGTGATAGAAGGTAAATCGAGGGAAAGAAACGAGGCAGAGGAAGGAAATGAAGAGGTGGACACAAAGAACTAGGATTACTGTAGGAAAAGCTACATCTTAGGAACCTAGGATGCTGTCTTGTAGTAGGTCAGACCATTGGCCCATCTAGGCCAGTGTTGTCAGCACTGACTGGTAGTGGCTCTCCTGGGTTTCAGGCAAGGTTCTTTCCTAGCCTTACCTGGAGATGTCAGGGACTGAACCTAGAACCCTTGCACGCAGAGCATGCACTCTACCCGTTCTTTCCTTTAACTTTATTAAAGGAACAGAGCATAATTATTGCACCCAATGTGGGATGCCCAACCCTCCTGTCTGATGCCCAAGGAGACAGGTATGGGAGAGCTGTCAAGACTGCCTTCATGGCACAACCCCACGCACCCTGAAGCTGCACCTGATATTTTCCTATTCCCATGATGGAGAGAGACAGGTGAGCGATAAGATCTGCATTTGAGTCACTTGTATCTCTGTTGGCTTTAGTACCCCAAAGCCTTCCGGTTTCTAGTACAACTTGCACTGGTGGGTGCTGCCAAAGACTGTAGAATAGCCATGTCCACCTATACACTCCAAAGTTGTATAAATCGTGAAGCATTGCTGATGGATCTCTGTTTGCTTCTGGTGCAGGGTTGGTCATACCATTTGTATTTGATGGGCTCTACCAGAAGAATGGCAAGGAGGTTATTAAGGTTCAGCTGGTAGTGTGGTGAACTTTCCGAGTGTCCAAAAGCCAGGATAGTTTCTGGGAGCTATGCCAAGAGGCCTTATTGGCTTTCAGGTTGTTAAGAAAAGCACCAAAGGTAATTAATTGCCTTGAAGTTACATTCTTTAGATAAGGGGTGCTTTCACTGTGAGAACTGAAGCAGTTTTGCTTTGCCTCCCCTTGTCTCTCAAGAAGGGGAGTTAACTTAAGATCCCCAGCAGATGCCTCCTTCCTCTGTTCTCAGCCTGGAGAGAGGAATTGATGTGTTGCTCACCCACGCAACTTTGGAGGCCCAATGGAGCATCCCCGGGCCTATTCAGGGAACCAATATGGCCACAGATAAGGGGAGTGTAAGCTTTCTTTTGCTTGTTTATATTCTACATCCATATTTCATCATTATCTATATAAATAAAAATGTAAATGTCCGTTCGTTCAAAATCTTAAATCTCCGAAAGTTCTTCACCGATCACTTTGAAATTTTGACACGATGTTGCATTTGCCTCCGCGCGTGTTTTTATATACCTAGATTATATAGATGTCACACCTGTGACAGGTAAAAACATGCTTTTATTGAATTTTGTTGCAAAACAGCACCATCTGCTGGACGTAACAGCGACACACGCTATACTAAAAAGACATGGGTGTTGCGGTGAGCCAGGGAGCCTGCCTCCCCATCCGCTGGTCCCATCACGTCCTTCCTGCGAGGAGGAACTGACGCGACAGGACCCCTGCACTCTGTTTTTGGCCGAGGAAACCAGGGCGACAGGGATGTTTAAGCCACCCTGTCGCCCTGGTTCCCCCCGCCAAAACAGAGCACGGGCGGGGCTCCGGCAGCAGCAGAGGTGGCGTGGAAAGGTAGGCTGCGGTGGGGGGGCGGGGGGTGGGTGTGGGTCCGGCAGCTGTGGGAGGTAGGGGGGCGGCGGCAGCGGTGGCGGCGGCTCGAGCGGTGCGGAGAACGTTCTGCGCCGTGCGGGCGGGGCTCCAGCAGCGGCGGTGGCGGCGGCGCGGAAAAGGTAGGCTGCGGTGGGGGGTGGCAGGGGCGTCCGGCGGCTGTGGGGGGTTGTGGGGGGGCGGAAGCGGCGGCTCGAGCGGTGCAGAGACCGTTCGGCACTGCGCAGGCGGGGCTCCAGCAGTGGCGGAGGTGGTAGCAGCGGCGGCACGGAAAGGTAGGCTGCGGTGGGGTGGCGGGGGGTCCGGTGGCTGCGGGGGGGGTGGGGGGCGGCGGTGCAGAGAACGTTCTGCGCCACATGGGCGGGGCTCCAGCAGTGGCGGAGGTGGCGGCGTGGAAAAGGTAGGCTGCAGTGGGGTGGCGGGGGGGTCCGGTGGCTGCGGGGTGTGCCGGGGAGGTCCGGTGGCTGCGGGGGGTGGAGGGGTAGTGGCAGTGGCGGCGGCAGCTCGAGCGGTGCGGACACCGTTCCGCGCCGAGTGGGCGGGGCTCTGGCAGCGGCGGCGGCACGGAAAGGTAGGCTGTGGGGGGTGGCGGGGGGGTCCGGCGGCTGCAGGGGGTGGGGGGGCAGCAGCGGCGGCAGCTTGAGTGGTGCGGCGGATGTTCCACGCCATGCGGGCGGGGCTCCGGCAGCGGCGGAGGCAGCGGCGTGGAAAAGGTGGGGTAGGGGTGCCGGGCGGTCCGGTGGCTGTGGGGGTGGGTGGGGGGGGTGGCATGGAAAGGTAGGCTGTGGTGGGGTGGTGGTGGTGGTGGCAGGGGGTGTCCGGCGGCTGCGGGGGGTGGCGGGGGGTGGCGGTAACAACATGCTTTTTTAAAAAAACACCGCCTTCTGCTGGACGTGACGGCGACACACGCTATACTAAATATTTTACTATTCCATTTCAATGTTCCTGATTTACGATCCATATACGATTTCCCACGGATTGCTTCTCACATGGACAATTCTGTGTTGTGTGCTCTACAGTCGCCAAACCAGACAATGGGACAACAACAGAGATTGTCTGCCCAGAAGCATTGTGAAATTAAACATCTTAGAGACGTGCACTTTCTCTTTTCTTTCTTTTCCATTTACCCAGACTGGGCCACAGCAATGCGTGGCTGGGTACCGCTAGTCTATTATATAAAAGTGAATGTTTGTCCGTATGTTTGTACGTATGTACGTGTGTCCGCGCGGGCGTTTGCGTGCCTCGCATTGGCTCCTACACGGTTGGATGGATCCGCCCCAAACTTGGCACGCATACTCTCCATCACCCAAGGACAAAGACTGGCGGGTTCAAATCTCCAAAAACCCTCGCTGCGCCTGTATGGCCCAAAATAGATGAGAGCCAATGGCGTCACTTGGAATGCTCGTAGGGGCCATTCAGGAGCGGTTATGCAAATCGCTCCAACAGCATTAATAATGTTGATATGCACTGCCACGGGCCCAATCAGAAGCGGATATACAAATCTCTCCTATGTCCAAACAGAATGCTCACATGAACTGCAGCCGGGGCCCTACACGGGGGTGGGGGGGAATTTCAAACAAACAGTGCGTATAGGAAAATGACGACCCGGGCAATGCCATTGTGTAGTCCCGGGAGGGGGGGGAAGCAGGGATTTAATTGTGTGGTCCTGGGGGGGCAGCAGGAAATTCATTGTTGTGTGGTCCCGGGGGGGGAGGAGCAGGGATTTCATTGTGTGGTCCCGGGGGGGGGCACAGGGATTTCATTGTGTAGTACCAGGGGGGGGGAGCAGGGATTTGATTGCGTATTCCCAGGGGGGAGGGAAAGCAGGGATTTCACTGTGTGGTCCGGGGACACACACAGGGAATTCATTGTTGCACAGTCCCGGGGGGGGGGGGGGAAGCAGGGATTTCATTGTGTAGTACCGGGGGGGGGATAGGGAATTCATTGTTGTGCAGTCCGGGGGGGGGAGCAGGGATTTCATTGTGTGATCTGGGGGGACACACACACAGGGAATTCATTGTTGCATAGTCCCAGGGGGGAAGGAAACAAACAGGGATTTCATTGTGTAGTCCCAGGACAGCAGGGATTTCATTGTGCAGTCCCGGGGGAAAGGGAGCAGGGATTTCGTTGTGTGGTCCTGGGGGGGGGGCAGCAGGGAATTCATTGTTGTGTGGTCCCGGGGGCGGGGAGCTGGGATTTCATTGTGTGGTCCCGGATGGGGGAAGCAGGGATTTCATTGAGTAGTTCCGGGGGTAGCAGGTAGGCCCGGGGGAGCTGGGATTTCATTGGTTAGTCCCGGGGGAGCTGGGATTCCAAGGGATTCCAAACAGTGGACAGCTACCTTAAGGAATTTCGAACCAATAGTGCCTATAGGAAAATGACAACCTGTGCAACGCCGGGTAAAAAAAGCTAGTATTCAGTAAACTGTAAATCATCTTTGACGCAACTGGTTTTGTTTCATCCTGAGTATCCTCAAATCTGAAGGGAGGTGCCTTGGCTGGACCAGGCCCCTAAGTAATTAGAACACGATTAGGCACGGCCACCTTAGGAAGATGATTTTGGTTTGGGTGACAAGAAAGGACAGAGTGTATTGTTAGTTATTTAATTTATTATGATTGTATCTCCCCCCCCCCCTTTGTTACTGCCAGGGATAGGGAGAGGTGCTTGTGAGGTTTTCTGCCATAGGTGCTTGGCTGGCCATGAGTACTATGTCATACCCTCCAACATTTCACAGATGAAAATAGGGACACACGTGAATTTGTAAGACGTATGGTTAAGCAACATGAAGGTATGATCAAGATGGTGCAGCCAGGCAACATGAGGGCATGGCCAAGGGTATGGCCAGGCAACCAAAGGGCATGGTCAAGTACAAAAGTTATTAGCGGAAACCCACAAAACTGCAGTATTTTCTCCCTCTCACCTAGAACCTGGGGTTATCCACTAAAACGAAATGGTAGGCACATTTGGGACAAACAAAATGAAGTATTTCTTTGCATAGTGCTTAGTTAAACTGTGGAATTCACTGCCAAGATGTAGCGATGGCTGCCAGCTTGGAGTAGACAAATTCATGGAGGTTAGTACACTAATACCTTGGATTGCAAGCATAATTTGTTCCGGAACCATGCTTGTAATCCAAAACACTCTTATATCAAAGCGAGTCTCTGGCGGGCATGAGTGGAGGCGATTTCGGTCCGCTACACCTGCTCGAGGCGAGCGGTTACATCCCTACGGACTTGTATTGCAAGACGTCGCTTGTTTATCAAGTCAACATTTATTTTTTAAAATTGCTTGTCTTGCAAAACGCTCTCAGGCCAAGTTACTTGCAATCCAAGGTATTACTGTATCTCGTTTCCCTTCTCAAGGTATTATATTACTGATAAGGCTATCAATGGATTAGTCATGATGGCTACATAGCACCTCCAAGATTGGAGACATCATGCCTCTGAATACCAGCTGCTGGGGAATATGAGTGGGAGTGTACTGTTACCCTCATGTCCTGCTTGAAAGCTTTCCAGAGCATCTGGTTGGTCACTGTGAGAAACAGGATGGTGGACCAGATAGGCCTTTCTAGTAGGGCTCTTTTTATGGTCTTGTGGTCTTAGCCTAGCACAGAGAGGCAGGCAGGCATGAACACCTTCTCTTACAAGAAAATGCAAGCCCAGTCCCTATATACAAACCAGGTTGCTTAAGTGTATGCGGGGACTTGGTTTGCATGAAGATGTCCTTCCTTTTGTCTGTTAGACTTATGGGTTGAATAAGACAATCTGGAGGTTAATTTTTGACAGCCAGGTTCAGAGCACAAGCCTTTTAAGGGCACAAATTGCGTCGGTCTTCAGAATAAATTCATGAGAAGCTGCCCATTATAAGTCTCTGACCATCAAGGGCTATTCCTGGAGTTCTGATTGGAGCAAAGTCTAGTTTTACAGCCTGATGCTATAAATGTTCATTCAAAAGCTACTCACACTTCTTTCTATGGGGCTTCACTCTCAAGGAAGTGGCCAGAATACTGCTGCCTTATAGCACAATCCTAGGCATGATCACTTAGAAGTATATCCCACGGAATTCAATAGGGCTTACTCCCAAGTAAGTGTACAATTGAATCACAGTACAGTATTAGATTTAGGTAAATTCAATAACAAGTTGTCAAGGAGGGCCACCAGTATTGACTATGCTTTGTTAAAAGACTCAGAAGGCCTAACAGTATTATTATTATTATTATTATTATTATTATTATTATTATTATTGAGAAAGGGTATGCCTTAAATGTAGATGTATTCCAGATTCGTTACTGGCCCACATCACACCACTTTTAAAAGCACTCCACTGACTGCCAATCAGTTTCCGGGCGATGTATAAAGTGTTGGTTATTACCTTTAAAGCCCTACATGGTTTGGGTCCAGGCTACCTACGGGATCGCCTTCTCCCGTTATGGGAGTATTTAGAGCCCTACCTGGGCTCGAAGCTCTCCGCGCTCGGGCCCTCTGTGGCAGCGGCGGCCCGATCTCGCTCGTGCCACTCGAGTCGCCGCTGGAGCCGCCGCTGCCGCCAGAGCCACCGCCACCAGAGCCACTGCCGCCACCAGAGCCACTGCCGCCGCCAGAGCCACTGCCGCTGCCAGAGCCAC
This sequence comes from Shinisaurus crocodilurus, assembly GCA_021292165.1. Taxonomy (NCBI): domain Eukaryota; kingdom Metazoa; phylum Chordata; class Lepidosauria; order Squamata; family Shinisauridae; genus Shinisaurus; species Shinisaurus crocodilurus. Next base: position 20,863,351 of record CM037878.1, on the reverse strand, counting down.
TGCTGCCGCCGCCGCATCACATCCTGTTGTGTCACTTCCGCCCTGTTGCCCTGGTTTCCCCCACCAAAAACCTAGTGCAGGGGTCCAGCGTGCCGCCGCAGGGTCCTGTTGTGTCACTTCCGCCTGCGCCGGAAATGACGCGACGGGACTGGAGTGGCTGGCACGGGCGGCTGGCCGCAGAGAGGCGAGCCGCTAAAGATCCCGTAAGTACGGGCGAGCCTTGCGCAGGCATGGGTGGGCCCAGTTCGGGTCCCGCGCGAGGCAAGCGTCTACGTCCCTATCTCCCGTACAATCTGCCCCGCACACTCAGGTCCTCTGGGAAGAATTTACTTCAGCCAGCCAAAACTAGGCTGACGGGTATTACCCAGAGGACCTTTTCTTCTGCTGCTCCCACATTATGGAATGGCCTGCCGGAGGAGATTCGTCAACTTAGCAGTATCTTAGAATTTAAAAAAGCCATAAAGACTGATCTCTTCCGGCAGGCCTATCCAGCGGCATTTTAAGATGCTTTTAAGATGTTTTTAAGATGTTTTATAATGTTTTTAAGTTGTTTTAAGATGTTTTAATAGTATGTGTTGTGTTTTGATTGGTTTATGTATTTTATATTTTTGTTGTTCCCCTGCCTCGATCTAGACGGAGAGGCGGTTAATAATAATAATAATTGTTGTTGTTGTTGTTGTTATTATTATTATTATTCTAGGACAAAATGTTTCAACCTTTATTCTTTTTTTAAAAAATCATGGTTAGAGGTTAATAAATATTTTTCCTTCCCACAATTCATATATCTTGCATTTGAGCACATATATCCAGTATTAAACACTGAAGCTCCATGTTTTAAAGCAATCTACAACACTGACCATCACATACTATGGCAGCAAATTGATTATGCATGGCGTGAAGAAGTATCGTGTAATTGAGGGATAATTGTGAAATGCTGCTCCTTGCTAGAAGAAGAGGTAGCAGCAGCAGTGCCAGTGCTAGGATGACTTTTCCAGAATTATAGTATTAAATATCTTATACTGTATATTATAATCATTACATTATTATATATTATTTTATAATATTTTATAAGTGGCTTTTGTAATATATTTTTTTTTAACCTTTCTTAAACCCTTAATTGTTGATATACAGTATGGTGTTTTTCATGGGGGGGGGTCAGTGCTTGCAGGACAATCTCTTTCTCTTTGTTTTAAAATTATCAGGATTGGCACAAATTCAACAGGTGAAGCTTACCCATCCACCCCTCACCCCCAAACATGGAGCTTCAAAGAGAAGGGGACGTTTCTTGCATTTCCTTCTGACACTGTATCTCACCTGTTGGAGGCACAGAGTCAGCTTTGTTAGGAAATAAAATCTTTGGCAATATAAAGATAGGAATCATGTAATAAATTCCCTCATTCACCTCTCCCTCGGTCCAGGCCTCGGTGCAGCTTCCACCTCCCTTTCTTTTCACCCAGCTAATCCCTTTCCTACAGCAGCATCCAGCAGAGGCAGCAGGAAGAGCATGTGCACATGCACACACACACACACACACACACACACCCTCACCTGGCCCTCCCAGCTTAGCAGCATCTGTCTCTCCGTGGAGACCCTGCGGATGTTCGAGCCTAAGCAGAGCTACTCTTAAAGGGGCCATGGGAAAAATTGCAGCTAAGCTAAAACTGCAAGCTTAGCTGCAATTGAATTTTGTCCATGGCCCCTTTAAGAGCAGCTTAAAGTAGCTGGGAATTCGGGACTCTGCATGACAAAATGAGAAGCCGTGATGGCTGGCTTAAGGGTTTTCATGATGGTCCCAGCATTTTCGTGGCAATTGGAGACTATGCTATGTACTTTGACTTGGGGTGGGGGGCATTTGCTGCTTAAGCAGCAAAATATCTTAGGCCAGTCTGGTTCTGATGACACAGACTAGAACATGCTGGGTGCTATCTCACTATCTGCCCCAGAAATATACACCCTAAATATGCTAAAACAAATGTACTGATTAACTGTCCAACCTTCCCAGATTTGTTCAAATCTGGGAAGGTTCAAGAGTTCAAAATGTGGGCAATGGAACATAATGAGGCCTCTTTAATGCGGCCATAGTCACCAGTGCTGGGTAAGTTTGAATGGGAAAGGGAAGTAGGTTGGTGCCCTGAGGAAAGCTTCTGATGGGTTGCTCATTACAATTTTCAAAGCAGGGGGTAGAAAGGGGTTTGAGTGTATCTCAAAAAGAGTTTGGAACTTTCCAAACTGGGGAAACATAGTTACTTATTTCAGAAAATTTCTATACTGCTTTTCATATTATTATTTTTAAAAAAAATGTGTATCCCAAAGCAGTTCACAACAGAAAATCATAATAAAATACAATAAAACCGATCAATAAAACAGTAATAAAGCAATATAATATCCCATTAAAATAACCAAAGGTAGCTGACAAGGCTAGTGGTCAGGAAAATGCCCAGGCGAACAGATACATTTTTAGTTGTTGGCAGAAACACTCCACACCGGGAGCCCTTCACATTTATGATTTCCACACTTACCATTCTGAACTTTGTTTCACAGAAGGCAGGCTAAGTGCAGGAGGCAAAGTTCTACTCTGCGTTAAATCTTGGCATGGTTTCTTGTTTGTTGTTTGACATGGTTTGTAGTTTGCACAGGTGCCTTAGGTTAAGTTCTTCTCTTTTAATTAAAACCAATTCCAGGAACCAGGCTAATGAATGTATCTTTTATGGAATGAAAAAGCAGTACACATGCTCCAAACGAAGGTTAGCAGCATGTGGTAAATCAGCTGTACAAGAATAACTAGCCTCCTTAGAACAATTGAAGAAGAAATGCCCAGAGTAGAAAACATTTAGCTAAGAAATGAATATCCAACCATATATTCCTTCATGTATTATTTCATCTTACTAGTTTTCTGAAAGAGGTCCAGCTTTAGAGATAAAAAATAGGTACCAATTTTTTTTGCTCCATAAGACACACTTAAGGTTTTAGAGGAAGAAAACAAGAAAAAAAATATTCTGAACCAAACGGTGAACTAAAATATTTTTTAAAAATATAACAAAATAATATTTCAACCATGTAAAGTGAACAGCGGTCAACAGTGGCATTAAGAACCATAATCACTGTCATTAACATTATTGTCTGGCCAGCCGGCCCCCCTCCAGCCCCTCGGCCGCGGTGCCTCCAGTGAGAGCGCGGCATCGCTACTTCCTCCCGGCCTGCGTGCCTCTTCCTTTCGCCCCACCGTCGCCACTGCTCAAAGAGGTTAAGCGGGCTTCGGGAATCACGACAAAACCCTGCCAGACCTGTTTGGTCAGAGGGGAAAGGAGAAGAGTGGGCGCCGGCGGGTGGCATGGCAATGACCCCGCTTCCCACGAGGCTCCTTTCCCGCCCATCCCGGTGACGCGCTGGCCTCTTCCCAGCTCCCCCATGCCTACCCTGCCACCTGCACTGGGTGTGGATGAGGATTCCCGACAGCCCTCTGGGCTCGGCAGCGGCGGCAGCATCGTCCGGCCGTCCGGCCCCCCTCCGCCCCTCGGCCGCGGCACCTCCAATGAGAGCGCAGCAGGCCGGGCGAGGCGTGCAGCCATTGGCGCGCTGCGGCTCCATCGCTGCGGGGACGGGAGGGGGCGGCTGAGAGGGGCGGTGGCTCTGGCAGCTGCCGCCGCGCTGGATGGGATCCGGGGGGTCTCCAGCCTGCCAAGGACACCCAGCGGGATCGGGGCCCATGAGCTGCTCCGCCGCCGCCGCCTGCCCAGCCGCGCGCCACATTGATAAAGTAAATATCAACATTTATGTAAAAGTTTTACATTTTACATTTATGCAAAAGTTTTTTTTTACAATATTCGCTCCATAAGACGCACACACATTTCCCCCTGTTTTTTTGGGAGGGGGGAGTGCGTCTTATGGAGTGAAAAATACGGTAATCATTTCAAAATTAGATTGGAGGGAGCAATTGTTCATCCTATTCCATCACAGGTTTGAAGATAATTAATATTCTCACAGGACCTAGCATGTTCACCCCATGTTAACGTGAAAGAGAGTCACAAAAAAATACTATATCAGTACTATCTGACACTTATTCTATTGAGTCACTGGGGATGCATGCGCATTTGTTTCCATTTATTTAAGACCAGAACTTGCCCCGTTCACACCCCGACATGTGAAAGTGGACACCATTTTTGGGCAAAGCTCACACATTCCCAGGGTTGTGATGCTTGTTCACAAAATATGAACAAGCATCACTAGCCCACTTTTTTTTTAAAGTGCACTTTTTAAAAAGTGCACTTTTAAAAGTGCATTTTCATGTTTTAGTCAATGGATTGAAAGGACACATTTCAGTATGCACTTTTAAAAAGCATGCACGTAAATGCATACCTTCCTTGTTCAAACAGCGGGAGAAAAAACCTCACAATTGAGAACAGGGACAAGGCAGACCAATCTTCGAGGTGAAACTTGGAGAACCTCAACAAGCTCAAACCATGTTGATTCTCCCATCCCTGCAGTACGTTCTTCAACTGTACAGTATCTATCCATGCCAGAGGGCCACATGATATAGAAACAATGTGGAATTATTGACACTGCATGTATAACCTTTTCCAAAAATAATTAATATGGGGACATTCCCACTTAAAATGCCTAAAATTCGCTTTGTTGTTTTTTACATCGCCAACACTTATCTTTACAGTTCCCATATATGTGACTCTTGAGGATGGTAGAATGAGTGTGAGGCTCTTTTAGCTATAGAATAATAATAACAGAATGAAGACAACTTGCTCAACTGATTTTTCTGATCTACTAAAGCGTGAAGATCACATCCGGATAACATTGAAATAAATAACCCCACGTGTTTTACATATGAGGTAACCTCTAAACAGGCTGAATGATTATACCGCTAACTAAATCTGTCAAGAATTAGTTTTTACAGAACATAATTAATTTAACCATCTGAGCAGTTCTCATTCTTCAAGATGGTTTGATAACCTCCTTCTCGCTTCCAGAGGCTGATCAATTTTGTCACTTCAAAGTTGGAACCATGTGGGGATTTTTGTTAATGAAATGGTCCAGTGTATATCAGACACACACAACCAAAAAATGTCCTCCAGCCCAGATCTGTTAACACTTCACAAGACCATCCTCCGGATGGGTTCCTTTCTAAGGCAAAGATCACCTACGGAACAGATGAAATGTTTCGGGGGGGAGGGAATTGAACATTGCTTGTAAAATGACTGTTCAGCTTCTACACATGCAAGGTCTTCACTGGCCCAAGAAGCACATACCTTAGAGAACTACTACTACCTGAGGTCCCATCAGAGCTTGTATCATCCTTCCCCAACCCGGTGCCCTCTGGATGTGTTTGACTACAACTCCTATCATCCCCAGTGAGCATGCCCATTGGTCAACATAGCTGGCATGATGGGAGTTGCAGTCTAACACAAATGGAGGGCACCACCAGGTTGGGAAAGGCTGTCCTATAAGGGATTAGAGAAATCTAATCCCCATGATAGCTTAAATAGAGTTAAATGGAACCTCCATGTTCAGAGGCAGTGTATCTCTGAATATTACGTAGTTGCTGAGGGTCGAACAACAGGGAAGGGCTGTTGTTTTTATGCCTTTTTCCAGGCTTTTGGTCAGCCTTTGTCCTGGTCCACCCCAGGGCCTTTCTTCAGTTCTTGAGGCAGGATAGTTTGTAACACAGCTCATTGGCTGCAGCCTCCTGTTGAGTAGGAACCTGGGTTTGCCTCTGTCTTTACCCATGAGCTAACCTTACTGCAACAGTAACATTTATGTGTAGGATCACAATGTCACACTAAAACTGCTGGAATCGCCTTATCAAAATCAATGATACTGCTATGGATTTGGTGCCCTGAAGACCGCAATGTTAAAATTAGTGATGTTGCTGAATTTTGAAATGGGCTGGTTGGTTAGCATATTCGCAGAGCATGCCAGTATTCTAAGCCATCTCGCATAGTTCTTCTCCAGCTTGGATTGTAAGCTGATTCAGGAAAGAATCGCACTTCCACCCCCAGCCATTTACCTGGCTGGGGGTGACGGCAGGAAAAATGGTATTTCTCCTTATTGATCCTCTCCCCCTCTTTCCTTCCCTGTTCAATGAAACATTTCTCTGGCAGTCTTTCCAGCGCTAGAGATGGTGGGAGAAAAGTAGTTTGCACTCTGGGAACTGGGCTTGGAATTATGGGATTTTCCCATTTTTGTTTTATTTTGTCAATTCTAAATTGACAAAATCGAATCAGGTGTATGCATCACCCATCACTAACAAAAACTAGAATGGCTAACTTTTGTTTGGAAAAATACTGGGCCCCCCCATTGGTTTTCAAGTTCCAAGATGGGCCAAGAGGCCAAATCTCACTTGTTAGGGGGCAATATGAAGGACTATGATGGAGGGATTGGTATAGAGACAGAATGTAATTTAGCAGGTGCCAGTGGAGCTCTGTGTAGGTCCGGGAGTGTAATAGTCATAAAATAAAATGACAGAAAGTTAAAAAAAATGGCCTCTCTGACTTTTACTGGCACCCCAGACTGGAACACATACTGAATACCTATCAAAATGTGTTTTTACTGAAGGGATGACTAAAATGGATGGCAGTTAAAACAGACGTTCTTACTTTTGCTCACAACCTTTTTAGATGGCTTCATAAAATATCTATTGTGAGAAATTTTAAGATCGAGGGAGGTACCTGAAATTTGTTAAAATGAATATTTTTATTGTAAGCGGGCCTTCCTGCTGCTTATGGAGTGTCTCCCAGATGGTAAAGTCATCATTAAAAGTTCATTTTATAACCGTTGGACCTGGCTTTAAAGCCGTTTGAACTGCTGAGGCCTTCTAATCGTACAGTATCGCTCTCGTTTGTTAGTGAAGCGGATCCAATGGCTCTTGCAGCATATGGTCTATTTCTGCTAATGAACGGGCAATTTATTCACTTTAACATATAGACTGTAAAACTAATCCTCCTGTAGAAACATTATGCTTGCCTGCATGCTTTAACTCTCATGCTTCCTTGGCAAAAAAGGGGGGGGGGAGAGAAAATGGTGCTCTCAGGAGGTACCTTTAATAATTAGGATGGCAGTCACAATTCATACTAGTGATAGGGCTGAATTCATTGCCTCTGTTTCCTTTCCAGTAAAAGCCTGTAAAATTAAATGGAGTTACACCACCAATGAACTGGATCAACTGTAGTCTCAAAGGAGTATTTCTGTCTACCTGTCTAAAATTGTGGATCACTGGCATTTATTTTAAATGGGCTTAATGTGCATGCAGACCTTTGAAATGGAGTGAGCCATCCAAATTCAAATCCCCATATCTTCTGCATATGTAACAGATTGGCTTCTTCCCATTATTTAGAGGGTGCTCCTGAATACAATCTTTATGTACGATGTCTGTACAATAAGTGCACACACTGGTGCATTCTGAGGAGCTGCCTCATATTTATTGAGCACCCTTCCACTGGAGAACTGCCAGGATGTAAGCCTCAGGTCTTCCAGAAGTATTTTAAGGCCTGATTTGGGATGGCTTTGTGTAACCAGAGTTAAAGCAGAACGTTGGAGAGGGGGATTTAGGGCTTTATCTTGCTTCATTCTTCTCCTTCTTCAGATGCATTGTACAAGGTCAGACTATTTGTCCGCCTAGCCCAGAACTCTCTAGTCTAGTAACGGCTATCCAGGGTCTCAGGAAGAAATGGTTTCCCCTCCCCTATCACCTGTTACCTAAGAACATAAGAAGAGCCTTTCTGGGTCAGACCAAAGATCCATGTAGCCCAGCATTCTGTTCACATAACCCAGTGTTTCTCAACCTTGGGTCCCCAGATGTTTTTGGCCTACAACTCCCAGCATGCCCCAGCCAGCATAGCTGGCTGGGGCATGCTGGGAGTTGTAGGCCAAAAACATCTGGGGACCCAAGGTTGAGAAACACTGACATAACCAGATGCCCACAGGAAACCTACAAGCAGGACATAGGTGCAAAAACATCCCCCCACCCACCCAAGTTCCCCAGCAACTGGTGTATGTAGGCATACCACCTTTGATACTGGAGGTAGCATATAGCCACCCAGACTAGTAGCCATTGATAGCCTTCTCCTCCATGAATTTGTCCAATCCTCTTTTAAAGCCATCCAAATTGATGGCCATCACTACATCTTGTGGAAGTGAATTCCATAGTTTAACTATGTGCTGTGTGAAGAAGCACTTCCGTTATTCTGTCCTGAATCTCCCATCAATCAACTTCATGGGATTCTAGTATTATGAAAGAGGGAGAAAAATGTATCTCTATCCACTTCCTCCGCACCATGCGTTTTTCTGTACACCCTTATACTGTCTCCCCTTACTCGCCTTTTTTCTTAGCAGAACAATCTCAGCTGCTGTAACCTTGCCTCATAGGGGAGTTGCTCCAGCCCCTTGATCATTTCTGTTGCTCTTTTCTGCATATTTTCCCAACTCTATAATATCATTTTTTAGGTGTGGTGACCAGAACCGTACACAGCATTCTAAGTATGTACCTGAACATTCTTTAACGGAAGATGCCAGGGATTGTACCCTGAACTATGACCATTACTCTATCAGACAACAAATGGAGCAATCAAGTATGTCCCACAGAGTTCAGTGTGTTTTCACTCCTTGGTAAGGGTGCTTAGGATTAAGGGAATAAAGTTCAACCCTCAGGGAAGTTTTGCCGGTCATATCTAAACTGTCTTGACACATGCACATCAGTAACACTGATGTAAATATAATAAATAAGTAAAACCTGCAAATCAGCAAAACTCGACCTTGCCGAAGTTCTCTGAATTCCATCTTGAAGCTTCTTTGAACTTGAGCCAGTATCAGATTGCGACCTGTGTTTTTTTCTTTCCACATGGAAATCCGTGTGTATTTTCATGCATATTTGTGGGTGGCTGGATGGGAAGGAACATGCTGAAACTGAACCCCGACAAGACCGAGGTGCTTCTGGTGGGAGACAAGGGAAGGTTAGGGGATGTTGACCTGGTGCTGAATGGGGTACATCTACCCCTGAAGGACCAGGTCCGCAGCTTGGGAGTCATTCTAGACTCCCTGCTGTCCATGGAGGCTCAAGTGTCAGCTGTGAGCTGGGTGGCGCTGTATCAGCTCCATCTGATGCGGCAGTTGCACCCCTACATTCCTAATCATCTGCTCCCATCAGTGGTTCATGCCTTGGTCTCCTCTCGTCTAGACTACTGTAATGCGCTCTACGTGGGGTTACCCTGGAAGATGGTTCGGAAGTTGCAGCTGGTACAGAATGCAGCAGCTCGCCTGGTTAAAGGCTTCCGCCAGCATGATCACATCACTCCACAGTGCACTGGCTACCAATTGTTTGCTGAGCTGAATTCAAGGTGTTGGCGTTGACCTTTAAAACCCTGTACGGCTCCGGTCCAGTTTATCTCAAGGAGTGCCTCCAACAACATCAAGTAGGCCGCTCAACAAGATCTGCCACGGACAGCCTTCTCCCTGTCCCATCAGCCAGAGAAACCAGGCTGGTGGGGACTAGGAGGAGGGCCTTTTCTGTGGCAGCCCCCAATTTATGGAACTCTCTCCCCAGTGACCTCCGCCATGCCCCTTCCTTGATTAGCTTCCGCCGTGCATTAAAAACGTGGTTTTTCAGGTGGGAATATGGGGTGGGTTAGGATTTTTAAGTTTTGTACTGTTTTTAATTGTGTTTTACACTGTGCGTGTGTCCCCCCCCTTCTTGTATTTTATTGGACTGTACATCGCTCAGAGTGGCCAGATGTCTGGCCAGATGGGCGATTCATAAATATAATAAATAAATAAATAAATAAATAAAATCTTTGAAACATGCACATTCTTCTCCCATTGATTAAAGCATATTTGTGCACATTTTTAAAAAGTACGCATTTTTACTTGTGCATTTTTCAAATGTACACATGCTGTGGAATGCAATTTTTGGGGTTTGCAAACCACATTGCAAGCTCAGAAATGTACTGACTTTGACTGCAGATTGCATCCAAGTCCATGTTCAGTCCAGAAGGTGTGAACTTAGTAAATCCTGATAAAAAACAAACTGAAACAAATTTCTCATACATCCCTAGCATTGGATGATGGAGATCTATCCACTTTAGAGGTTCTTATTTGTACCAGTTATACCAATTTGAAGGAGGAGGAGCACGCACTGGCTACTATGCCCATAATAACATGTGTTCTACCATTACCTTTGTGATTACTACCTGATGTTATGCTAGAATGACCTTTTTCAGTCATTTCCAATCTTGCTGTTTCATGGTCTCAATTTTGATGGCTGCTGCTCATTAAAAGTAATACCATCATGCAACAGGAATGCTCTGTGGGCCACATTAAACACAGCTGGATTTTGCTTGCAGCATTTACACAGTGTATAGTAAAACCCACAAATGAGAACAAAATGATTATAGGGCTGTGTACATAATCCACTCCATCCACTTACTGGTCTTTGGCACCTTTCTTTCCCACGGAGTGATTGACATCTCAGTGACAATGCTTCATGAGGATCTGTTAAACATTACATTTGCTAAAATAATGTGTTACAGGATAGCTCATGCTAAGATATACTCAGTGTAGAGTAGCACATTTATTAAAAGCCCCAGGAGTAAAGTGTTTGGTCCTATTGGTCCATATTTCCCAACATGCAGATCCTCAGCATCTGCTTGCAATTCGACGTCCTCATGAACAGCAAGGTGGATGGAAGCAGCACCCTGAAGAGGCTGAAGCCTAGAATCACCCCTATGTTCCCTTCCCATGCGAGCTGTGGTTCAAAGAAATCTAGTGCTAATGGTGGTGCATGGGGGTGGGCAGAGCACATGACCTGGATGTCGCCACCACGGCACAACAACTGGGTGGGGACAAGCATCCCCTGCCCTTACTGAAGGATGCCGCTTAGTGGTAGAGGCAGGAGCAGGGTGGTCCAGGTAGGGTGGCCACATACACATCACCAGAGAAGAGGAAAAGAAAAAGAAGACACAAGCGGATGCCAATTTGCATAACATTCACATATGCAAACGTATATGTCGAGGTGCAAATTTAGAATTAATAACTAGAATGAAAATAGAAATACAATGTAGCTCGCCATAGTGGAGAAGACTGACTAGGTGACTCCTGTGCCTGATGCTCAGCCTGCTGCCCCAGTGTTAACTGTTGATGGGCAACTTCAAGGATCCTGCTCTCCATTGTTAGGGTTCTTTGACTTTAAACCAGACTTCGGGCGTGTTCGCACGGCACGGGAACCGCGGGGGAGCAGAAGGCTCCCGCACGATGGCTACGTGCGGGACGCACGCAAAGTGACCATGGTCGGTAGAGGGGTAAGCCCCTACCGCGCGTGGCCACCCTGCCATGCAAACAGCGGGCAGCCGTCCCGCGGGGGCTGCACAGAGGCGGCAGCCCAGAGCGGCCGGAGCTGCCGCCGCTCCAGCCTGTAGGGGCAAACGGCCCCTCTGGGCATCCCGGGCCCCGCCCCCTAGCGCCGGGGAGGCCCACACTGCAGTGCGGGGATTGCCGGCTCCACCGGGGTCCGCCCACGCACGTGGGGCGCAGGTCGTCTGCGGCGCCACGCCGGACCCCGCGGATCGCCCTGTGGTGCCTCCCCCGCCCGCAGCCTGGGTTGTGCGAACCAGCCCTTCGACTGGAACCTCTTCAAACAGAAGACACCTTCAAATGGAGGACTGTCCTCTGCCAGCTCTCCAAAATAGAAGACTGTCATCTATAAAGTAGAACACCTGGCCACCCTAAGTCCAGGTCTGTACTGGGTTGTAGACTGTGGGGGCACTGCTATCTGTTCTCTAGGCACGGAGCCTGCACCATGTAGATAAGTTCAGTTCTGGACCACTATATGCATCTACCAAGTGATCCCTCCAGTAAGGGTGGGGTTCCTATGCCACCTTCTGTCACCATTCAGTGGTGACCTGTACCATATTCAGCCCCATCCCAAGCACTACCACGGGTTAGATCTGGAGCATATGTTACTCACGTCATGCAGATGTCACTTGAAAATTGCATCCCTGTGGTGATTCTTTTTCACCTCCCACCCTTGCTCTCATAAAACATTATACATTATAATTCCACAGAACCACTCACCCTCATCATCTTTTCCCTGAAGATCATAATTGCTGCAGCTGTTTGCGGCCAAATGTATTTTTGACATTGAGCACAGCGCTGATCAGTGCTTTTTTGGACATATATATTTCTGCCTTACCCACAAATATGGACCAAGTCCATCCACAATAAGTGTCTCATTTGTAATGGACAAAGCTCTCCAAATCTGAACAATCCATAAAAACTATAAATGGGTAGCAACTACTCTTGTTCAATGCCCATATCTGCATTCCTCATGGGCAGAGCCATCCTATGGCCCCTAGACAGCATCTAGAGGGGTATAGGATTTTTCAGAGTCCCATCTTGGAAAACAGCTCCAACGTCAGAGCTGGGACTCTGCGCTCGGAGTGCGCACTGCACTCCCCTTGCACCTGATGTGGAAAGGACCACACCTGCTTCTTCTCCGAGATTGTAAGAGTGACCTTGGGGAAGGAGTTTAGGGGGCCTCCTCCTCCTCCTTCCCTCCCGCTTCCAAGTGCCACAGTTAGACAGCCAAAATTGGCCATCTAGCTGTTTTGTGGAGCAGGACAAACCCATAATCCTCCAAGTTTGGAGAGTTACGGGCATCCGCATCGGATTGTGCCCTAATAGAGTCTACATTGTTGTTGTTGTTGTTGTTGTTGTTGTTGTTGTTGTTGTTGTTGTCGTCGTCGTCGTCGTCATTAATATTGCTAAACAACAACAACAACAACAGTTTATTAGATCATTTTCATTCTTCAAGAAAATGCAAACACTAGACACTTCCCCCATCCAGCTCCTTCCCCGTGTTCCCCTCTTCTCTTCATATCATCCTATATTTAAATAATTTGGTCTTCTAATTAGTATTCTAGTATGAGAGAGAGGTGTCATCCTGAAGCTTATACAGGCATAGGTTACTGTCAGATATTTATTTATTTATTTATTTATTTCATTTTTATACCGCCCAATAGCCGAAGCTCTCTGGGCGGTTTACAACAATTAACAATACAGTCCCTGCCCGCAGGCTTACAATCTAAAAAGACACGACACACAAGGAAAAAGGAATGGGGAGGGAAGAAGGGGGAATATTAATTATTACTTCTGTAATTTTCTGTGTCTCAAGAAGCTCCAGCCTCCTCCTCCTTCCCCACAGGGCTGTAGATGACAGTTAGCCCTGAGGGGGGGGCAGTCCAACTGGAGCAGGCCCTGATGTTCCCTCGGCCTGCTCCAGCCTCCATCGTTCCTTCTTCCCCACAGGGCTGTAGATGTCAGTTAGCCCTGTGGGGGGGGGGGCAGTCCAACTGGAGCAGGCCCTGATGTTCCCTCGGCCTGCTCCAGCCTCCGTCGTTCCTTCTTCCCCACAGGGCTGTAGATGACAGTTAGCCCTGTGGGGGGGGGGCAGTCCAACTGGAGCAGGCCCTGATGTTCCCTCGGCCTGCTCCAGCCTCCGTCGTTCCTTCTTCCCCACAGGGCTGTAGATGACAGTTAGCCCTGAGGGGGGGGCAGTCCAACTGGAGCAGGCCCTGATGTTCCCTAGAATATGATTATTGGTATTTTGCTAAACTAGTGAAGGGAAGCATATAAATATTTTAACTAAGTAAAAATGAAGCAGTCCTTGCTTACACAAATGACTAAAGTTGCTCCTTTGCATTGAGGGAACGCACAATAAGTTGTATCTGTGGTGTTTGACATCATCAGAGGATGCTGTGGTCACCATGTCATTAACACACACATGTGAGTGATGCAGCTCAGAGCTTTCAGCCTGTATCGATAGATTTGGCTATCCGGTTTGTTAGACATGGAACAATCCAAACCCCTGATAGATTTGATGCCACAGCTAATGAGATACTCTGACTTCTGTCTTTCAACAAGGCTCAGGGGAGGCTCAATAAAAAGGAAAATTAAAGCTTCATTAACATGATGTTCAGTTTTTAAACCCAGCTTGTCTTGGAGTGGCGAACACTCCGCCAGCCTATGAGCTGTTGTCAGATTGATTAAGATCTTGATTTGTACTGTGTCTGCAAGTCACAAATATTTATCTGAATATGGGCTCATTATGAGGATTCTTCTAATAAATGTCCATAGTTTATTTAGCATTTCAAACTACAACTGTGTAAGATCAGTTTGAGAAAAGCACTTGGGATTTTTGATGTTTCCACATGGAAGTGACCTTTTGTTATGCTTCTGTTTAGTGTTCAGTGATTTCAAAAAGAAGCACACTACAAGCACAATTAAATTAGTACAAAACAGCTGCAAATTTCTCTCCCCCCTTTTATGCCTTCAATGCTGCAGTTTGTCTTTGTACTGATCCTCCACTGCATCCAATAAACATGATGGCACTCTAATAAACTGTGCTGTTTTATCCTTCTCACTCTTCTGCAAGCAAATCATCTCCCCATCTGGACCTTAAGGAGCCATCTCATTAGAATAAACGTGATGGAAAAGGTTTATCTATACAGCTTAGTGGCAGGGATCTATAATGGCAGGAATATAATTGAAGGATAAATTCAAGGCTCTTTATGAAAGATACAGCTTGAGTTTGATATACACCAGTGATTTTCAGACTATTTACCTTGAGGAAACCTCATCCATATTGACATGCTTGCTGAGGAATTCCTGCAGATCTGCCACAGACTCCCCCCCATCCCCATGTGCATCAGAGGATTCTGGGGTATGCACTAGAGCAGGGGTAGGCAAATGAGCCTGTGGCACATTTGGCAATTTAAGAAACTCTTGTGGGCACCACCACAAAATGGCTGCTATGGGAGGCATGGCTGGTTGCAAAGAACAAGTTTCCCGCCCCAAATATTAAGTACAAGGCAGATGTGGGGTCTGAGCTCCAACACAATAATGACTCCCTTGAACCCACAGTTTTCAATGCTAACAGATACCTGTTTCAAAGAAGACAAAACTCTTTTTCTCTCCTGCCGCTCCTTCCGGCAGCCAACTCATTCCCCACCCTCCAATCTCTTTTTCTCTCTCACACCCCAGTTCTCTTTGAAGCAATCCCAGCTGCTGGTAAGAAAACATGTTCACTTAAATGATGATGATGATGATGATGATGATGATGATGATGATGATGGGGGAGGGGAGGGACACCACAGGGGTGCCAAGAAAGGTATCCGGGGATGCACTGATACCCATGGGCACCACACTACCTACCCCTGTTGTAGGGTGCACACTCAGTTCATGTGGGCTGCTCCCTAGGAGTATTATTGGGCCCCACTCTTGCTCCACATAAATGGAGAGTGCACACTGAAACAGAGCCAACACTTGTGAACTACAGGGTAAGGTCTAGAGCCTAGAAACATTTGCCCACATATGAGGAGAAAATGAAGAGGCAGACACTGAAATATGGTTTCAAATCAGGGCCACATTGATTAAATCTAAGATATGCGAAGGGAGAAGTGTGGTTCTAATCTAAACCGACCGTCGGCTCGGCCGGTGAAACAAGTTCAGGCGAAAGCATCCTAACTGGAGCGGCGGAGCCTTGACTTGCCACCCCCCAGTTGCATTCCATTTGGAGCTGGAGGGCCTTACCAGTGTCCCCTCCCGTCGCCGCTGCAATGCAACCAATGTAGGTGAGAAGGGTAGACCCCAAAGGCGGCCCAATCTCCCTCATGCTGGGCCGTGTGACATTAGCAAGGGAAGCCTCGGGGTTGTCGCCAGTCACCTTGAAAGGTGCCATTGGATGATCACCGGAACCCTAGCCCCCACTGCCTATTTCCGCACTTCCCACAATACGTGACCAAATTAAATAATCCCAATTGGAATGAATCAAAATCGAAAAATTAAGAAATCCCACGCTGAATCTCACGGCGTAGAGTAGGAGAAACTCGCCCATTGCCTCTGGCCAATTAAGACAATCAGCCAAAATTCCTACTCGGCCCCCAAAAGGGTGACCAGAGGCGCTTACGCTTCTGACCGGGCCAGGAAGGGAGGGAGCCAAAAACGAAAGAGGCAGAGGGCGGGGAGACTGGCTCTTAAATGGCGATCCTCGCTCCCCGCCCTGTGAAGCCCATTGGCTGCAAATTATGGCCTGATTGTGGTCCGGCTCCCCGGCCCTCCCCCACGTGCAAACCTCTCCCCAGCAACAGCTAGGCGTGGCTGGTGGAAGGTAAATCTGCCTATACTAACCTTCTTGACAAATAACTCCTGATAAGGATCCACAGAATTCTAGGGTCTTCCGGAAAGGGATGGGTAAGTATTTCAGTTGGTTCGTTTTGATAAGAACATACAAAAATGCACACATTTCTGCATAAATGGGATGGAAAGAATTTGAGGATTGGTTGTTGGTTCCCATGAGGAACCATCTCCTGATGGTTCCTTATGGGCCTATGGCCAGATTGGTGTCCACCAGGAGAAGAGCCTTCAGTGTGGCGGCTCAATTTCTATGGAACTCCCTGCTTCTGGAGGTCAGGCAATGCTCTGACACTGTGTTGCCTGCTGAAGACCTCCTTGTTCCAGGAAGCCTTCTTTGCTGTCCAACCTACCATTTTAATGATACCTTGTTTTCAATGTATTGTTTTTGTTTCTTTTATCTGTTTTTATCTTCTTATTGTTCACCACTCTGGAATCTGCTTAGATATGGAGCGGTATACGAATACTGTAAATAATAAATAAATATCCCCATGGCAAGTGTAATATCTGAGCAGCCCTGAACAGCCTGATCTCATCTCTACCTCTGTTTTAAGTCCTCACCGAGGTTGGCCGTTGAAACCCTGTCCAAGTGCCTGGAGTCAGTGGCTGGCTGGATGGGAAGGAACATGCTGAAACTGAACCCCGACAAGACCGAGGTACTTCTGGTGGGGGACAAGGGGAGGTTAGGGGATGTTGACCTGGTGCTGAATGGGGTACATCTACCCCTGAAGGACCAGGTCCGCAGCTTGGGGGTCATTCTAGACTCCCAGCTGTCCATGGAGGCTCAGGTGGCAGCTGTGAGCCGGGCGGCGCTGTATCAACTCCATCTGATACGGCAGCTGCGCCCCTACCTTCCTAATCACCTGCTCCCATCAGTGGTTCATGCCTTGGTCTCCTCTCGCCTAGACTACTGTAATGCACTCTACGTGGGGTTACCCTTGAAGACGGTTCGGAAGCTTCAGCTGGTACAGAACGCAGCGGCTCGCCTGATTAAGGGCAGCCGCCGGCGGGATCACATCACGCCAGTGCTTAATGAGTTGCACTGGCTACCAGTTGCTTGCCGAGCTGAATTCAAGGTGTTGGTTTTGATCTTTAAAACCCTACACGGCTCCGGCCCAGTTTATCTCAAGTAGCGCCTCTAGCAACATCAAGTAGGCCGCTCAACAAGGTCTGCCACGGACGGCCTTCTCGTTATCCCATCAGCCAGAGCAGCCAGGCTGGTGGGGACTAGGAAGAGGGCCTTCTCTGTGGCGGCCCCCACATTATGGAACTCCCTCCTAGTGACCTTCGCCATGCCCCCTCCGTGATGAGCTTCTGTCGTGCATTAAAAACATGGCTGTTCAGGCAGGAATATGGGGTGGGTTAGGTTTTTAAAAGAATTTTTATATTGTTTTAATTATTATATTTTATTGTATTGTTTTATTGTATTTTAATTGTACATCACCCAGGGTGGCCGGGTGACCGGCCAGATGGGCGATTAATAAATATAAGAAATAAAGAAATAAATCTGATGTCGGAAGCTAAGCAGGGTTGGGCCTAGTTAGTACTTGGATGGGTGACCTCCTTGGAATACCAGGTGCTGTAGGGAGGGACCAGAGCTCAGTGTGACAGAGCACATGCTTTGTGTGCAGAAGGTCCCAGGTTCAATCCCCAGCCTCCAAGTAGGGCTTGGAAAGAATTCTGCCTGGAACCCTGGAGAGAGCTGCTGCCAGTCAGTGTCCACAATACTGGGTTAGATGGACCAATGGTCTGATTCAAGTATAAGGCAGCTTCCTATGTTCTTATGTTCCTAATAGCTAGACCACTAAGACATCACTGACAAGATATATAGTTATGCTTGATTTGGGGTTTTTTGGGGGTTTGTTTCGTTTAAATCCCCCTTCCCTTAAATCTCCACCCCTCTTCCCCATGGCAGCCCCTCTAGCCCTCTGAAAATGCCACTCAGAGGTTTGGGGGCCCCTGATGAATGGTGTGGGCTGTGCTGCAGTGGGGAAGGGAGATCCTCCAAAATCCGACAAAGGTACCTTCCACAAGTGGAGCCCTTCTATCCACGAAAGGCAGATCCTAGATCTAGCCCATAATCTTGTAGTTTAGACTGTGAACGTTACTTGTTTACGCTGGCTCAGCTTGTCTGAGTGTGGAAAGCTAAGGAGGGTCAAGCCTGGTTGTTACTTGGATGGGAGACCCCTCCTCTAGTTTCCTGCATTGAGCAGGGGGTTGGACTCGATGGCCTTGTAGGCTCCTTCCAACTCTATGATCTATGAATCTATGAATCTATGAATCTAATAGAATCATAGAATAGTAGAGTTGGAAGGGGCCTATAAGGCCATCGAGTCCAACCCCCTGCTCAATGCAGGAACCCAAGTTAAAGCATCCCCGACAGATGGCCGTCCAGCTGCACCTTGAATGCCTCCAGAATTGGGAGAGCCCACCACCTCCCTAGGTAGTTGATTCCATTGTCTTATTGCTCTGACAGTCAGGAAATTTTTCTTGATGTCCAGGTGAAATCTGGCTTCCTGTAGCTTGAGCCTATTATTCCTGTGTCTTGCAATTTGGGATGATTGAGAAGAGATCCTGACCCTCCTCTGTGTGACATCCCTTCAAGTACTGAAAGAGCGGTATCATATCTCCCCTCAGTCTTCCTCTTCTGAAGGCTAAACATGCCCAGTTCTTTCAGTCTCTCCTCATCGGTCTTTGTTTCCAGCCTCCTAATGATTATTTATTATATAATAATAAATAATAATTAGGAGATTCCAGTTTATTTATTATGTCTTAATCTATATAGCTCAGCCATTTTACCTTGCTGGCAACTCCCACCCCACCCCAAATTTTGGTCTATTTTACATAACATTGCATCCCACCTAGATGTAAAATATATAATGTTTCCTTATCTTTTGAGCAATTTGTTCATGTTCCAGGAGGTGTTGTTTTTTATTTAAAAAAATTAAATTATTACCTGGTGTAATGCCATCTGTTTATGTGCTTTAGAAATATTATTTGTAACTTTTTTTTTAAAAAAAGGTGGGTCTTATAAATGTGAAGAAAGCACTAAAAAAAGAAGAAGAAGCAAAACACTCTACTAAGCAGATGGACTGAGTAACCAGATCCTCTATGCATCCCTTCTTGATTGTTTAGAATTTAGTTGAGTGCATTTTTTTCTGTGGATTTAATTATTCTTTCTCTCAAAAGATGGTGGTAAGGTATTTATTTCTGTAATCAATCTATGACTTCTGGGAAAAAGACATAAAGAAGGGTAGATAAACATTACATTTTTTTCCCTCATATGCCTTAGGTTAAAAAAAATTTTTTTAACCAATCAGCTGAAACATATTCATTCTCCAAAATGGAATTTCATCTAATTACTGCTTCTACTGCATACAGCAAAAATAAATTTCAATTGTCATGCATCTGATTATTCATCACTCAGGCAGCAATCACAATCCTATGCTTGCTTACCTAGAGGCAGGGGTGGCTGGTGGTGACTCCTATTTTGGTGGGCTCCTCTTCCATTGCGGCTTCTATTTAGAGTTTCATCAGAGCTATCCATGGTGCTGAACTCCATCCCCAAAATAGGTTCACCACCATGGAGCACGATGGATAGCTCCCTTAAAGCTCCAAATAAAAGCTGCAATGGGTTAGGAGCCCCATCGAAAATGTAGGCTTACTCTGAAGTAGATCCCACTACATTTATTATTATTATTATTATTATTATTATTATTATTATTATTTATCACCCATCTGGCCGGCAACCAGCCACCCTGGGCGATGTACACAGATAAAAACACAAGATAAAAACAGAATAAAATACATTTGAACAATATAAAATTTTAAGATAATTAGCCCACCCCATATTCCCACCTGAATAGCCAAGTTTTTAATGAGCGGCAGAAGCTCAGCAGAGAGGGGGCATGGCGGAGTTCACTCGGGAGAGAGTTCCACACTACAGGGGCCACCACAGAAAAGGCCCTCTTCCTCGTCCCCACCAGTCTAGCTACTCTGGCTGAAGGGACAAGGAGAAGGCCGTCTGTGGCAGATCTAGTTGAGCGGCCTACTTGGTGTTGCTGGAGACGCTCCTTGAGATAGACTGGACCGGAGCCGTATAGGGTTTTAAAGGTCAAAACCAACACCTTGAATTCGGCTCGGCAAGCAACTGGTAGCCAGTGTAGCTCCTTGAGCACTGGCGTGATGTGATCCCGCTGGCGGCTGCCTTTAACCAGGCGAGCCGCTGCGTTCTGTACCAGCTCTGGCTTCCGAATCGTCTTCAAGGGTAACCCCACGTAGAGCGCATTACAGTAGTCTAGGTGAGAGGGACTGACCTCTCGGCAGTGGAGTCACCAGCCTCCACTGCCGAGAGGTCAGTCCCACTGAATGTAGTGGGATCTACTTCGGAGTAAGCATATATTTGATTGGACTAATTTTTATTTCTGAATAACATTTTTATCCCCCAACCACCACCACTCTTCCTTTTAGTCCAGGGCAGCAGAGAAAGGATAGAACCCTGATAGATTATTAGAATCAGTCTGGAGCCTGGGTAGGTCAGGTTAAGTCTAAATTGGAATCTGGAAGAATCTGGCTAGTAAGAAAGAAAGCCAATCTTTTTTAAAAAAAAATTAATTGTAAATTTCAACAAATCAAAATAAAACAAAACCATAAAAAAAGGAGGGAAGGGGGAAAAAAAGAAAAGAAACAACAAATTAGCTACATCAATTTAGATATATCAATTTCAATTAATACATGTGGTGTGTGTGTGTGTGTGTGTGTGTACAGTTCCGTTCTTCCCATGCCCAATTCCTATTTGCATTTACGATTGCTGCTCTCTCTCTGCAAACTGGAAAATTGCGCAAATTGAGCAGCAATCAGATGTTAAATTAGCATAAATTTCCTCCATAGACTGAAGCAGGTCTGTTTCAGTCCACGGGGAAATTTGCACATATTAGGAAATTTCTGCTAAATCCAACTGGGAAAGTTGTGCAAATCGAATGCAAGCACATGTCTGGCAATTTTTGGTGGACATGTGCTTGCGATTGCGACCGTGTTTGATGCTTCGCATGTTTTGTGTGCAAAAATGAAATTCTCACACATCCCTGTATACTGCACTGAGCAGGGGTTGGACTAGGTGGCCTATAAGGCCCCCTCAAACTCATGTTTCTATGGTTCTAGGCTGCCAAAATTCCAAAAATGATCTCCACAGGTCTCAAGAAGTGATTCTCCGAGTAAGGCAATAAAAAGAGAGGCTGATTTACCAGTAACAATTTCCACATGTATCAATGCCAGTCACTCTCCCTGTTTTAATCAGGATTCTAATAAGCAGTACTGGCGTCAAGATATGTGGGGAGTGTGGCATTTGGAGCCAAGGGAGAAAAGTGTGAATGGTTGATCGTGGATTGTGGGCCAGTAGGAACAAAAAAGAAGAAGACTTGGGTGGCATAAATACTTAGGCAGAAAGATGGTGTGAGATGCAGCTGTTTCTGCTATGCAAGAGGATGCCGGGCGCCAATCAGTGGTCTATGGGAAAGGAGTTAAGATGGTGGAGAGTTTGATGGTTGTCGCCAGTAGTGGTGCTAATGGAGGATGTTCCGCCTTTCATTTCCCTCTGGTGCACCCCATTTTTATGCCTTCCTGACTCTGGAGTATTTTCTCGGTTACAGTAATACCTTGGATTGCAAGTAACTTGGTTTGAGAGCAGTTTTGCAAGACAAGCAAATTTTTAAATGTTTAATTTAAAAAATTTGACTTGATATACAAGCGACGTCTTGCAATACAAGTACTGTAGTATGGCTTAAATTAAAAATCTCTGTACAAATTTTTTTGGGGGGATTTCGTTTTGATATAAGAGTGTTTTGGATTACAAGCATGTTTCCGGAACGAATTATGCTCACAATCCAAGACATGACTGTATGTTGTGCATTTTGGTATTCGTTTTCTCCCAGTAAACACATCAAATTTTGGGATGATTTTCCTCTACCTGAATCAGCCTTTGCCTGTTTATCTGAAGCAGCCCCAAGTCACACATAGTGCTACCTTTAAACCTGGTCTGGATAAGGTTATCCACGTCCTGTCCTTGACAGTTTCTTGCATGTCATACCAAACATTATTCTGAGGATTCTCCTGTATTTTCAGGTCAAAACTGAGAGAATGAGAGAGGTTTCTGCCCTAAGTCTTCAAACAATGGTTTGAGCATTGTTTCCTCTGCCTAACTATTCACTTGGGGAAATAAAGGATGGTTTTAGAGCCAAACTTGTTGGTGCTGAAATGGCTTTCTTATCAAAGGGAAATACGGTAGCTTTAATATGTGCTGCTGAAAGTGATGGCATTGTGGATTTCCCAAATAAATTACAGCCTGAATAATTGAGGTGTTTATTTCATGTGCCAGATGGTGGGTTAGCAATAGATAATTCCATCTCTTGCAATTATTTTGCTTTAAATTTTAATAAAGGAACAATATTAAGAAAAAAATGGAGTGTGGGCCTACAGCCATGCACTATATTTACTTGGGCAAGCTATAATCTACAATTGTAACCAAAATCTAAGAAGAGAAGTTGAATTATTCCCCCCCCCCTCCTCCTCCTCCTTCTTTTTTGAAGACTGGGTTCATTCTCAATGGTAACACCATCATGAGAGATGAAGGTTATGGAAGAATCAAATCCTTCTTTCCTTTCAGTCAGAAAGTTGACATGTAACAAGAATGCAAGCAGCTTGTCTGAGCGTGGAAAGCTAAGCAGGGTCAGGCCTGGCTATTACTTGGATGGGAGACCCCTCCTCTAGTTTCCTGCATTGAGCAGGGGGTTGGACTCGATAGCCTTGTAGGCTCCTTCCAACTCTATGATCTAGGAAATCTATGAAACCCAAGGTCTCTTGGGCATATTTGGACATCTCCAGCATTCTTCATTTGCTGAGCTAAAAGGAAGTGAAAGTAGATTTAACCTGTAAAATATTTGAGAGATGATACCTTACAGACTTCTATGTGCCAATTCACACATCATCAATATATATTATTATTATTATTATTATTATTATTATTATTATTATTATTATTATTATTTAATTTCTATAGTGCCCAATAGCCAAAGCTCTCTGGGCGGTTAACAACAAACCATACAAACAATAAAACAATAAACATTCTCATTATAGTTGATGCTTTAAACAGCGGAGGTTGCTGACTTCTATTTCGTTGGGGCTCCTAATCCATTGCAGCTTTTATTTGGAGCTTTATATGAGCTATCCATGGTACTCCATGGTGGTGAATCAATCTTGGGTATGGAGTTCAGCACCATGGATAGCTCCCAGAAAGCTCAGAATAAAGGCTGCAATGGATAAGGAGCCCCACCAGAATAGGAGTCACCAACCTCCCCTGGATTTAAAATAAGTTTTAAGTAAGGCTGAGCCAGAGGTTCCCACCTGAGAACTCACAGCCTTGAACGTCAGGGTGGGGTGAGTGTTCCTGGTGAATTTGGGGTGGGAATTCTTGCTTTGCTGTGGCAGTGGTGGTGTGTTTCTTTCTCTTCTTCGCCATTTATTGTTATCAGACACGTTGTACATGATCATTAACTTCATCATCAATTATATAATCTAAGTACAGTAAACCAGTAAAGTTGAATTTCTGTGGGGTGTTAGAGCTGTCTTCAGAATGTACATCTTCCAATATGGAACTGTGATGCACACTTGACTAGGGATGATCGGTCTATTTCGGTTCTATATTAATTTCCCACATTTTCACTGATAAGTCAGTTCCACCCCATTTCCACATTAATGGTTTTGTTTTTTTAACCCACATGAAAAGAGATAGGATTCCACAGCAGAAAGGTCTGTATCACGGGTTGCCCCCCACCCCTCACTTTTGCAGACAATATGACCATACATAGGGAATATGAGGGAGACCTTAGTAACTGGGCAGGTTTGTTTGGGATAATGTGTTGCTGAAGGCACCATGATCCCAAGGTGTATAGGATGTTAAATTGAGTCTGGAAATGGACTGGGAGTCAGTTAACTGATCCATGCCGTTCTTTGCCTGCTCACCTAAAAGGTGCACCTTCTTGCTTCATCCCATCCTAGCTGGACAGCTGTAGATGCAATGAAGCCACCAGGGCCCTTCCATATCCCCTCAAGCTGAACGGCAGTGAGAGGTAGGTTGAATAAGAAACCCATCACCACTGAGATGCTCCAAGTACACTCCAGGGTAGCCCAGCTGAAAATCCCTCCCTGTCTGCTCCAGAGTTGCCAGTTGTGACCAAAACAGGAAACAAACAGCCAATCAGACCGAACAGTAGTGCTTCAGACATCCTACATAATTCCCCCCTCCCCAGTGTGAAGTAGGTGAAAGGGGGCACTTCAGTTGGGAGAATGACCTCCCAAAATATCCTACTCGGGCCCCAAATGTTCAACTGGCCAGTTGCACATAGGGTTGGGCACCCAGCCCGGCACTCGACTCTCAGGGTGCTCGCCGGATTTCCGGGTTCCCCGGCTCTATGTCATTTACGTAGAGTATAGCGTAGTATACATTAAAAAATGCGGCCGTTTTTAATGTATAATACGCTATACCCTACGCAAATGGCATATCTTATGCCATTTCCTACATAAACGACATAGCACCGGAAACCAGAAGTCACTTTCCCCAGCTCGGTTCGCGAGAACACGAGTTGAGTCGGGGAAAGGTAGGTCAACCAGAGCTCGGGGGGCTAAGTTCGCCGAGCTTCCACCCCCCAATTGAGCTCCACGCACATCCCTAGAATTTGCGCAGTGCCAGATGTTGGAATGGGTGAGTTTGGCTGCCGCTGTGGGGATAAGAGGTCGAGGAGGAGCCGCCTCGTTACAAAGGCAAGCTGCCACTCACTCCTGATATGCCCTGGGCGCTGTGCCATGCCACTGATCTTCCTATCCTTGCGCTCCATCTGGTAATGGGCTAAACTCCCCCTGCCCACAAGCCAAGGTCTGCGACAGCGCTAATCTTATCATCTTTCAGGGAGAATGCCAAGCACGGTCCTGCCGACGTTACAAGGACCCCTCCATGACTACTCCCCGCACACATACCTCTCCAATCTGCCATATGTGGACACTCTGATTTACACAGGTCTTCATTATTTATTTAATTTATAGACTACTTGACCATATCTAAGAAGACATCTCAAGGCAGTTTAGAACATAAATGTTTAAAATACAAAATGACCACAATTAAAACATTTAAAAACAGAATACAAAACATCTCAGTTTATTCATTTTATTTATTTATTACATTTATACCCCTTTATACCCCACCTTTTTTCCTGCAAGGAACCCAAGGCGGCTTACATAATCCTCCTCCTCTCCATTTTACCCTCACAACAACCCTGTGAGGTAGGTTAGGCTGAGAGTCAGTGACTGGCCCAAAGTCACCCAGTGAGTTTCATGGCCGAGCGGGGATTTGAACCCGGATCTCCCGAGTCCCAGTCTAATACTCTAACCACTATGCCACACTGGCTCTCCAGTTAAAGAGATTTCAGACAAACCATTAAAATTAAAGCATTTAAAATCAGAGAACTGATTCTGCATTGAGCAGGGGGGTTGGCCTCAATGGCCTTATAGGCCCCATCCAACTCAGCTATTCTGTGATCCTATGACCATCAATAAACTGTGCAGCAAAATCAGTCAAGGAAGGCCTGGGTAGAAAGATAGGTCTTTAATCAGCATCTAATAGAATCATAGAATAGTAGAGTTAGAAGGGACCTAGAAGGCCATCGAGTCCAACCCACTGCTCAGTGCTGGAATCCAAGTTAAAGCAGATGGCTGTCCAGCTGCATCTTGAATGCCCCCAGTGTGGGAGAGCCCACAACCTCCCTAGGTAATTGGTCCCATTGTCATATTGCTCTAGCAGTCAGGAAGCTTTTCCTGATGTTCAGCCAGAATCTGGCTTCCTGTAACTTGAGCCTATTATTCTGTGTCCTCTGGGATGGTCGAGAGGAGATCCTGGCCCTCCTCTTTGTGACAACCCTTCAAGTACTGGAAGAGTGCTATCATATCTCCCCTCAGTCTTCTCTTCAGAAGGCTAAACATGCCCAGTTCCTTCAGCCTCTCCTCATTGGGCTTTGTTTCTAGTCCCCTGACCTTCTGTGTTGTCCTCCTTTGAACCCCTTCCAGTTTGTATGCATCCTTCTTAAAGTGTGGTGCCCAGAACTAGATGCAGTACTCAAGATGATGGCCTAACCAGTGCTGAATAGAGGGGAACTCTGCATGCCATGGTTGGTGCCTCCCACATACCAAGGGGGAAGGCCTTCCACAGAGTTTGTGCCGCAATGGAAAAGGCCTATTTCTGCAGTACACAGATCAACCAGCAAGGGTTCCTATGGTGATCTTAGCAATCGAATGAGGTCTATATCAGGGAAGGCAATCTGCCAGATAACTTGGTCCCAAGATGTAGATGATGGTTATCCAGTTAGGGTTAGATTATTTTAAAGGGGTTTTAGAAATATTCATGGAGGTTTCTGAGCAGCTGTTATGAACTCTCCATCTTCAGAGGCATTATAACTGAATAGCAGCTTCTGGAGACATTCCGTGGGGAAAGGCTACTGCCTTCAAGTCTTGCGATAAGGATTTCTGAGGTGACGTATATGAAATGCTTTGAACCCTTTGGAGCACTACGTGAATGCTAAGTAATTATTAGTATTAGTATTTCAAAGGTTTGCCTCAAAAAGGTGGCAGTCTCATTAAAGAGAGAGAGAGAGAGAGAGAGAGAGAGAGAGAGAATTGCATCCCAAACTGGGGCAGACGTAATAATTATGCTTGTGTTAATATAATAAACACAGTTGTTTCAGATGGTACATTGATAATATAATGCTCCTAAGATAACTACTTCTATTTTATGACTATCTGAATATTACATTTTCATGCCATTTGCCTGACATTTAATCTCATAACAGCATTACTTTTATGTGCCATTGGAGATCTTTTATTTTTAATAATGTCCCTGTTCATAAATAAAGCATTGAAGCTATGTGGAACACTTAGAACTAGTGCACGGAAGCTTTCTTAATGGTTTTAATTCCTCTGGAATTTATAAATATAGCTGAACTTGTACGCCACAGTGTTTGCTGTTGTTTAAACATGATGTCTGACAAGCTTCATAAATGAAAAATTTAACTCTTGATGCTGTGGAAACGTACCTTGGTTCCTAAGGTATTTTTTAAAAAACACACCAAACCTCTCTTTAACTGTAAATGTAGTCACTGAGTTTTAATGCTTTCTTGGCTTGAGATATTTCTTTCATTACAAACATTAGACCTCAATCTCTTGTTTTCCCTTAAATGCTGCTGTAAATCAGGTGAAACTAACTTCACTGAAGTCAGAGGAGTTCATATAATATATGCTAGAGCTGAGCCAGATTTTCATGTTTTGTGCATGTTTGCTGGAGGACAGAACTAGGAAGGGCTGATAGCAATTGCCCAGGCTGTGGGTGGGCTGAGGAAGTCCATATAAAGAGCGGAGGCCGGAGACTCCTATTTTGGTGGGGCTCCTAATCCATTGCAGCTTTTATTTGGAGCTTTATAGGAGCTATCCATGGTGCTCCATGGTGGTGAACCGACCTTGGGGATGGAGTTCAGCACCATGCATAGCTCCTGTAATTCTCCAAATAAAACATAAAACTACTGTGCTCATCAATCAACATTCCGACTTTCCATCAGATCATCCATAAGGCAGTTAATAAATCAATCATACGAAAGCTATTTGAACCAGTGTTGCAGCTAGGGGCTGGACCTTGCATCTGAAGTCCCTTGGCAGCAAGCAGGTCCAGCTAGGGATGTAACCGCTCGCCTCGAGGGGGGGCGTAGCGGGCCGAAATCAGCCCCGCTCACGCCCGCCCGAGACTTGTGGGCCTTACCAGGTCCCGGTCCTGCTCGCCTCTCTGCGACGAGCCGCCCACGCCTGCTGTGATGGTTCCGTTGTGTCACTTCCGGCTGGCCAGAAGTGATGCGATGGGACCTTGCACCGGTGCTACGGGACCCCGTGCTTCGTCTTTTCCATAGAAACCAGGGCAACAGGGCTTAAAACGGCGCAGGGTCCCATCGCAGTGGGTGCGGGCGGCTTGAGAGGTGCGGAGAATCGCTCCGCGCCGCTGAGAATCGAGCGGCGGGGGGGCCTAGCGCGGAGAGGTGAGGCGAGGCGCCCCACCCAGGTATGTTAACATCTCTAGGTCCAGCATCAACCCCTAGTCTGGCATGGACATGCTGCTGCCCACTGGGGTTCACACTGCTAGCTGCTAGCTTTTTCTTAGAAAAAAAATTAAAACACCCCAAAACATAATCATTTTATACTTCGGGGGCAGCCAACTGGATATATACATGGTTACGGATGCTCATTTTATTATTTTAACTTTAAAAATAGGATGTATGAGCCTTTTGTTTCTGTTCGTGAATGATGTGAACAGGTCCTGTTCAAAATCCCGAATGCGAGCAGGTACATTCTTATTTTATTTTATTTTATTTAGAAATGTTTCCAAATAGCTGCATGTATAATTGCATTTAAAAATGTTTTTTTTAAAAATGCACACTTTGAAATGTGCTTTTAAAAACAATTATTTTTATGCTTTAGTCAATGGAGGAAAAATACATACAGAAAGGCAGTTCCAGTATCAAAGGCAGTTCCAGTATCAGAGGCAGTATGTCTATGTACACCAGTTACCGGGGAGCATGGGTGGGAGGGTGCTGTTGCACTCATGTCCTGCTTGTAGGATCCCGTGGGCAGCTGGTTTGCCACTGTGTGAACAGAATGCTGGACTAGATGGACCCTTGGTCTGATCCAGCAGGGATCTTCTTATGTTCTTAATGCACACTTTCCCCATCTGAAATGCACACTTTTCCTGTTTGAACAAGCTGGAAACCAGGTTAAAAATGAAAATGGAAGTTTTGAAGTGATTTTTGGAGTATTTAGGCCAGCTCAAAAATCTCTGGTTGTCACATTGTTATTTAAAATTATATTGTCATTTTATACAAAAAAAGTGCTTATTCCCACGCTGGCTCAGCTTGTCTGAGCATGGAAAGCTAAGCAGGGTCAAGCCTGGTTATTACTTGGATGGGAGACCCCTCCTCTAGTTTCCTGCATTGAGCAGGGGGTTGAGCTCGATGGCCTTGTAGGCTCCTTCCAACTCCTATGATCCTATGAAATCTATGAAATGTGTTCAGCATCAGGACAGCAGAAGCAAACTCCATTTTATTCCTGTAATTATGGTGGTGCTATGATTTAAAAGAGTTTAAGATGTGAAATTGCACATGCTCAAAATATTTCTTGTTTGTTGGATTGGCAAACATTCTTTTGTTTTGTTTTGTTTTGGTTTCATTCACTCTAACATATCCTGAATATAGAAGCAGATACAAAGCATGGAATGTTGGATGGTGAGGAGAAGAGAATTGTTAGTTGTGTGCTTCACAACTGCTGTAATACCTATGGCCACAGGCCCCTCTAAGACCAGCAAGTTCAGGTTCTAAAATTACTTAGCTGTGCACAAATGTTGTTTTGATTTACCTAGAACTTGCCCTGTTCACAGCTACGCACATGAACGCAAGTGCATTTTTTCAGGCAAAGCTCAATATTCCTGAGCTTGCGATCGTGTTTGCAAAATGAGTTTGTCAGAAAAGTGTGTGCTTTAAAAATATATACATTTAAAAAATAAAGAAAGAAGCATATTCATGCGTTAATCAGTTGTGGGGGGTGGGAGTTCACATTATGGTGCACACTTTTCCCTCTTGAACAACAAAAACAAAAGCTCCAGTTTGAGAATGAATGAGGAAGACCAAGCTTCAAGGTGGAACTGGGAGAACCTCAATGAACTCGAGTGTTGCCGTTTCCATTCCTAACTGTAAAATGGATGTAAACTGTAATCAAGCACAGCAAACAATGGGATAAAAAGAAATTAGGGAAAGAACCGAGCAAAATAACCAAGCAAAGCAATTACCCCACAAAGACATCCTTGCAAAAGCCATGTTTTTGCTGCTTAGTCAAAACACCAGCAGCAAAGTGGCCAGGCAGGGCTCTCTATGAAGGGCGTTCCACAAGTCAGGTGGCAGAGTTGAACAGGCCCTGTCTCATGTTCCTACCCAATGTGCTTCAGATGGCAGGGAGGCTGGACACAATCAGAAGTGGGGGACATAGTCACAAGGTCTGCAGACATTGAATGGAGTGCACAGATGTATGGAAGGAGGATGTCTTTGAGCTATCTATTCCTGACTGTTTAGGCCTTAAAAGTCAAACCACTGATGGTTTATGGGAATGGAGAAGAGAGGCCAAATTGCTGGGGTAGTCCGTGGCATTTTGCTTTGGTTCTATATATGGCCCCTGTTCAAAATGTCTTGCCAATCTGAGGTTTAATTGCAATAACTCCAAGTGGATGAATTGGGAACACTTTGTACGCCGAAGCCATTTTGAATCCCTATCAAACCTGTCTCTCTACCTCTTTCCCTTGGAGAATCTGACAGCTGCCGTCTAATTCATGTGAACAATTGCATGCATTTCTATCAGCTGAGTAATACCTTGTTGTCCAGCCATATCCTTATGTTACACTTCAGGCTTTGTTAAGTAGCCAGCTTTTCGGAGGGATGGGGCGATATAACAGAGAGGCAGCTTCACCGCTGTGTTCAGGGCTCAGCGTGTCCTTGCATGAGAACAAGCAAAGAAGCTTGAGAACAGATTCATCTGGTAGTTAATCTCTGTGGGAATGTCTGCATGAACAAATAAAGGTCACTGAGATGCCCATTTTTCAGAGGGCCACAGTAAGAGCCTTCCATGGGAAATTAAATAGAACGGGTGCTGTGTTTTATTTTGCCTTGGCTGCCTTGGAGGGAGAGAAGAGGAGAGAGAGAGAGAGAGAGAGAGAGAGAGAGAATCATTCTGTATCCCAGCCTGTATTATATAGCTATTGCAGTGACACATAACTTGAGTCATAGGCTGTGCCAGCATATTAACAAAGTAAAGGATGCCTAGTTCCTCTCAATGGTTCACGAAACCCACCACGTTAATGCACTCCAAGGGTTACAAGTCAAGCACAGAGCGGTTGTTAGCAAGCTGCCAATCTGCTTGCTTTGCTGTACCCTTACAGTTTGCTGCTGTCTCCAGAGTATACAGTGAATGCTCATACCAGGTGATTAACATGGTTCACATACTCAGGGCTCTGGCCTGGGGAATACTATCTCCCACTAATGGAAATAAATTTTATATGCCAAAGCCACTAAACATGATTGTTAGTCTGTTTCTTCTCTCTCTCTCTCTCTCTCTCTCTCTCTCTCTCCCTCCCCCCCTCTTCCTTTTCCACCACCAAACACTTTAAGCAAGAATCCTTGCACTGCCTTTGATGATTAGCTATATTTAAAATACTTCAATGTGCAATTTTCCCTTTGTCGTTTTTGATTTTGGGATGCATTTGTCTAATTAGGAACTATGAAAGCATCACCTAAATGGAGGCTATTGTGCCTCTCTGTATACATAGGTACATGCGGGGGTGTGAAGACACGTATCTTGAAAAATGAAATGTCATCTTGCATTTAATTGCCCCATGGAACAGAAGCGTTGCTTGAAAATGTAGATGGGTAGGGATCATGGAAATAAGAGCCAAAGGGAGGGTATATATTAGTGTTGAAGAGTATGCTTCTAGAATACTATTCAGTTTTGGTTCTTGGAGAAAACCTAGCAGTTTGGGTGGGTTAAACATTTGTACACCCCCCCACACACAATTAAATTGTGTGAATTTACCAATTCTGCCATTCCCCCCCTGACTACTGCTGCTTTGATGCCACTGGCTGATGTTTCTTTCCCGTTCATATGGGTGTTCCTACCCAATCAGGAGCCACATGGGAAACAGATTGATGTCACCATGCTATGTGGCCAATCAGATTTGTCTAATGACATCACTGGTGAGGGCATATACAAATGAGTAATTGAATGTAATTGAAGAGGGCCTTTTCTGTGGCGGCCCCCATTACTGTGGAACTCTCTCCCTAGTGACCTTTGCCATGCCCCCTCTCTGCTGAGCTTCCGCCACTCACTAAAACATGGTTATTCAGGCGGGAATATGGGGTGGGTTAAGATTTTAAAATTTTATACTGTTTTAAATGTATTTTATATTTTATCATGTTGTACATCGCCCAGAGTGGCCGGTTTGCCAGCCAGATGGGCGATTCATAAATACAGCAAACAAACAAACAAACAAAATGTTTTTGCAAGGAGAGCTGAAAACTCACCAAAAAGGGAGAATTTTTTTGCAATTGTGCTGAAAATGTAAAAACTATGACTAATTTCAGCTCAGCTCTAGCATTCCAT
Source organism: Shinisaurus crocodilurus (assembly GCA_021292165.1). Lineage (NCBI taxonomy): Eukaryota > Metazoa > Chordata > Lepidosauria > Squamata > Shinisauridae > Shinisaurus > Shinisaurus crocodilurus. Next base: position 20,830,891 of record CM037878.1, on the reverse strand, counting down.
GGTCATAACCATTCTGTAGCTAAGATGACAGAATCAAGAGTGCAGGGATAAGAATTAAGTGGCAAGAAATTATTATTTCAGGCACTGTGGGTGTGGGCCCCACAATCAAAAGAAGCAGTGCTGGGTGCCCAAACTCAAAGGCAGTTATAGACTCAAAACTGGGAACACAAAAGGGCAACAATTTTGGGCAAGCTCAGGATGGACAAAGGGTCCAAAGCTTGACTCTGGAAGGTACAAACTTTCTTGATTGAATTAAAACTAGTTGACTAAGCATTTCAAAAGTCTTCCGTCCAAGAAGTAGTTAGGAAGAGGTATACAGAACAAAAGGGTGCCAAGGGGTGCCCAGGTGGTGGTTTGATCTGCTGATCTGTCTTGAGGTGAGGATGCTTCAAGATTCCACTGTATTTCCCACCAAGGGTATAGATTGGCCAGTTTTGAGTTACCCTCGTGGGCTGCTCAACTAGGCGGTGGCAGCCAAGAAATTGTCTGTAGTTATCCAGAGCCCCCAAACTTTGCATGCTGCAGGAGGACACCTCCTCTTAACTAATTAAGGCAGAGGATATCCATGTAATGAACATCAATTACAGCAGAGGCAGGTAGCCTTGCATACTAGTATCAGGATCTTGTTCCTCCTGGTTTATTTATTTTATTTATTTATTACATTTATCAATCGCCCATCTGGCCGGTCACCCGGCCACCCTGGGCAATGTACAATTAAAATACAATAAAACACAATAAAATATAATAATTAAAACAATATTAAAAAAATTCTCATTAAAAACCTAACCCACCCCATATTCCCGCCTGAACAGCCATGTTTTTAATGCACGGCGGAAGCTCATCACGGAGGGGGCATGGCGAAGGTCACTAGGGAGGGAGTTCCATAATGTGGGGGCCGCCACAGAGAAGGCCCTCTTCCTAGTCCCCACCAGCCTGGCTGCTCTGGCTGATGGGATAAGGAGAAGGCCGTCCGTGGCAGACCTTGTTGAGCGGCCTACTTGATGTTGCTGGAGGCGCTCCTTGAGATAAGCTGGGCCGGAGCCGTGTAGGGTTTTAAAGGTCAAAACCAACACCTTGAATTCGGCTCGGCAAGCAACTGGTAGCCAGTGCAACTCTTTAAGCACTGGCGTGATGTGATCACGCCGGCGGCTGCCCTTAATCAGGCGAGCCGCCGCGTTCTGTACCAGCTGAAGCTTCCGGACCGTCTTCAAGGGTAACCCCACGTAGAGCGCATTACAGTAGTCTAGGCGAGAGGAGACCAAGGCATGAACCACTGATGGGAGCAGGTGCCTTGATACCCTTGCTCATGCAGCCTTTCTCAGAGCAATAATACATATTAAGCAAGGTGCTCCTACCGTGATGCCCACCAAAACATGAAATGAAAACTACATGTGTACAGAGGCCATCATGACTGAGCATCTCAGTAACACCACACTGCCTGGGTAATATCAGAAGGCCCTAGCCACATGCAAGGGACTATACTCTTTCCAATGTCAGCAATGCCTCAGTCTTGGGAGAGGCAACTTTGGTGTAGAAAGAAGTTACATCTTGGACTCTTCTACATGGCCAGGGGCTTCTGACATTACATTTGAGGTGTATACAAATAACATAAGATGGGGCCCTTTGTTAATATTGATCTCAACTGTTTGTGAATTTCAGTCCTTACTGATACAATGGTGAGATCTCTAATCTAATCTAATTTATATAGTAAAGGAACTAGCTTTTGTTATTTTGTAGCTCTACTGTATATACCAAAGTGTCTCCCCACCTTTCTCCCTCTTCCCTCATTCCCCACCTTTTATTGTAATCTGTTTACCTTAAATAAACTTTCCTGGTTTTACCCCACACGGTGTGTGTGGTTCAGTGCTAAATCCAGTGTATAGACAAGGGCAAGGCCTTGAGAGAATCAGTGTCAAGATGGCAGAGCTAAGGCTGGCAGTTTTGCACCTTTGATTTCTGGTCTTGAGAAAAGGACCGGTTGGCAGTCCTTCACACTTTCTTTCACTAAAATCTAGCATTAGGAAGCACCTTTGAGCCGAACTGGGGCTACTGAACACTCCCACTGCTGGCCCAAAATGTTGGTCAGCGTGCCCTTGCAGCCAGTAGCTCGGCTCATAAAAACAGTAAAAACAGCCTTGCTCTTGGATCCAATCAAGGGTCCACGGGTGAGAAATTTAAATATGAGATGACCCATTTGCACTTCACAGATCCAAATGGATCCATACATTTCCAAGATAACAAACAGACAAATAGCATTCTATAACATGTGTACACTTGAAAAGCGTATAAGGAAAACTGTGCCAGGAAAAATGTGTACATTTCTAAAATGTGCACACAAACACATTTTAGCCAATGGGTGCATGTATACAAAAATGTGTACATTTGAAAAACGTGCAAATACATATGGCTTTCTCTCGTAGGAGTGGGGGAAGCTCACATGGAATTGGGATGGGAAACTGAAAGCCTGAATGAGTTTGAGCTTTACAGAGTCACCCAATCCTAGGGACATCTAGTCCAACATCCTGCTCCCCATAGTGGGCCACCAGGTGCCTCTGGGACGCCCCCAAGCAGGGCTTGATTGTAGCTGATAGGGAACATTAAGAAGTGTTCCTGTTTAATCTTGGAAGTCATGATCAACTCTAGGGATAGAAGTGATATCTCAGGTATGCTTTGGCTGAAACCATTTAGATCGCCACACAACACACTTAATTATTTGTTTATTTTATTTATTACATTTCTATACTACCCAATAGCCAAAGCTCTCTTGACCACCTTGAACAGAGCACGGGAGTAATGCATTATGTTGGGAAGGGAAGGTTAATGAAGGGGTGTGGATATATATATATATATATATATATATATACACTATTTATTGTAAATTTCAACAAGCAAAGCCATAAACAAAAAAAGAAACAGCAAGCATAACTACATAAATTTGGATATATCAATTTTAATTAATGCATGTTATATATATATATATATATATATATATATATAGCTTTCTAACCCACCCCTCCAAAAAAGCCCTTCAACAAAGGCAGACAAATGTCCATATATGTATCCATTCGCCAGTGGTGTCCTTATACCACCTGTTCCAAATGTTGAAAGCATTGAAAGGGAAGGTTAATTAAATCCACCAGCCGAACTCCCCACACCCACTCCAGATTTTAGCTAGATAATGGTCGCTGTAGCTTTCGCAAAGCAGTAGCTAAGGGTCCATCACAAGAGGTAGGGGGCATCTTTCCCCTCTAATTTGAGCACTGCTCAGCAAGCAATAAAGAGCCTGTGTAGGCAACAGCATGCCTGTCTGAGATATTATACCTGTAATTGCATTTCTGAATGAAGGTTAAACTTACATGAGAAAAAAATAGTAATAATTCATTGAGCAGGTTTCTTTCACCCTATCCAGACAAGACCTTCCATTTAGACTACTGTTAAGTTCGCTTTGTTTATACACTAGTGAAAGCTTAGTGAGCTGGAGGTCAAGAGATTTCTGTGGTGAAGGACACTGCATTGTTGTGAAGGATCTCCTTAGAAATGATGAAGGGAAGCAGATTAGCTTTGACACCACTTGGACCGCTGGCTGATTGATTGTTTTGCTTCCCACTGAGATTAGCTGTTGCAGCCGCTTTAATAGGAAAAAGAGGTTTTGTTTTTGTTTGTGGTTTTTGGGTTTTTAAAAAAGTAAGAAAAGAACTAGAGTATTAAAACTGCTTCCCTTTGCAACATTCTGCGTTCTCTTACATATGTCATAGTTGGCAGGTTCAAAGGATTCCTACGGCCCTGAGTGTTGGTTGGAAGGCAGTCACAGGATTCATATCAAGTACAGATAGATACACAGAGGGCTGGAATGGATCATCTGTTTTCAAGATCAGAGTGGCATGGAAAGGGGGAGCTAAAATCCTAGATGTGACTGAAGCTACCCAGTTATAGGAACCCAGTTCAGACTAAGGGTCAAACTTCATGGGATTCGGGATAGGTGAAGGATCGATGTTCGAAATTGCTGGGATTCTCCAAACATCTTCTCGTTGCTCGTCTCATGCCCAATTCCTGTTTGCACTTGCTGCTTGCTCCGTGCATTCAGGAAAATAGCGCAAGTCAAGCAGCGACTGAATGTGAAATTTGCGCAAATTTCCTCAATAGGCTAGAACAGGGCTTTCAATCTGCCAGGGAAATGTGCGCAAGTTAGAAAATGTGTGCAGAATCGAACTGGGAATGATGCGCAGCGCAAATCACGTGCGAGCACATGATCCGGCAATTTGCGAACCTTTCGGCGGACACATTCTCATACATCCCTAGAAAGACTTACTCTTTCTGATTACTTACTCACGAAGTAATCAGAACTCACAAAGTCTTCCCCCCTCCCATTAAAAGCGGGTGTAGGGGGAGGAGAGTGAATTGCATCAGGGTTGATGTGCTGGGGAGAGAGGGCTTAATGCTTCTCCCCCACCTTAAAGCTTATATTAGCTGAAAAGGGGAGAAACCCTCCCAAGTGCTGCAGTCCTGATCCAAATAGTCTCCCCCTACTTCTGCCAGGGTGGCTATTTTTAATGAAAGATAAAGACACCTGGAACTCCAGTCATGGATCTCCTACACTAGGAGTAGGCAACATGGTGCCCTCCAGATATTTTTGACTACGCCTTCCATGAGCCCTACCCGGTATGCCCAGTGGGAGTTACTGGCTTTGCATTGTTCAGTGCCAATAAGCAACTAATCAAGATAATAAATTTCTGATTGAGAAGGTAAATTATAAGTCTATCTAGGTGGCCACCCTAAAATGCAGAACAAAGTGGAGCAAGGGAATAGATCCAGATTTCCAAACTGTGAGTCTGCCAGTACCAGTGTTTTGGGACTCTCTGATCCTGTGCAAACTTACCCGGGCCTGGTGGATCCCTCCCAAACCTGTGGAAAACATCTTTCAAAATAATGGGCTTGTCTTGATCATGCTATGCAACAATTGCATATGGAATTTACTTGATGATTCCCAGGGGAGGCTGCTGGTGACTCCTATTCCTATGTCAGTGGGCTTCTTATCCATTCCAGCTTTTATTCTGATCTTTATGGGAGCTAGCCATGATGCTCCAAGATGATGAACCTATTTTGGGGATGGAGTTCAGAACCATGGGTAGCTCCTATAAAGCTCAGAAGAAAAGCTGAGCCCCACTGGCATAGGAGTCACCAGCCTCCCCTGGTTATTCCTTTGTTGGGGAGGGCCAATGTTTTGGGATGTCCATTGCAGAAAGTAACAAAGGCCTGAGAGTTTCCCTTGACCACTTTGATTAACCGCTCACTAAAAGCATTGCTGTGATGGATTGGGCAACTTTATTTTCTCCACACTGCAGGTGAAGAAACTTCGCTTAAAGGTGAAATGATTTGCCCAAGGCCTCCAAAGGAGTCAGTCAGCCAGCCATCACTGAAATGTCAACTGTTGATGCCGAGGAGATTACATTGTCCTTTGAGTCATTAGCAACACTTCCATTGACTTATGTGGGGCACATTTTAGTAGTTCGGGGCTTTAGGAATCAGGAAATATGAGATGAATTAGCAGATGTAGGATGCACCAGACACGAAGAGGTAGAAGTGAGATTAGACTTTTCTGTGTTGCTGAAATATAATACATAGGGTTGGATCCAACAATGTCCTTCAACCAGCAGAACACACACCCCTGGTTCATTGAATCCCCCCTCCCTTCTGCAGCACCCCACACTCATCCTGGTTCTGTTCTGGAGGATTGGTGGAGCCACTTGAGCACAGTTGGGGTGTGAGTGGGGGAGGGGGCTGCAGGGAGATGAAGGGAAACACCCATGGCGCGAGCAAAAGTGTGGCGTAGTGTTTAGAGTGTTGAACTGGGACTCAGGAGGTCCAGGACTCCAGGTTCTAGTCCCCACTCAGACATGAAGCTCACTGGGTGATTTTGGGCCAGTCACTGACTCTCAGCCTGACCTACCTCATAGGATTGTTGTGAGGATAAAATGGAGAAGAGGATGATCATGAAAGCTGCCTTGCCTTGGGTTGCTCGGAGGGTAAAAAAAGGCAGGATATAAATGTAATAGTAATAATACATAATGATAAAACATAAAATAAAGGTCCACTTGCATTAATGTTGGATTTAGTCTTTGGAAACGGAAGACAAATATTTGAAATTCAGTGGCAAGCTGGACTCTCTGGGTTTCAGTCGCCTGCTTCTCCGTGATCTGCCCCTTCTATCAATAACACACATTGACCTGGTTCGCACGACTGCAAGGAGGTTAATGGCTGGTTGACCACCCTGCACATGCTGGTCATGTGCTGGGGGGGAATTAGCATAATTACCCTCTGCAGCGTGGGCCATATCATGACAACCCGGTCAGGGTGTCTTGTTGCCGTGGGTAACAAGCCACGCAGAACCCTACAGCAGCCCATGGGGTTCTGGGTGGCTTGTTACCCATGGCAACAAGACACTCTGGCCAGGTTCAGATGACATGACATGCCGTGCTGCTGAGGGTAATTATGCCAATCATGTGAACCAAGCCACTCTGTCTCTTTTCCTTTCAATCCATACAAAGATTTTCCTCCAGGCCAGATTGAAAAAGCAGCGTGTGTGGTTTTTTTTTAGTGTATGGGCAGCATCAGGAATAGAATCAACCTAAGGTGTTCCGACTGAGGATCTCAAAAGGAAGCATGGAGAGATGGAAGAACACACAACTTAGGGGGAAATCAGTGCAGCCATGAGAGAGCTAATTCATACAAGTAGGTTTTTGTAAGTGTCGGTACAATGCCACCTAGATATGATTGTCAGCTTTTTTAGTGGTGTATGTCCAAAATGGTGGGCGTTCACACAATTGAAGAATCTGTGTGCTGAGGAGAGTGGGCCTGAAACATTCAGGCTGGTATGTGTGTGTATGCACATACATTGTGAAAATAAATACTCTTGCCTTAGTTTCCACCAGCAGTGGTTGTCATAGCAACCTGCTGAACTTATTCGAGCTTTCACACTCTGGTATTCAGTCAGAAATATATTGTATAATGGTGAGCAAATGTGTCTCACTTTACTCATTCATGTGTGTGTGCGTGTGTGCGCACGTGCGTATCCCAAAATACAAAAAAGAGGACTGCTTGGTTTGATTTTTTATTAGAAAACATGAAGAGAAATTGTTTCAAAATTAGGAAAGCACACATTTGTCTATCACCATTTAACTGTAGATATATTTTATGTATTCTGAGAGGAGTTGGTCGTCTTTGGGTTTTTTAAAAAAACAATAACCCACCCACCCCTGCATGCCACCTTATAAACAGCTTTTGAAAATCTCCTGAATTTCAGAAGTGGCTTGTGATGCAGCATGAGTAGGAGGAGGGGAAGAAAAAAGGGGAGGCAGCTACAGTGCCCATTTGTAGGCATGTGTCTTGGTTTTATGGATCTCTGTCTTGGACTTCACCTCCCAGTATTCCTGACCACTGGCCATGCTGGCAGGGGCTTCTGGGAGTTGAAGTCCAAAACATCTGGAGACCTACCTTCTGCCCACCCCAGTATAAATGGGAAACAGCTTGGTTAACTTACAAAGATCTGAAACAAGCAAAAACAGGTGAGTAGCAGGCTAACAAATTTCAGTGCAGGTCCCTGAACTGGGGGCATACCTTCCTCACAGCCTACCTGGCATGGGTGACTCATAGGGATGTACACATGCCTCTTCGGGTGCTCGCTGAGTGCTCGGCGAGCACCCCCGCTGCATGATACCTCTCGCCAGACTTTCCTGGGACCCGGAAGTGACGTGACGTGACGGGATCCTGGCATTGTGCCAGGAAGTGACGTGACATGATGCTGGCATTGCGTTTTTCACTTAAATACCATAGAAAACCACCTTGAAACGGCCGCAATTTGCTATTCACGGCCAGTTTTAAGGTGGTTTTCTATGGTACTTATGTGAACTAACGCAGTGCCGGGGACATGGAAGTACCTCTCCCCAGCTCCTCTACAGGGAGATGTGCCGAGCCGGGGAAAGGTAAGTTCCGTGGGGCTTGGGGGGGTTGGGGGGGTTGAGCAGGGTGAGTTCGCCCCCGCTTCCACCCCCGATCGAGAGCCGCATACATCCCTACTTTGCTTCAAGTACCAGGCCAGTCTGCTGACTGATTTGTGTTTATCTTCACCTGCCGTATAGGGATGGGAGACACTGGAAAACTTGTTCCGTTTGAGCTCAATGGACTTCCAACAGATTTCTGACCCAACGGCCACAAGTGGGCCAAGTTGGGGGTTGTTTTTTTTCATCTTCTGCGAAATTGCTCAAAATATTTGCACAAATTTCGAGCTGAGAACTGCGTATCTCTAGCACAATTTGCGCAAATTGGAATTTGTGCAAATAGTGATTTGCACAAATTGGGGCTGACTCATTAGATTCAAGTTGTTCTTGTTGTAGCATTTAACATGAGAAGTATGGAAGCGTCCTCCTCTCATTGCATATGCACACACACGACACACCACTTTGGCCACCTTGAATTATCTGACAGTTAATTTCAGATTTGTGCAAATTTCAGAGCGGAGGCCCGAATTTTGCACAAATTTCCCCAGCCAGCATATATATATATATATATATATGCGCAAATTGTGGCCTATTTTAAAAACAGAAGTCCATGTGCTGGTTGGTTCGACTTGTGTCAGATCAAGTCGTCACCAGCACAGGGTTTACAGAATGGAATCCATGGGGCCGAGTTGAGAAAGTTTTTTGGATTTTAACACCCTTCCATCCCTACGGCTGCTGATCTTAAGAGTGCACTGAGGAGGCCACTCTGGCTGGATAGCCTTAGTTATGATGATGAGCTGACCTGAGTTCAAAAGAACCCTACCATTGACAGTAGAAGCAAGCAACAGTGCTTGGTGGGGCCCCTGATGGAGGTGGGGGAAGCAGTTGGTGCTGGGAGGGCCTTAGGTGGTACCATGCTGAAGGCCCACTAAAGTCTGGCCCTGTCCTTGATTTGAGCTATTATTATTATTATTATTATTATTATTATTATTATTATTATTATTATTATCCCGCCTTTTCCTCAATATTGGGACTCAAGGCGGCTTTACAACATTAAAATTTGTACAGTTAAAACATATAAATAGGGAAATACAAAAGTTAAAAATATAATTAAATCAGCAATAGTATAAAATTATATAAAATATCAAAGCTAAAACAATAACTATAGGAACAGTGCAAATCCATCACGTTCACGTAGGTCCAAATTTATTCCCCGAAGGCCTGCCGGAACAAGAAAATTTTTGCCTGCCTTCGAAAACATACAAAGGAGGGTGTCATTCTAGCCTCCCTGGGAAGGGAATTCCAGAGTGTTGGAGCAACCACCAAGAAGGCCCTCTGCTGAGTTCCTGCCAGGCGTGCCTGAGATGGTGGCGGAACTAAGAGAAGGGCCTCCCCTGAAGATCTCAGGGTACGGGCAGGCTCATAAGGGAGAATACGGTCTTTCAGATAACTTGGTCCAGACCATTGATCCCAGACCATTCATGAGGCCTCAGCAGCACCGATGCCCAACATGATACATATGCACTGTCCTTAATTGAGAGTTGTGGCTAAAACCAAATATTGAAGGGCATTTGGAGGTTCCTGTCCAGTGGACACATGATTCAAGAGATGTTGAAGGAAGCCTCAAGAAGTGTTGTTGATATTAGCAAAAATTTGTAGAGGGATTCCACATAACCCAAAGTAGTGGAGGCTGATGGGCTCCAATGTCCAGTGGGGCTCTGTATCTGCTCTGGATTTTACTCTGAACTTTTAAGAAGCTATCCTTGGTGCTGAACCTGTTTTGGGGATAAGGTTCAGCACCATTGATAGCTCTTTTGAAGTCCGTAGGTAAAATCTAGAGTGAGTACACAGGACCGCTGACATTGGAGCCACCAGCCTGTACTAAACGTAGATGAGTGTCATCTAAAGCAAAATGTCTGAGAATCAACTAGCGTTTTTTCAAGGCAGTTAGAATATTTTTTATTTTTCTTTAAAAAGAAAGAATAAAGCTACTGAAATTTATCAGAGAGGTTCTACCAATGCCTACTCCTTAAATACAACATAAATACTTCTGAAAGGGCTTTGGTAACACAGGAATTTATGATGTGATCTTATTTAGGAAACCTTTCCAAATTTAAAGGTGGGGGGAAATACTCCTTTTAAGTCTCCTTTCTGTGAAGCAGTTATGATATGCAGCATGGAAACATGGTTATTGCTTATTCAGGGTAGCAACCGTTTAATGCAATTTTATACCATTTTTATGATATGCTTACGTTAACAGATACTTAAACATCCTTGATTAGCATGCATCTTACTGACCAAAATATTGTTTTAAAACTGTTATAAATGAAGAGTGCTTGGATACTCCCAGTATATGTTGACTTTTTATTGTTGTTTTTTGTTGTTTTTGCTAAGAGTCAGCACTTACAACCATTTGATTTGACATGCTGCTGTTGAGTTCTATTTTATATGCAGAGTACTATGAAGGCAGCTGTGAGAGAATGCTGACTTTTTACTTCTAGTGCCATAAAAATATGCATTTTAGAACCTTCCGTATTTGGCTTGCTTTCACTGTAGAATGGACACATACACAAAATCAGTTTTGAAGGTGGGGAGTAGAATCAACAGAATTGCTCTTGGACTTCTTTAGAGTGAAAACTAGAGTTCATGTTTTGCTAGGAATTTAGCCCAGAAAAGTCTCCTTCCCCTCCTTAGCCATCACATCTATGTACAAGTAGTCATGACATGGATTAATGGATTTCACAATGTGAGCGTTTACGTTTTAAATCCTTTCTCACAACCAGTGGGGCCACAGAATGGGGAAGCGGAGGCACCTGACACGATGATGTCAACAGGGATTCCCAAACTTTGTGTGTCTGTGGGCATATTTGGAATTTGGAGTGAGTGTTGTGGGTGCTCTCAGAAAATCGCTGCCATGGTGGGGGGGGGGGAGACTTGTCCATTCAGAAAATGGCTGCCATGGCGGGCATGACCAGTCCCAAAGGTCCAGTTCCCAGATGGCAAAGTGGCGGGAGTCGGGACTAAAAGAAAAGTAACTTCCCCAAGAGCCTAATTACAAGACAGAAATGGAATGGGTCTGTGCTTCAAAACTCAAAACCACTCGTTTGAATCCAAATAAAGATGACACTAGACAGCTTCACTTTGCTTTGCAGCATACCAACCTGTGTGTGTGTGTGTGTGTGTGTGTATAATCTTAAGAAATAAAATAAACACCAGGAGAGGCAGGGAGACTGGTGAACACCAAGAGAGTTGTCCATGAGTGCCATCTTGGAGACCCTAGTTCTACATGTTATATTGAATGGGATGGAGAACATACTATGGGGATGCTATTTCCCGTAGTCAGGATAATATCTGGTTCTAAATTCATTGCATATTACTGTTCTTAAATGCTCACGCACACTAAAGAAATTATAAAGCACCAAAAAATCCACTGGTCCTTGTTAACTAGTTCCTCCCTAGGTGGTTTTTTGAGATTCTACTCTAGGAATCCAGAAGGTTCTTTCTGTTCTGTGGAGGACACAGGGATGTTCCCATTACTTCTATCTCTATATCCTGAACCCTTGAGTTTATTTATTATTAAATCATTTGTATTCCACAGTTTCTACCTCATGGTCTCCAAAGAGGCTTATTCTCTGGACTTGTTCGCATGACACGGGAACCGTGGAGGAGCAGAAGTTCCCGTGTCGTGTGAACAGGGGTGCCCCCACGGGACAGCCGCGTGAGGGACGCACACAAAGTGACCATGGGTGGTAGAGGGGTAAGCCCCTACCGCGTGTGGCCACTCTGCCGTGCGAACAGCGGGTGGCCGTCCCGCGGGGTCCGCACAAAGGCGGCTGCCCAGAGCGGCCGGAGCTGCAGCCACTCCGACCTGTAGGGGCAAATGGCCCCTCTGGGCATCCCAAGCCCCTGCTCCCTAGCGCCGGGAGGCCCGCACTATGGTGCGTGGACTGCCAGCTCCACCGGGGTCCGCCCACACGTACGGGGCGCAGGTCATCTGCGGCGCCCCATCAGACCCCACAGACGGCCCCGTGGTGCCTCCCCTGCCCACAGCCTGGGTTGTGCGAACCAGCCCTCTCTCTCTCTCTCTCTCTCTCTCTATATATATATATATATATATATATATGAACAGAAACAAAATAATCATCATAGTAACAAAACAACAACTGCAATACCAGTGACAGCAAGCAGCATAAAGTGTCAAACAATATAATAAAACTCAAGTTCAAACAAAATTCTCATTGTCTTCCGGCAGAATGAGCTAAGAGAAGAGCAGTTCCATAGTGGCTAAGCAGTTCCATAATCCGGATGCAGCTGATGCACAAGGCCTAGTTTTGCACACATCCCAGCATTTTATCCTTCACAGTGCAAGGAGATGTACAAATGTGTCCCTCTCAATGATATCCAAGTGTGCTATAGGTTCATGTGGGAGGGGACGATCCTTCATATCCAGGTCTGATCTGTGTTTTGTTGTTGTTGTTGTTGTTGTTGTTGTTTTTCTGCTGTGGTCACCATTCCCTTCTGTGCCCGCTGGTGGTGGGTGGGGGGGAATGGAGCCAGTCATGGTCAGAGGCAGCAACACTCCACATTCTTTCTCTCTGTAGTTGACCCCAAACGGTCAAGATATTTATGGCACTATTTCATGAGCAGCGGCAACTGGACAGGAGAGCAAATGAAATGTGCAAATCGGGTTACAGAATATTTTTTATACTTGAAGCGGTTATTATGTTGCTGATGGCAAGTCTATCAGCTATGTCTATTGAGGGCACCATCAGTGGATGAGAAGACCTCCAAATGACTAATCCTTTGTAAAGAAATGGGATTTGCAAATTAGGTGCAGTGTAGAGTGAGACACATTTATTTTATTTTATTTTTTTTGTTAACATGCAGTGGGCTGTATATGAATTTCAGTGTGTTTTGTAGTCTCCTTCCCCCACTTTTCAAATATGATTGCTCACCTCCCACTCTGTGCTGCTGCATATAAGTTGGTTCATCCAATATGTGACCCAGAAAACGCTATCTGGAAGATGGATCTTAGATAAAGAAAATTTATTAATGTGTAACAAGGAAAGGGAGGAAGCTGTGATGCGGGTGTCAGTCAGATCCCCGTCACATTGAGGAGTTAATATCTGTATCTGCATTTCATTCTAATTGATGGGTCTGTCTGCTGTTTGAAAAGCGTTAAATTGCTGCCGCTTATGTGATGGAATGTCTATTGTCGAAGTATGAATGAAAACCAAGTCTCGTCCCTGCAGTCAGTTTAGAAATGATTTGTAGAGAATTGACTTTGAATGTTTAGATTAGAGGTCAGAGTTCTACTTCGAGGGCGCGCACGTTGAGATAGAAATATGCCTGCGACTGCCACCATTATACTTTGCCATTAAGGAAACCAGTTTGCTAAGAATACCAACCGCGCAGTGATTTGGATTCATTTAAAATGGGAGAGAAATGAAAGGTGGGGGGGGGGAATGTATAAACTGAGCAGATCAAATCAGATAGGCAGGATAAATTCCGAGTAAATTAATCAGTCGTTGAAAAACTCTGCATTTATATACAGGTAAAGTATAAAACATTTTATCCAGATGGAAGCCTTTTATTGAAGCATTAAGGAGAATGGAATGTCACCCTGAAATTTCCACCAGAACCCAGCATTTCCCTGCTTTGGTAGACAATCTGATAAAATGGCTTTCTTATTCTCTCTACAACTCTATTTTATTTAGAAGCACTATTTAGATGAACAAAATAAAAGACAATTCTACACAAAAGTCCGCATTACTGAATTATTATTTAGGAAATCACAGATTTCCATGGTTCGGTGGAGACTTAGGGCATGATCCAGTCAAAGTCAAGCTCTTTTTGCCTGCCTTGCTATCTGGCAACATTTCTGAGCTGTGATTTCTCCCGGAATTATATTATTGGGGCTGGCCCAAGACATTTTGCTGCCTGAGGTGATGAAGAAGATGGCACCTCTTCCTATCCCATGCACAAAAGCTGACTAGACTGGCAGATGAATCACGGATGATGGGACACCATCCTCCTGAAGGCAGCAGGCTAACTTAGGGGATGCAGAGCAGGCCACACAGAACACCGATCTCCTCCAACACACCTCTGCCACCTCCCAGTACCTGCTGTCTGAGGTGACCGTTTCACTCTACCTAATGTTAGGGACAGCCCTGATGTTAGGGATATTCTGATGTAGTGTTCCCAAGGGCATTATTGGGTGTGGGGGGAATGTGGGGCAGCCATCTTTTTTTTTTCTCTGAAGAGTGTCACTGAGAATAACACTATCTGATAAATTGGCATCAGTGTCAATGACATTCTGTCCCCACGTGCGTACACACACACACACACACACACACACACCCATTGAGGGGATGAAAGGTCCTGCAAAGTAGTGGTGGGAGGTCCTTGCACTCTGCCCTAGTCAGCAAGTCCTGCTTGTCACCTCCAAGCAGCGGAAGAAACCCATGTTTGCTTGGTGGACATGTAACACTTAACTGTGGTTTATTTTTCTTATGTTTGCACAGGATTCTAATCACAGCCAGGCTGCTCCTCTGCAAAATTAGATTCCTCCCCTTTTAACAATTTTGAATTAGACAAACAGACTTTTCTTGAGAGGAGGCACAACACAAGCCTCTAGAAACGTATTAGAAACATACCCCAAATATATTGATACTAAGAAGTATCATGTAAGGCTTATCAATCATGGACAGACTATCTCATCTTAAGTCTAACTAGTGCTGACAATTTGTTAGTTTCTGAGATCAGACACTTTCAGGGTGGGAAGGCAATAAGCAGTCATATGCAGACACAGAAAACATCAGGCCTTCTGGATGCTCAACTGGAATCATAGGATTCATAGGATCATAGAGTTGGAAGGGGCCTACAAGGCCATCGAGCTCAACCCCCTGCTCAATGCAGGAAACTAGAGGAGGGGTCTCCCATCCAAGTAATAACCAGGCCTGACCCTGCTTAGCTTTCCACAGTCAGACAAGCTGAGCCAGCGTGAGCCTGATCCTTGAGCTCCTGTGATTCCTATAGAAAACCACTGAGCTCTAAGTAGGTTAAGGGCACAATCCTATGCATGTGTAGACAGAAAAAAAAGTCCTACAACTCCCAGCATTCCCCAGCTAACCATGCTGTCTAGGGAATGCTGGGAGTTGTAGGACTTCTTTCTGCCTAAACATGCATAGCATTGCATCCTTAGTCACTTTTTGCCTGGCTTCATCTCACCCCACTCATTGGCTGCTTCCTTTTCCTGTTCCCATATAAGTGTCCTCTTTCTGTTGGCTGAGTGCACAGCAAAGCACTTACTGTTGGAAGGTCCACTTATTGTGTCCTTGCCTGGTCATTTTCATGTCTTGGCTCTGCAAACATTTCCCTGGTTTCTTTGCCACTCTGCTCCTGCTACTGAGTTCTCTTGCTACACATGTCTAATCTGACTTTGAGGAACTGACCACAGCTTGTCTCTCCAATCTAGAATGTTGTCTCACCTCTAAGTCACATACTTTTGCCCAACTCTGAAAATTCTACTTGTTAAACCACAAATCTGGAGAAATGAAACACAGGGTAGGGCGAACGAATTATCAAAATTGGAAAAATTGGAATATTCATATGGAAACATACTCTGCTAAGGAGTGTGGCAATATGAAGGGAAGAAGCTAGAACTCAATGGTTGTATCCAGTGGTTTGTATCCAATTCTAGCCTAACTTAAAGTCCTACTAATTTCAATGGGTCCACTCCAAGTAGGACTAACATTGGATACAACCCTCAGTCATTTTTGTAATATCACTCATTATAAGAGGGAAGTTCATGGGTAAAAAAAAATCACCTATGCACAGCTGTAGGTATTGTTACATTGGGCTTCTGCAGAAATCCCAGTAGATGATAGTGGTGGTTAACATAAGTATTTGTAAAACAGCAAACACCTAAAGTAGTGCTGAAGTACTTGTCAGTCATGACCTCATTGGCCAAAACACTGGCAGGTAGGAGCTGGTTGTCATTTTACAGAGTCAATGAATGAAATAATGCCCAAGGTGTTTTCCAGCTGTATCTTTGTAAGTTAAAAGGTTAGAGATTTTGTGAAAAATGTAAATTAAAAATTTAGGAAAGGGTCCAGAATACCAGATCATTCCATACCTTCTGGTGCTCAAGGACCTGCACTCTGCCAAATGTACTAAAGAACAGTCTAGAACAGCCTCCACCAACATGGTGCCCTCCAGGTGTTTTGGACTACAACTTCCATCATCCCTGACCAAGGTCCATGCTGGCAAGGGCAGATGGAAGTTGTAGACCAAAATATCTGGAGGTCACCATGTTGGGGAAGGCTGATGGAGAACACTGTTTACATTCATTCTCCAGACACTTGCCTGGATTGCTGACATTATTTTTTTTTTAACCGACAGGTAAAAGGATGGCTTACCACAAAGTCAGGGGAGACCAGCGGGCACAATACCTAGATAACGATGACCTCCAAGCCACTTCCCTGGAGCTAGAATGGGACATGGAGAAAGAACTGGAGGAGCCTGGCCTCGACCATTTCCAGCTGGATGGGGCAGTCCACCAACCAGCGGGAAGTACTCAAAATGCTGACAATGACCTGGAGCCTGTTCAGCCGTCAGCATCTCCCAAAGGAAGGTTCCAAAGGCTTCAGGAGGATCCAGATTACGTCTCCCATTATACAAGGCCTCCACCAAAGAGCAACCGCTGCAGCTTTTGCCGGATATTTAAGCTATTTTGCACAGCTATGAGTTTATGTATTCTTGGGATTCTGATAGGCCACTATGGGCATGCACAGTGTCCTCCTTCCCCTACCCCTTCTGAACCAAGAGATCCTCACCTCAGCGAGGAGATTCTTAAAGAACTCAAAGCAAAAGACCTTGCACAGATTTTCAGGTATGTGTAGTTTTGTTTCATTTTTTCATGAAACAGGTTGATACTGGCAAACTATGTTTTGTACTGTATTTAAACTAAGCTTTGCCAATAATAAGGTATGGTAAAGGGATTCAACACAGTGCCTCCCTCTTGGATCCATAGCCCTTTGTTCCTCATCACTCTTTCATCCTGCCTTCTGGGAGGTCTATATTGGTATTTTCAAAACAGCCATGCCAGTGGTGATCACCATCACAGGATGGCACAGAAGGCCACTATGAGAACAGGAGGTTCATCTCTGCCAAGCACAAGTGTCAAGCGGCACTCATGGTGACATTTTCTGCCTTGTAAGAAGAATATATGTCCAATCATTTCTTACAGAGTTGCAAAATGGTGTGTGTGTGTAGATATAGATATATACAGAGAAATGGAGATATACACAGGTACATGCTTTGTTATTCTCAGCAGTCTCAAGATTTTTAAAAACTGCTGATTATTTATGATAGTGTCTGTTTTATACAGTTTCCTTGTGTTCTTGACTTTGGGCCTGTTATGCATTCAGCAAGATCAAGTGGAAAAGTTTCTCTGAGACTGAATAACTCAAGGTGGCAGGGTTTTTTGAGGACGGGGTAAGGATGGGGGAGAAATTTATTAAGTGCACATTTTAATTTGGATTCACCGAAATTTGCACTTTCAAACCACTATGCAAACCAAAACTCAGTTATCCTTTGAAATTTGCACTTCTCCAAATTTTGCAATCAAGTTTTCTAATCAAAACATGTGGACAAAAATGTATATATTAGGGGAAATAACATTAAAAAGCATTATATTAGGAAAATTGCTTGCAGAAGTGTGTATATTCGGCAAAAATGTGTACAAAATGCATGCAGTAGGAGAAATGTTCACAAAAATGCTTATGAATTTTCCAGCAAACATTTATTTACCGCCCATCAGCCAAAAGACTCCCTGGGCGGTTTACAAGAACAATAGGATAAAAACAATAATCTTAAAAACAACAATAATTAAAATAGAGATACAAATACAATATAATACAATACAATAAAATAAAGCAGCAAGATGAATCAGACCAGAGGTACAGCAGTGATAATAAAAATGGGAATAAAAATCTAACCATTAAAATATTGGGTAAATAAAAAGGTCTTCACCTGGTGCCTGAAGGAATAAAGAGTAGGCACCAGGCGCACTTCCTTGGGGAGTTGATTGCAGAGATGGGGTGCCACAACTGAGAAGGCCCTTCCCCTACTAGCCACCCTACTAGCCTCTTTTGGAGGGGGCTCTCTGAGAAGGACCTCTGAAGCGGATTGCAGGGTTCGGGTAGGCATGTATGGGACGAGGCGTTCCTTTTTTTAAAGGTGATTGTTTGACCTGCACTGACAGCATCGCTATAGTCAGGGCCGGATTAACATAGGGGCGATTGGAGCGGCCGCTCCAGGCCCAAAGCAGACAATAGGCCCACAATATAGGGACACGCGGCACGATTTGAGTTAGCTCTGATCGTTATCATTCAGCATAATTAATGATTTTTTCAAGATTAGAAAGGTGTTCTAAGCACATCTGCATTACAGGCTTGAGGCAAGACCTAGCAAGAACTGTTGTTCTCAAATTAGCATGGTAGGTTTTTGCATTTCAATCACTGTTACTACATTTCTTTGAAGCACATGGGGGCTTGCTAGGGTCTGTAATATTCAGATTTAGAAGGGACCTCTCTCTCCAGCCTCGAGCAAAAGATCTTTCTGATTCGCAGCTCAATTGTTCAAATGCTAGTTTAACAAAAAAACAAAAACGAAAACGAAACAAAGCAACAAGAACAACACAATTAATTATTCTTGGTCAAGCAAAGCTTCCTGGCTTTTTGTTGTGGCTGCTTTTTCTTTTTTAATAAATAAATTTGGGGGAAATTGGGAAGACTGATGAGCTGCAGGAGTTTTTGAGTTTTGGCACTTTAATGGTAATTAAAATATTTAATTTGTTTTAATATAAAATTGCGTCTTCATTTTATTTATTTCCATAAAAAGGCCCACCAAAATCCTCAGCACCAGGCCCATAATGCTCTTAATCCGGCCCTGGCTATAGTTCTTACTAGTTTTTTCTTTAAGTTACTACAATAAATGCTATTCAAATACACCACTTTTTTCTAGGTTTTTAATAGAATCTATATCTATATCTATATCTATCTAGCTATCTATTCTGAGAGTGCATCTTTGAACCTTGCTGTAAATTTTGGCCCCTGTCAAAAACTCTTTGCCGACCTCCCCATTCCCACCTGAAATGCTGCCCCTCCAATGCACAGGCAATATGTTTTGGTCAGTGAAGGCATCATCTTGGCATTCATTCCTATCAAACCACATTTCTCCTGAAACTGAGTCACTGCAGAAATGTTTAGCGCTGTTCTTGTAATTATTGGTGTGCGTTAAAATTGCTAATTAGAGTGAAAACATAGGTACGTACGAATGATTGCTTTTGTATATTTCAGCCCCCCAAAGGTGAAATTATGAGAAAGGAGCACCAAAAAAGGGGAGGGAAATAATAGAGCTAGTCAGGCTTTGAGACAGCAGGACTAAAGACCGATCACTAGCGCCTGAAAGGAATTTAAATACCAATAGAAATGAAGAGGGTTTTTTATTTATTTATTTATTTATTTCATTTTTATACCGCCCAATAGCCAAAGCTCTCTGGGCGGTTTACAGCAACTAACAAGACAGCCCTTGCCCGCAGGCTTACAATCTAAAAAGACACGACACACAAGGAAAAAGGAATGGGGAGGGAAGAAGGGGGAATATTAATTAAAACTCCTGGCGGGGCTGCTGTAATGGCCCTGCGCTCCCTCTCATCTCCCTCTGCACAGCCTGCTGGAATGGCTGGTGGTGGTGATAGTAGAGGGAGGAGGAGCCTTCAGGTGGGCAGCCTTTCAGCCCCATAAGCACTGGATTTTTCTTTCTGGTATTACAAATGCCACAATGGAAAAAAATTCTGAGACAGAAGAAGGGACAGATGTTCTGTTTACTTAGTACTAACTAGCTTAAACCTCTGGTCACTGCTACCCCCTAACCATGGGGCAAATCATAGTGTATATCTATATTAGAAGCTTACAAGTAGGTTGTCATGACCCCCCTCCAGGAATCCTCCTCTGAGGACGAGTGTGACTCACCCAGGGCCCGGGACACTCCTCAGGAGCAGAGTTCAGACACTGCTGCTCCAGACGGGGCCGACCGGGCAGCTGAAGAGCTGGCAGGCCCCTCTGGCATGACCCGTGGGAGTTCCCCAGCCCAGGAGGAATCAGAATCAGAGGTGGAGGTGGTGCAGGTCCCGAGTCCAAGACAGATGAGGCGAATGAGAAGGCAGGAACAGATGCAGGCCCCTCGACGTAGTGTCCGGCTGCAAACCAGGGCATCGGCCTTGTGAGGCTTTTATAATCAGCCTGCTGTTAAGGAGCTCCAGCTGCGGGACAGGCGTGCCCCAGCAGCAGGCAGTAGAAAAGCACGCACTCACTGAAGCCTGGGTATTGGGAAACAACGTCTTCCTTGACTCTTGTTCCTGATCCCTGACCCTGAACCTTGGACTCTACTTCGGACCCACCCTGACTATGCCTCTGCTCGACCCTTGGACTTTTGTTTGACACTCTCGGCTTGATTCCTAGGACTGTAAGACCATGCTTTTTCTACTCTCTGCTCTGCAAACACAAACAGCTTCCGTTATCTTCACCTGTTGGCAGTGCTCCCAGAAGCAAGGCAGTTGCTGGCTGCCAGCCAGCCTTAAGCAGGATATAGGTCTTGTAACAAGATGATACGGCACTTGTGCCCCTACCTTCCATATCATCTGCTCCCATCAGTGGTTCATGCCTTGGTCTCCTCTCGTCTAGACTACTGTAATGCGCTCTACATGCAGGTTACCCTGGAAGATGGTTCTGAAGTTGCAGCTGGTACAGAATGCAGCAGCTCGCCTGATTAACGGCTGCCACCGGCGTGATCACATCACTCCATAGTGCTCAAAGAGTTGCACTGGCTACCAGTTGTTTGCCGAGCCGAATTCAAGGTGTTGACGTTGACCTTTAAAACCCTGTACAGCTCCGGTCCAGTTTATCTCAAGGAGCGCCTCCAGCAACATCGTAGGCCGCTCAACAAGATCTGCCACGGACGGCAGTACGCATTTTTACTTGTGTTAAATCACTAATCAATAAAGAGAACATCATCTAACGGTGGCCTCCAATTAGGCAGCATGAAAAGGGTCCTTTTTAGCATCTGTAGCTGCTGTTTGCTATTTGATAGAGCAGTGTTCTCCAAGCTTGGGTCCCCAGATGTTTTTGGCCTACAACTCCCAGCGTGCCCCAAAATTCATTGGAAATTTGTTTTCACTACATTGAGTAATTTTGTCTTTGCTGTACAATTTTTGAAATGGGTCAGAATTCTATATTCAACCCCAAGGTCTCTTTTTGGCTTTATTTTCACTTGGAAGAGGTACCAGACAGGGATGTCCATTTTCTCCATTGTTATTTGATTTATATTTGGAACCCCTGGCATGTGCTATTAAACAGAATAGTAGTATTCAGGGCTTTGTGCATGATTGATTAGAATTTAAAATTATTCTTTACACTGATGATCTTTTATTGTTTACCTTGAAACTCCAGTCATCTGTTCCAGCTTTGATGCAGTTGATCAATATACTTTTGGTGATTTGTCTGGCTATTCAATTAACTGGTCAAAGTCTGAATTGATGCCAACTGGAGATTCTATATCTTATAGTGTATTCACTAATTGGCAATTTTGATTTTATTACTTATTTGGGAATGCTTATTCCTAGAGACATATTCCAAATGATCAAGCTGAACTTGAATAAGTTGATGAATGAGATCTCATGCGATATATGTAAATGGGCATCTTTAAAGTTGAGTTTGTGGGGTAAGGTAAATACACTCAAGATGAATATTATACCTCAGATTGTTTAAGTTATATGTGGAATTCCTCTATCTATAAATGGCAAATATTTTAAAATTCAGTGTTCTGTTAATTTTGGGGGGAGTTCCTCCCCACCATGAATTTCCTTGAAAAGGATGCACCTTCCAATTAAAGAAGGTGGGTTTGGCTTTTGGGACTTTGCTTTATATCATTGGTCCTGTTTCACTGGCTCTTTTTTTTTTTTTTTTACTTGTACCAAACTTTGGTTTCTTCTGCTTAGATTAGATTTTCCATCTTGGATTCTATTTTGGAATCCTCTCTCCAAATGAATGGCATTAGGTTCTCGGCACATTAAAATGGGTTCCTACCACATTAAAATGGATAGGGTTCCTACCACAGTTACAGCTGTTAGAGACGTGTGGCGTACAATGTCACATCAATTACATTCTTATCCATTTTCTCATGCTAGGTTGACTCTATGGGGAAATCCATATTTAAAAATTGGCAAGAAAATGTTTTTGTGGTAGACTTGGATGAATAAGTTGATTTTTACCTTGGATCAATTAGTGGGTGCTGATTATGATTTTTTGTCATTCTCAGCTTTGTGTGCCAAATACAGTTTGTCTGCTACAGCTGAATGGCAATACGTGCAACTGCAACATTTGTCAGAATCTAGGTTTGGCCCTGCTTTTACAACTTCAGAATTTCCTTTGCTATTGGAACTATTTATTGAGGCTGATCAGTTATATCACGATCCATGTCTATAAATAACAATTATCAGTGAATACATATAACACACAGGGTCTTGAGCAGGAATGGAATAGGGAACTGGACTGTCCCATTTGCCTAATCAATGAATCACTGCTTTAGCATCTGTATCTGAAGCATCTTTGGATCTCAGCAAAAACTTTTGTTCCATGTGTATTGGACGCCACAACGTCACTTTAATAAGGGTTTGTCTAAGTCAGTTAATTGGGTTTAAAAAAGGGTTTAAAAAAGAAAGCCCTGGGTTGTTGTGATGGTTGTTGTGAACTGGGCCATTGTGACTGGAAACAGCTTTCCAGGGTCCCATCAGCCAGATGGTCTCTCACATCACCTTTTATCTAATCCAGTGGTCCCCAACCTTGGGTCCCCAGATGTTGCTGGCCTACAGCTCCCAGCATACCCAGCCAGCATGGCTAATGGCAAGGGAGGCTGGAGGCTGGAGGCCAGCAG
Organism: Shinisaurus crocodilurus; assembly: GCA_021292165.1. Lineage (NCBI taxonomy): Eukaryota > Metazoa > Chordata > Lepidosauria > Squamata > Shinisauridae > Shinisaurus > Shinisaurus crocodilurus. Next base: position 20,807,900 of record CM037878.1, on the reverse strand, counting down.
CATCTGGGGACCCAAGGTTGGGAACCACTGAAATCCTTTGAACTGGAGATGCAAGGGTCTAAGCCTAGGGCCTCCTGCATGTGCAGCAGCTGTAGTACCTCTGATCCATGTTCCTTTGCCTAATAATTCTCCATAACAGAAAATTAATCCTGAGCTGTACGATGGAGACTTTAGAGCTGGTTCACAGAAGTCAAAGGCTTGTGATGATATGTATGTTGGGTATTTTTTTATTTATTTATTTATTTATTTATTTATTTATTATATTTATACCCCGCCTTTTTTCCTGCAAGGAACCCAAGGCGGCTTACATAATCCTCCTCCTTTCCATTTTATCCTCACAACAACCCTGTGTGTGGTAGGTTAAGGGTACATCAGGGCAGGCTGATATGGCATCTACAGTACTGTACAGTTGCTTTACCATGAAGTAAAATCCAGATTTGTTTCAGCATATATTCACAGTTTTCAGCATAATGTAGCAAAAGTAGTGGGGGGCTGTTTGGGGAAATCAAATACAGTAGTGGTTTTCAAGCTGTGTTCTAAGCAATGCTTCTATTTCCTAGAAATCTTATCTTATCGTGCTTAGTGAGAAGTAGATCAATAATGGCATATAAGCATTCTCGAAGGAGAGCTTGTCTGCCATTAGTGATCCTACCTAGTCCTTTCAACTGGAGAGCCCAGGGACTGAACTGGAAAGCAAAGTGCACCCTCAGAGGAGTGTTGGGTATCTTGTAGGGCACATGCACACCATCTCAGTTTCTGTATGGCACTGGTGAAACACTACAGGCCAGGTATCAGGCTAGGCTGGAACTCAGCCTTTTGAATGCAGAAACTGGGGATGGACAAATCCGTCAGTTTCACTTTCTCCCACATTCAGGTTTTGTTTTTGTTTTTAAAAAAATCTCAGATTATCTCTCTCCTAAATATGAAGAAGTTTGTACATTTTAGAAAATTCTTGTCAAAACCAAACTGGAACAAGATTCTCACCCATTTGCGCTGGCAAAATTCAATAGGTACAGCTATTCCCAGCATGGAGAAGACTATGATGTACCTGCCTGCCAAACAGCTGTTAAAGGCAAGGAGCCTATCAGAAAAAAGAGGTGGGAACCCTAATTAAGAGCTAAGAATACTCAGCGATTGAAACCCAGACTTTTAAGAGCCAAGCACTCAAAGCGCTTTGCCTGGACGTACAGATCTGTCATCTTTGGTTTCTCTTTGGTTTAATATATATATATATATATATATATATATATCAAGTTCTTTCTGTCTTGAATATGGAGAACTTTGTGAATTTTGGTAAATTGTTATCAAAGCCAAATTAAAATGAAATTCTTACCCATCCTTAGCAGAAACCTTGACAGCTATGCAGGGGTTCCTTAGCAGGTGTGTAGTGGTTTCTCAGTAGAGATGTGTGTGTGTGTGTGTGGGGGGGGAATTTGGTTGTTTTGCATTTTTAATGCAAACCTACTTTACACTTCCCAAACCAATGCACAACCAACAATGTAATTATCCTTTGATTCACACTTCTCTGAATGTTGCAATGCAATTCTCCACGCCCCAAAATTGTTTATTATTTATTTATTTGTTACATTTATATCCCACCTTTCCTCCAAGGAGCCCAAGATAGCATACAATTCCATGCTCTTCTCCATTTTATCCTCACAACAACCCTGCTAGGTGGGTTAGGCAGGGAGTCAGTCACTGGCCCAAAGTCACCCAGTGAGCTTCATCATGGCCAAGTGGGTACTAGAGCCTGAGTCTCATGGGTTGCAGTCCAACCACTGCACCACACTGGCTCAAAGAAGAAGAAGAAGAAGAAGAAGAAGAAGAAGAGGAGGAGGAGGAGGAGGAGGAGGAGGAGGAGGAGGAGGAGGAGGAGGACGACAAATATAATAAATAAATACATACATACATACATACATACGTACATACATAAAATAAAATAAAATTGCAACCCAAGTGGCATAGCCAAGTCATTCCTTGCTTTTCAGGCTGTACCCAGACAGCACACTCTGCCATATGATATTTTTGTTACTTTTACATTTTTACTTTACAACCTACCAACACCTGAAGAACAGTTAAGTGTAATGTTCAGTGAAGGCTGGTGGCTCCAATGTCCGTAGGGTGGTGGTGTATCCAATCCTTCCCCCAAATAGGTTCAGAACCATGGATAGCTCCTGTGAAGTTCAGCCTGAAACCCAGTGTGTATACACCACCCCACTGACATTGGAGCCACCAGCCAGTGCTGGTAATGTTAAAGCAGCGGTGCAGAACCTCAGGCCCAGGGATCAAATCCAGCCCACCTGGATCCAGCTCCAGATGGCCTCATCCTTTCCCCTGGCCCTGCCCCTTTTCCCCAAGCACCAATTAGTGGTTTCTTGGCTTTTGTGCAGTCCCCCCCCCCATTCTAAAAGGTTGAAGTGCCTCTCCTAAGGCTTAATTACTGGCTATAAGAGCTCTAAGCTATGATATGCTGGAATTTTGGCCTGCCTCTTCCCCTCTTGCCTTCAGCCCCACCCACCACTGGAATGCAGCCCCCGAGAGCTTCTCCAAAGTGGAATTTGGCCCTCGGGTTCTGCACCCCTGCTTTAAAGTGTGCACGTTCCATATTTTGAACTTTAGTTGTCAAAATCGAAAAAGGTACCATCTCTTGTTCTCTCTCCCCCCGCTTTTAATCAAAGAGCATCAGAGGTCTGATCCTAAGGCAGTTCTAAGAGAGTCAGCAGATTTGCTTAGCTATCCCTGGGGCCTCTTTTGAGGAAAGGTTTTGAAGCAAACCTTTCAGATTGAAAACCCTCAGCAATTTAATTAGTAGTCCCTGGTAATTGCCTCAGCAGTCATCAGAGTTTTGCTGCTGTTGAATTAAGTGTATCAGCTTTCATCATCCATCCTGTGAACCTTTGGGGAGGGGGGGGGGATTGTTCTTTCATTGTCCATAAGATGGGCTCTCAGTTATGAGAGATGATGAGGCTGCTAGCATTTTTAGATATTTTGTTAAGAGAGCTGTATTCAGTGAAGATAACTGATGTAGCATGGGGGCTAAGGCTGCACTCCTATGCACATTTACCTAGGCGTATGTCCCACTGTACTCAATGGGATTTATCTCTGAGTGAACATAGATATGACTAGGAATATGTGAATCAGCAAAACTTGAGCTCTCCGAAGTCCTCCCTGAAGTTCATTCTGACTCAAGTCCACATCAGAATGCAAGCTTTGTTTTGTTTTGTTTTTGCTTTGTGCATGAAAATCTGTGCATATCTTTCATGCATGTTTTCCCAAATGTATGCATCAGCTGTGTGCAACTTTGAAATGCATGCATTCTTCTCCCATTAGTTAAGGTGTATATGTGCGCATTTTTTCATGCATGTCCTTCAAATGTACGCATGCTGTAGAACACAATTTTTGGAGGTTCCTGAATCACATTGCAAGCTTGGAAACATACGGACTTTGACTGCAGATTGTGTCCAAGTCTGTGTTCGGTCCGGAAGGTGTGAACTTGGTAAATTCTGATCAAAATCAAGATGAAATTAATTTCTCATACATCCCTAGAACCTGTGAACGAGGAAAATCATGGTTCAAATATTAACTTAACCATGAACTTACCCATTTGCAATATGGATATAATATAATACTGTGCTACCTTACAGGGTGCTCATAAGGAGTATTGAGAAAATATATGTGAAGTCATTTGCATATTCCAAAGTGATAAATAAATGCTAAGTAGTAATACATCTGAAATTCTTCTTGTGTTCAGAATTCTTATTATATGCTCAAATACATTGTTTAAAAAACAAACCAACAAATGCCTAGGTTTCTCTTGATGCATGGTGCTGTGAAATATGTGACTGCAACTCTACAGTATATATGCCACAACAATTAGCAGTTTGTTTCCTGCCTTGTGTAAACAAATTACAAAAGCCTCTAGGGAGATGAGTCTTCTTCTAGCTGTATCTAGCAGGACTACTATACCGCACAGCTCTTAGTAGCCAGACCTGCAACACCCATTTATCAAAAGGACTGCTAATAAGGCAGGGCAGGCCACTACCAATCCTGCAGCCAGAGCAGTCAGGCTGCAATCTGTTGTACTGAATTGAACTATTGTTCATGCCACGTTCATAACGGGAGTGACAAGAATGAAGGCTGTTAAGGAGAGAGGGCTTTTCTTTTCTTTTTTGGTTTTGTTCTCAGGGAATCGATTGGCGATAATGAAATTGACGTTGTCTGAATAGTAATCAGTTTCAATGAACAGCATGTTGCAGTAGCCTTACCAAAAGGAGAATGCTCGTTGCGGTTCATTTCACTTGGAAAGCTGATGAGTTTCCTGGGGTACTTCAGCATCAGGCTGAAATAATCACAACCAAAATTGATTTTATTCAAAGGCAAATAACTTCTTTTTTTAACAATACATCCCTCAGCTTGGAAAGTGTGATGACTTTCTAACAAAGAGAGAGAGAGAGAGAGAGGAAGGAAGGGAGGGACATCATGTTCACGCTGCATGTACACCACTCCAGGTCTTCTCATGCAGTTATATAACAGTTCATGACTGACAGTCAGACACTAAGAGATGCTGTAGGAATTTGATCAAATTTGATCGTAGGGATGTACGACTTTTGTTCCTGTTTGCAAATCGCGTGAACATGTCCTGTTTGCAACCCCAAATGTGAATGCGAGCAGGAGTGAAATTCTCAGGAATTTTTCCACAATTTCCTGAGTTTGCATCTGGTTATGAAAATGCACACTTGCTCAAGTGCACACTTCTGAAAATGTACATTCCTCCCAACCCCCCCCCCCTTGCATTTTCACCTTTTGGCATATGAGGAAGTGTTTATTTGGGGTGCATGCTTGGAAAAGTGTTAAAAATGCACACTTTTCATGTTCGGGCGGGGAGCAAGAATGAGGCAAGCATCGAGGTGACAAAATGGAGAACCTCGAGGAGCTCGAACATCACTTCTTCTCCCATCCTTAAACTGACCGGATCCACACCTCCTGGAGAAATGAGCCAACTGAAACTTCCTAAGTTTCCTATGCTTCCCATGCTTCCTAAGTGTTCTGATGGAGTTCTCGTCTCACAAAATATATATATATCAAAATAGTTGTAAAATGCATATTTTAGAGAACATGCATGTTTAATTCTGTATATAAATATGCATTTTCATTTGGATTTAAAAAGAAAAAAGAAAGAAGTCACAGAATAATATGGAAACGAGGCACAATAGACTGAGGGAGCAATCCTATGGCCCCTAGACAGGGTCTAAGGGGGCGATAGGAATTTTCAGATTCCCAGATCTGAAGTCGGAGATGAAGTCGGAGACTGCACTCTGACCGCAGAGCTGAGGATCGTAACTCTGCGCCCCTCCCCACCCCCTCATAGCCGGTGTGGAAAGAACCGTGCCAGCTGCTCTCCAAGGTTGGGACCGTGACCTTGGAGAGGGTTCAAAGGGGGCATTTCAGGGGTAGGGAAGGGGAGGAGACTGGAGCAACCCGGATGAGCTATCCTGAAGCTGCTCCAGCCTCCTTCCCTCCCCCTCCAAAACACCCCGGCTAGATAGGCAAAAAAGCCATCTAGCAAAAATGCAGAGTGGGAGGATGGGGAGGTGAAGATCTCCACCACCACTCCTCCTGTTCTGCATTGGCTGCCTGAAAGCCTCTGAGTTTGGGGGCTTACGGGAATCCTGATAGGATTGCACCCTTAAGGATGGACACATGAGAAGATGACACAACAGGAAATAGACTGATTCATTCTAACTGGACACTAGGGGTAGGGGAGAAATTCATTTGGTCCAAATGTTTATATAGCCTTACCTTACCTCCCGAACCAACAAGCAAACCAAAATGCCCTTGCGCTCTGAAATGCACTTTCCCCCCAAATTTTGTAATATAGTCCTCCGCTCAAACAATGCACAGTATCACACTGCACAGTACATCTCATTGGATTGTTCTTACAGTGGCTTGTGTGAATACAAACGATATTGCTCAAAGTCTAATGTGGAAATAACACTAGGGATGAGCAAGTATCCATTCCATTATGGTTTTGTGGGTTTGTTCTGCCCCATGTTTACTCTGCCTTTCATCTTCTTTAACTTGGAAAATTTCAAAAATTATTTTTTATGAAATCACATTGATGACATCACAATGCAAAAGGAACATAAGCACAAGTGTACTGGATCTGCACAGTGGCTAACCAGATGCCTACAGGAATCTCCCAAGCAGGACCTGAGTACAATAGGTCCTTCTGCTCGTGTTCCCCAGCAACTGATATTCAGAGGCATGTGTGTTCCTGAAGGCAGCACATAGCCATCATGACTTGTAGCCATTGGTGGTTTTATTCTCCATTAATTTATCTAATCCCTTTTTACAACCTTCCAAGTTTGTGGCCATCACAGGACCTTGTGGTAACTAATTTCCATAGTTTAACAGTGCACTGTGTGAATAGTACTTCCTTTTATCTGTCCTGAATCTCCCACCATTCAGCTTCATTAGATGATCCTGGGTTCCATGACACTGCTGCATTTCACTGTTTATTTTTTCTGCTGTAGTTAATTATTATATTATTTTTATATTTTATTACATATGTATTTTAGTGTAAACTACTTTTATGCTTTATTATGTTAAGTAGTGCTGTGCCCCCAAAAAATATCTCCCACATTGTTTTCAACCATTCTCATTCAATTTGATAGAAAAGACATTACTTTCGAAAAGAAATTCAGTGGTGAATAAAATGTGGAGAAATTCTCATGGGTTGGTTTTGGGTTTCTCACCTAGGAGGTGGCTGAGGAGTGAATGCAAGTGTCCTGTTTTCATTGTACAATCATCTCTCTGCCAGTGTGTAGCCTCCTCAGCTTCCTAGACTTCAATTAGAGCCCAGGGGAAGGCATGGCTCACGCTGGCTCAGCTTGTCTGAGCGTGGAAAGCTAAGCTGGGTCAGGCCTGGTTGTTACTTGGATGGGAGACCCCTCCTCTAGTTTCCTGCTTTGATCAGGGGGTTGGACTCGATAGCCTTGTAGGCTCCTTCCAACTCTATGATCTATGAAATCTATGAAATCATGAGGTAATTCCTCCCATGGGGCCTTTTCAGATCAGGAAGTTCAGGTAGGAGGATAGCAATGATCAGGTAAACTTAAAAACACCAGCCCCCCAAAATTATAAAACACTCTGAGAATGTGTCCGAACTATGGAAGCCTCTTTTAAGGGGGAAGACAACTTTCAGTAAATTGGAGGACAGATTTTGGCTCAGCACTAACTCTTCCTCTTCCCTGCACTTAGACACAACACTGCCCCAGCCACACATACATCTGCAGTGTGGTAGGTGCAAAATAGGGGCCAATCTTCCAACACAGTTGATGCTGTTGTAGCATGAAAAACCCGTATGAAAAATCTGTGCGACAAGCCCTGCCAACGGGGAGCCCTACCTCTGAGAAACTGTTGAGAATTTCTCTGCCCCCCCACCCCCCGGAGAAATTCAGTGAAATTGTCTCCCAAATTTCTCTGCCCACAAATAAGGTGGAGAATTTTGGGAGACCATTTGCACACAGCTCTAATTATTAAGCGCTATATAGATAGTATAACTAAATAACTAAAATAATATTATGAGAGAGGGAGAAAAATATCTCCCTAGCCATTTTCTTCACACGATGCATAATTGTGTACACCTCTATCATGTCACCCGTTACTCTCCTTTTTTTTCTCCGTTTTAACTGCCCCTTTCTACACCTTTTCCAGCTCTAAAATATCCCTTTTTGAGGTGTGGCAACCAGAACTGCACACAGTATTCCAAGTGTGATTGCTCCATAGATTTGTATAATGGCAGTAGGCATGTATCCTTACCTGGTCTGCGCCCCCGACCCGATCTTCCGCGGGGGCGCCGACCCGACTCGATTTTCTGAGCGGCTTCTCCGGCCCCGTCCATCACTTCCGAGACTGGAAATGACGTGACGGGACCCTGCGCAGGCGCAGAACGCGCCACAGGGGTCCAGTGCGCCTGCACAGGGTTCCGTCACGTCATTTCCGGTCCCGGAAGTGATGCGATGGGACGGAACAGGCCGTGTGGGTGGCTCGCCACGGAGAGGGCGAGCCGCCCCAAAGAAAAAGGTAAGGCCTTGCTGGGCGTGAGCGGGGCCAATTTCAGCCTCATTCTGCCCGGCGAGGCTCATTTTTGCAAGCCTAAACGGCAGTGTGGTATTGACAGTTTTATTTTCAATTCCTTTCCTACTGACCCCCAACATGGAATATGCCTTTTTCATAGCAGCTACACACTGGATCAACATTTGCATTGAGCTATCCACCACACACCCAACCAAGACCCCTGTTCGGTAGGGATGTACGGACTTTCTTAAATTCAGTCAGTCTGTGCTTCGTGGATTGCCAGGCATCTTAAGTTCCATCGTCCACTCATTGGTGGAATTGGATTTTGCAAAATGCATTCATACGCTCTTGCACAATTTTGCACTTTCAAAAATGTGCAGATCCCCCCCTCCAAATATACAAATCCCCCCAAAATGTGCATTTTTATGCTTTATTCTATGGGGGGTGAAATGCACATTTTCAGTTGGTGTTTTTATATTTTTCATATTTTTCTGCAACTAAATTTGCTTAAAATTATGGGGTGTGTGTGAAATGATCTGCAAGTCCATTGAATCTGTGTGACTCGGGAAAAGCCAGTCTCTACTACAGAGTCCACAGGTTGGATTCATAGAAATCCAAACTCATTTGAATCTGTTGCAGATTTCTCAGCCATCCCTACTTTTTGGTCAGTCACTACCAGCTCAGAACCCATCAACATGTTTTTGCCCCAATATTCACCGCTGTACACTTACAGTGAACCGCACTTGCCATTTTAATGCTCCTTCCCCCAACTTGGAGAGGTCCTTTTGGAGCCCTTCACGATGCCTTTTTATTTTACCCACCTCAAAAAATTGGTGTCCTTACCAAAATTCAGAATTCAGAAAGAAATCCTGCCATGATTATCCTATTCCATAATGATTCCTTTTTGCAATGAGATGTTAATCTAGGTACAGATGAGATGAAGCCCAAACTGAAGATGGTGCCAAACTGTGCATGCTCTGTTATCTGAAACAAGTCCAGAAATTGAAATGGAACATTGAGAAAACATTAGTGCATCAATGCTGCTCCAGAAACTACATGAGGGATTTTTCAGACCTGCAAAATCCAGGGAGAAATTCAGATGAGGATAATTTTTGTAAACATCCCTAACTAATATTCCTCATCTATCCACCTGCTGTGATAAAGTCAATCTTTTTCTCACTCCCACGGACACTCCCTCATAAGCATTCATTTAGCATTAGGAATGCTTGTTAGGAAATCTATTCAGCTTCTCTCTTGTTTTCTGCGGATCTCTCAGAATAAAATATCAAGCAGCATTCATCTTATTAACAATTTCTTTAGCACTGGATAAGCAGCCATTTCCCTAAAGTCTCAAATGTGACCGGCAATTTGCTCATTATTGCACTTTTAAAAAGAAGAAAGAAACACCTGTTTTATATCTGTGCAGTGACACACACACCCCAACACACACAGACATTTGAAGATCGAGCATGCTTGCAGTCTGGCTGGGTTTATGTGGATGCACCATTTGTGTGTTCTGGTTCTTCTATCTGGGTAACGCAGCTGTCGGCAGTGTGATTCCTGGGGCAGCGGTTGCTCAAAGTAGCACTGGCATAATGGAAATACGGGCAACTGGGGAGACACTATGCAGGGCCTGTAACATTTGAAAACATCTTAATCATTTGCACCAGCCTGATCATGTGGCGAGTCGTCATGCGAGCTTCACCAACTGCCAAGACTATGCACGGCTGGAATGGAGACTTATCATGTGCACTCAGCTGTGTGGATTGAGACTGAAAATATTATGAACGCAGGGAACGTATTATCCAGCACAGGGCTCTCTAAGTGATAATTCCCCTTTACTCGGCACTGGTTAGGCCTCATCTTGAGTACTGCGTCCAGTTCTGGGCACCACACTTTAAGAACTGGAGAGGGTTCAGAGGAGGGCAACAAGGATGATAAAGGGACTGGAAACAAGGCCCTATGAGGAGAGACTGAAAGAACTGGGCATGTTTAGCCTTCAGAAGAGGCGACTGAGGGGAGATATGATCGCACTCTTCCAGTACTTGAAGGGATGTCACACAGAGGAGGGCCAGGATCTCTTCTCGATCATCCCAGTTTGCAGGACACGGAATAATGGGCTCAAGTTACAGGAACCAAGATTTCACCTAGAGCAATAAGACAATGGAATCAACTACCTAGGGAGGTGGTGGGCTCTCCCACTCTGGAGCCATTCAAGGTGCAGCTGGACAGCCATCTGTCAGGGATGCTTTGACCTGGATTCCTGCATTGAGCAGGGGGTTGGACTCAATGGCCTGGTAGGCCCCTTCCAACTCTACTTTTCTATGATTCTATGATTCTATGTGCTGTAACCAAAGTTGATGGCCTTAATCGATCATCTAGTTGGCCAATGCACATGTGGGGAACATTGCACACTGCATCATATTCAGAACCCCCTACTGCATGCAATCTATGTGCATAGCTGTTCGGATCTATCTAGCAAGATTGGCAGATCGCAGATGTATGCCTAAGCCCAAAGCAAGAAGAATAGTGTCCTGCTAGCCAAATGGGAGATGCAGGTTGGCAGATGGATTTGTGGATACTCCAGGAATAGTTACTTACCAATAGGAATGGGAGAACCAGGAATGCTCGAGCTTGCCACGATACTCTGAACTCCACTTCAAAGCTCAGTTCAGTTTGCTCTGATTTATTTATTTATTTAATTAATTAATTAATACATTTTTATACCGCCCAATAGCCGAAGCTCTCTGGGCAGTTTACAACAGTTAAAGTAATAAAATACAATATAAAATATAAATTTTAAAACCACAGATTAAAAACAAACAGCAGAGCTAGCAGCAGCACTTACAATAACGGAATTAAAAACAATTACAAGATTAAAATGATTAAGATGATTAAAATGCCTGGGAGAACAGAAAGGTCTTCACCTGGCGCTGGAAAGAATACAAAGTAGGCGCCAGGCGAACCTTTTTGGGGAGCTCATTCCATAACCAGGGTGCCACAGCAGAAAAGGCCCTCCTCCTGGTAGCCACCTGCCTCACTTCCTTTGGCAGGGGCTCTCGGAGAAGGACCGCTGATGCAGATCTTAGTGTCCGGGCAGGAACATATGGGAGGAGACGATCCTTCAGATACCCTGGCCCCAAGCCGTTTAGGGCTTTAAATGTTAGCACCAGCACTTTGAATCGGGCCTGGAAACAGACAGTGCAGATGAGAAAGCACTGGCATAATATGTTCTTGTCGGCCAGTCCCCGTTAACAATCTCGCTGCCCTATTTTGGACCAGCTGAGGTTTCCGGACCGTTTTCAAAGGCAGCCCCATGTATAACGCATTGCAGTAATCCAAACGAGAGGTTACCAGAGCATGGATAGCTGTAGCTAGGCTATCTCTGTCCAGATAAGGACGTAGTTGGTTGTGATGGATTGAGGCCTACACAGGATTGGGTTTGTTAACTAGAGAAGTTATACTAGAGAATATTGAATTGTTTGTTTGTTTGTTTTATTTTATCATACTTGCTTTTGAATTATAACCACTCTATTAAGTAAAAACCCTAATATTATTAGTAAAGTGCTGTTGTTTACCCTGGAGTTTGGAGTGACTTATTCACCACGTCTAGAGCCTACACCCACGTTACTGGAAGCAGGCAAAGGACTTGATAACCTAGAGAGGGAGAGACTTTGGGAAGAGGCAGAGATCTCCCAAAGGCAGATCAAGGGGTCCCTGCAGTAGCGGAACCTTGACATTGGTATATCAGCCTAAGCTGATAAAAGGTGCTCCGTGCCACCGAGTTGACCTGTGCCTCGAGTTACAGTTGGGGATCCAAGAGCACCCCCAAACTATGAACCTGATCCTTCAGGGGGAGTCCAACCCCATTCAGAACTGGTTGAATATCACTTAGCCGGGCATACGAACCACCCACCACTAACAGTACCTCCGTCTTATCTGGATTGAGTCTCAGTTTATTAGCTTTCATTTGTGACCTGTTTTTCTTTTCATTCAAATAGAGAAGGTGCACATTTTGAACAGGAAAAGTGTGCATTTCTGTGCACATTTTTCAAAAAAGTATGCATTTTTCAAACACAGTCATAAGATTGGTAATGCGTGAGCTTTCTCCAAACAATGCACTCCCATTCGGTTTTGCAAACAGGGCAAGTTCTGATGGTTTGCAAATTGAAACAAAATTCTCATACATCCCTGCTTACCAACAACTGAGGTCTGGTTCATCCAGCCATAAAGGAACATAAGAAGAGCCCTGCTGAATTAAGCCGAAGGTCTTTCTATGCCACCATTCTGGATTGCTAAAGTGGCCCCCCAGATGGCTCCTGGAAAGGCAGACGCAGGGCATGAAGGCATAGTTCTTGCCTGTTATTGCTCCCCAGCAACCGGTGTTCAGTGGCATACTGCTTCTGAACGTGATGGCTTCATATCGGCATCATGACAAATCCATTGATACATCTATCCTTCAGGAATTTATCTAATCCCCTTTTAAAAGTGTCCAAGTTAGTGCCTACTAATCACATCTTCTTGTGAAAATCAAGATGTGTTCACAAGCCTTGTCCCTGGAAAAGGGGAACAAACTGGGCTGTAGTGAGAAAAGAGAAAGCTTACCTTCTAAATAGTCATGGTGGGAGGACAGAGCTTTGTTTGTTTGTTTGTTTTGTTTTGTTTTGTTTTTGGTTAGGGGTGTGTGACATTGGAAAACAGTTTCCATTTGAGCTGGATGGGCTTTAGATGCATTTACAACCCGACAGCTAAAAGCGGGCCTAGTCGTTCCGCCCCCCCCCCCAGCTTCCATGAATTGCTCAAACTATTTGTGCAAATGTGGAGCCAAATGAAATTTGTTCAAATCACAATTTGCGCAAATTAGGGCTGACTCATTAGATTTGAGTCATTGTTGTTGTTCTTGCTGTAGCACTTAACTTGAGAAATATGGAAGCATTCTCCTCTCATTGCATATGCACATACTTCACTTTGGCCACCTTGAATTTTCTGACAGTTAATTTCAGATTTGTGAAATATTTGGCCTCCACACCATAATTTGCGCAAATTTGCAGAGCAAAGGCCTGAATTTTGCGCAAATTTCTCTGGCTTTAAGGGGGGAAATGCAAATGTGGCCCATTTTAAAAATGGAAGTCTATCTGGTGGCTTGGCTCATGTCAGATCGAGTAGGTGCCAGCACAGAGTTGAGGGAATGGAATCCACAGGGCTGAACTGAGATAATCTGTCAGATTTTCACCCCCCTATTAGATTCCTCACACATCCCTATTAGTAGTCAAGTGCAACTAAGATCATTATCATCCTATGTATCTCATTTCATCTCCCATCTATCTATCATTCTAAAATATCCGTACAACAAATGTCTGCTCTTAATTAATTTTAGTATTCATTTTTTTTTAAATTTATTTTTTTTGCTTACTGAGGTGTATAGAAAACCTGGACATGGTGGGTTTTTTTGAACCAAGATATGGTGGCAATATTTTTAGATGCACACATGCAAACAAAAGTCACCCTGTATGCATGAGGTCAGTACTACACAGGGCAAATTGTACAAGGAACTAAGCATGCTAACAGTCTGTGTCTCTTTATTAGTAATATAATTCAGAAGAAATGTGTGCAAATCCAAAGATCTGAGTCAATTATATTTATCCATCTACTGTTCCAGATCTAACCTCCATGGCACAGTGAGACTTCAAGGTAGCAATGTAAACTGTGTGGGATTTGTCTGGCTTAGAGCTAGATGCGTTGAATGTTCCTCCCATAATTTTGATGACTTCAGGCAGTTTCCTTTAATATATTGCCTAAACGGTTACAGGGGTCTCCTCCAGCCCTTCATATCATATGTCTTTCTTTTACAGTTTGAAGATTGCCCACTGAGACTCAATAAATGAATCATGAACTTGTACAAGACATTGATGCAATTCCAATAAAGCAGAACTGTATTATGACAGGCATGCATGTCCTGTGACACACCGAACCATATGCAGCTCACTAGTTATGTGTTGTAGCTTGTCAGATGCTTGCCACCCCATCACCGTTTTTTGCAGTCCTAAACAGACATAAAGACTGGAGTTCCTTGAGATGCTAGCGGGTTAGATCTGACGCCCTGGATGAGTGCCCATGTTCTCTGATAAACTTGTACATCTCTATCTAGTAGCACTGACTTTGCAGACATACATAGTCTAGAAAAAAAAATAGTTAGTATACACTATAACAGGAGTGCAGAGCTTCAGGTCCAGAGTTCAAATCTGGCCCTCCTGGGGTCTCAATCTAGCAATCCAGGTTCCCCAGATGGCCCCACCCCCTTCCTCTGGCCCCACCCCATTTCTCCAACCACCAATGGTTTGGCAGTTCTCCAGCTTTTGTGCCATTCCCCCCCCCCGCCGCCCATTCTAAAAGGTTGAAATGCCTCTCCTAAGCTTCAGTACTGGCAGTAAGGGCTTTAAGCAGGGCCAGCATCAAGGGGAGGCATGGTTAGGCACCTGCGGAAGGCCACACTCCAGCAGGGCCCCACTGACGAGAGCCCTGTGGACTTCTCTTCACCAGCACAACCTGCTTTTTCACCTGCATCTCACTCTGAGGTGGAGAAAAGGAGGAGCAGCGGATGCCACGGCCTACTTGCTCTCTGCCCGTCAAGCAAGCAAGGGGTAGCAGTGAAGAGAAAGAGGAGGAGGAGCAAGATGAGCTGCTTAAAATGGTGGTGAGAAGATAGACTCACTGAGGGAGGGGGCCATTGAGGGTGTCTTGCCCAAGGGCCCTCAACAACCTGGAGCTAGCACTGGCTTTAAGGTAAAATATGCCGGTATTTTGGCCCCGTCTCATTTTGCCTTCAGCTTTGCCCGCCACTGGAATGTGTTCCCCAAAAGCTTCTTTGAAATGGAATTCACCCCTCAGGCTGAAAGAGGTTCTACACCCCTGCTCGATAGGATCGTATCTATATCTATAGGATTATATCTATCTATATCTATATCATCTACATGGATATAGATGTATAGGTATATTGAGAACAGGCCTGTGGCTCACGCTGGCTCAGCTTGTCTGAGGGTGGAAAGCTAAGCAGGGTCAGGCCTGGTGATTACTTGGATGGGAGACCCCTCCTCTAGTTTCCTGCACTGAGCAGGGGGCTGGACTCGATAGCCTTGTAGGCTCCTTCCAACTCTATGATCTATGAAATCTATGAAGTTCCACCTACCATCTGCTTTTGATGTTCCATATGCTAATCCAAGTTGGCATCTCCAGTTATAAGTATCTCAGGGCTGGGAAAGACTTTTCCGAGATCCCCTGTCACACAGATGGCTATAGGTGAACTTCCCCAATGTTATCTGGAAACATTATGGTAGAAATGTCCATCTTGGCCATCCAAAAGTGACTATGTTTAAACCGGTTGGGTGCACTCTGATATTTTCTGGTGATCCCTGCTGTTTCAGTTAGTTGGATTTGCATTGCAATGCTGTCCCAGATATTGGATCACTGCAAACCACCTGCATCTGCTGACATATTCAAAGAATTTGGGATGGAGGCCAGTTTTTGTGCAAGGCTCATGCCCACTGCTTACGTGCTTGACAGTAACATCTGGCAACACAGATGCTAAATTGGAGAGAGCCGTAATTATTTCAAGAGGAGGAGGAAAGTTGTCGTTCGCAATTATTATCACTCTCCTATTGGAGGTATTAAAAACAGAGGAGATCATTTTGTTCTTTGCTGATAGCATATGTTTCGGTGGGTTGTTGGTGCATTGTTTCATTCTTTGCAACAACTTTAAACTTGGGCTAGCTTGATGTTGGGTGGAGTCTCTCTCTCTCTCTCTCTCTCTGTGTGTGTATCCACATGCGAAAAAATCTTCTCTAAAAAAAAGGCCTCAAAAAATGGGAGATGAAAAGGGTGCATATTTTGTTTTCTTGGAACACTGACACAATAGCTATTGTGAGAGCTGCCAAGCTATGTAGGGTAGTCCATTACAAGTGAAAGCACATGACAAGGTCTTCTGTTTGTTGTGCACCATATCCTGGAGCCACTCATAAACAAAAGATATTGGATTCTGCCCCAGTGAAAGGAATGTGCCTTTGCCTTCCTTTTCTCAGCTATGGTGACCTTTAGATTTCCTTTTTCTTGTTCCCTTTGGCATCTTTCTCTTTCTCTCCCTCTGCCAGTTCTTCTCTGTGTCCCTTCCAGGCTATTAATAGAATATGGCAGGTGTTATTGAACATGCGTGTGTATTTACAGAGGTATCATGAAGCAAATATTTAGACTGTCTTAAAGCAATCAAATCAGGGTTGTTGTTGTTGTTGTTTAATTAGAAGAGGCAGTTGACTACCCAACACCTGCACCTGACTTGCAAAGAAACATTGGGATGACACTATATCATTTTGCACATTTTCAAACAACTGGGGTTGGCTTCTTTTCGTTTCTTTTTTCTTAAGGCATATTATAATTTTAGACATTGGGTTGGATCCAGACTTAGTCTTACTTAGAGAAAACCTATTAACATCTCAATGGATGTACTCTGAGTATGACTTAAGTCTGGATCCAACCTATTAGGAATAAAAGAAAAAGAAAAAGTTCACACTGATAGAAATTATTAGTTCAGAATAATGGGGATGATGCAACTGAAGTATGTTTATATCTCGCCAGTGTTAATATAGGAGTCGTTCTTTGATTTGCACTCATTTCTGACATTTCTACCTTGTCTATATAAAATATAATCATGCTGGCTTGCAAACAGTAAAACAACAGTCAATGGCACACTCTTCATTCTCTCATATTGAAAACAATGGGACTTAATAACTTCGTAGCTTTGGCTGGAATGGGCTCAATAACAATACTTTGTTATTGTTGTGTTTTTAATTGTTTTAAAATCTGTTTTAATATATCTGCTTATTGGGTTTTTTATTATCAAGTTTTATTAGTGATTGTAAGCCACCATGAGTGCCATTTTTGGTAGGAAGGTGGGGCTCAAATCAAATAAATAATAATCACCACCACACCACCACCTCGATGGGATGGATGAATCTGTGTCGCTTTCTCTCATGTTTGCACTTTTTCGGGCACACATTTGTTCCATTCTGTTTCTGCATTAGTGTGCAAATCTTTTTTAAATATGCATTTTTGTGCACATTTTCATAGGCATGAAAATCCGTACACATTTTTTCTATGCATTCCCTCTAATATATGCAGTTTTGCAAAGTAATTTCCCCTAATATATGCTTTTTGCATAACTATTTCCCTAATGTATGCATTTTCTATACTATTTCCCTAAGGTATGCCTTTTTGTACACTATTTCCCTAATGTATGCATTTTTGTATGCTTCAAAGAACTCCATCACCAAATTTGGAGAAGCGCAAAAACTGCGTTCCAGTTCACATATTTATTCAGGAAGTGCAAATTACATCAGTTCATATTAAAATGAGAAGCAAGTAATTCCTCTCCTATCTCTAGTTGACCTACAACAGAAAGCTCTATAAATTACATTATATTTTGTAACCCTGAATTGGATGGTCTAGTTCCAATTCATTCTTTGGAAACACTTATATGACGGTGATGGTGATATCCTTTTCTAAGGATATGCAAATACTCCTTTCCCCTGCAAGAGTTTGTGTGTCTTCTAAAAATCTTTTGAATTTCCCTCAAAATTCCTTTGAAATTCACCTGACCTCAAATATTGCTTTAGTGGATAAATGGCGGATGTTACATGTGCAACACCTTCTTCTCCTATCTCCCACAGTATCCGCCTTCCACTCCAAACTGAGTAATGTTTCCAGTCGTTTTGCTTCTTTTCATATTCTGTGGATATTTTCCCTAAGTAGGAACATCCAAATTCACCCCAAATTTCCGCTTGAGATGGAACACATCAAAATTCTACACCCTGATCCTTTGGGTCTCTAATTTAGGACAGTATCTTAAAACAACAACAACAACAACAACAACAGCCACAATTTTTTTTATTTAAAAGTTTTCGTTGGCTTCACAACACACATCTTCTTACCCACCCTCTCAATTTCTAATCATTGCTGCATGGAATGCAGTGGTGATAATATTTATTTATTTATTTATTTTTTATACCGGCCAATAGCTGAAGCTCTCTGGGCGGTTCACAGCAATTAACAAGACAGTCCCTGCCCGCAGGCTTACAATCTAAAAAGACACGACACACAAGGAAAAAGGAATGGGGAGGGAAGAAGGGGGAATATTAATGAATACTCCAGGCAGGGCTGGTGGAATGGCCCTGCGCTCCCTCTCTTCTCCCTCCTCTCCGCCTGCTGGAATCCATAATATGGTTATGTATTAGGTGCCAGGAACACTGGGGAATGTAATTTTGTTAGCACAACAGAGGTCGGTAGCCTTGGTAAAATTACATTTCCCAGTAGCTCCCGTTCCCCAGCCATAGCAGCATGCCTGATACCACAAAAGGTAAGGGACCATCTGTTCCATTACTCCATTCCACCCTCACTGGAGCATCAAAGAAAGTAAATGTTGCTTGGATGGGGGAGAGGCAGGGGGCTTAGAGGAAGCAAGGGAGCCAGGTGGGCGGGTAGATGGGTGTGAGACTCACTGGGGCAAGGGGGAAAGAGCAGACCCTGTCACACTGCCAAATATATCATAAGGGATGAGACCAGGGACAGGGGAGAAATTTGCCAGGTTCTCATTTTCATGCGGACTTACCAAATTTCACACAATATGTAAACCGAAACTCAGTTATCCTTGGAAATTCACACTTCTCCAAATTGGAGTTCTCCAGTCAAAATATGCATTAAAAAGGCATATATTCGTGAAATAACTTTCAAATGTGCATTATAGGCAAAATTGCTTGCAAAAAAAAATATGTATATTAGGAAAAAGTGGACACACAAATACATGCAGATTTGCAGACATATTTTGATGGGATTTTTTTTTTTTTTTTAATTCTCACAGTTCAGGACAAACCAAATTTAAGATTGTTAAAATTAGGAACGGAGAGATGACAGGAGCTAGTTTGGCTTGGAAGTAGACTCAGAATAAACCAAGATATTTTCCAAGTTCGAAGGAAAGAAAATAGCTTGGTTTTCAAAGGCCAGTTCTGATCCTTATTGAGGAAGCTAATCATTGTTGAGGAAGTCACCAGCCCTGCCAGGAGTGTTAATAGATATTCCCCCCTTCTTCCCTCCCCATTCCTTTTTCCTTGTGTGTCGTGTCTTTTTAGATTGTGTGCCTGCAGGCAGGGACTGTCTTGTTAATTGCTGTAAACCGCCCAGAGAGCTTCGGCTATTGGGCGGTATAAAAATGAAATAAATAAATAAATAAGTTTGCCCCATGCTCATTATGATTAAGAACTTCCATTGAAAGTCTGTTGTTGGGCTTCCCTTGAATTTCATCTTACCTGAAATTTCTATGGCTATCATAGACAACTGCCAGCCACACAAGGGAAGAAGCAATCTATGGTTTCTTGTTATTCAGTGAAACCACTGTCACCCCATCCTGATTCTGGCGGCCATGTTAGGCTTACTATCTAGATGGAGGCAACAGCAGCTTCCTCTCCACACCACTGAAGTTTGTTTTTAATCTGTGGTTTTAAATTTTATATTTATATTGCATTGTATTTTATGGTTTTAAACTGCTGTAAACTGCCCAGAGAGCTTTGGCTATTGGGCGGTATAAAACTGTATTAAATAAATAAATAAATAAATCCACCACATGGCTTTTATGTGGCCATCACACAGTTATTGGGTGCCTCTTTTCTCTCAGAGTTAATATCCTTGTACACATGAAGTTCATCAGATGTGGGGGGGAATGTGTTATTGGGACTAATGTAGGACACCATCTTTCACGTAATGCCTCCAGTGATTAATATTACTTATTATTTTCATCGTTTCTTTTCTGTTTGATGAAGACATTCAAATCATCCCTCTCACTGGTTCAGAAGATTGGTTGGTGTGTGTGTGCGTGTGTGTGTATGTACGTGTGTGTACGTGTACAGGACAGAACACTGATAAAAGAATAATCTTTGTCGAAAGTATGTTGCCTTTTCCTGCCTTTTGGTGGCCTATTAATTCTTGAGTCAATATTGCCGGTCAGCGTTGTAAAAATATAAAGAGAGACAATTATGTGGTTTGGCTTAATGAAATATTGGTGAACTGTAACAAAATGGAAACAGCAGAATAACCTTTGCAGCTTTTAAGAATGGTACATCAAATTGCTTTGCTAATTATATTTGATCCATGCGCCTTCCATTTTCTTTTCTTTTCTACTCTCCAGTTTTAAAGCTTTGCCTCTGTACATCTGCCTTTAATGAGATGCTATTATCAGGATGGGGAATATGGGGGGTGGGGGAATTGGGGAATGGAGATGCTGAGTATGGGGGGAAGTTCAAGACTCGGGAAAACCCTACAACACATCTGTGAATTGTAAAGGTGTTTAACTAATCTCTTCTGTTATCTAGTTGTGAAGTCAAAGATAGCTTTTAGATCACCTTTTAAATCGTGTACTGAGTTTGTGGAGTGACAGATGAGGTATCTAATTAACATTGCAGCCCTATGCATGTTTACTTTCCATCTTCAGGTGCTCTGTTTCCTAGAGACAGCCAGGACAGAGTGGAGTTGCCATGAGGATGAGAGTACCTTTTCTTTGCTCAGGACTTGGGACTATGGTGAGGGGAGGTCTCTTTTTGCTACAGCAGGGTGGGGCTGCCTGGAATGTGTCGGAACTTTGCTGCCGCCCCACGTAGCAGAGATAGGAGTTGTTGTGTGCAAGCTCAGAGAATAACGAGGAGACGTGAGCTCATCAGTAGAAATTTTTACTGAGGTTCTTCACGCATAGATTCATTACAATTTACAGCTATACAGTTCAGTGCAAGGCTGGAGGTTTAGATTTCATAGATCATAGAGTTGGAAGGAGCCTACAAGGCTATCGAGTCCAACCCCCTGCTCAATGCAGGAAACTAGAGGAGGGGTCTCCCATCCAAGTAATAACCAGGCCTGACCCTGCTTAGCTTTCCACACTCAGACAAGATGAGCCAGCATAAGCCACAGGCACAGCACATGCACAGCACAAAAAGCATAGAGTCAAAGACTAGTGGGGAGAGAATATTACAGCATATAACTCCTCCCCTCTCAACACTCTGTTTATGACCTTGGGCACACTGCCCGACTTTTACAAGTTTCACTCCCAAACAGAACTTCTGTTCACAGGTGCTCTGCTATAGTCCTTTCTGCTCAAGGACACATTACATACTCTGACAGAATGCCTTCTGGTGTTTTTGCCTCCTCTTTTTGGGCTAGAGTTGAGATCCCAATAAGAAGAGAGGGTCTCATCTCCAAAACAATCTCTCCACACTGGGGGAAAGGGCAAGATCCACTGCAACCCCTGCCCAGATGCCCTGCTAGTTCAGACTCCATTAGAATATACGTAAAGTTAGGATTTCCGCCCCCCCCCAACATGCATCACTTTGCACCTGCTTACACTGAATTGCATTAGCCATTGTAATGCCCAACTGAGATCCAATACATCTCCCCCAAATTAAAGAGCTAGTAAGGAGGCTAGGAATGAGAAAGCCCCCCCGGTGATTATATGGTCCTCCCAGAAATCGTCAAGGAGTTTCTGGAGTGGTGGGCCTCAGTTCTGGCAAGCGTATTTTCAGATATCCTTTTGGTTTTCAAAAATAGCTTGGCTGAGTGCAATCTCAATTCTGAGCCCAATTTGAACCCTGTCATACTTTCGGTGACATCAGGAGCCATCCCTAACCCACCCCGAAACCTTGCCTGACTGCCGCTGCTTCTTTTTAGGTAGCAAGGAGGGAGGGAATGAAGGTGGTTTCTGTCTCCTCTCTTCTCTTCATGCCTCCTTCTCCCCCATTTCTCTCTCTTTCCCCCGGTGTTGCAGGCACCAGGGGTTCTTCGGAATATAGCTCTATATTTCCCAAGTACCCATGGGAAATATCATTTCCCAGCATCTCTGGTGCCCGCAACACTTTCCTGGTGATGTTTCTAGGGTCAGGAAGAGGGAGAAAGACCCCAGTCCCTTCCATCACTACAGCCACACCTGGGCAAGTGGTTGGAATGGGGAGGGGGGCTCTTTCCTGGTTTGGATTACAGTTCAAGCCAGAGTAGAACTTTTGCAGGGGTGGGGGGATGGCCTGCTTTGGAATACTGGCATTCAGGGCCAGCCCTACCATTAGGCAGAGTGAGTCAACTACCTCAGGCAGCGGATGCTAGGGAGCAGCGGCAGCAGCCTCCCGACGGTTTCCACGAACTCTCCAGCTGTTCCCTTCCGTTGGAGCTCAGGGCTGTGTGTGCCACACAAGCTGCCCTGGGCCCTCTAAACTAGCTTTCTGCCTCAGGTGTGGTTGAGGATTCTATCTATCTCCTTGCCAGTGGTGATGCGAGATTCACCTGCCAGGCCAGTCACTTTCTGTCTGTGGACTGGGGAGGGAGCGCCATCTTGTCTTTTCCCTGAGGCAGCAAAATGCCTTGGGCCGCCCTTGTGGGCATGCTCTATATGTGTGCCAAATTTGTATTCTGAACCAGGTCAGAATTAGGTAACTTTACCAGTCTGACCCCCACTCTTGACGAAGGGCAGTACAGATCCACCAGCGCCTCCCACTTCCACCAGTAATATGCAGGTCTTATTTGCACACACACATCACCGATCATAATGACAGACATTTCACTAGTGTGACGTTAACACGCATGTTTCAAGTTAGGATGCCTGTCCTATGAACTGGGGACGATTCTCCCTCTTCTGTAAACAAGAACAGTGAAAGGAGATCTAAAAGTGTTGCCAGTTGCATTAAGGGTGGGGGATTAGACAGGAGCACTGACACACAGATGACCTCAGACTATAAACATCTTTATTATGATCTGTGGCTCTCAAAGAAAAAGTAAGCGGAATAGTAATAAAATAATAATAATAAAAAAGAAGCAGCAGCAAACCAAGAAAAGATGCAGGCAAGCATCACCTATGGAATGTATGTTTTATAAATTACAATCACCAAATTTCAGTGGCAAACTGTTGATTTTTGGTTGCAATGCCCCATGGAATGTTCAGCGCCCCATGGAGTGTGGCCTGTGGGGGGATCCAGGATGGAAAAAATGCCCCCAGAAACCCCCAAAAGTTGCCCACCCCCTGCTTTACAGCATTAGCTATACCAGTGTTCCCCACCTTGCAGATAGTCATAGCTCAGTGTGATAGAGCACCTGCTTGGCATGCAGGAGGTCCCCAGTTCAATTCCTGGCAGCATCTCCAGGTAGGGCTGGGGAAAATTCCTCCTGCCTGCTAGGGATGTGCGCGGATCTCAATAGCCCCTGCTCGACACCCCCCCCTGAACCCTGCGGGCACTTACCTTTTCTCGGGCTCGGCACATCTCCCCAGAGAGGAGCTGGGGAGAGGTACTTCCGGGTCCCTGGCGCTGCTTTTTTCACGTAAATACCAATAGAAAACCACCTTAAAATGGCCGCATAGCCGTTTTAAGGTGGTTTTCTATGGTATTTACGTGAAAAAAGCAGCTCCGGCGGCCGGGGTCCCGTTGCGTCAGTTCCTGGCACATCACTGGGACCCGTTGTGTCACTTCCGGATCCCCGGAAAGTCTGCCGGGAGCCTCGCTGTCGCCGCGAGAGGAATCGAGCGGTGGGGGTGCTCACCGAGCACAAGGCGAGCACCCCACCAGGTACGCGTACATCACTACGAAACCCTGGGGAGCCATTGCTGCCAGTCAGTGTTGACAATACTGGGCTAGATGGGCCAGTGGTCTGACTCAGTATAAGGCAGCTTCCTATGTTGCAGATGTTTTGAACCACAGCTCCTAGTATTCATGACAATTGGCCATGATGGCTGGGACTGATGGGAGTTGTAGTCCAAAACATCTGGAGGGCACCAGATTGGTGAAGGCTGTGCTCAACTGTATGTAAGGGTCAAACTTGATGTGACAAAAGGGCTGGTTTGCACGACCCAGGCTGCGAGCGGGGGAGGCACCACGGGGCCGTCTGTGGGGTCTGGCGGGGTGCCATAGATGACCTGCGCCCCAAATGCATGGGCAGACCCCAGCAGTCCCTGCACCACAGTGCGGGCCTCCTGGCACTAGGGGGTGGCGGCTTGGGATGCCCAGAGGGGCCGTTTGCCCCTACAGGCCAGGAGCGGCCGCCTCTGTGCGGCCCCCATGGGACAGCCACCCGCTGTTCGCATGGCAGGGTGGCCACATGCGGTAGGGGCTTACCCCTCTACCGCCCATGGTCACTTTGCGTGCTTCCCGCGCGTGGCCGTCCTGCTGGGGGAGCCCCCGGCTGGCATTCACATGACACGGGAACCGCGGGGGGCTTCTGCTCCCGTGGTTCCCGTGTCATGCGAACCGGCCCAAAGAGTTCTATGTTTCTTTTCTTGATTTATTATTTTTTAACGAAGGGGGGCCAGTATTTAACCATTTCTTTCTTTGCAAATTCTTCCCCTCCCAAAGTGTTTTTCTTCCCGCATGATTTTATTGTGCAGAAATGGTGGGGGAGGGCATTTCCTTCTCAGCCACTCCTCCATTCCCTAGTGGAGCCATCCAGGGATGCTTTTCCTTAAAAACAATAAAAATGTTTGGGGAAGGAAACACAGAACTCCAAGTCACAGGTAATTATTTGGGAATCTGGAGAAGGAACAGAGAGAGGAGAGAAGCAATGCAAAAAGATCGCTGAAAAAAGAGAGGATTGTTTATTGTTGAAGAGGGACAGCTAGGAGAAGAAATGTTAAGGTTTCTTACACAGTTTATTGCTAACGGATTAGTCCTTCTTGTCCTTTTTGAAAAATGGCCCGTCCCTTCCCCAGCATTTTTGTGCTTTAGTTTCAGTAGCATTCTTCTCCCTTAAGGTCTGTTAAGCTAAGGTTTATGGCAAGGAACGCAATATTCTTCTGATGCTTTACAGTACACAGCCTCTTATGTTTTCTTTTTAGTGACAATAAGACAGCAAGTTACTCTGGTGTTAAATAAGGGTGCAACCCCTTGGGTTGGTTGGTTCATTTGATTTTTGGAGAGTGATGTGGATATAGTGATCATCTCAGCCCCGGAGTCCAAATGTGCCCACAACTTCATCTTGCACCAGGCTTCCAGTTGATTCATCAGTCTGCATTGCACATGTGTGGGTCACCCTAGAAGCACCTACATCTTGAAGGGAAGGAGAAACATGTATCAAATAAATTAATTCAATAAAATATGTGAGAACCAGAAGAACCTGCAAAACAAGGGGCAGATGCCACCTGAGAGTTCTGCTCTGCAAGCCACAATGAAATTAGGGTGGTCATGTGTCCTACTTTACAGAGACAGTCCTGGCTGCCAGTTTTTTTCTTGGTTCAATTCAAGGTATTGGTTTTAACCTTTAAAGCTCTAAACAGCTTAGGGCCTGGTTACCTGAGGAACCACCTGTCTTGGTATCAACCTGCTCCGTTATTATTTTAGAGCTGGATGGGTGGGGCTAGGAAGAGAAATGCCTTTGCCTTGTTGCACCATCTAGCTGCAATCTTATGCTCGCTTACTTTGGAGTAAGTCCCTTTGAATTCAATGAGGCTTTCTTCTGAGTAAAGATGTATAGGATTGCATTGTTGAAGTACAGGTTCTATGGCTAAATAACTAATAACAATTCTT
The DNA here is from genome assembly GCA_021292165.1 of Shinisaurus crocodilurus. Lineage (NCBI taxonomy): Eukaryota > Metazoa > Chordata > Lepidosauria > Squamata > Shinisauridae > Shinisaurus > Shinisaurus crocodilurus. Next base: position 20,782,242 of record CM037878.1, on the reverse strand, counting down.
TGCTGGAGTTATACTGACTGGAGGCTATAGGAATTGGTGGAAGTGTAGGGGTATCTATCTACTCCTGCCATGTCTTGAGATTGGTGGGCAGTGGTGATATTACCAGTAGTTGGCAGTGGTGGTGATGGTGGTGTTTATGTTGTGGTGGTGCATGTCTGGTATTTTTCCAGCATCACTTTATTTTTATTCCCACCATGTTTCCCCGCTCCTGGCCTGAGCTGAGTATCTACTGGATATGGTGACCATTCCATTGGCATAGTGTTGGACACACATGGACAAACTTTTTCAAGAAATAAATAGTTAGATTCTTATATGGGGAGAAGGCAAGAATGCCATGTTTATTGAACACAAGGTAGGAAAATCAAAGAGCTCACACATTCTCTCTCTCTCTCTCTCTCTCTCTCACACACACACACACACACACACGTACCCTGCAAGGAATTGACCTGGTTCACACATAATGACATCACACATGTTGAATTGTGGGTTGTTGTTATGTGCAAACCTGGAACTATGGGTTGTTAACCACAAACAACCCATAAATGGAAACGATGGTTTGTTGTTGGGTTGTGAACTATGATTCGTTTAAACCATGGGTTGTCATTTCACATGAATCCAGAATCATGGGCTGTTCATGGGTCGTTTCACCAGGCTACATAGGCAACAGGCAAGAGTGGTCAAAACCCCCAGCCTTTTTACATGTTAATACTGCAGTGTCACTGTCAAGGTTCCGTTACTGCAGGGACTCCTCGACCTGCCTTTGGAAGATCTCTGCCTCTTCTCAAAGCCTCTCCCGTTCCAGGAGATCAAATCCTTTGCCTGCTTCCAGTAGCATGGGTGTAGGCTTTAGACGTGGTGAATAAGTCACTCCAAACTCTCAGGGTACACAACAACACTTTACTTATTATATTAGGGTATTTACTTAATAGAGTGGTTGTAATTCAAAAGCAAGTATGATAAAATCAAACAAACAAACAATCCAAGGATCTCTAGCTTATCTTCAGACTACCTCTCTCCTCTGCAGTCAGTCTCTCTCTCTCTCTCACTCTGCAGTCTTCTGACCACACGCCACACATATATAGCCCTCCCAGGAGTGGAAGGTTATAATCAGGTGACCTTGATCAGGAGACTAATTCTTAACTTCTATTGGGTACTAAAACTCTCAAACTCCCCCTCCCATCCTGGAGTGTTTGGGCCTTCAGGCTTCAGCAACCTTAAGCCTGTGTAGGCCTCAATCCTTCACAGTCACAAAGAAATTTGGGATATAGGGAGAGAGCAGATGAAGGAGGAGGGAAACAAACAACCCAGTGGATGAGAAAACAAACCATGGCTTGTTCAATCATGTGCCAGACAAACCTGGGTAGAGCAACAAACCATTCTTTAAAAAAAACCATGGGTTAGCAGTACGTGTGAACAAGATCATAGAGTTACCAAAGTACATTTCTCTGGATGCAGCTAGGTGGCCAGCTTAAGAGCCCAGAGGGAGGAGCCAGTGGCATATCACCACCCCCAGATAATTGCACTATAGGATTGCTCTGTAAAAGATAGTTTCTTGCACACAAGGGAAGGGGGAATTGGATGAATCAAGAATGTTCATGGTATAATTGTGTTGGAAAGAGCGACCAATGTGTTTGCAGCACACAAATGTAAATTAGGCAGAATTTTGGCTATGAATGAGGTTCTTCTCCCCTTGATTTCTTGCCAAAAACCCTGTGTTTTTCATTGAAGGTCATAAATACATTTTGTCTTGTTTTTTAAGCCTAACAGCACATACATTCACTAAAAATAACTGGAAAGTTTAAGTTAGTGCTCTATCTTTCTACATACAATGGCATTTTGCACCATTATGTCTTTCTGAATATATTGTATGCCTTCGGATCTGATTTAAATGCAATTGTTCTTTTTTACTTTTTTTATTATTTTATTTTTCATTTGAGGGACTGTTCATAGAACACAGTTTTCTTAGAGCCTGGATGTGGCAAAATGAGCTTTTCTTTTCATTAACTGAATAATAAATTACAGTGTCTCCTATCTGGATGCAATAAAATGCACTGTATGGTCTTCTTTAATGCTCAGGCACAGAGGTTTTAGACAGTACATCAGGTTGCATTGTAGACTGGTTTTCCTAAAGCCTTTGTCATAATTTACAACTAAGGATGCTTCTTGAATTCTCCTCATTGCAATTTCTCCCTGGAGTTTTGAGTTCTCTGTTATCTGGGCTTGTTTTTGAAGTGAAGGCAAAGAATTAAAAATCCCTTATTATTCCATTTTTATTTCAAAATTTTATATAGAGCACTGGGCATGCATAGTTTCCCAAAGCTTTCAGATCCTTTAAGTCTTCCCCCCACCCTATCACTCCCTTCAATCTAGATAACTGACGTGCATGCATGGGCACATTGATAAAACACTCTGCAGGGGAGAATTGTTCATATGATTGCATAAACACTAATCAGGATTGCTTTTCTGCAGTGTTTTATGAACTGAAAGAAGTAGCAAACTATACAGGCTCCAATTCTGTAATTTATATGAAACATTGTCTTCATTAGACCAGAATTCAGGAGGAGTGCAATGCAGAGCAGAGTGAATCCACGAAGGATTCACAAAAAAGAAGGAAGAAATCAGCACACCCCTTCTTACAACCAAATTCTAAATATATACGTTCAGATTAAAGTATCCATAAGAAGAGACCTGCTGGATCAGTGTGTTACTAAATCATCAGAGTCAGACCAAAGGCCTATCTAGTTCTGCATCCTGCTTCCTACCCTAGCCACCAGACTGCCTTTTGGGGAGTCCACAAGCAGGACTTCTGCTGCTGCTGTTCCTCAGCTCAGGCCTGTATTAAGACATTTGGCTGCCTGAGCCAAGGACAATATCGCACTCTCCATTCCATGTACAGAAGCCAACCGGACTCACACATAATGAGTTGAATTTACATCAACATTGGCAATGGGACAGAGTGTCCTCCACTGCACATGAGGGCTGCAGACGTATGTAGGGGATACAGGGCAGACAGTGCAGCATACACATTTCTGTCCTAACCACTCAGCATCTGCTGCCTGAGGCAGCTCCTTCAATATGCCTAATGGTAGGGCTGGCCCTGCCCAAGCTACTGGTAATTCAGAGGCATACCTTCTCTGGAACATGGAGGTAAGCATAACCATTGTGATGTGTAGAGTAGACATGGATAGACTTGTCTCCATGAATTTGGCTAATCCTCCTTTTAGAGCCATCTAATTGGAGCCTTTGTGGCACAAGCTTGAATAGAATATACTGCATATAGGTTAGCCAGTAGGCCAAACAAACCACAGATAATCTGTTTTGAAATACGAATAAAACTTGTACTGCTGACAGAATGCCATCAGAGAGAGAAGTTAGGCCAGCCTCTCCCAACCTGGTGGCCTCCAGTTGTGTTGGACCACGACTCCCAGTATTCTTTGAGAGCATGTCTGTTGACTGTACAGCCTCGGGATGACGGGAATCATAGGATCATAAGAGTTGGAAGGGGCCTACAAGGCCATCAAGTCCAACCCCCTGCTCAATGCAGGAAACTAGAGGAAGAGTCTCCCTGTTAGGTTTTGCATAGGCAGAACGAGATTACCACCTGACATCAGGATTATCACCTGATCTGGTGGGTGTCTCTTGAGTTCAAGTACACAAGGTCTCTAGTCACGAGACATAGTCTCAAGGTGATATGACTCAGCAACCTTGGACAGGTTTGGGGTAAACATGTTGATGAATAGGTTATACAACTGGGGTGAGTAATATCCTATTTATAGGTGGTATAAAGCTAACACACTTGCTGATAGCTTCACTCCTTCACTCCTTCTTCTCTCGTCTCGACTCGACATGTTACTTGTTCTGGACTTCACTTCATCTAGCCTTACCATTGGGGTATTGGATTTGTATCTGCAATGATGTAGTGAGTAAGAAATGCATTGCTTGCCTTAATCCCATGTAATTGGGTCTTACAAATAAACTCTTTAATCTTTATTAACTGCTGTTATCTCCTCCTTCCGCCTGCGTGACTGGGACTGAGGGTCACTGGCTAGGGAAGCTTTTGAACCCAGGTCAGTCCAGCTCTCACATCTGGTTATGGGCCCAGATCACAAGAGATAAGCCTGATGGTTATCTCAGATGGGCAGATAAGCCCACAGAGACGCAGTTCGGAGAAATTCGGCAGTTATAGAGTTAAAGGATTTGTTTACTATTTGTAAGAATGGTTTGTAAATAAACCAGGAAGGCGATGTATGTTGCTAAAGCTGGGTGCTGATAACAGCGGCTTGGAATGCAGCACAACTGAAGAATGCAGAAACAGAGAGACGAAGGATTTTTTGTTTTGGAAGCAGCTGTAACGGAGGTGCCAGGCTTGGCAAATCCAAGGCTACAGACTGTGAAAAGAAGCTGGAACGGAGGTGCCGGTTCGGGCAGCTACTAGGCTGAAAAGTGAACAACGCTGGACACAAGGATTTCGTTTTCCACAGCTTGCTGGAGTGATTTTCAAGGAGCTGTATCGGGCAAGGAAATATCTCCAGGAGGCTCTGTGTCTACTCATTTGAGTCAAGGCTACAGGCAGGAGGATCATATTTCTTTTACAGTTTGCTTCTTCACTCAGCAGCAGATCAGCTATCTTTTGCATTGTATCAACAAGTGGCTTGGATTACAAATGACGTGGATTACGTCTGACGTGGGTAAAGCGTCTGGAGCATCATGTCGCAGCAAAGTCACGTGTGACAGGAACGTATCTTGGGAAACTTGATACTACACGGGAGGCTGTATTAAACCAGCGGAGGCGTGGTTTTAAAACAGCAGGAGAAAAACAGCGCGGCAGTTTTTGAACAGAGAAAGCTGTGCTTAAAATGTGAAGCTGTTATTCATTTTCTTCATGTGGGATCACAGAAGAAGGAGCTTGAAATCAGCAGGGGTGCTGCTGATGGGAAAACCTTTGTGTTTTAACCCAGGACATAACAAAATGGACATTATTTTGTATGTGAGCAGAAGCAGTGGATTGTTTAAACGAAGCTTTCTGTGTTGGACATAAATAAGCAGAAAGAGGACTATGCAAATGGTCAGGGGTTTAACAATCATGTTTTTGAAACTGTATGTCTTGAAAGTTGGATAACTTGGATTCAAGAAAGTGTAATATATGCTCTGGAAATGTCAGGAAATGTACTGAATGTATATATGACTTGAGTATATTGTGGATTTTTCTGTAGCAAAATGTAAAATACTGCATAATTATTAGGTATGTTTATATGGCAAAGCTAAGAGATGGATTATTTCTTTTATACTGTAATGATGTAAATAAAGAAATGGAAAGTTGTACTGATGCAACTATAAAAGGTTAAATGCTTATATGTATGACATGTACATGCATGCATATCACATGATGTTTGATCATTTAGATTCACAGGCCTGTGAAAGAAAATGCAAACTGTGTTGGGAAAGCATTTGGAAACTGTAATTTTCACATGAAAGGTAATTTTGTGCACATAAACAAGGGATGCTAGCTTCAACAGGTAAACTGGAAAGCAAGCTGTAAAACCAGTTCATTTCATTTTAAATTTGTTCTTGGTGATCTTGTGGAACTCTGATGGTTTTTAGAGGAGAGGCACGTTATTTCATGATGTTAATTGATCAATACACGAGGTACAGGTTATGTACATGTTAGATAGAAAGCTGGAGTATTGAACAAAGTCAAGGTGTTTTGTGCTTGGGTGGGAAACAAGCATATTACCCATGTTACCTATTTTCTTTTGAGATATGGGGGAAGTTCAATTCAGTGCATATTTTTGATGCATTTCTAACAGGATGTGATTTGAACACATGGATTGTGTGGAAGAGTAAACAAACACTCAGAAGAGGTGATGATAATTTGGTTAATGAGGTTTGGGTAGAAGCTCTTAAATGTTTTGATTATGTACATGATAGAAGTTTTAGTTCGGTATTGAACTGTACACCTTATAGAAAGTAGTGTAGAAGGAGGAATCTTCTGGAGAAACATTTCAGGATCTTGGATCTGATATGTAGGTACATACACCTCAAGGTTAGAAGAAATCTGTAAGGGAGCTTACATGAGATTTTTCTAAAAATGAGAATATTGTGTTTCACATGAACAACACTTGGATAGTGAGATTATCTAGAAGTGTTAAGTATAATGCTGAATGAAAATGTGAGATCATTTTTCAAAATTAATTCTGTTAATGCAGGGGATGCATCAAGTTCAGAGTCAGAATAGAAAAGCATTTGCTGAAAGACAGACAGTTTGTAAATTTGACAAACTCTGATACACATTTGGTTTAGTGGAGATTAAACAAATGATTGTTCATCATTGGTGCAAATTTATTGGAACAGGAACCTGATAACTGATGAAGTAAGGAACAGGTGAGTCAAACAACCTGTGAGATATCAGGATGAATTTGCAGGAAAAACCATTTGAAACTTAAACATTTCAAAGAGGTGAAAAATTGTCTGTTAAGGAAGCTAAACCATAGCTTCAGGCTATGCAAGCTGAGTTGAATTCTTTGGATAAAGAACAAAACATGGAAGCTGGGTGAGAGAAACAGCAGTTCATGGAACTCATTGTTACCAGATAGATTTTTTAAGTGAAAACTAACCAGATTGGAAAAAGGTTATATGAAAAATAGCAAGATTGGTTGCTTGTGATTTTGCTCAAGTTAAAAAGGAGCTGGAAAATCATAAAATGAATGCAACAACAATTTGCTTTGGAAACAGTTAGACTGATGTTTAAGAATGTGGAAAGATGTATGAATATTTTCACAGTTGAAATATTGGAACATAAGCATTTTAAATGAGAGGAAGTCTTTAATTGGAAAACTGAGAACATTTCTGTAGAAAAGCTAGAATCAGCTGGAGGCTGGAATTCTGTTTTGAACTCAAACATTGCTGAATTGAGATTTGCACAGAGAGGCAGATCAATCTTTGTTTGTTAAACAGGAGGAACAGGGACATAGACTATATGTACTTTGTAAGTTGGATGATCTATTGTTTTTTCTGGACAGATAAAAGCAATATGATATAATTGATCCAGGGTTTGGAATTTCATTGAATTGAAACTGCTTGGTGGTGGATCAACTGTTTATTTGTAAATAGAAGTTGAGGGAGAACCAAGAGGGCAGTACTTACTGCAACAAACCAGAAATATCATGGATGTGATTGAGAATTTTGGAGAAAGTTAACTCAGTGCGAGACTCCAAATAATTGAGGATTTTCAAGCACATGCTGATGGAAAAGCAGTTTGAATGCTACACAGAAGCATTGGGCTGTTGAGCTTCATTGTACAAGCAACAAGGCCAGGTATTGCTGTCAGTGTAATGGGCAGACTGTTAGACCAACAGGACATGCTTGGAAAGCTCTGAAAAGGAGTTGAGTGTTATCTGGAAGGAACATCACACTTCAGACTAAGAGTTACAAGTCAGAGCACAGGTGGCTTACAGATTCACAGAAATGCCAGTTGTGGTTGTGATAGTAAGAACAACAAGAACACACCTGAAGTTTGTTATTTTTATAACCATACTTTGTTTGATTGATTTTGTAAGAAACAATCATCTAAAAGTTAGAGTTCAACTGAAGCTGAACTGAATGCATTGTATTATGTATTGTGCTATTATGCTATTGTAAAGCTTGAATAGTTATTGCATTTGTTTAAATAGTTTAAATTGTAAAAAATGTTTAAATGATGCTGGGATTGATGTGAAAAACCTATTACAGTTTTTTCAGGAAACCAAAGCCAGGATTGCTATGCTGCAGGCAGATAGCAATACACAACATTTTGGGTTTGCAAATAAAACTGTGTCATAAGGAGGGATACATCAGAAGTGATTTGATGGTGGTTCAAATTTCTGGCAGGTAAAATCATTCCTGCAAAAGTTTTTTTTATCAAAGTCCATAGATGAAGGAACAGCATCAGATGTTAACAAAGCTGTTGCTGTTGTATGAGGTAAATAACCACTTTCTGCAACAAATGCAAAAGCAGGGGGATGTTAGGTTTTGCATAGGCAGAACGAGATTACCACCTGACATCAGGATTATCACCTGACCTGGTGGGTGTCTCTTGAGTTCAAGTACACAAGGTCTCTAGTCACGAGACATAGTCTCAAGGTGATATGACTCAGCAACCTTGGACAGGTTTGGGGTAAACATGTTGATGAATAGGTTATACAACTGGGGTGAGTAATATCCTATTTATAGGTGGTATAAAGCTAACACACTTGCTGATAGCTTCACTCCTTCACTCCTTCTTCTCTCGTCTCGACTCGACATGTTACTTGTTCTGGACTTCACTTCATCTAGCCTTACCACTGGGGTATTGGATTTGTATCTGCAATGATGTAGTGAGTAAGAAATGCATTGCTTGCCTTAATCCCATGTAATTGGGTCTTACAAATAAACTCTTTAATCTTTATTAACTGCTGTTATCTCCTCCTTCCGCCTGCGTGACTGGGACTGAGGGTCACTGGCTAGGGAAGCTTTTGAACCCGGGTCAGTCCAGCTCTCACACTCCCATCCAAGTAATAACCAGGCCTGACCCTGCTTAGCTTTCCACACTCAGACAAGCTGAGCCAGCGTGAGCCACAGAATAGTAGTGCAACACATCTAGAAGGCACCAAGTTGGAGAATGCTGAGCTAGGTAGTCACTTTACTGCTGTAAACTATAGAAAAGGGAAGGGGAGCCTCCTATGACCCAAGGGCTGGGTTTCATTTTGGAGAAACTCTTGAGGGTTGCATTCCAGTGGTGGGCAGGGCCACAGGCAAAAGTGGGCAGGATTGACCCTCCCTCATATCCATTGTTACCAATTTAAAGTAGGAAGCTTACTCAGACATAAACATGAGCAGCATTCTACTTACAAATCAGCAGGACACGCCTCTGCATGTCTACTCAGAAGTAAGGAGGACTGACTCACACAGTAGCTCTTTCAAATAGTATAGATTTCATAGATCATAGAGTTGAAAGGAGCCTACAAGGCCATCGAGTCCAACCCCCTGCTCAATGCAGGGAACTAGAGGAGGGGTCTCCCATCCAAGTAATAACCAGGCCTGACCCTGCTTAGCTTTCCACACTCAGACAAGCTGAGCCAGCATGAGCCACAGGCCTGTATCCATCCCAAGCCTCTGCATGTATACTGAGAAGCCTGAGCAGGATGTCTCCATACAGGTACCAGGGCAAGGCTTTGCATGTCTACTCACAAGCAAGCAGGGCAAGCCTCTGCAGGACAAGTCTCAGCACTGAATTCAGGGCTGAATCACTCAGCACCACTTTATTTATTTATTTATTGTATTTATGAATCGCCCATCTGGCCAGCAAACCAGCCACTCTGGGCGATGTACAACATGATAAAATATAAAATACCGTATAAAATTTTAAAATCTTAACCCACCCCATATTCCCGCCTGAATAACCATATTTTTAGTGAGTGGCGGAAGCTCAGTAGAGAGGGGCATGGCGGAGGTCACTAGGGAGAGAGTTCCACAGTATGGGGGCCGCCACAGAAAAGGCCCTCTACCTAGTTCCCACCAGTCTAGCTGCTCTGGCTGAAGGGACAAGGAGAAGGCCATCTGTGGCAGATTTTGTTGAGCGGCCTACTTGGTGTTGCTGGAGACGCTCCTTGAAATAAACTGAACCGGAGCCATATAGGGTTTTAAAGGTCAAAACCAACACCTTGAATTCGGCTCGGCAAGCAACTGGTAGCCAGTGCAACTCCTTGAGCACTGGAGTGATGTGATCCCGCCAGCGGCTGCCTTTAACCAGGTGAGCCGCCGCATTCTGTACCAGCTGTAGCTTCCGAACTGTCTTCCAGGGCAACCCCACATAGAGTGCATTACAGTAGTCTACGTGAGAGGAGACCAAGGCATGAACCACTGATGGGAGCAGATGATTAGGGAGGTAGGGGCGCAGCTGCCGAATCAGATGGAGTTGATACAGCACCGCCCGATTCACAGCTGACACCTGAGCCTCCTCACAGCTGCCACCTGAGCCTCCATGGACAGCTGAGAGTCTAGAATGACCCCCAAGCTGCGGACCTGGTCCTTCAGGGGTAGATGTACCCCATTCAGCACCAGGTCAACATCCCCTAACCTTCCCTTGTCCCCCACCAGAAGTACCTCGGTCTTGTCGGGTTTCAGCTTCAGCATGTTCCTTCCCATCCAGCCACCCACTGACTCCAGGCACTTGGACAGGGTCTCAACGGCCAACCTTGGTGAGGACTTGAAAGCGAGGTAGAGCTGCGTGTCATCCGCATACTAATGACACCGCACCCCAAACCTCCTGATGGCTTTAGGTAGATGTTAAATAACATCGGGGAGAGGATGGAACCCTGCGGCACCCCACAAGTGAGTGGCCGAGGGTCCGAAGCCTCCTTCCCAAGAACTACCCTCTGGTACCTTCCAGAGAAGAAGGACCAGAACCACTGTAATACAGTGCCTCCTTTGCCCAACCCCTCCAGGCGGTCCAGGAGGATACTGTGGTCAACAGTATCAAAAGCCGCTGAGAGATCGAGGAGGACTAGAAAGGAGCATTCGCCCCTATCCAAAGCCCTCCTCATATCATCCACCAAGGTGACCAAGGCCGTCTCCGTCCCATGTCCAGGCCTGAAGCCTGAAGTAGCATTTCTTCTCAGAAGTAAGCATGAGCATCATGCCTACTCACAAGTAAGCAGGGCAAGCGTCTGCAGGATAAGGCTTAGAAGGAAGCAGGACTGACTTACTCAGCAGCTTCCTCTCCTAGCCCCACCTGCTCTATCCTGCAATGAAAAGCTCTTATCTCACATCCCCAGCATTCCTGACCATTAGCCATGCTGGCTGGGACTTATGGAAGTTGAAGTCCAAAACATTTGGAGGGCGCCAGGTTGGGGAAGTCTGGTCTACACGACTGGGAAATGTAGCTGTCGCCATGCGTTGTACTTTCATTTGTAATGCTTTGCTTCCACTCCTAAAACCATCTTACACATTATTATGTACTTTATTGTGTCCCCCTCCCACTTCTTCTTCTTCATAAGCCCCTTTCTATCTTTACTCTCTGTTCTTTGTGTAATTGTTCCCTGGTTGTTTCATAGTCAGCCTCCCACGGTGAATCATTAGGTAGGATCAACTTGACTTTGATGTTTCGCCTTTTATTGTTTCATTGTACGCTACATAGGAATGGATACCAGGAGACACATATTTTGTAACTTCCTGTTAGGGCTTCTTGATGCCACAAGCTTAAGCAATTTTCGGAACACAGAACTCTCTTATGTTATTGTCTCATGTTTTTTGACAGCTCAGCTGCATTGTGCATGCGGGGGGAGGGGGGCATTCATAAAATGTGCCATATATCAACTGGGAGGAAGGGAGGGTGCAGGAGAAACTGTGTCAATTTGTGGCAAGGGAAGAAAGGGGCGATTGGTTGGAAATGGGATGTAGCATTTGTGTATCTGCTTCTCCAGCACAATTATTTACTATGCTGTTCATGGAAAAGGTGGATTTTCTTTGTTTCTCTTGACACCCCTTCTTTCAAGAGTAAAAAGTCTCTCCTTACCAATTTCCTGTGACTTTTCTGTTTGTCAGTTATAAAAACTAGAATCAATGGACACATACACTACAAGCTCTCATAATGTGCATGGAGAAGTCATTATATGCATGATGCCCTGAGCTCACCTCGTAGGGCGCTCGACAAGCACCCCCACCGTGCGATCTGTCTCGCAGCACCAGCTGAGGTGCTCGGCGAACTTCCAGGTCCCCGGCATGCCACTTCCGGGTCCCTGGCGCTGCATTTTTTACATAAAAACCAGGGTAAACTACCTTAAAACTGCCGCAATATGCAAATCGTGGCTGTTTTAAGGTGGCTTTCCCTGGTTTTTACGTAAAAGGCACAGCGCCAGGGGACCCAGTAGTGACACGCCGGGGACCTGGAAGTTCCTTTCCCTGGCTCCTCTCGCAGGGACTTGTGCCGAGCCGGGGAAAGGTAAGTTGCGTGGAGCTCGGGGGAGTAAAGCGGGGCGAGTTCGCCCCGCTTCCACACACACACCCCCGATCGAGCTCCGCACAGATCCCTAGATGCAACATTTTAACATAACTAACCATTTCCATCACTTATTTTTAGTTTTGTGGCCTCTTCATCACCACCACCCCACCACTGCCAACATCACTTTTTCTTTCTTTTTTTATGAGATGCAACCATGTCATGTCACTTCCTTTAGGGACAGGCAAAACTGCCCCCACTTGCCTTGTCTTGAGTCGGGAATTATTTCTTTAAAAATGGAAAAAAATAGCTTGATTTATTTTCTAAGCATATTTGAGCATCAAAAAACCCAAACTGCTCTCAGCTAGCGTCCCAATCCCCAAATGACCTTCCCCCAGCCCCCCAATACTTCTCATTTCCCTTAATGTTTTACCTGACTTGACAACAGTGGGAGCAGCAGTAAGAACGTAAGAGCATAAGAAGAGCCATGCTGGCTAGGACCAAGGGTCCATCGAGTCCAGTATTCTCTTCACACAGTGGCCAACCAGTTGCCCACGGGGAACCCACAAGCAGGACATGAGTGCAAAAGCACTCTCCCGCCCATGTTCCCCAGCAACTGGTGTACGTAGGCATTCTGCCTTTGACACTGGAGGTAGTATATAGCCAGCCAAGACTAGGACTAGAAGCCATTGATAGGGCTGTGTGAGGATTTAATGGAAATCCAGCAGACTAGCTGGGCTCAACCCCCCAAATTCTGTCCTGCTTACCTCTTCCCCGGCTCGACTCGTGTTTTCCCGAGTCGAGCTGGGGAAGCTACTTCCGGGTTTCTGGCGGGCCACTGTTTACATAGAAAATGCTTTAAGATATGCCTAAAGCGGCTGCCATTTACATAATTTGTGCAAATCGTGGCTGCTTTTGACGTATCTGAAGGCATTCTCTATGTAAACAGCAGCCCGTTGGGAACCCAAAAGTCTGGCCAGTGGCACGGCCTGGCTCAGCAGGTGCAGCAGTGGTGCCCGCTGAGCCGGAGGTGGGTCAGGTCCCAGCGGATCGCCCACCCCTACCCATTGATCGTCTTCTCCTTCATGAATGTGTCCAATCCCCTTTTAAAACTCTCCAAATTGGTGGCCTTCACTACATCTTGTGGAAGTGAATTCCATGGTTTAACTATGTGCTGTGTGAAGAAGGACTTCCTTTTATCTGTCCTGAATCTCACACCAGTCAGCTTCATGGGAAGACACCAGGTTCTAGTATTATGGGGGAGGGAAAAAATGCCTCCCTATCCATTTTCTCCACACCATGCATAATTCTGTACACCACTATCATGTCTCCCCTTACTCTCCTTTTTTCTAAGCTAAACAATCTCAGCTGCTGTAACCGTTCCTCATTGGGGAGTTGCTTCGGCCCGTTGATTATTTTAGTTGCACTTTTCTGCACTTTTCCCAACTCTACAATATCCGTTTTTAGGTGCGGTGACCAGAATTGTACATAGTATTCTAAGTGCAGTCACACCATAGGCATAGGAAAGGAGGGGGGTATTTTCCTTCCCCTCCATCCACCCAGGATCTTTGTTTGTTTACAGTGTGTACCCCACCACCTAGCTCAGACATGGGCTCCTGCAGCTTATGAACAAATAAAAGCATAAGATGCCAACTGATGCAAATGAAGGCAATGATCCTAAGCATGCCTACAAGAAAGCAAGTCCCATTGAATTCACTTGGTTTTACCTCTGAGTAAACATGCTTAGGATTGCACTCTAAGATCTGCCCCCCCTTTTAAATTGATCCGTTAAAAATGATTTTTCAAAGTTGTTGCTTTTTCAGGACTCTTATCTGCAATGAAGAAGCAATTTTTGCTTTAATAGTGGAAAAATCCCAGACATTTGAAGAATCCCTACTGGAAAATTCCTAGTGTCCAGTTCTTCCTTCTCTACCCCAAAAGGACCACAGCTGTCCAGTCACAATACCTGTCTACATTTTTTTTTATGGGCCAGGGGATACCCTTCATAGCACATACTTCTTCCCATTTGTTAGCTTTTAAAAAATATATATCTACAGTGCCCCAGAGGTTTGGCTGTGGCAATATTGTGGGTAAATGTTTATTTATTTATTTATTCATTTATTTTAAAGATTAATGGCTCCTTTTTCAAGATGCTAAAATGTTTTGTGTCGTGTCGCTGTCCTTGGATACACTAAACTTTATAACACTGCAATGGAATTTGTGCTGCTGCGTTCCAAGCGCATGTTACAAATTACAACAACTCCTTTATTCTGTTGTGTTATGCTTTGGTCTTGATTTCCTTAATGTGTTTTGAAATGTTTTATTTGGCACAATGAATGACCAAAGGGAAGCAGGCGGGAGGAAACGAGAGCAAATAAAACCAAACAAATGATACCTTGCTAGTAAACAGCAGAGCCACACGTCATGGGCTGTACATCAGTCCATTTTAATTTGGCTGCGGAACTGCACTCCATATTTCCCTGCTGCCTCGCCAGCGGGAAATGTAGCGGCATTACACAATCACCCTGGGCAGCCACTCTTCCAATTGCTTAGAATGGAGAAGCCTTTATTGTGGTGTTTTGATCACTGCTCGTTTGCCACCGCCAACAAATTAAAGGCTTGGCATGCTCTCAAACCTAATTTATGGATTTGGTGCCTTGTGCGGCTGTATTTTTGCCATTAACGGTGATCCTTGCTTCTTTGCCAGACATCTGCACATCCAATTTAGTAGCATCTGGGCAACTAAAGGACATTTTTAACACACCCATCCACACACACATTCAGAATAATTTGTTTTAGGATGCCTCTTAGTGTCTTACTGACTCTTGTCAAAGAAATACGATTTGCCGGCTCAGGACTTCTGACCCCACCCACTTATTGATATTTGCATACCAAATACTAAATGAGGAGCATTTTTAAGATTCATTTTTGCCAGCCCCTCTGCAGTGGAGCTGCTGTTTTCTCAGTTGGCCTGTCTCGGGTGTATAATCGCCAGATGCTCTCCAGCACTCATTAAACTGGAATCAACACCCTTTCAAAACCCAGGAAGATACTGGAAGATGGACCTCTCTGACACCATTTCATTGAATTATCTATAATCAGCTCAAAGAACTGCAGAGGGTGTAATATACTGCCAGAAGACATCTTGAGTGCATCTGTCCCCTCTGATATATATGCTAAAGAGACCAATAAAGAAATTGGAGTGCAATTTTTCAAATGCTGAAAACATTTAGCCACTTAAATCACTTACAGTGAGGCTATGAAATGACGGCATTGCTGAATCGGTCTACAGCTGAAATCATGCCTGGCAGCATTTAGTAGTGTTGCAATTTTTTCTTATGTAATCCGTTTTTCTTTCTATATCTATCGGAAATGTCCAAGAAATCACCAGCTCTTTGGCATTTTCCTCTGGTTTTTATTGGGCCAGTTCACATGTAGCCTCAAACCATGGTCTGACCATCCTCAGGTTCATATGTACCCACCTCCTCCCACCTTTCCCCCGCTCACGTGCTCCAATTCCCTGACTTCCCAGTTCAGGAAAACTATTACTTGACATTACATCTGAAAGGGGAAATGGGCAACACAATCCTATCAGAGCGTGCCTGCAACCCTCTGAACCTGGACGATTGCAGGCATCCTATGCCGGGTGGGAGGAGCATGGCAGATAGGATATCTGCTCCCCTTGCCCTCAGAAACATCTAGATGGCCAATATTGGTCATCTAGATGTTTTTCCCTCTCCTCACGAGGAGGAGAGGCTGAGGCACCACCTGGATTCCTCAGAATATGGTGGAGCTTTGCTCCTCCCCTTCCTGCTCCCAGGAACGCCGCCCCACGGGGGAACTGAAGACGGAAGACCATCTTTGGTTCCCTGCTGGCATGAAATGAACTGCACTGGCTACAGGTGGCGCTCCGCAGCACTGCGACCTTGGAAAAGATTTCTGAGGTTGCAGCTGCTTCCAGCCCCAATCCTATGTCCCTGTAGTCAAGGTCAGACGGACATAGGATTGCACCCTAAGCCTTGTTGCTTGTCTTCCAAACCAGAGTTTGAAGTTGGTTTCGTTTCTTAATTTGGATGGAATGGCAAACTGTGGTTGCCCTGAAACAGCAACTCAGGGAAGGAAACAGAGCACGGGAAGTGGAACATATAACCCTATGTATGAGCAAGCCATGGCTTGATGTTTACACATGAACAATCAATGTTGGTCTCTCTGGCTTAAGTGTGCCTACAATGTCTGACTTTCCAAGTCACATTGCTAAAGAGTAGGCACAGGAGCCCAATCTGGATTGGGACCCTACTGTGAAGAATGGGTGTGGGGGACCTTGCACCTATTCTAGAATAAAAAAGGAAAAAAGTTGTGGCTGCTAGATATGGATATAAAGTAATATCTATTTTGGTTCCCTGTAGCCAGGTTCCGATGGCATAGGCATGGGATTGACACCACCACTACAGACAAGCTTTCAAAAGGAACAAAAATTAAGATCCAAAAGAGTAGCCATGTCTATTAAGGGGAAATATTTACAAAAGGGAATAAAATGTCACTTTTCAAATAATAGGTTGAAATTGTTTAAATTATTGTTCTTAAATTAAAATGAAATATGCTTCGTTACCGTTCCTGATAGGTAAGAGACTCTTCCCCAACTAAATGCCTTGGTTCATGCCTTGGTCTCCTCTCGCCTAGACTACTGTAATGCGCTCTACGTGGGGTTACCCTTGAAGACGGTCCGGAAGCTTCAGCTGGTACAGAACGCGGCGGCTCGCCTGATTAAGGGCAGCCGCCGGCGTGATCACATCACGCCAGTGCTTAATGAGTTGCACTGGCTACCAGTTTCTTGCCGAGCCGAATTCAAGGTGTTGGTTTTGACCTTTAAAACCCTACACGGCTCCGGCCCAGCTTATCTCAAGGAGCGCCTCCAGCAACATCAAGTAGGCCGCTCAACAAGGTCTGCCACGGACGGCCTTCTCCTTATCCCATCAGCCAGAGCAGCCAGGCTGGTGGGGACTAGGAAGAGGGCCTTCTCTGTGGCGGCCCCCACATTATGGAACTCCCTCCCTAGTGACCTTCGCCATCCCCCCTCCGTGATGAGCTTCCGCCGTGCATTAAAAACATGGCTGTTCAGGCGGGAATATGGGGTGGGTTAGGTTTTTAATGAGAATTTTTTATATTGTTTTAATTGTTATATTTTATTGTGTTGTTGCTATGTTTTAATTGTACATCGCCCAGGGTGGCCGGGTGACCGGCCAGATGGGCGATTGATAAATATAATAAATAAATAAATAAATAAATAAACTCTTAAGGTGCAATCCTATGCATGTTTAGAGAGAAAGAAGTCCTACAACTCCCAGCATTCCCCTACTCCAGAAAAGAGCTTTTCCACTAGTTTCAGGTTATTTTGGGAAGCGCAAGAGCTGTGTGGTGCAAGCGGTCACTCCTGCGAGTGCATGGGCACAATAGGATACTACCCTAGGTGTACGACTAAGTTGTCCAGCTAAAAATGCAAGGAACATGTGTTTGTAAACATAAGTATCATACAGATACAGTCACAAAGAAGCCCCCAGTTGCTGCAGCTCCTCATTAAGTGTACACTCAGGGGCAAATGCAGAGTTGCCTCTGCAGTAATGTGTGAAGCAGCCCTATGGGGGCAGAGAACATGCCTCATCATAATCCTGCTGTCAGTAGCCACAGACAGTGACCCTGTTATGGCTTTAACTTCTTTTTTAAACGTGGTGGGAAGGCTTGATCCTAAAGGATTGCGGGGTGGGGCATGCAAGGCCATTCTCTGCCTGTTTGTATACAGAGACTCACTCTTTTTTGGACTAGCAAGAACAAAATGATAAGAGGAAAGTTTTTCTTGGAATCACTCAACTTTAAATAACTTCACATTACTGACAGATTTCTTGAGGTCTGTTTCAGGCAGACCTCCAATGTATTTCCCCTCCGGAGCTCAGTTATTTTCAGCTTTTCTAGCTTAATTAAAACTGTTCCAGCATTTCCCTTACCTACGTAAATCTTTTTTAAAAACACAGATCCCAGTTAATTACCCGTTCTGTGCTTAGATATTGCATTTTCAAGGCTGGGTTTGCACCCGAGGTTCTGTGTCTTCACATGAGGCAGGGGGATAAACCTTCCTGTGAGAGAAAAAGGAGAAATAACAGGAGTGTTATTAGATCTACCTCAAAGACCACATTCTCATAGTCTCCAATTGCCCCGAAAATGCCAGGACCATCATGAAAACCCTTAAGCCATCACGGCTTTTCACTTTGTCATGCAGAGTCCCAAATTCCCCTGCCTCCCACAACTGCAAGCTACTTAAAGGGGCCATGGGCAAAATAGCAGCTAACCTTGCAGTTTTAGCTTAGCTGCAATTTTGCCCATGGCCCTTTTAAGATAGCTCTCCTTAGGCTCCAACAGCCACAATAAGCTGGGAGGGAACAGAACAGACACTGCTAAGCTGGGAGGGCCAGGCGAGGATGTGTGTGCATGTGCACACACACGTTCTACCTGCTGCCTCTGCTGCATGTTGCTGTGGGAAAGGGATTAGCTGGGTGAAAGCCTAGACCAAGGGAGAGGTGAATGAGGGAATTTATCACATGATTCCTATCTTTATATTGCCAAAGATTTTATTTCCTAACAGAGCTGACTCTTTCCCTCAAACAGGTAAGTTTACAATGTCAGAAGGAAATGCAAGAAACTTCCCCTTCTTTCTGAAACTCTATGTTTGGGGGTGTGGGGTGGGTGGGTAAGCTTCACTTGTTGAATTTGTGCCAATCCTGACCGTTTTAAAACAAAAAGAGATTGCCCTGCAAGCACTGACACACACACACCCATGAAAAACACCAGATATCAACAATTAAGGGTTTAAGAAAGGTTAAAAAAATATTACAAAAGGCACTTGTGAAGGACTGCCAACCGGTCCTTTACTCAAGACCAGAGATCAAAGGTGCAAAACTGCCAGCCTTAGCTCTGCCATCTTGACCTGATTCTCTCAGGGCCTTGCCCTTGTCTATACACTGGATTTAGCACTGAACCACAGAGGAACCACACACACCGTATGGGGTAAAACCAGGAAAGTTTATTTAAGGTAAACAGATTACAATAAAAGGTGGGGAATGAGGGAAGAGGGAGAAAGGTGGGGAGACACTTTGGTATACACAGTAGAGCTACAAAACAACAAAACTAGTCCCTTACTATATAAATACCCAGGCACTTACTCTCTTTGCCTGAGGGTTGGTCCTCTTCAGGGCTTGCCTCAGCAAAAAAAATCCCTGCTCCTGCGAAAGCGTGCAGACAACAACCCAAACCAGAAGCCACAGCAGAAGTATAGATTCTTCCCCCCACCCCTCCTTTCAGTAGCCCAGGTGTCTTTAGCCAATCAGGATGAACTTCATCTGGGCTAGGAAGAAGAGGGGTGGTTCTTTGCTCATGAATATAGTGCTTGGGCCGCATTTGCATGCAAATACTGTGGCACTGGCCATCAAAGACATGGGAGACTTGGAGGCGTCAGGAGCCATCAGAGGAACTATGTACATTTTGCATTTCCCAGCCCTCAGCTGGGATTATACTTGTTTACAAGTGTGGAGGTCTGTGTGTGTGTGGTGCAGGAAACTCTGATGCTTTTTCTTCACAGCACCCATACAATATTATAAAATAATATATAATATAATAATGTAATAATTAAATATATAAGATGTTTTGTGTTTCCTCTAATAACTTTTGTATTTGACCATGTCCTTTGGTTGCCTGGCCATACCCTTGGCCACACCCTCATGTTGCCTGGCCACACCCTCTTGATCACACCTTCATGTTTCTTAACCGTACCTCTTACAAATTCACATGTGTGTCCCTATTTCCATCTGTGAAATGTTGGAGGGTATGCATTCTCCTATATGAGCCTGCCCAGGTAGGCCTTTCTCTCTGTTCTGCTGCCATCACAGGCACATTGGGTGGGGATGCAAGAGAGGGCCTTCTTGGCAGCTGCTCCCAGCCCCTGGAACTCCCTGCTGAGGGAGGCTTATGTTGGCTCCTCCTCAGGTGTCCTTCCCCCAGCAGGCAAAGGACGTTTTTATTCAAGTAGTCCTTTGGCATGCAAGTTGGTCTATTGCTGAAGGGTTCTTTAATTGGTTGGGTACAATTCCCCACCCCCCATTATTGTCTTTATCTGTTTGTTTATGATTGTTTTAACTAAGTTTATTTTATTTGTTTTGTTTTGTTACTGATAGCCACCTTGAGTGCCGTGCCGTATTATTCTCTGTTAGCAGAGTGAGCACATTGGATTGCCCTGTGGGCCCTTAATTCCACGTTAGCTGTGTCCCGGCCAGTTTCAGGGGACAAATGACTGAGGCAGAGGCTGTAGCTTAGTATAAAAAGGGAATGAAAGTGTATTAAGAAAAATACATTTAGATAGAGAAGCCTAACCCTTTGTTCTGTCTAGAGAGCCATGTACTCAGGACGACCACATGGGAGGAGGAGGAGCATGACTGCTCAGGTAGATAACAGGAAGTTAGAGTGACCATAGAACAAAAGAGATACCCTAAGAGTTTCAGTCTGCATGATAGATGCAGCAGGAAGTAGAGGTCAAAGAGTAAAGAAAGAAGGTATCCCTCTCTGCTCTACTCCCAATGCCCCTAGTAGTCATTTGAGTGAGATAGGTGTAGAGAGACAATGCCAAGGTCCATTTTCCAACTGGGTGGAAAGGCAGGGTATAAATCAAATCAATCAATCTCACACCATCAGGTTCAATAGGCCTCAAGAGGATATTACATCACCATAGAACCACAAAGAATGTAAGGAACTAAGGCTTCCACTTTTCCCCGCAGACTTCCATCTCTAAGATAGGCTATGGTTTGCACGTTTTTTAAAAAAAATGCTAAGGAAACTGGTGCAAATCAAGCTATTTCTGCAATTTGTGTAAATTTACACAATTTGCACAAATCATGGTATTTCGCAAAAAGTTGGCTGATTTTATGCAAAGTGCGCTAGAGCCACATGCTTTTTAGGTACCTATTTGGCAATTTGCATATATGTTTTTTTTGCATATATATATATATATATATATTGCATATATATTGCATATATATATATATATATGTATGTATGTATATATATATATATATCATTTTCTCTGTCTCTTTTTTTAAAAAAAATTGTGCCAATCCTGACCGTTTTAAAACAAAAAGAGATTACCCTGCAAGCACTGACACACACACACACACACACACACACACACACACGATCTGCAGAATGCAGATCAGTGTTCCGTCATAGAGACGGAAGTCCACGAGCTGGTTTGACTTACACACCATAGCAAGTCAGCGCCAGAGCAGGGCTGGTGAACCAGAATCCAAAGGGCTGAATCATGAAACTCAGTTGGATTTTCACCCCCCATCGGATTCTTCACACATCCCTAGCTGGGGCCAGTGGCAGCTGCCTGAAGGTGCCAGGTGGTTTCACATGTCATGACAACCGGCAGTGAAGTTGTCAGTATCAACCTTAGCCTCTAGTTTTTGAAAGGGTTTTTTAAAAAAATAATCTTAATTACACAGATCAACTGCTGTACCAAATATACCAATAAATAAAAAAAATCCCAATACGCAGGAATGTATTGAAAAGCATTGTGTTTAAAATGATGTGTGAGATCATATGAAAGGTCTCTGTGTGGTGTTTGACCTGTAATGGCTCATTCATACACTCGAATCTTACATTTATTTATTATTGATGCAATTTCACTCAGTGATGAATTGAATATGCATGTTTGAATCAGCCCCTAATGTGGATTAATTGCCTTTAACTTGCCCTTGTTGTACTCAAAAACAAGATGATTTAAGAAGTGCAGTAAAAGTGTCAGTTTGGACGTGCTATTTTTGTTGGTAGCCTTAAAAACATTAGAAGCACAAAGGAGCATTCAAATATGGAGCCGGTGGAATGATGCCCAAGTTCTGGTTCTTCCTGTTTCTCAGAGAAGACCAGGAAGCAGCCGTGAAAGATTAATAAAAGAGTAACTTCCTGTGAGGGGGCATTTTATACAGATATACAGTCACACCATTAAATTATACAGTCACACAGTTGAGGAAAACTCCCTTCAGCAGAACAGCTAACTCAAGACAGCACCTGAAAGCATTTATTCAGGAATACCTCTTCTTTCTCAGTGCACTTCATGGTTCAGATAAAGTGGTCCATTGCTAATGATATCTAAACCACAATTAGTCAGTTCATCTGTAAGAGGCAGTCAAACGTTGACATTCCTTTTAAAGATTGACATAGATGTTTGCCTAACATTCCAAATTTGTGAAAGATTGGCATCCACATTGCATTTGTGTATGCAGTAGAATGTTCTTATACATCACTTCTGCATATAAAAGAATATGCCATCATATTCGGTCAGGATTGGCACAAATTTTTTTTAAAAAAGAGACAGAGAAAATGAAATATATATATATATATATATATATATATATATATATATATGCAATATATATGCAATATATATATATGCAAAAAAAACATATATGCAAATTGCCAAATAAGTACCTAAAAAGCATGTGGCTCTAGCGCACTTTGCATAAAATCAGCCAACTTTTTGCGAAATACCGTGATTTGTGCAAATTGTGTAAATTTACACAAATTGCAGAAATAGCTTGATTTGCACCAGTTTCCTTAGCATTTTTTTCACTTCAAATGAGTGAGAGCAATTGTGTTGTGGTTGATAAGAGTGTTGGACCTGGTGCAACAGCACCTGGTGTCAAATTCCTGCTGTGCATCCTGTACTTAGGCAAGTCATTGTTGTGCTGTGTGAACCCAGCCATGTTAACAAACCATGGTTTGTTAACCATGAACAACCCACAGCTCACAACCCAACAACAAACCATAGTTTCTCTTTTTGGGTTGTTTGTGGCTAACAAACCATGATTTGTTACCATGGCTGGGTTCATATGACACAACAACCCATATTTCAACAACAACAACCAATGGTTCAACAACCCACACTCAACTCATACTCAACCTTGATTGTGGGTTGTTGTGTCGTGTGAACCCAGTCACTGTATCTCACTTGAACTTATTTCATAGGTCAGTGAGTGTAAACAACAACAGCAACCACAATTGAATTCAGGCATGGAGTTGTATGAATTGTTAGTCTTACTTAGAGTAGACACATTCAAATGAATGAGATCTTAGACTTAGAAGACATGTTAGACAAGAGCCAGGGTGGTGTAGTGGTGGGCAATCCGCCCATTGCAGTGCGCTCAGTGCGCGCTGCTGCCACGCCTGCTGAGCTAGGCCAAAAGCGAGTGCCAGCTCAGCTGAGGCACTCACAGGACTTCCAGGTTCCTGGCACTACGTTGTTTATGTAGAAAATGGCGTAAAATAAAGTAAAAACAGCCACGATTTGCATAACTTGCGCAAATCGCAGCCGTTGTTAATGTATCTTACGCCATTTTCTATGTAAACAATGAAGCACCGGGAACCCGGAAGTTGCTTCTCCAGCTCGGCTCACAAGAACGCGAGTCACCGGGGAAGCAGGTAGGACGAGTGGAGCTCAGGAGGTCGAGCCCAGCGAGCTTGCCAGACTTCCACGCCCCAATCGAGCTCCACACACATCCCTAGCAGTTAGAGTGTTTCACTGGGACTTGGGAGTACTGGGTTCTAGTCCCCACTCAGCCATGAAGCTCACTGGGTGACTTTGGGCTGGTCACTGACTCTCAGCCTAACCAAACTCACAGGGTTGCTGTGTGAATAAAATGGAGAGAAGAAGGACTATATAAGCAGCCTTGGGTACCTTGCAAAAGGAAAAAAAGGTGGGATATAAATGTAATAATAAAATAAATAATAAAATAAACATTGGATACAACCTATTGGATACAAACTATGGATCTTCCTCAGATGTGGGACAGGTGTGTAGCTCTTGCAAAAGTGAATGCAGGGCAATCATGCCTCTTGGTTTTTATTCCGGTATATTCATGTCATAGTGTCAAAGTAAATCTTGAAAATTTAATTGCAGTGCACCATAAAAGATCAGAGAGAGATGTGTGTGTGTGTGTGTGTGCGCGCGCGCGCACGTGTGTGCGTGCATGCGTGCGTGCGTGCATGTGTGTGTGGTGGAAGCCACCAATTAAAACAAAAACAATAAATCAAACCCAACTCAACAGTATAACATAACATAATATAAAGAAAAGAGTTGCTCAAAGAGTTGCACTGTCTACCAGTTGTTTGCCGAGCCGAATTCAAGGTGTTGCCATTGACCTTGAAAACCCTGTACGGCTCTGGTCCAGTTTATCTCAAGGAGCGCCTCCAGCAACATCACGTAGGCCGCTCAACAAGATCTGCCACGGACGGCCTTCCTTCTCCCTGTCCCATCAGCCAGAGAAACCAGGCTGGTGGGGACTAGGAGGAGGGCCTTTTCTGTGGCAGCCCCCAATTTATGGAACTCTCTCCCCAGTGACCTCCGCCATGCCCCTTCCTTGATTAGCTTCCGCCGTGCATTAAAAACGTGGCTTTTCAGGCGGGAATATGGGGTGGGTTAGGATTTTTAAGTTTTGTACTGTTTTTAATTGTGTTTTATACTGTGCGTGTGTGTCCCCCCCCCCTTCTTGTATTTTATTAGATTGTAATAAAAGTGGCTGGTTGTCTGGCCAGGTGGCCAGACATAAATATAATAAATAAATAAATAAATAAATAAATAAATAAAATCATGATTTCAGTACAGCCTTTTAAATATTCTTGGCTTCGAACTACACTCAAAATGTTCGAACCTTGGCTTCAACTGTCCTGATAGACATTCCAAGTAAATACAACAAGAACTTTTATGCTGACAGAGATAAAGCTTTCTTTCTTTCATTCTTGGGATTTTTAGTTGTTATTTTTTAATCTTTCTAGCTAAAGCTCTAACTGGATTTAAACTTCGGATCTATTGATTTTGACCGTCTTTCTTACTGTATGCCAAATTCTGATGTTCATGCTTTTTTTGTTTAGGGCAAAACCATTCCAAATCCATGTTTGTGACTTTGGAGCCAAAGCTGTATTTAAATTAAATGACTTTGAAAATGCCCCTCATGCTGAATCGTTGCTCTTAAGGCCCCGGACATGCCAGAGTATATGAGCAGATGCAGAATGTAATATGGATCATAACTTAATTGGTCCATTCCTTTGTTTTGCCAAGTTCATAATAAAAAAGTATGCAGTATCAGAAGTGCAGAGCCCACTGTGCTGAATTTACGTGGTTTTATTTAATGTATTTTAGTTCCCCTCAATGTTTTTAAGGATGTTTCCGCATTAACTGTGAATCTCACTTTCGGTGACATTTGGTCACAAGTCCACAACCTTAAATAAAACTTTAATGAGTACAACTTGCAAAAGATTAAAAGATCTCCCTGTTTGCCCAGTATGTCAAAGAACAGTCTAAATAGAATTAGCAATAAATGTAGAAGAGGAATAAATATAAATTAATTCAATTAACCAACCACCAACCCCAACCCTTTTGCTTTAACAGTCTCATGTTACGGGCTTTCCATGTTCAATCAAGCTCCAAAATACCAGGAAATTACAGCTCTTAGGGTGCAGTCTTATGGCCCTCTGACACTGTCTGGTGGGGCCATAGGAGAAGTCAGACTCCCGGCTGTGACCACAGAATTCCCTTCCGAGGTCGCAGTGAGGAGTCCATCCATGGAGCACCCTCCCCACCCACACCTCGTAGCCCGCATGGTTCTTTCCACACCGGCTGGGAACTGAAGCTGGAAGACCAACTTCGGTTCTGGTGTGTGTGTGTGTGTGTGTGTGTGTGAGGGTATTCCCAGGGGCAGGAAGGGGTGGAGCGAGGCACTGCCAGCTTTCAAGGAACCAGGTGGTGCCTCAGCTTCTCCTCCTCACGAGGAGAGGTAAAAGATTTAGATGGCTGGAATTGGCCATTGGGCAGCACGATCCAATGAGGCTGCCCATTACCCTCCAAACTTGGAGGATTATGGGCATCCCATTGAGGGTGTGAGGAGTGCGGCGGATAGGATATCTGCCACGCTCCCCTCACCCTCAAAAGATCTAGATGGCCAATTTCAGCCATCTAGATGTTTTACTCCTCACGAGGAAGAGGCTGAGACATCACCTGGATTCCTTGGAATCCGGTGGTGCCTTCCTCCTGGGAACTGAAGACAGTCTTCTGTGTTCAGTTCCCTGCCAGTGTGGTTCCCTGCCCAATCCCGTCAAGGTCGGA
Organism: Shinisaurus crocodilurus; assembly: GCA_021292165.1. Taxonomy (NCBI): domain Eukaryota; kingdom Metazoa; phylum Chordata; class Lepidosauria; order Squamata; family Shinisauridae; genus Shinisaurus; species Shinisaurus crocodilurus. The sequence continues at coordinate 20,756,092 of CM037878.1, read as the reverse complement.
GGGACATAGGATTCCTCCCTAAATGTTTTTGAGGGCGAGGGGAGCACAGTGGCAATCCTATCCGCTGCACTCCTCCCAGCCTCAATGGGATACCCGTAATCCTCCGGGTTCAGAGGGTTACGGGCATGCACATTGGATGGGGTTGTCCAGGGCTATGCTCTTAACAGATGTGTTATTTAGGCAATATGCATATGGTGTAGTCTTCTATTAGGGATGTTCGAACAGCGCGTCAATCTGATCACATGTCGCTCGATGAGTGACGCGCATGCGTGCCATCCACCTTGTGCTCTGTGCGACTTACCCGGCCACCGCTCGCCTCGCCTCGCCGCTGCCGGAGCTCAACCGGACATCCGGGTCCCAGGCACTACATAATTTACGTAAGTAGCATCGTAAAATGCCGTAAAAATGGCCGTGTTATGCAAATTGCTGCCGTTTTTATGACATTTTACAACGCTACTTACGTAAATTACATAGAGGCTGGGATCCGGATGTCCGGTCGAGCTCTGGCAGTGGCGAGGCAAGCGGCAGCAAGGTAAGTCGTTCCCCGAGCTTCCATCCCGCCCTTCGAGCCTATGCTGTGTGGTTAGTTCCAGCTTCACCATAACCTTGGAGCTGGATGGCTGTCAGTGACAGCATGGTGGACTCAAGTCCAAGATTTGCCTGTTTGCTGAATAGACACATAGAGGCCATGCATCTGAATCATGCAACTGAATCTAGAATCTAGCATTCCACGTTACCAGTACTCAACTGGTAACCAATACCATCCACACAGATTGATAGAGCCACTTACTAGACCTGTTTAGTGAATGAATTCTTGCATGCTAGATAAACAGAAAAAGTGGAATCTCAATAGGGATGGGAGCACCAGCAATTCTCAAGCATGCATAAATTATCAGAAAATCACTTTAAAGCTTGTTTTGGCTCACTCCCATTTTTGTTTTCAGCCAGTTGTTCTGCTTGTTTGAACGTGAAAAGTGTGTATGTTTGAACAGGGAAAGTATGTATTTCTGTGTGTGTTTTTCAAAAGTGAGCACTTTCCCTTCATTGAATATGTGTATTTTTTTTAAATGTGCAATTTAAAGTGTGTGTTCATTGTTTTTTAAATGTCTTTTTCAAGCATGATCACAAATTCAAGAATTTGTTGAAAAAGCACTCCTGCTCGCATTTGTGTTCACGATTGTGAACAGGGCACATGATTTGCAAAAAGAAACAAAATTGTCATGGTGCATCCCTAAATTCTCAAGCTCAGAGAAGGGAACAGGAAGCTGCCTTACGCTGATTCAAACCACTGGTCCATTAGCCCTGTATGACACTGACTGACTGACAGCGGTGCTCCGGGGTTTCTGGGAGGAATTTTTCCAGCCCTACCAGGAGATGCCAGGGATCGAACCTGGGACCTTCTGCATGGAAAGTGTGTGCTCTGCCACTGAGCCACACCCCTGGTCCAGTACTCTATCTGCTACACTTTCAATTGCAGTCAGCAAATGATGAACATGCATGTTTAAACCAACTCTTAATTATCCATCAGGTTTACAAAACTGCCCCATTTCTCAAGGGTCCAGCCTACACATCTTACTGTAAGGCTCAGAATGTAGATACATGAAAGGAATGATAGCATCACCATGCTATCCTGCTTGAAGATTGTAGATGCTGCATGTCCTATGTGCATCCACACCCACACACACACAAATCAGACTGAAAAGATTTACTCAGTATGCATAAAATATTTAAACCCATGCACTGATAAATTATGCAGTTTGGCATGTTGGATTGACACCTCTAGCTGTCTAGTAATTGGGAGCATGAGATAGGTTCAAAGACCTGGGAGTGTTCCATGTTCAATAACAAGCTAATGTTAATTAAAGAAACAGTTTGGTCCCTGCTTTTAATACACAGCCAGGGTTTCATATAGCAAAGAAAGCAGACTCAACAACCAAGACTGCTTACGCTTATTATTATATTTTCTTCTGATGTCTTGGCTAGGGTCCACTATAATGATGACATACTCCCCCCCCCACCTCACACATACTATTTCCCACCCCCACCCAAATGTCAAAGATTAAAACAGGGTGTTGGTTATCCTCCAGGTCTGAGCCATTAAAAAGTTCCTTTGGAATGACTTTGTAAATGGATTTTGTTTGCGCTAAGAACCGAACTACATGTTAAATAGGAAATCCTCCCAAATGTAATTTCCTTTTCGTAAAAGCAGCTACGTCCCCAAATATGGATAGGGATGTGTGCAGAGCTCGGCTGGGGGGGGGGTAGAAGTCCGGCAAACTTGCCGGACTTGACACACACACCCAGGCTCCACTCCCCCTACCTTTTCCCAGCTTGACTCGCGTTCTTGTAAGCCAAGCCAGGGAAAGCAACTTCCGGGTTCCGGTGCTACATAGTTTACGTAGAAAATGGCCAAATTTGTGCAAATTACTGGCCATATTTGCACAAATTTGACCATTTTCTACATAAACAACTTAGAGCCAGGGACCCGGAAGTCCAGCGAGTGCCTCAGCTGGTTATTGCGCTCGCCTCAGCTCGCGTGCTGCGAGTTGAGGGCCGGGCGGGTCGCCCATCCCTATATGGGGGGGGGGTGGAGTGCCATGCCCTCCCTGGAGGAATCCTCTTCAAAGGATGATTTGAAACCTTCAGAGGCAAATGTCCCTAGGGAACAGGTCATCTGGGGAACCCCAGAGAGCTGGATTGGGACCTCATAAGGGCACCAGGTGATGACCCTTCTTATTTTCCCAGGTATTTTAGTCTTTGGGCTTCTGTTTCTTTTAAATCTGTTCCTGTATTTTAAATCTTTGCACTGCTGTTAGGTTTCATTTCTTTGTTTGCTTTGTTTTTATTTTATACTGTAGTTTTGAACTTTAAACTTTTATATTGCATCTTATCATATTGTATTTTATGGTTATAATTGTTGTGAACCACCCAGAGAGCTTTGGCTACTGGGCAGTATAGAAATATAATAAATAAGATACAAAGCACTGGATCTGGTAGAACAATGTTGTTCTAGCACTGGCTATAAATGAACTGAGGGCCTATATAGCCAGAGTTTCCTGAGCCCCACCCAGGGCTCAGCTGTAGTTCATTATAGCCCTTTGGCAAAAGTTGTACTCATGAGGAGGGCCTTACTCATGTGGAGCCCTTTCCTCTTGAGGAGTCCTCCTTTGTAATTGAGCACTCCTTCTCCAAAGAGCCCTGCTGGCCTGCCTCTTGAGGCAAAAATGCTCTTGGGGGCTAAGGGCTTGCACTACCTCAGAGGTGGAGTCAGCCACCACTTGTGGGGATGACCATCTCCCATGAGTGCCCAGGATCCTCCTGCTGTTCTGACAGGGGCTGTTCTGGGGTGGTCTTCATCTCTGGGAAATCTAGCCCCTCTAGGGATGTGTGAATCAGCAAAACTCAAGCTCACTGAAGTTCTCCAAATTTCATTTCATCTTGAAGTTTGTTCTGACTGTCGTCCGTATCAGATTGCTAGCTTTGGTGCTTGTTTTTTTCACATGAAAATCCATGCATATTTTCATTCACATTGTTCGAAATGTACGCATCAATTGTGCGCGCCTTTGGAATGTATGCATTCTTCTCCTATTGATTAAAACGTATTTGTGTGCATTTTTCAAAAGCACACATTTTTTTCATGTACATTTTTCAAATGTACGCCTACTGTTGAATGCAATTTTTCTGGTCTGCAAATCGCATTGCAAGCTCGGAAATGTATGGACTTCAACCGAAAATTGCATCTGAGTCTGTATTCAGTCCGGAAGGTGTGAACTGGGTAAATCCTGATCAACATTGAACTGAAACAAATTTCTCATACATCCCTATAAGAGGATTCCTCCAGTGTGGACATGGCAGTATTGTGTAGTGTGACCTTAGTCAGGGCCTGTCTAAACACCTTAGCTTTAAACCTCCTAAAGTTAGTCATGCCCAGGTCCCATCAGAAGCAAATTACACACACACACACACACACACACACACACACCAAGTTTAGGTAATCTGGGGTGTTTTGTTTGCTCTTAAGACAGACAGACACACACACACACTCTCTCCATGGTAGCATATCACTTGACATGCTTTGGTGATTTATTTATTAATTTGCATTTATAGGCCACCTCATCACAAAGGCTAGGGGCATGTGACAAGAAAACAACAAACCAAACCAAAAGAACCAGCAGCAGGGCATAATGTAATCAAATTACACACCTCTGAAGTTTCCTAAGCTTTGCCTGACATAGGAGGCTCAGGCTGCCTTATACCAAGTCATTCCATTGGTCCATCTAACCCAGTATTGTCTACACTGATTGGCAGCAGCTCTTCAGGGTTTCAGACAGGAGTCTTTCCCTACCCTATCTGGAGGTGCCAGGGATTGAAAATGTGACCTTTTGTGTACAAAGCCTATGTGCTACCACTAAACTACAGCCCTCTCCACTGAACCCAGAGACACTAAGGCCACCGAAGATAATCAAGTCTTATAATACTTCCAGAAAGAGCTCGGACATGGACATGGTAGGTCTGAAATAAGAAATAGTTTTTCAATTGGTGCAAGGGGAGGGAATCCACAAAACTGCATCTTTTCGTGCCCGTTCTTTCTGGAAAATGGTATCAGAAAGAGGGTACCCCCTGCAGATGGCAGAGATGTTAACTGGCCACCAGGGAGGAGATGGTCTCTAAGGTATGTTGGGCCTGAGCTTTTTAGGTTATTCATTTGGAGCTCTTTGCTTTTGTAACTGGTGTAAAGTAGTGACGAAGAGCTTGAGTGGTGAGATGGATGCCACTTCAGAAACTTGACTCAGCTCTGATCCCAATTCAGTGTTTTCCCATGTTTAATGCAGCAAATGCCTGTGACGTAGGATCTCCCAGAATAAACATCATGGGTACACAATTGTGACTGCTAGAGTCACAAATAATAGAATTATATTACCGCATTTTTCCGTGTATAAGACGCCCCCATGTATAAGATGCCCCCCACTGGGCAGTTTCGCAACTGCGCGGTTCTCTCCTCGGCTTACTTCTGTGTATAAGACGACCCTCAATTTTTAGTCTAATGATTTTAGGAAAAAGTATAGTCTTATACATGGAAAAATACTGTAACTCCTTGTTTGTAAAAAATAAATAAATAGTGCTCAAGCCAGATAGAACAGTGATGGCGAACCTTTTTGAGCCCGAGTGCCCAAACTGCAACACAAAACCAACTTATTTATTTCAAAGTGCCAACACTGCAATTAAACCTGAATACCGAGGTTTTAGTTTTAGAAAAACAACTCATACAGTTGTCCGAACTAATTAACCTCTTTTGTCTTAAAAGAAAAACACAATAACAGAGCTTTCAATGATACAAACAGGTTTTTGTTGGAAAAATAATCAACTCAATAAATTATTAGAATACTACATTGTACACATAGCCAACTCAATAAATTATTAGAATACTACATTGTACACATAGCCTGAAGGGAATTTATACAAACTTTTTAAATATTTAGGCACATGTATTTTTGGATAAGGGATTCTCAACTTGTAATATGATTATATGCCAGACTGAAATTGTATGGGGCAAGCTTTACCCCGGGTCCTTTCCCTGCTTCTACAGGTGTCGGATTAGTAAAAATAAAAGTCAAGCTGTACTGGGATGAGCAAGATAAACAAGAAAACTAAACGTGCTTAACACATTTTAAACACTTTATGCCTTGGACTGCAAACACTGCATTAGGTAAAAGTTTGCATTGGGCATGCTTTTGCACAATTAATGTGATTTTTGCTATTGCATGCATGCTGATAATTTGTCAAACCTTGGCTCATACTCCGTTAGTTTGAGAGCAACACATGCAGCACTCAGGTCAACTGTTAGGGCTTTACATCCAAGCCATGCTCTGTGCATCATTCTTCAAAATCTTTTAAATGTGATAACAATGTAGAAAAGAATTCTGTAACAGGAATTCTAGAATAAAATCATTCTGTTCCACACTGTGAGAAAGAACAAAATCATTAGTGTTTTGCAGAAGGGGACAGTCTTTTCGCGATCTGGTGACCAATGGCTCGAGTGCCCACAGAGAGGTCCCTGCATGCCAGCTGTGGCACCCGTGCCATAGGTTCGCCATCACTGGGATAGAACTTCAAATTAAGCAGCTCAGTTCCTAACTGAAGGCAATTTAATAAGCAGTGCAACTCCTGAATACCAACCTAGGGTGCCGTTCACTAACAGTTTCCCATCATTACCCTGGGAAAGCTGAATTCTGGTGTTTCCACATTCATTTACTTTTCTGAAATAAGTAGCTAATGGAGCTTTAAATCCTAATCATACTGAGGTTACAGGTCATACTGAGATCTTTACGTGGAAATCGAATGTATGTGCCTTGTTTTGGGCTTTTTGAAAATCATTCCATTCTTAAGTGTCTGCACATTTCCAAGTCCAGTTAGATCTAAATTTATTTACACACTGAATATACTTAGCACTAAGGCAGTGGGGAAGTAATCAGACAAGTTGATATTTTTTTAAAGTAAAACTGTCAGTCTGGAGAAGAATGATAAGGTATGGAATAATCTTGAGTGAAGGAAGAAAACTTGACGTGGTTGGATCTGACATGATAGAGAAAATATGAGGTGGAGACACTGACTTAGTGCAATGGAAATAATCATCGAAGTGTGAGCATATAAAATTGTATGTAGCACCCTAGGTTGGTATCCAGGAATTGCACTGCTTATTAAATTGCCTTCAGTTAGGAACTGAGCTGCTTAATTTGAAGTGCTATCCGCCTTAAGCGCCATTTGGGGGGGGGGGGTAGAAAGCTGGGCTATGAATAAAATAAATAAATAAATAAATAAATGGTGCCATACTGTCTAAAGTTAGGACTAGGAGAGTTGAGCTGAAATCCATTGTGATCGTTTGAGCTGGGCCATACCATTTCAGATTCATGGTGGAGGAGTAGGGATGTCTGAGGAATCGTTTTGGGGGGTGGAAACCTGTGGGTCTTCTCAGTTTGGCCCCCTGGATTCCAGTTTGCATTCTGGCGCTGAGTTATGACAGTGCAAGTAGAGCCAGCTCACGGGCTTCCATCTGTAAGACGAACCGTGATTTGTGTATTTTTTTTTAACCACCAATGGAATTTGTGCAAACTGGCGCCTGGAAAGCACGTGGCTTTAACATGACTTGTGCGATTTGCACAAATCTCACTAGAACCATGTGCTTTTCAGGTGCTGTTTGACATCTGATAGTATCTGGGAGTGTTCTCCCAAACCTCAATGACCCTTCTTGAGGTGCACTAATCAGTGGTGTTTCTGCCAATGTATGTAAGGAACTCAGGATACTTCATCTGTTGCTCACAGTAGTGATGTGTATAGTAAGCTCTTCCCCCCAAATAACCCCCTGTTGACAGACACTTGATAACCAGATGCTCCATACCTATCCCTCAGCATCTTTACCACCCCATTTTTCTTTTTACACTCATTTGTACCATTTCTAGGGAGACCTCGCCTTTCATTCAATGTACAGTCTCCTAGTCCCACACTTGAAAAACAATGATTGGATTGATCCATCTGCAGCCCAAGCCATAGTCATTCGCATTGCATGTGCCACTTGTGCTTACTGCTTTATCTTCCACCTTTTCAATTCCTACTTTGCTCGATTCGTAGAGTGTACAATATGTTGGGGTTATGGGGAATAAAACCACACCAACTACACACACCATCAATTTGGAAAGATTTCCCCTTGTACCAAAGAAATAACACCGAATAAGCAATTCATAAAGAGGTCCCAGTTCGAGTTTGCATCAATTCAAAAAGGCCCACTGAAGCCAACTGGAGCTTTGCCTGCAACAGAGCTGCAGGTCGGGGCTTTTGAACAAGCGTGCCTTTGTTGTAGATAATTAAGCAATACTCTTAACACAGGAGAGCTCATTTAAATTCCCTTTCCTTTCCTTCCGACAATAGACTCATTCACAACATCCTTAATGTTTCTGTATGACCCTTATGGGTTGATCTGCCTTTCCCCTCTCTCTGCTCTCCTGCCAACATATTTTTGTCCACTAGAAAGTTCTGAAAGCCTGAATGTTTCACTGATTCATTATAGACAGTGTAGGTTGATCTGGTTCAACCACTACCCTCAGGTGGGGAGGTTTTGTCTTGGGTAGGGATGGAGTATGGATGGGTGTATTTGTCATGCTCAATCTTTTTTACATTCTTGTTCTGCCAATCTCCTTCTGACTTGGGTCCACAATGGATTGCGAACCTTTTTCTCGCCGCACAGAAATGCGGCGAGAAAAATGCGGCGAGCATAATAAATACTCCTCCAGGAAGTTAAAGCCAAACATCTTTATTGCAAAGCTGAGCATGAAATACAACAATGCTGTGCCTTCCTCCAAGTTCCCTGGTGGAAATCCCACCCCTTAGCTGCACAGTCACTGTATTATTTCCAACCAACCCTGCTAGTTCCAGCAGCTCTCCGCCTGGGTATCAGCTTTCAGCGTTGGGGCTTCTGCAGGGCTCTCTGAACAGCTTCCTCTGCTCCCCCTTGCTCCTTCTGATTCTTCAGCACTCTACCACTACACACACAACCAACCACTACCAACCAACCAACCAACCACCACCACACCTTAGTCTGCATTTGCTAGTCTTATATACTTTTCAAGCACCCAACTCCATGGGCTGCATACCTCATGCTTAATTGGTAGCACCTGGGCTGTTGTGCAGTGTCATTCCTCTGGCCTGCAGCCAGGTCACATGCCAGCAAGTTGCTGAAGATTGCATCAGCCTGGCTAGCAGCCAACTCACAATTTAAGCACGGTCATGTCTTGCTATTCCAGAGCAAAATACAGGGTATAATACCATACAGAGCATAATACAGAGCATAGTATCATACAAAGCATAATACAGGGCATTGAAGCAGGACTGTTGTGCAACACTGCACTCCTCGCCATCTTCTGCAACTCCGATTACACCTAGTAAAGACCTATTTTATTTTCCCAGGCTGTTTAACCCTTGAGTTTTTTAAAAGATCTGTTAGTGCATGTTTAGATCTTTGCTGCACTGCTGTTGGCTTTTATCTTGGTTATCACGTTGGTTTTATTTTACTTGAAATGTATAGTTTTATATTATGTTTTTACTATGTTATTGTATGTTATGGTTTGGGGCTTTGTCTTATAAATTGTCCAGAGAGCTTTGGCTAGTGGGTTGTGTAGAAATGTAATAAATAAAGAAAGAAATAAAAAAGTAGGACACCTGGCCACCCTAACCCTGGCACCCTGGAGAAAGATAATTCCCAGGGCTTTTGGGTCTGGGATGCTTCTGCTGCAGCACTTTAGATACCAAGGTGGAGGTAGGCCTCGCGTAGAGGCCGCCTGAGAGGACGTGCTAATGTTTTCCCTCCACTGCCACCAGGTAAGTTTGGGTGAAGTAAGGGTATGGCAGGGCAGGGAAGGGGATGGACTTGCATGGGTGGCAGGGTTGAACCTCAGTCCAAGCCAGGCCTGTATCTGGTAGAGTATGGGGTCAGCTAGTATTGGGGTGAGGCTTTCCAAACTCACCCAGTTCCAAATGTGCGTTGGGAGAGCCTTCAAACCAGCTTTCCTTCAACTGCATTCTACAAGTCTAGGAAGGGATGTACCACATGTCACTTCTGCACATCAGAATCGGATCTACACAAGCTGGTTGCACCTTATACTTCGACAACGGCTGCGTTAGAACAATGTTCCCTTTCTGAATTCTGCACAGCCGGTGGTTGAGTACTATGACGATAGTTGGTATATTAACAGAAATTGTAGCGAGAGATGAACTCCATCTGGTGGCAACAGTTTATTTACAAAAAAGAGGGGGAAATAACCAAAGGATTAATAATATCTAGAGGCAGATATAAAAGCCTGCCACTGACTGTTGAATTAACAAGGTAATGTGTCTATTCAGAAATTAAATTGCTACCCTTAAGGTGTTTTTGTTATTGCATTTTTTTCTATATTTTCTTTTTCGTTTTGAGAGAGAGCAGGTCTTTTGTTGCTAGGAATAATATTCTTTACAATAAAAATAAATGATGCTTAAACATCTGGTTAAACCTCTTCCCTCTCATCCATGGAAATAAAAAGAATTATTTTTCACCTCAAACATTTCATTATTCCTAGCATCCATTTGTTTCCTTTATCATCCCCCCCCCAAAAAAAAACCCAAAACCAAAATCCTTCTGGTTATTTTCTCCAAAATATGAGCAGCAATAGCAGCAATAAACAGTTGTCTAGCTATGAGACAAAAGAAGTCCACTTGAATGGATAAACCAGCCGTGTAGCTGTGCACTTGCTTAGAGTTTGCCCTCAGACATCTTCTGAGTCAGGGCTGTCCCTACCATTAGGCCGAGCGGAGCAGGTGTCCTAGGATGCTGGTTTTGGATGTTGTAAATGGGAAGCAAATGGTTAGTTGATCGTTGTCGTTTTACTGTTGAGGGAGGGGGAGAGGCACTTGTGGAATTTTCTGCCTCAGGTGCCAGCCTTGGGTAGTGTGCTCCTTGACTTGGGGGAAGGGGAGGTCCCATCTGCTACTGCTCCACCTCAGCTGGGGATGGGAGAATCACAAAGCTCAACCTTGTTGAGGCTCTCCAACTTTCACCTCAAAGCTCGGTTTGCCTCGTTTCCGTTCCCAGTGGTGAGCCTTTATTGTTGCCGTTCGAATGGGGAAAGTGCACATTTTTAGAAAGTGTGCACACAGCAACGAACGCTCCCCTTCCCTTGACTAAAATGTAAAAATGCACATTTTTAAAGTGCACATTTTCCTGACGTGTGCATTTTTCGAACATGAATGCAAGCTCAGGGGTATGCGAGCATTTCCCAGGAAATGTGTTTGCATTTTGGGGTGCAAATGGGGCACATTCTTGTCCCAAATGAATCAAAAGACATCTCTTGTACATTTTCGCCTCAGGCAGCAAACTGTCTTGAGTGCCGACCCTGTCGCTTAAGAAACACGAGAAGGCCTGGAACAAGTGGAAGGATCCTATGGTGGGACTCTTCTTCATGCCAGTATCACCCCACCCACCCAGAAACTAGCAGCCTAAAGCAAAATTCAAAGCAAGTTTGAAGGTTCTTCCTCAGGCAAAACTCCTGAGGAATTTCGTGGGCAGGCAGAAGGTTCTGATAACTCAAGCAAAATGTTTGGTTTCCCCACGTCTTCATTATTAGCCCATTAAGCTGGGACAACAAGTAACAATCACCTCTGGATATCATTCTCCAACCTCATCTATATTTTCCCCTTGCTACTTCAGTCAGGATTAGAGAGATGCCACCGAATTTTGTAATTAGCCAGCTCATTGGTTGAACTTTGCTCCTTCATAAGATTTACTTTTAACGAGCCTAGACCAGCATTTTACAAATTTGGTATTATTAAGTTCGTAATAGATTGTGAGCTTCTGAGCATGCACAGCCTGTATCTATACAACACAGATTCTGTAGCTGCACTGAGTAGGTTGAATTAACCCTTTTCTTGCTTACGGTAAACTGCAATGATGTCGTCACTTTATCCCACAACCGATCACATCAGCACACCCTCTCTCTTACTCTCATTGGATTGGATTTGGGTCATCATTGTTCATATAGTACTTTCTTTTATTTTGCACGTTAAATGAACGTGCATTTTTCTTATTGCTGCTGGTGGCTGGGGTGTTTCTGGAATAGACCATGGAAAAACAACCAATCAGGAAGGGAGTACGTAACATGGTGATGCATGATGTCACGACACACTGTGCATTTCCAGACTACAGCTCCCTAGATGCACTTTGATACTGTGCATACACAAAAACTCGTTTATGCGGAAAGAGAGTTCGTTTTAAGGGAGAACTCTCATCTGAGCTTACAACATGGGTGAGTTCATTGTTATCCAAAGAAATAAGGAATTAACTTGGGGTAAGTTTGCCGATCACTAGTCAGGCTATTAAATTACAGCTGGTCTCCACCAGTAGGCAACCCTGACAAGTCTGTATTGTCTAAATGTATTGTCTCTTCCCGCCATGAACCTTGCAGTCACTCCTGAGGTTAGGGAGGTATAAGCCTAAACACTTTCCCAACTGCACCCCTTCATTTTAATTGTCATGTTTATATTCCACCTTTCCTCCCCAAGGAGTTCAGGATAGTATACATGGATGGATTTACCCCCATTTTTATCCTCACAACAACCCTGTGAGGTAGGGTAGGCTGAGGAGAGTGAGTGCGTATGACTGATCCAATCTCATCCAGTTACTTTATGGCCCATGCTGGGATTTAAACTCAAGACACCCCACTCTAGGCCCAACATACTAACCACTACTACACCAGGGATGGGCAACTTCAGCTGGTCCAAGAGCCAATTTGAACCCCGTCCCTGGTCGTCTCACCATTGCTGTTTTTTGGTGGTGGCAGCAGCAGAACAATTTGGTGCAGCAGTGGCCTTAAAAGGCTAAACTGAGCATGAACCTAAATTTGGCCATCTTAGGCCACCGTCATGGTTTGCTGTCAAATCTTTGCAGCAAACTGCCAATTCATTTGCCACTACCGCCACCACGGCAGCAAATTTGGGGGTGACAGGAGGTGCCCTTGAGACCAGGGAAGGCGCATGCAGCCCTCAGCCCCCGTGTTGCCCGTCCTTGCACTACGCCATACTGACTCACTCTGACCACACTCTTAGGATTACGGGCTTTTCTACATGAGGCATTTATTCATTGAGCGCTCGTGATCCCCCCTCCCTCATGGAAGTTTGTGGGGCCTTTTCACAACGTTGTCATCCTCCCAGGGCCTCTCCTGTGTTTTCCAGCCATTTTCACAGCTTTTTCTTTTTTTTTAGAGGGGGGAAAATCAGCTATTATTATTTTTCACCCTAGGAAGCACTACAGAGGCCTAGTGTAATTTCGCAATTCCCCTCTATACCACAACACCACCTTGTGTTGTGTAATGGAACAGATAGGAACATATAGAAAAGCAGAGCGGAAATCCCCCAGGGGTGGGAACAACCTTGCATAAATGGACTCTCTTCCTCCTGCAAAGAAAATAGAAGAAGACGCCTTGGTAAAGCACTGGGTTATATGCCTCATGTAGAGAAACCCTACAGCAATGAGTAGATGGAGTGTTTTTAGCTCTGGTTGGCAGTTCATCTGGGGGAAGGCAACTCTGACCACAAATCATTCAGTGTAATCACATGTGAGAAGCCACACAATGTAAGTAACCATCCAAAGTGATAATGAGCATAGAGCCGTGTGTTGTACCAACAGGAAAACGAAAGGGGCCATCACCCCTATTCCAGGCAGCAGTATTAGCAGCACCAGCACAAATGCCTTTTTCAGTGGTCTTCATCACCTAGGCAGACCAAGGCTGCTTGAAGAATGCTTTCATAAATATAGTGACATGGTCCTGATATTGAACTCAGCAAGACAATTCCAGGCAGAACTCTACGCTTATGGATTTCGCCACTTGCTTGCTGAAGAAAGTGGTATTCTCTTCACCCATAAGAAGGGAAATTTCATCTGAATAACTCCTCTCCCCCCCAACCAAACGTTTCTGACAAATTACTCCGGCTATCCTTGGGTCCTCTGTGTGCAAATCTTGTGTTCTGCCCTCCATCTTTAAATTCAAGGTAGACCATATTTCTTTCAAAAGTAGCATAGTTGCAGCCAAACAAATTACTTTTAAAAAAACCCAACCCAACCCAACCAACCCCCCCTCACACACCTCATTAAATGCTACTAGACTGCCAGTTTGTTCCTTTAGCTGTGGCTTCTTCTCAGCGCAATTTCTGCTGCAAATGAGGTGAGGGATCTGAAAGCTTCAGCAAATTGCGCATACTCTAATTCCAGAATTAGTTCTAGAAAGTCTCCTAGAGAAACAGGAATTCAATAGGAGTGGAATGCAGGGGAGAGCATGCCCCCAGAATGATAAAGAGGATATCTAACCCAAGCTTAATTAGGAATATTGTTTTGTTTCTCCAATTTTGATTTTGTTAGTTGCCTTGGGCAGTAGAATGGAAAGAATGGGATCTAAATAAATAAGCACGCAATTCATGTTTCTGTGCTTTAATAGTAAGCTTTCCAAAAGTCCTTCATATGGAAATCATTGAGTATGTTACAGAATAAGAAACCTGAGACCTGCAGGCCTCTTCACTCCAATTGCATTTCTCTTCCTAGACACCAATTTGGAAATATTTGCTATGGCCTTAAGGAAATAAAAAAAATATATATCGAACTACAGTTCATTTGTCCATCTGTATCTCAGAAGGCTTTTATAAGTTGACTTCCAATTTGTTCCTGGAGTGCCTTTTGTTGTTTCTCAAATTAACACTTCCATTCATTTCAACTACCCAGGGAATGTATATATTGTACAATAAAGTATTAGAGCAAGAGTCAAAGAATACCAAAGTCCGCAGCTATGAACCTCTGAAATAAAAACAAAAAACAGTTGACACAGTCTTGGATCACTACCTACGTGGCACTTTCTATGCCTGAATCCCAATCTTGAAAAATTGGGACGCAGAACTCAGTCCACTGTTGAATTGCCATTTTGACGTTTTCTTTCATTCGTTTGTCACAATTGTGGCCCTTCCCCAGGAGAGCTCCTCCTCGTGAGAATTCCTCACATCCATCCTTGGAAGCAGCATCTCCAAATGGGAGCCCGATTACTACCCTCCTGGCATCTTCCTCCTGGCATCGGTGAAGGCTTCAAACCAAGAAGCCACAGCTAGAATTCAACCTTGACTTTCACAAAGGAATTTTCCTTTTTTTTCTGTGCCTTGTCCTATCTCATCAAACTCAACCCAAAGGTGATGCTGCTTTAGGTCCACTGTCTACTTGGCTGGATCACATGTTGTCTCATTGTGCCAGCTCTCAGGCACTTGTGTTAGGTGACTGAGGTATTTAGTTTCTTTATTACACTTTTATCCCATCCTTCTTCCACCATGTTTCCCTCCCCTCATTTTTTTTAATTTGCACAACAGTACTATAAGGTAATCTAGTCTGAGAGAGAGAGAGAGAGAGAGAGAGAGAGAGAGACTACCCCAAGGTCACCCGGTCCTAGTTCAGCACTCTAACCACTATACTGTGACTCTATGATTACATTATAAGACTGAGTAGATAAAGGGTGTCTTCAAAAATATACTTATGAGAATGCACGTCTGTGGGTTTTATGATTGATTGATTGATTGATTTTGTACTTGTATCCTGCTTAATATAATAAAATCTCTAAGCAGTTAAACAAGCATATCTTTAAAATGATACTTTCCAGTAAAATACCTGATACGTGGTGGCTTTTACTAGAAAGAAGTTCTCCTGTGATATCCTGGAGCCTAGCACTATCACGGAGACACTCTTTGTAGTGAAAATGCAGAGATGGGTATCAGGGCCGGCGCTACCGCTAGGCAGACCCAGGCGGCTGCCTAGGGCGCGTGGTGGAAGAGGGCGCAGCGTTTCTGCGCCCCTTCCTCGCCTCCGGCGCGCTCCTGCCCCGCCTGCCGCCTCCGCCGCGCCTCCCCGCCCGCCTGCCAGCTGCTGCTGCCGCCGCTGCACCTCCCCCCCACGCGCGCCCCCGCCCGCCAGCCACCTACCTACCTTCCCGTCGTTTCTGGAGCCCCGCCGGCGTTGTTTTGGCGGGAGGAGGAACCAGGGCAACAGGGCTTAAACAGCCCTGTTGCCCTGGTTTCCCCGGCAAAAAAAAAAAAAGTGTGGGGGTCCCGTCGCGTCGGAGGAGGCGGAGGTGGCAGCAGCAGCAGCAGCCAGCAGCGGGGGCGGGGGGAAGGTAGGTGGTGGTGGGGCGGCGGCGGCGCGGGGGGGTGTTGCAGAGCAGGGCTGCTTTGCTCCGGAGCCCCCCCATGGCACGAGAGGGGGGGCGCTAAATATAATTTGGCCTAGGGCGCCAAACAGCCCTGCACCGTTCCTGATGTGTATTACACATTGCAACTGGGGTAGGGCTACATGATTTGGAGGCCATTTCTCTAGGACACTCCATGTGAGAAATAACACGTGCAACAGTTTTGTTCTTCCCCTTCCTCATTGAGCTGTGGCACACAGGTAAAACACCATGCAAAAAGAGCCTTGGCACAACCGTGTCTAAAATCACATCAAGTTTGTGCACGCACTCCACAAATCGAATCTTGATACAATCATGCATGTGATCAGATCAAAGTTACTTTGGGGCATGTTTTATCAATGTGTGTGTGCATGCTTGTAATGTAGAGGGGCAGAAAAGAAAAACAAAAACAAATGGAAAGCTGTAGCAAACTACACACAAATGGTCCCCTGTGTAAAATTTGGAAATTAAAATCAACAACAATAGAACAATGGAGAATTCCTAATATAGCAAGTTCTACTTTGGAAACAGGACAAAGTAATTATGGAACTACAAAAATCCAAGGAAGAATTTGGAGAATCTTTGGAACATCCCTAATTACTACACAGCTAGTGATGTCACTGAAATGCAAAATTAGTTGGCTCTTAAGTCGAATCTGGTATGTTTATAATTCTTAAATGCATAACGAGCCCTGATTGCATTCCATATTGATTATGAGTTAATTTATATTTTCTGCATATGTGCATTCTGTATGTCTAAGCATCTAAACTTTTCCATCTTTGACATGCTCAGATGTTGACTGCTGTAACTCTTTACTTTCTGACGGAAATGAAAAAGTCCTGTGTGCAATACATATGTACACGTAATGATTTCACTTTAACCATTTGGCTGCCTCCTCAACAGTGTAAAGAGCATCAACATTTGCAACATGCAAACTCCTGCGATGCCAAGCAGGCAATTTTGTTGATGAGTCAGCTGTACCACAGCTACTGTCTCAACCCATGGCTCCACCTGTATGTTAATCTACTAATACACCACTGTGAGCAAAGCACAGGTGAAAACAGTCAATCAGAGAACAATGCATCATGACACATTACATCATGACATGCAGGGTGGAAAAGAGCACCATATTATGCACATCACTTTCCCAGGGCACACTTCAGTGATAACCCAAAGCAACTCATAATAACAGAACTTTCATCTGAATTTATGATGATGTAATTTGGTGAGCAAATTCAGACTGGGCTAGGAGAATCGTCATTACTCATATAACAGAGCTGGAGATCTTGCCCCAGGACTGCTCTGTTCAACAACAGCTAACTGTTTCTTATTTCATCAAGTTCTACCCTAAAACAAGGATCAACCCTCTCCAGCTCTTTCAGAGTGTAACTAGTTGCAAATCCTTGATGAAAAACATTACACCTGTACTGTATAAGAAATCAAGTGTAAAAGGTCACCAATGTCCCCTCAAGAGACAACAGCAGTGCCTTGGTTTGCTGCCATTTGCCAATTTGTAGCAAAATTGTTCAATCTTATTCGTGCCCTTCTTTCAGGGTTCCTCTGTTTCTGACAGCCTAGTGGTACAGATTTAAAAGCATTGAAAAAATAAAATAAAATAAAGAAACTTGCTGGAACAAATGAATGTGTATGTATGCCTAGCAGGACAGCCTAATTCCCCCCTCCTTCTTTAACCTCCCCCCACAACCAATCTAGGGGCTAACAACAGCTGAAAACCATTACAGCCCCTTTTCCGCCTGGCTTTGTTGAATGACACTGAGTGCCGAGTGATTCCCAGCTCAAGAAGAGCACCACGGCAGCTGTGTCTCCTGGGGTTCATGCTTCATCTAGCAGAAGACAGGCTGAACTATAGCTAGACATGTCCAAGGGTAAGGAAAGCAGGTTGTGTTCCAAACATCTTGTTTGCTATGCTGTCATCAGGAGTTGCTTGGAGCTCTTGCAACATTTCCTGCCATCAGCCACTCAGATGCTAGAATAACAAATACAGATTAAACAGTTGTCCAGTTCTTCCCAGTCACAGATTACCCAAGCATCAATTCTTTCTGCTCTATCCAGGACAAGGAAAAGACTGTGACGTTTTATATTTATTTTGGGTGTGATTGCACTTTCTTTCTCAAACATCAGTAATTTACTCCACTAGTAACTTTACAATAAAATACTAGGGACTGGAGAGAATCGTGATCCTCAAGCTCGTCAATATTCTCCAATTTCCACCTTGAAGCTTGGTTCACCTTGTTCCGATTCCTGAATGTGAGCTTTTTGCTTTTCTTTTTTTCAAACCAGAAGAAGTGTTTTGTTGCACATTTTTTTTAAAGCACACACCGAAATATGTGCTTTCCCCTCACTGACTAAAGGCACGATCCTATGCATTTAGGGAATGGGGAATGTTAGCTGGGGAATACTGGGACCTGTAGGACTTTTTTCTGTCTGAACATGCATAGGATTGTGCCCTAAAGTGTAAAAGTGCACAGCTTTTAAAGCATGCACTTTTTAAAGTGCACACTTTTCCATAATCTGCATTTTTCAAACCAACATCGCAAGCTTGGGAATTTGCGTGCTTTCCCTTCAAAATGTGCTGACATTCATGTTCACTTTCAGAGGTGCAAACAGGGCAAGTTCTAGTCACAAATGAAATTCTTGTACATCTCTCTGCCAACACAGTGGAGAATAAACTGAGCAGCATGTACAGTTCTGAATTGACATACTTTACTGCTGAAGTCAACAACTATCCCTTGGGAATATAGATACAAACACGTGCAAACTAACTTACATATAATTAAATAGAGCCAGTGTGACGTAGTGGTTAGTGTGTTGGACTGGTACTCAGGAGATCCGGGTTCTAGTCCCCGCTCAGCCATGAAACTCACTGGGTGACTTTGGGCCAGTCACTGACTCTCAGCCTAACCTACCTCACAGCAGGGTTGTTGTGAGGATAAAATAGAGAGGAGGAGGATTATGTAAGCCGCCTTGGGTTCCTTGCAAGAGGAAAAAAGGCGGGATATAAATATAATAAACTAGCTGTTGCCCGTGGCTTCGCTTGCGTGGATTTTAGGATTTGGTATAATTGTTTTTAAAAGAAACATGTATAGAAAAGATGCAGCATCTCTGACTGAAAGTTTAACGTTTAGTCTGGGTGCCGGCCCGGCAGCAGAAATCTTTTATGACAGAAATATCTGTTCTTAAAGAAAAATCAGGTTAATCCTGAGAGTCTACAGGTGATAAAGAGTGAACATGCCAAGTTTGGGGTACATCCGTCTAAACGTGATGGAGCCTATGCGACGATGTCCCCCATACAACAGCCAGTCAGTCATTTAAAAAGGTTCCCTTCCTTTTCACCCCATCATTTAAAAAGTTTCCCTCCCTTTCCACCCCCTCAGGGAACATTCTAAATGGCCTAGGGGAGATTTGCATACCCAGCCCTATTGGCCCCTGCAGGAATTCATACGAACATTCTAAGTGTTGTATGGGCTATTTGCATAACTGCTGCTATTGGCTCCTGCAGCAATTATGAGGTGAGGCCTATTTGCAGAGCTGCAGATATGAGAGTGGGGTGATTTTGCCCCCTTTTTTCACCCCCTTAGGGACGGAATTTCCCCAAATCCTTCCTTAGTGGTGGTCTACATCATAAAAGCAATGTCCCTTCAAAATTTCACGTTCCTAGATTAAACGGTTTGAGCTGGGCGTTGATGGGTCAGTCAATCAGTCAGTCAGCCAGGACACCTTCATATATATATATATATATATATATATATACACTCTGCTTTTTCTGAGGAATCTTGTGCAGGCCACATGCTGAAGCTAAACAGGTATGAGAGCCGGGTCATTGCTTGGATGGGGGTGACTGCCTGCCCTGCCCACATCTGTTCTCCTGCATTGAGCAGGGGGTTGGACTCGATGGCCTTATAGGCCCCTTCCAACTCTACAGTATTCTGCGATTCTAAGTACAATATCTCAGGAGGGTTCCATATGTAGTGAGCTGTAATAGTGTGACCTTTTGGCGATGCAAAGAAGAAATACATCACCAAAAAGGAGGACAAAAGAGGGCAGTGATCTGCCTCAAATTTGCATGTGCTAATTTATAGGTATAGATGCAAATTTAGAAAACTGCTGTAATTTAAATAGAAATACAGCACATCTCATCATTGTGGGAAAGACTGTGACCAGTTGTCTGCTCAGTCCGCTGTTCAGAAGCTAACTGCTGATATAATAGGCAACTTCAGCCCCCCCCCCCGCTCTTTATGGGTCTTTAGCTCTAAACTGGACTTGGATGAGACATCCCTTCAAATAGAGGACAGCTTCAAATACAGGAGTGTGCTCTGTAAAGTTGGACATATAGCCACCCATTGTAGCATCAGTCTGTGTGGGATTGGGGTTTCCACAAAAGACAATGCTCAATGATTCAATAAAGCACAAGAATACCTACATTTCAGCTGATAAAATGGACTAACGGTCACTTAATTATATTTGGATTTATTTATTTTTTGCTCAGCATTAGGTATGTGTTAGGTAGGTTGTATCAATTAGATTCAGACCGAGCCAGGAATGGAAGCATTTGAAGTCCACCGGGAAAATTCAGAAGGAACTATTGAAATGTTTGTCTTAAAACCATTTAGATGGAGGGGACATAGAGAGATATGGAGAAAATATTTCAGAGATCTGTGTGAGACTGAGAAGAATGGGTAATGTGAGGGCGTGATTGGCATGCGCTTGTCACAGGTGCAGAGGATTTTGAAAGCACCCAGAGTGATTGACATTTGGGACAATGCCACATAGAAAGGTCAGTTTTTCCAAGAAGCTTGGACTTCCTTATTCAGATTGATACCTGGCATTTCTTTAGTTTTCTGTGCATATTTTCAGATCTCTATGGCAACATTCATCATTGTCAGAAGGAGGCTATGTGGTGGAGAAAAACAAGCAGGAAGGAAAGGCAACTATATATATAAACTCAGCAACCTATGAGGACTCACATACACACTCATGATCCACAGGTCATTACTGCAGGGTTATTATCTGAAGACAGTGGTTGTCAAACCTCTAACCTTCACAGAGCTCTTCTAAAAGCATTAATCTGCATGCCACAGAACCCCTGTGCATTGAAGGTTATTCTGGATCATTTTCTGGGGTGTTCACTCAATTTACATAGAGCACTGGGCAGGCCTGCTGGGTCTTAGTGTTACCCTGTGTGAACTGATCGTGTGCTCTAGAATGCATTCACCATGAATGCACATTGCAGGGGAGTATTAGTAGGTATTGTATTGTCAGTTGAACAACTATTCATCCAGCCTCCACATGGGTGTCAGTAATGTAGGAGGTTTATTAAATATGATCATATACAGCTACCTGGAAAGTACCTAAGTACAGGTCTACAGCAGGATTTTGTCCTAGTCCAAGGGAAGAGAAGGAGATGGAATGAATCTAGATCAGTGTTCTCCAACCTTGGGTCCCCAGATGTTTTTGGCCTACAACTCCCAGCATACCCCAGCCAGCGTAGCTTTTTGGCCTACAACTCCCAACGTAGCTGGCTGGGGCATGCTGGAAGTTGTAGGCCAAAAACATCTGGAGACCCAAGGTTGGAGAACACTGATCTAGAGGCTGAGTTGTACTTAATGGAGCTGTTCATCCAATTCATTGTTCCTGAATACAGTACAAACTGTATGGACAAAGTGTCTTTCAGGGAATCCTGTCAACAATTACAGATCTTCCCATTGCAAAAAGCTTCTAAGGAATCTCAGGATACCATGAGATGATTAAAAACAAACAAACACCTTTGTAGCTTGGATGTTCCAAATCTAATTTCTGACTGTTGACATATTAGTTTTACAGCTGTGTTTTTCTATGGTACCATGAACTCCACCAACCAGAAAGAACAACCTTCCTGTATATGATCATGTTGACAGTCATTTTCCTGTGACTGCGGTAGGGACGATGTAGGAGAAATTTGTTTCAGTTAGTTTTTGATCAGGATTCCAGACCGAACACAGGCTCGAACGCAACCTGTGGTCAAAGGCCATACATTTCTGAACTTGCAATGTGATTTGTAGACACATAAAAATGCATCAAATAGCATGCGTACATTTAAAAAATGTGCAGGAAAAAAATGCATACTTTTGGGAAATGTACACAAAACACACTTTAATCCATGGGAGAAGAATGTGCACATTTCAAGGATGTGCACAATTGATACATACATTTGGAAAAATATGCACAGAAATGCACACAGATTTTTATGCAGAAATGGGGGGGAAATCAAAGCTCGCAATTCGATATAGACGCGAGCCTGATCGAGCTTCAAAATGGAAGATAAGGCCTGCCCTGCATTCAAATGAGGTGGGTCAAAAGCACCCCATTCAGATCCCTTACTCACTGTCACCTCAGTTGAACCTCTGAATTAGCCCCTTCAATATGTAACTCAAGGCTGGTGTGTGTGGGTGTGTGTTTCCATCCCAGGTTTCCTGCTGTGTTACTTAGAAGCAGTAGGCAGAAGAATGTTGTTCTGACAACCAGATAAGTTCTGAAGATCAGATTAATATTTATATTTATAGCAGGCCTCACCGCAGGCCTTTCTAGGTAGCAAAACTGAGTGGGGGTGGGTGGGTGGGGATTATGTGGAAGAAAAGCCATACAAAATTTAATGGTGGCACTCTTCCTGCCTCCTGTTGTTGGCTTTCCTTTTTTGTGTGTGCAGCAGTTCTGTGATCAGGACACACTCTGTCACCATGGAACATTGTGGTGATGACATTTCAGGGTAGACAAAGAGAAAAAAAGACTATCATCAACCACCTTTAGGAGGAGTGCTGGAAGGCGAGGTGTCACTGCCATAAATACAGGCCTGTGGCTCACGCTGGCTCAGCTTGTCTGAGCGTGCAAAGCTAAGCAGGGTCAGGCCTGGTTATTACTTGGATGGGAGACCCCTCCTCTAGTTTCCTGCATTGAGCAGGGGGTTGGACTCGATGGCCTTGTAGGCCGCTCTGGTCCCGTCGTGTCATTTCCGGCGTGGCGGAACTGACGTGACGGGACCCTGCTCCGGCACGCTGGATCCCCTGCGCTATGTTTTTGTCAGGGGGAAACCAGGGCAACAGGGCTGTTTAAGCTACGCGTGGCTGGGAGGGCATTCTTTTTTTCATGTGGTTGAAATAAAGCCATTAAAAGCTGCAGTTAGCTATTTATGAAAACCATTTAAAACTATAATCACACATTAATTAGCTGCTAATTTCAAGAGTGATTAGATATGCTTTTAACCAGTTCATTATGCTCTACTTGTACGTTAGCAAGTTGCTAGTTAATAGAATGTGCCATTTGGCCAATATTATATTTTACCGGCATAATATGAAAGCATGAGCTATAATAGCAATTGGGGTTACAGCTGACCCCTACACAATTAGAAATTTCTTTTTTTTTGCCTGTAGGGTACTTATTTGCAAGATCATCAAACTGATATAAGTGCATTGCTGTGATTCTAGCCTCCTGCCAACATATACACTAAACATTCACAGGGAATACGGCTTCCTGTTAAAATTCTGTTCTCTAATATATTTTCTGTCTGTACTCATTATGGAACAATATTGATAAGAATTCTACTTTAAAGGCAGCTAAGGGATAGGGACAGCCAGATTCCTTGATGTTGCGCACAAGACCAGTTGGAGGTTTGTGTTAGGAGGAGGGCTGTCCCCTAAACAGCTGCTCCCAGAATGAAATCATTTTCCCAGCAGCCCCTGCCAACAGAAACAGGAAAAATTGCTCCAGATGTTTGCTTGTCTGTCTTTGGAACACTTCTTGCCTTGTCACCTCTGCACCCACTCCCTTATACTACCGTACTTGCTAAGTCAGTCTATTCCTACCCATGTTTACTCAGAAGTAAGATCCTGACTTATTCCCAGGCAAGTGTATACATAGGATTACAGCCTTGCTTGTTTACTTATTTCCTACCTGTCCACCTTGGTATCACCTTTGCAGTGGACTGGATCCTTTTTCTTTTCTTTTTTTAGTCATACCCACACGTAGCCCTGCCAAACCCCATCCTCCATAAAGGATTTTGAGCCAATTTCCCTGAAAGTCCTCCCTCAATAGGTTTGCCAGACAGTCCCATTGCTGATGGAGCCGCACACACCAGCATACAGCCAATGCAGCCGATTGAATTGATTGAAGTCACTGGCAAGTTGTTAAATAGGGGCAACAATTCTAAGCACATTTTCCTGGGAGAAGTCCCCTTGAACTAACTGGAACTATGGAAATGAGCATGTATCTCAGATGCAAAACTCTTACTTCCAGGCACAAACTGAACTTGGAGGGGTCAGTGTGGAATTTGTGCCTTTTCTAGCCACTGTTTACAAGCTTCTTAGAGAACCTCACTTATTATAGCTTGCAAACCCTGTCCCTAGATTCATCCTCTCTCTCACACACACACACACACACACCTTTTATCTCCACTGCTTCTCTCTGAAAGACTGTTTATTCATTTTGCAGCTTTGGTCTTTATCCCCTGACCTTGGAGGTACAGGAAATGCATCTAAAAACATGGAGCTACAATATAACAATCTAGTATCCCTGCCCTTCCCTGTTTGGTATTCAGAATAGAATGGCCATTAATGCTAATAACTAATGACATACTGTTTCCCAGAACCCATCTGCTCACCAGATAGCTGGTAGATGACTTCTCCGCCTCGGGGAATGTACAGAAGCAATAAAAGAGGGCCAGGCCAATGCTTTGTGCTTTCTGCAATGTGAAAAAATATGACTCCCTTGTAAATCTGTACTCTCCAGTGCGGTTCTGAACACCTCTTTTATGGATGTCCCAGCATTCCCTCTCCTTCCCTCTCTCCCAGTTTGTTTTCAAAGTGTCAGGGTAAGCACAAACCAAAACTCCTGATTTCTTTGTTCACATAGAATGAGCCATAGGATGAAACCTAAGTTTAACTCTGGCAAGTAATGGTTTTGCTTTAGTTTTCCAAAGGCTTAATTGAGTAGCTCACTTTCCTCTTTAATGCCTAGCAACCGCCACCACCATCTGGCCTGTAAGATTAAACATTCACATTCTACTCTGGCCCATTTCTTCTTTAGATAAAGCAATTCAGGTGATTGCACATTACAGCACACTTAATACTACGAGGGCATCTTGAAAAATCTTAATTCAAAGTCCCGAACATCTGCATGGTACCGTCGCTTATCTGTGCCTTCCCACTTACTGCAGTGTTATCTAATCAAACTTTGCCTTAACATTCTAATTTTGAGAGCACAGCTGGTATTCTGGGGAAACCTTTCAAATGTCATAAATTGTTGTTTTTGTCTAAAAATGTGGATTCTGGTTGCATGTGAAGAAAACAGGAAATCAAAGGGGCATGGCCAAATTATCCTTATTTTGGATAATTCCCATTCCAGCCTGGAACAGATGTAGTGCCCCCTGATCTCCTTGCCATGGCGACTCAAAATCTTCTGTGTTCCTTCCTTCCCCCTCTTTCCCCTTTACAGGCTTCTCCACACTCCCTTTTCTTTCCTCCTCTCATCTTCCAGGGTTGTAGTGTTGGCAGGCGGGGGGGAAGGGGACTGTGGCTTCATGGGGATGTTTCCTTGCTCCTCCTTGCATGTTCAGCTTCCATGAAAACAATGCAGGTCTCTAGCCCAGGGGTCGGCAACCTTTTTAGGCCAGTGGGCACATTTGGAATCTTGAGAAAGTGTTGTGGGCGCTCTCACAAAATGGCTGTCATGTGGCCTGATTGCCCATGCATAAAATGGCTGCCATGGTGGGCATGGCCAGTCACAAAAACACTCATTTTCCAGAAGGCAGACTAGTGAGACTAAAAGAAAAGTAATTTCCCCAACAACCTAAGTACAAGGCAAAGGCGGGTCTAAGTTCTAAAACACAAAACCACTGTTTTGAACCCAAATAAAGATGGTACTTGTGGAGAACCTGGGTCTTGGAGTGGGGGCCTGTACACTAGTGCAAATCCACCTCTAACCCCAAATGTGGAGGATCACCCCATGCCACTGGGTAATCCCTCCCTTCCCTTCCCTTCCACTGCCACAATTAAACTACACTACACCCCTTTTATTTAACGTAAGTCTTTTCTCTTAAAGTGACTGGCCATCAGGCATGAGAAAAAACAGGTCAGAGGTGCCAGAAAAGTAAACAAAGATATATCGTATTATATTAAAAAGAAAGCAAGAAAGCTTATCATTTTAAAGATCTTGGTACTACTTCTAAAACAGGGCTACTGCACAGTTACTTTTACCACCAATCACAATCAGGTGCTAGAAGCCCCAGTTCCTGTCCCTAAGCAACTTCAAGCCAATTCCCCTATCAAGGTCCATCCCAGTTAACTCAAAGCCTAACACGAGGGCTCGAATGGCAGTCTTCTTTCTCATCGGGGTTGACTTCCACCTGGAACCATGAATGCTGTCCCCCAGGCTTCTCCTGAAGTCTTCAGTCTGATCCAGCAACTGCTCAATCTCAAGACCACCATCACTAGATATCACTCAGGCTTTAGTTCCTTCCTCCAAAAGCTGTTCCAGGAGTCTTCCTCTCCCCAATTCTTTAGCTTCTGTCTCATGTGCTCTCAGCTCAGGCTTCGAGTTGAGTAACTGCTTCTTCTCTTGCCTGATGTCTTCTTCAGGCTCCCCAGCCTCTCATGAAGACACCTCCTCAGGCAACTCTCCAGTCAGAGTCCTCTTCACAGACTCCCATGTCAGACTCTGACTCCCCCACTGTCAGACTCTATGGGGTTGAAACAAAACACAACACTTAAACTTTTACCTCACTTTTCTCACAGTTTCTTCACAGTGCTGGAGGGCAGAACTTCACAGTTTGCAGCAGACAAGCCTCCCAAGTAAAGGTAATAGTTCAGATTCAGAAAAAACTTAGGAAATAGAATAAAAATCAGGAGAGGCAGGGAGCCTGTCGGACACCGAGAGAGGTATGCATGGGCACACTGTGGCCCATGGGCACCATGTTGGAGACCACTGCTCTAGCCCTTTTACTTGTAGAGATGTAAGGGAAAGCGATTGAGCAGTATTTTCCCCATTTGCTCACTAGGAAGTAATGCGATTCAATAGCTTTACACATATTAGGCTACCTGGATTTACCTTCTGGCCATTCTGCAATGATTCTTTCCTTCTTAGGCTCTTTCATCACAGAATTTCTGGCTATGGACCTGTCTTGCCTGCAGATTCTTTGCTCCCTGGAATACTCATCAGAATAGTCAGGTGTCTACTACTACGGCCCATACCGCAGTAGAAGCTGCATCACCAACTGGAAAACATGGTGCAGCCGGGCAGAGAACCAGGCAGAGTGCTAAATCCTAGGTACGATGTCTGGCTGCACTGGGACCTGGTTGCTCTGCTGTGGGGAAGCCTCAGAGAGCTCTCCCAAATGGGAGAGGAAGGGGCAAAGGGATCCATATAAATCTGGCTGATATTTCTTTCCCCAGCATCAATATTTTACAGATGAAAATAGGACCAGTTGTCTTATGTACTTGTAACACCTCTATTCTCATACGGACTGAGAGCCCCTTGCCCCATTATACTTTTATGAAGCAAATGTATGCAGAATGTTGTCATTAGTCTGCACTAGCTGATTGTACGGCTGTGTGTGTGTGTGTGTGTGTGTGTGTGTTTCAAGTGAATCCCACCAACTGCAGTATATGAAATGGCAGCTTGTGCACTATATTGTGCCCTAGTGTTCATGGATGCACATTCACAGGAAGCATGTGCACTAAGCAGGGCCGGCGCTACCGCTAAGCAGACCCAGGCGGCTGCCTAGGGCGCGTGGCGGAAGAGGGGCGCAGAAACGGTGCGCTCCTTCCTTGCCGCCGGCGTGCTCCTGCCCCACCTGCCGCCTCCGCCGCGCCTCCCCGCCCGCCGCTGCCGCTGCCGCCTCCACTGCCGCTGCCGCCTCTGCTGCACCCCCCCGCTGCACCTCCCCCCCGCGCGCGCGCCCGCCCGCCACCTACCTACCTACCTACCTACCTTCGCATCGTTTCCGGAGCCCCGCCGGCGTTGTTCCCCGGCAAAAAAAAAAAAGCACTCTGCTCGGGCGGAGGCTCGCCAGGCGGAATGGAAAGTGAAACTCACCTCCGGAGCGGCTCGAGGGGGGGAGGAGGAGGAGGAGGAGGAGGAGGAGGAGGAGGCAGCCCAAAAGGGGAGGCGTGGGTCTGGCTAGAGACCAGCGGGGTACAAAGAAGGGGGCGCCTCTTTCCCCCGGGGGGGGGCTAGGGCTTTCGCACTGCTTGTTTACTCTGGAGTGCCACTCTTTGTTCACTTTTTATTTATTTTTTATTAATTTTAAACGTTGAATTTTCCAAAAGAAGAAAAAAAACCCGTCGGAGGCGGCGGCAGCAGCAGCAGCCAGCAGCGGGGGGGGGGGAAGGTAGGTGGTGGTGGCGGCGGCGGCGCGGGGGGGGGGGTTGCAGAGCAGGGCTGCTTTGCTCCGGAGCCCCCCCCATGGCACGAGAGGGGGGGCGCTAAATATAATTTGGCCTAGGGCGCCAAACAGCCCTGCACCGGTCCTGGCACTAAGGTCAACATTCCTCCACTCCCACTCAGAGGTAGTGCCCTAGTGCTCATGCATGCACATTCACAGGAAGCATGTGCACTCAGGTCAACATTCATCCAGTCCCACCCGGAGATTCAAATTCTAGAAAGCCAGAGGAGAAGACTAGAACCTGAAGCATGTCAACTCTAGTTCACAAGTGAACACGCTATTTATTTATTTGTAAATTAAAGAAGACGTCTCCCAAAATGTCATCTACAAGCAAAATCATAAGTTTACCAAGGACAGGTACCAAAAAAATTAAAGGCACTCTCTCTAGTAAATAGAGACAGTTGGAGTGTATATAGTTTATCCTGGTTATGGTTTTGTTTGTTTGTTTGTTGTTTTTAAATCTGATATAAATTTTATACACCTTGGAATGTATTATTGTTATAATGGTGCTTTGTACGTTATATGTTTGTATATTTGATACTGTTTTATTATTGGGAGCTGGTCGTTGACCGTAATAAATATATTCATTCATTCATTCATTCATTCAGTGTATATAGTATATGTGATCCAAATAGGTAAAGCAGCTGCAGGCTTTCTGTACCTGGAGCCCGACAGACCTAGGGATGTACGCGGAGCTCGATTGGGGGGTGGGGGTGGAAGCACAGCAAACTTGCCAGGCTCAACCAGGGATGTTGAAGAGTCCTTGGTCTCGAGTCACGAGTCGAGTCACGAGTCTTTGGACCCGAGTCTCGAGTCCGAGTCCGAGTCCTTGGTCCAAAATGGTGACTCACGAGTCACGAGTCCTGAGTCACTCCCAAAACTGACTCCACGAGTCCCTATTAAAATCAATGGGGTTTCCCCCCAACAAAATAAGGCTACTTCAGATGTGTGGCTTAAATAAATTCTAGGCACAAGTGTGCCTTTTTATTTCAAAACTCTGCAACTGATTTTGGCAAGAACAGACCAGGCAGACAAACCCAAAATAACCAGGCAGGCAGAGGAGGCTGGGAACCCCAAAGCAGGCAGGCAGAGGCAGCCAAACCCAAAATGTCTGACCCTAACCCAAACCCCCCACAACAACACATCAATCAAAATAAATCTCAATACATCGTTGGGGCTGCGCTCCTGGTAGCTGTCCATAGTGGCCGAGCAGCGGCGCGCCTCGCTTCCATGCGCTCTTCACCGGTGATCGCGCTCCTTCTGGCATAGCCAGAAGACTTGTCAACAGCCCAGGGATGTTGACGAGTCCTTGGTCCTCGAGTCCCGAGTCGAGTCTTGAGTCCCATTAAAAATATTGGGACTCGAGTCCGAGTCGAGTCAGAGGGGGGACTCAGTCCGACTCACGAGTCGAGTCCTCGAGTCCGAGTCCCCATCCCTGGGCTCAACACACACACACACACACACACACACACACACACACACCGAGCTCCACTGGACCTACCTTTCCCCGGCTCGGCTCGCATTCTCACGAGCCGAGCCGAGGAAAGTGACTTCTGGGTTTCCCGGCTCTACGTCGTTTATGGAAAGGGAGAATGAGGGAGATCTGGTGTGAGTGTGTGTTATGCGAGGCGGGCTTGGGAGTGAAGCAGAAAGAATGAGGGTGTCAGGGAGAAGAGCAGAAAGAAGGGAGGGAGCGAAGGCAGGAAAGGGGGAGAAGAGAAAAAGAGAGAGGGAAAGAAGGAGGAGGAAGGAAAGAAAGAAAGGAGGGGAGGAGCACGCTTTCCTCTCGCCCACTCCTCACTCGCTCTGCGGTGCCTTTCCCTGTGCAGATGCTGCCGCTGCTGCAAGAGCTCTCTCCTGCGGCTTGTGCTCAGAGGCCTCCCGGAGGGAGCAGATGGCTACCATGACTAGTAGCCATTCTAGTCAGAGCTACAGGCATGGGGGAGGAATGGAGAAGGGGGAGGGGCTTGATGCAGTGGGGATGAGATTTGTCCCTTCAGGCTTGATGGGCAACTGACTGCCCCCTGAGCACGCAGGGTTGCTGAGCTAGTCTCTTTCTCAAGAGTTCGGAGGGAAGACGCTTCTCTTCAGAGCTGGGTCCCAGCTGCTGCTGGGCAGGGCAAGGCACGCTCAACTTTCTCTTCCTCCTCCTCCTCCTGTGTCTGGGCTGCCGCCAGGTTTAACAAAAATAAATAACATCCCATGCCCGCAAATGCTACTCTTTAGAACTATAGGAGCGTGCGCGCTGCACAGAATTTGGGGACTATGTAGCATAGTATACATTAAAAACAGCCACATTTATGCAAAAGCGGCCAGTTTTTTTTACATGTACTACGCTATACTCTACGTAAATGACGTAGAGCTGGGGAAACTGGAAGTCCGGCAAGTGCCTCAGCTGGCGCTCACCAGAGGCGAGGCTCAGCTTGCATGGCGGGAGCGCTCGCCGAGCGCCCCGCGAGTTGGGTACCGGGCTGGGCACCCATCCCTATAATGTGCATGAACACTACACAGTGCATAGTCTGCAATTTCACACAATGTAGCTGCTCATTGCAGCTATACAATGAGGCACATTTTGTACGGTTGATACATACCATATTGTAAGACAATTATATATATTTTTTCTAGCATATCTTTAGCAAAAGAACAATCAGTCTCTTGGGTTTTAAATGACCGTAAGACAAGCTATTGTGGTGAAAATGAACAGAGTGTACAGCTGGCAGTGAAAAGTCATCAACAATGTCTAATAGTGGAAGGGTGGAGGGGGGGTTAAGGAAGGAATTGTTGGCATGATTTATAGGGATGTTGCAAGCATGCATCCACTTTCATCTGTGAGATGTTGGAGGTTATGTTCCAAATTAGGCTCATCTTCAAACCCCAAATGCTCAATAGTTTATTGCCCCATTGGCTCAAAATGAACTTATATTGTATTACATGCAAACGGAATCTAAAATATTTATATGGGCAGTTATCTATGCACTCTTCTGAAAAACGGAGATCATCACAATTTCCCCGATTTGCATGGAGTCAGCAGCTAAGAGGACATCTCTTTAATTATCGTACTCTTGCTCTCATTCTCTTTCAAGGACTTCAATTACAGGGCTGCACTTATTAATTCCACAACTGTTCATCAGGAACGAGGGCCCTATTCAACAGGAAGAAAAGAGCAAAATCGTACCATTTAAACAACAAGAAATGGCCATTAGCTATGAGCATAACCCCACAAGCATTCTGACTTAGCGATGCAATCTAATCAGTTTCCCAATTCAATGAGATGAGTGATGATTAGGAACTGAAAAGGGACAAAGCGCACCACCAGCTGGGCTAATGGGGTTCGGGACTTTTATGATCAGTGGCTATGCTTATTTCTCTTCTATACCAGTTCTATAAAATAAAATTTAAGAAATCTGGGGAAAAGCTTCCACAGCTATTCAAATGTATGCAGAACCTTCTCCTTGATCAAAGCTGATGGAACTGCCCTGGGGAAGCAAAAGATGCCCCTTGGATTCGATTATGTCACTAGTTACTTTTCACGGAGGTGTTGGCATGTTCCCTGTGGTCTTTCAAAGAAAGAAAGAAAAACTGACATCATATATCATTTGGAAGGCTGTCCGGGTCAATGCCTTAAGTATAAAAATGGGGTTATCTGAGGACACTTTCCCCCCGCTTTCCACAGGGACATTTTATCCCATTGTGATCCATCGCCTCTCACGTTTTAACCCACCCATCAGTGCTTTGTGCAATAATGTGTTAGGGGCAGGTGAGCATTGGGTTCATGTTTTAATAGGAAATTTAGGGAGCAATCCAATCCGGATGCCCCTAGCCCTCAAAACTTGGAGGATTACAGGCATCTTATGAAGGGTGGGAGGAGTGAAGGTTGCCTCCGCGCACATCCCCCCCCCCCAAAAAACTTAGCCAATTTCGGCTAAGTGTCATGCCTCAGGGCTCGAGGAAAGGAGGCTGAGGTGCCACCAGGATACTTCATGTCATGACGGCGCCCGTCTCCTTCCCTCCCCACCCCCCCAGAATGCTCACTGAGCCCTTTCTCTGAGGTCGCATTTGTGACCTCGGAGATGCAGCTGGCGTGGGTCTTTCCATGCCGGCTGTTGTGGAGGGAGGGTGCTCTGTGCTCAAAGCCCCAGTTCCGACCTCGGAGCACATTTCTGAGGTTGGAGCTGGGACTCTGACATATCCTATGACCATCTAGACTCTGTCTGGCGGCCATAGGATTGAGCTGCCTAAAATGTGCACATGTGGGAGAAAGTGAAACTGGCCGATGAAAACAAAACTGATGTCTATCCAGGCACACGGATTTGTGTACTTCGCTCTTAAAGGTCTAGGTTTGAATCTCTGTGTATTCAATCTAGGAATGGGTGACAAATTCATTGGGTTGACATTTTAATGCAGACTTACCAAATTCATACATCCGAAACCTGCACATGAACCAGAACACAGGTATATGGTGATTTTCACACTTTTCCTGAACCTTGTGTTGCTTTTTGCAAATCAAATAATGTATACCAAAAATGTGTATAATAGGGCAAAGTGCACAAAAATGCATATATTAGGGGAAAGTGTGCACAAAAAAAATTGTATACAGGGAAAAGAGCACACAGCAATGCTTTACATAAGGGTAAGTCACTGGGAGAAAATGCATACGGTATATTTCAAGGTGTACACCACTGTATATTAGGAGAAATGTGCACAAAAAAATGTATGAATTTTCATATGGAGTTCCTTAAAAAAAATGACAAACTGATGTGGAAACAGGACAGAACAAAGTTAATGTTGTAAAAATAAGAAACTGAGTGGAATCAGCCATGACAGATTCATCGATCCCTAATTTCCACTATGTTTATAGTGCTGAATTAGGGTTGCCACTACTTTTTTTCTGAATGGCTCCACATCTTTAACAGCTACAGAGCAGTCACATACAACAATGGTCCTCTCCATGCTGGGAACAGCTGCACCTACTGAATTTGGCCACTGATGGGTGAACATTTCATTTGTTTTGTTTTTTATAAGATTTTACCAAAGTTTGCAAATTTCTTCACAAATGGGATGGAAAGAACATGAGATTAAAAAAAGATTAAAATGTGGGAGAATGCAAAAATGACATTTGTCCAGCACTAATAATGTGCCTAATTCCAATCTCTACCATGTCTAAGTAGACCAATATGCCCTTAATATAGCAGGTACAAATGGATTTTGATGGCATAATGCAGGGCTGGTTCACACATGCATGCTTATTGCTTGGTGATGATAACATGTTTGAATGGGCTATCACAGATCTAACACCACAGAGAGAACTTCCATATCTTCTCAAACACAAATGTTTTCCTCCTCCAAAAGAATTGCTTCACACACATTCAACTACCATTGTAACAGTTCCCAGAGGGGCAGCCATGTTGGTCTCCTGCAGCAAAAGCAACAAAACGTCTTCTGCCCACTTCAAGATTAACCCAATTATTATGGCATGCATTTTTGTGGACTAGATGAATCTAATATCTCTCTATTCATAACATGGCTGTCATTATTTATTTATTAATTATTTCATATCCTACCTTCTTTCCTGAAGGGAACCCAAGGAAGCTTACACAATCCTCATCCTCCTCTCCATCTTATCCTCACAACAGCCCTGTGAGGTAGGTCAGGCTGAGAGTCAGTGACTGGCCCAAAGTCACCCAGTGAGCTTCATGGCTGAGTGGAGACTAGTACCTGGATCTCCCAGTCCAGCACACTAACCATTATGCTACATTGGCTCTCATTAGCTTAGAAGGTCATTAGCTTTTGACCTTCTGATAGCGCTATATCACATCTGCAATTGCTGTTTCTTTATCTAGCATGATCATGCCATCAGCCATCCTTTGATAATTATCATCACCCCCCTTTCTCCTCCTCCATTACCTGGATCCATTATGTTCATGGGATGTTAGATGTATGCTGTTGGAAATCCAGAACGCAATCTTGGAACTGGCAAATCCATCCATATATTCCTCCTCCAGCTACTTCTTGTAACCCTGGCCCTTAGCATCAGTACCTCTGCCCTTCTTTGATCTCTTCCTGTTACTCAAATTTGCATTCTCAGCACCATCAGCATAAGATGCCTCTGGTCCCCAACTATCTCTAGAGACTTAGTGACATAGATTCATAGATCATAGAGTTGGAAGGGTCCTACAAGGCCATTGAGTCCAACCCCCTGCTCAATGCAGGAAACTAGAGGAGGGGTCTCTCATCCAAGTAACAACCAGGCCTGACCCTGCTTAGCTTTCCACGCTCAGACAAGCTGAGCCAGCGTGAGCCACAGGCATGTTTCATATGACCTGCCATTCCACAGAGACAGTGACCCTAACTGATTCCCATGAGTGTAGTAGCTAGATAAGTGCCACCACAATTGTGGATATCGCTGCTGGGTCACTGAAACTATATCTGTGGATGCACTGAGTCATGTATTACATCCTCCACATGCTCATTGTCATGTATATGTCATATTGTGCGTCAGACTCAGCTTTCAACAGGATGCTGGGGAGGAAGAGAGAGAGAGAGAGAGGGAGAGATCTATCAGAGAACACAGCTACAAAGTTCTCTTGCCACTTAGACCAATGAGTAAACTTGACCTGGAAGCTTTTATTGAAGTAGTAGCATAAGACCTCTTCTGGTGTGCTGTTTGTTGTCACTGCTGTTGTTGTTGTTAGATTTCATTGCTTGTCGTTTCCCTATAGTTCCTTTCTTTGATCAAGCTGTGTTGTGGAGCACAGACTG
The DNA here is from genome assembly GCA_021292165.1 of Shinisaurus crocodilurus. Taxonomy (NCBI): domain Eukaryota; kingdom Metazoa; phylum Chordata; class Lepidosauria; order Squamata; family Shinisauridae; genus Shinisaurus; species Shinisaurus crocodilurus. Next base: position 20,721,136 of record CM037878.1, on the reverse strand, counting down.
TGTGCAACATAGATTCAGGTTCCCTTTACAGAAACACACACCAGTTCAGATCGTGTTGTAGGCATGCATCATGACATGAGCGGTTTTTTGACCTTGTGAACAGGCATCCAAGCCAGTGGTGGGAAAGGAAAATCCATTCCATTTCTCCTTGCCTCTTTAACTATGCTGGCCTAGACACAACTGCCCACAACTGGCCACACTTTAGTGTGTGTGTGTGTGTGTGTGTGTGTATGTGTGTGTGTGTGTATACATAACAGGCCTGTGGCTTACGCTGGCTCAGCTTGTCTGTGGAAAGCTAAGCAGGGTCAGGCCTGGCTGTTACTTGGATGGGAGACCCCTCCTCTAGTTTCCTGCATTGAGCAGGGGGTTGGACTCGATGGCCTTGTAGGCCCCTTCCAACTCTATGATCCTATGAAATCCTATGAAATATATATATCAGGAAACCATTCCGCCCCTTCCAAAAAACCCAAGCCATTTACCTAAACTCCTTTGATATATGAAAAATGGCTAAGAGTACCCCTTCTCACTCCTGCCCTTGCCCTTGTGTGATATCTTCAAAGGGTATCTCGTTTTGTTGCTTTTGATAGCCAGCCAAAAAAACCCAAACAATTATACAGTCCGTGAAACAACGGATGCGACGCATGTGAAGGGGCCAGAACTGTTCTTGTTATCTACTGTAGTATGTTCCTGCAGTCGCTGTTCTGAAGGCAGAAAAATGTCACTTAAAAAAAAAAAAGTACTGTCTTTGGTGAACCATGGGGGAGAAATACCATCTGACAGGAATTGTCAACTTGTCCTACACTAGATAATTAAGCAAGCAGTGAGATATTCAGTTAGCTTTGCACTTTGAATCATCATTGAAAGAGAGAGAGAGAGAGAGAGAGAGAGAGAGAGAAAGTAAAGATCAAGGGTTAAGGGTGCGTTAAATAAAATGCTTTAAATAAAAGGAGAAGAGAAGTCTGTTGACTAAAGCAAGCAGCCAGCTTTGTAACAGCTACCAATGTGGTCTTAAACTTGGCCTGTGTTGTCTGTAATCCAAAGCCAGGCCTATGAATGGAGGAACTGCTTTCTGGATCTTTGAAGTTCACAAGGTTTGGCAGAGAGACAGTAGTGACTAGTGAGCATTCTGTGTTCCAGCGAAGCATGTGCACATCTTTTGAAAGATACAGGAGTTACCCTAGCGTGGTTTAACATAAATGTTGGGAGATGTCAGGCTTGTGTGAGATCTACTTAGAAACCAAACCAAACCCCAGGACCCCAAGATCCACCACCGAGAGCCATGTGCATAATAGTGGTTCGGTGGAAGGGGGGGGTGAGTTGAAGCAGATGCAAAATGGTGGCTAAGGTCACTGAGCAAATGTAACATATCTGGGAATACGTTCAATGGTGTATACATACATGCGAGCAGTGGTGTAGTGAAAAGTGTGCTGAACTTGGAACAGGGAGATCTGGGTTCAAATCCCTGTTCAGCCACAAACTTCACACAGTCGGTGTTTCCCAGCTAGACATAAAAAGAGCTGTGCTGGATCAGACCAAGGTCCATCTCGTCTAGCATTCTGCTTCCCACAGTGGCCAATCATCCACCTCCAGGAAGGACACGAAGGCAATAGAGAGAGCCAGTGTCGTGTGGTGGTGAGAGTGTTGGGCTGGGACTTGGGAGATCCGGGTTCTAGTCCCTGCTCGGCCATGAAGCTCACTGGGTGACTTTGGGCCAGTCACTGTCTCTCAGCCTAACCTACCTCACAGGGCTGTTGTGAGGATAAAATGGAGAGGAGGAGGATGACCATGTAAGGCACCTTGGGTTCCTTGAAAGAGGAAAAAAGGCAGGTTATAAATGTAAAGATGATGATGATGATGATGATGATGATGATGATGATGACGATGACAACGATGATGACAACGACAACAACAACAACAGCAGCAGCAGCAGCAGCCTCCCCTACTGTTGCACCTAGAGACGTGAAGACCCATTCCCCCCCCCCCGGGCCATCACATCTCTAGCTGCACCCCAGCATGGAAGTCCTGTTCAGCTATCGTGCCTAGTGGGTGCTGATAGATGTGCCCTGCCATAGATTTGTACAAACTGGTGGACATTCAGCACATCTTGAGGCAGTGAATTCCATAAGCTATTTATGTATTGTGTGATGATGTTTTTTTTCTTTTGCTCATTCTCAGCCTACTTCCAAACAGTTTCATTAGGAGACCACATGTTCTAGTGCAGGGGTGCAGAAGACACATTCAGTGGAGGGCCAGATTGCTCCCTGCCTGGCCCTCTGCCAACTGGATGACTTCAGTAGGCATGATAAAAGGAAGTACTTCTTCATGCAGCGCATAGTTAGACTATGGCATTCAGTAACGCAAGATGTAGTGATGGCCACCAATCTGGATGGCTTTTAAAGGGGACAGCCCTGATGGCTATATGCAACCTCTGCTATCAGAGGCAGTATGCCTATGTACACCAGTTGCTGGGGAGCATGGGTGGGAGGCAGGGATGTTGAAGAGTCCTTGGTCTCGAGTCACAAGTCGAAGTCACAAGTCTTTGGACCCGAGTCTCGAGTCCGAGTCCAAGTCCTTGCTCCAAAATGGTGACTCACGAAGTCACGAGTCATGAGTCACTCCCAAAGCTGACTCCACGAGTCCCTATTAAAATCAATGGGTTTTTCCCCCAACAAAATAAGGCTATTTCAGATGTGTGGCTTAAATAAATTCTAGGCACAAGTGTGCCTTTTTATTTCAAAACTCTGCAACTGATTTTGGCAAGAACAGACCAGGCAGACAAACCCAAAATAACCAGGCAGGCAGTGGAGGCAGGGAACCCCAAAGCAGGCAGGCAGAGGCCTTTGTCTTGGACAATTCAAACTGTGGAACTGGTTAAGAAGAGACCAGGCAGGCAGAGGAGGCAGGGAACCCCAAACAGGCAGGCAGAGGCAGCCAAACCCAAAATGTCTGAAAGGTTGCATTTTAGGAAAATGATTTTAAAAAATAAACTTGCTGTACTTCCTAAAACCTATCCATCTTGCATTTGAGGAACACGAGTCCTTGGTCTCGAGTCCCGAGTTGAGTCTCGAGTCCCATTAAAAATATTGGGACTCGAGTCTGACTCGAGTCAGAGGGGGGCTCAGTCCGACTCACGAGTCGAGTCCTCGAGTCCGAGTCCCCATCCCTGGTGGGAGGGTGCAGTTGCACTCATGTCCTGCTTGTGGGATCCCATGGGCAGCTGGTTGGCCACTGTGTGAACAGAATGCTGGATGAGATGGATCCTGCCCATTTTCACTTTCACCACATGAGGAGAGGCATGAAGAAAGCAGCCACTCCTCCAGGCAACTGCTGAGTCATCCTGATGGGACAGCACATGGAGCGCAAACAGATTTGGCTGGCACTGCACTGGCCGAGTCAGGAGACTTCTCCTCCATGTACCTCTTGCAATCCCCATCAGGGGTGGTGAGAGGCATGCGAAGGAAGACTTGGCCAATACTGGGAAGAGCTGGTCAGCATTTGGCCAGCCACTTTCCCCAGCACTGGTGGAGTTCTTCACTGGCCACGTCCTTACGGCAGGCCCTACATCAGAAATAATAGTGAGGATTCCTCTAGGGGTTTCTTCCAGGGGGCAGGGCTTAGAGGCACCCCAGGAGGCTTTGCAGTGGGATTGGGGAACCCAGCATAGCAGATTAGGTCTGCAGCCAGGAGTTCTCTGAATCCCTGTTGTAATATTACAAGAGAAGAAGAAAAACGTTTCCTGTGGCTGACCTTGCAAGATTGTTGTGAGGGTAACTTGGGATAAACAATAACCATAATCTCTTTCAGTCTCACCTATGGAATGTTCTCCCTGTAAAGTCAGCAGGGCCAGATCATAACTAGTCTTCTGTGGAAAGGTCAGGATGTGTCTGCTCTAGCAAGGTGCTGGAAAATAACATTAATGGTTGCTTTTCCTCTGGCTTGATTTGCTGTTTTATCTGTTACTGATTTGATTTTGTGGTTGATAGTGGTATTGCGATTTTAGTGTTGTTATTGTAATCTCTGTTGTGGACCCATGATGACTGGAAAGGCAGGGTAAAAGTGATGACTCTCTGTACAATGCCCTGAATTCCTCAGCTGGAAACAAATGTGATAAAAAAAAATAATAGATGGAAGGTGGGCTACATATCTGTAGGTAAATTAATATTGATGGAATGTCAACTCCATTGCTTTCAACAGGACGTCCAACTTAGTAGCCTGATCACGTGCTTTGCCATGGTAGTGTGTGTGTGTGTGTGTGTGTGTGTGTTGCAAAAGACTGAATGATGTGGGGTAAATCTAAAAACATTTATCAACCATGAGAGATAAATGGAACATCCATATACAGAGGCACTGTACTCTAAATGCCATATTCTGGGGGCAAACAACAAGGCATGACTGTCACCTTCAGGCGCTGCTAGGGACAAGCAGCAAGAAATGGTTGTCACTTTCATGCCCTGCTAGCGACAAACATCAAGGGATTGTTGTCACCATCATGCTGTGCTGGGACAAACAGCAAGGGATGGTTGCCCACCTTCATGCCCTGCTGGCAACAAAAAACAAAGGATGGTTCTCAGTCACCATCATGTTCTGCTTGTGAGCTTTCCAGGGCCATCTCGATGATTTCTGTTGAGAGAAAATGTCAGACTAGATGGACCTTGGTCTGATTCAGCAGGACAAGTGTTATGGGGATTTCCAGGACTTTTTAGAGGCCAGTGGGGCAAATTGGATACTAGTTCTGCCCCACTTGCCAGAGACAGAAAGTATTTGCATTCAGTGCTTGCTCTGGCAGAATCCCAAGCACAGAACAGCCTGTGTTGGATTGGGTCGATGGTGGTGCATTTCGGATCATAGTCTTTTAAATCATTGAGAAATCAGAGAAACTATATTTAGATTAAGAGTATCTATGGATCCATGCCAGTACAGTAGGCCCAGAGTATGCTGCTTCCCTGATGGAGGGCAGAGTAGGTGGGGGAATAACATATTTGAGCAGGGCTGTTCATTGATGGAGATTTATCTTTCTAAATGGTGAAGCTGTGGATTAATTGAGGTGCTTTGTGCAAATGTCAGTTACTAGCTTTGTGATGGATCAGGCTGTGTACTTTTTTGGTGTTGGAGGAGAGTTAAGATATTGCTTATCATCTGTCTTGTGTATCTTTCCCCTAGAAAAAGAAAATGTATGAGGCAGATATTGTGAAAAGAGTCGTGCTTTCTGGCACCAGAGGGGCTTGACAAGATGGGAATGAATACACAGTGTATTTACAGTCTCTCTTCCCATTCCAATATGCTGTCACTTTTTCTCCTAAATAAAGATCAGTTCATTTGCAGCACACATGCACACACAAGCTCCCTGCTGTTATTTCCTGAACAATTAGACTCGAGGAAAAGCTAAACCAGAAACACCAGTTCAGACATGGATCAAATGAAAGAAAACGAAAACAACAACAACAACAACAATAATTTAAAAACATAAAAACAAGTCATATTTGAAAAGCCAGGCACAAAAATCACAGGAACGTATTTCACTCCTGGACGACATTTTTTGATGAAAGTTCTGCCCATAAGGCACCTTGATAGAAAAACAATAGCTCTATGGTTGGATGGAAATGTTTTCAGCAAGGTCTCTTCCTGCTTCAGTCAGACAGAATTCCATGAGAATAAATGTCCTTTAATAGCAGCATTGGGGCTCTAGAAACCTACAGGGTTAGGTGTCCAGCATGATTAAGAGAGAGTGAGTTCTCACATGCATTTTCATCACATATGTGAATGAGTTATCATAGATCAAATGCCTTAGGTATAACTTCCAGCTTACTTCCCATTAACTGAACCACAATGCTTTCAAAAGGATTTAATTCACCTGAAAGCCATCAAGAGTTGAAAAATCACCCAATGTTTGTGCATGTGTGAACCAGCCCATCAAAACTATTATTCTGCATACAGATTGTGGCAGGTTCCCGGCCACAGCCTCCCTTTTAAGGGGTTGCTTCTACGATAGGTAATGCCATTGTTCATGTCAGGAGCTGTGCTCTCAAAATGGAAATCAACAAACTGAATTAACCCTTGGTTTTAGTTTTAGGGTTAGCATAGGGATGGATGGATGGATGGATGGATGGGTCTATTTCCAGTCCATGTTATGTTTGCATAACTAACTAACTAACTAACTAACTAATTAATTAAAATATTTATGGAATTGCATGCAAATTTAGTCATACAAAAATACAAAAAAATACAGGGAAAAGAAACCACCAAACGAAGATGTGCATTTCCACCCATAGGTGAAAGTGTGAAAATGTGGATGGGGGAGGATTTGTGTATTTTCAGAAGTGCACATTTGCACAAGTGCACACTTTCCAATGTGAACGCAAGTTCAGGAAATTGAGAAAAATCTGATTCTGTCAATGAGTGGACAATGGAATGAAAGACACTTGACAATCTGTGGAACACAGACGGAATGGGTTTAACAAAATCCAGAGATCCCAATCTGAAAACCAGAAAAATACAGATTCTACTAGGCTCAATCCATAACCCTCACGGTTCTGCCCTGCTTCCTCCCCTTGCCTCCAGATTCTATCGTATAGAGAACTGCTGAGGCTAGACTTGGACAGTTCTCTGAATGGCTACCCTATGTAGTCACTCGTAGGGATGTGCAAATCAGCAAAACTCGAGTGCGCCGAAATTTTCCGAATTTCATCTGAAAGCTCTTTCCGACACAAGTTGGCATCAGTTTGCGAGTGTTGGTTTCTCCGGTCGCATGACAGTCCATGTGTATTTCCATGCATTTCTCCCCAAATGTACACATCAATTATGTGCATTTTTGAAATGTACTCATTCTTGAAATGTACTCATTTTGAAATGTGTACATTTTTAAAATATACGCATGCTGTTTAACACTTGTTGTTGTTGTTTTGGTCCGCAAATCATATTGCAAGCTCAGAAATGTAGACTGCAGAGTGCGTCCAAGTCCATGTTCACTCCAAAAGGTGCAAACTGGGTAAAAATCCTGATCAAAAATGAACTGAAACAAATTTCTCATACATCTCTAGAGTGAGCCACTAGGAACAGCAGGGGTGGGGAACCTTTTTCAGCCCGAGAGCCAAATCAACCCTAGGCAACCAAATCAGGGGCCACATGCCAGCAGTGGGGGGGGGATATCCCAGAGTGGGTGGGGCCACCCCACTGATGGCATATGGGTCCCAGCGTGATTGTCCGGAACCCATTTGCACAGTCAAAACAGTCACACACACTCACACACAAAAAATACAGGCACACATATGTATACACACACAGAGAGACGCACACACAACTAAGGATGTGCGCAGAACTGGATTAGGGGGTGGAAATCCAGCGAATTCGCCAGGCTCGACCCCCCCCCCGAGCTCTGGTCACCCTACCTTTTCCCCAACTTGACTCGCGCTACGTTGTTTATGTAGAAAATGGCATAAAATATGTTAAAAGCTGCCTAATTTGCGCAAATTACAGACTAATTTGTGCAAATTTGGCAGTTTAAAACATATTTTACGCTATTTTCTACGTAAACAACGTAAAGCTGGATACCCTGGAGCCTGGCGAGCACCTCAGCTGGCGCTCTCGCTCAGCTCGGCTCGGCTCATGCACCGTGAGTCAGGTGCCGGGTGGGTTGCCCATCCCTACAAAAATGTCCCCCTGCCCACACTGCTACTAGGCTTTTAAAAAGCCTCCTTTGGCACCAATTTTTAAAAGCCTGACTGCAGGAGGGGAGGGACGTTTTTTGAGGGGGTTCACAACATCAGAGAGAAGAGGGTTTGCCCTTCCCTCCCTATTAGTGCCCCTTCCCAAGTCCCCCTGTTCCAATATGGCTTGGGGGGGGGAGCCTCCATTGTCACCAGTCTTCATGTAGTGTGTTGGGGAGGGTGAAAGCAGGGAAGATGTTGCTTGTCCCCAGCATGGAATGAAAGCATCTGACAATCCACAAAACAGACAGAATGGATTTAACAAAATCCATACATCCTTACCTACAGCATTGCCCTAGAGTACCAGTATAGAACTTCAGGCTTGCGGGGGGGGATATCCAGCTCTCCTGGGGCCCCAATCTGACCCTCCATGGTTCTCGAGATGGCCGCCCGTGCCCCTTTCCCCAGACTACCAATCGTTTGGTGGTTTTCCAGCTTTCGTGCAGTTTTTTCTCCCACTCTGAAAGGTTAAAATGTCTCTCCTCTGGCTTAGTTGCTGGCAGTAAGAGCTTTAAGCTAAATTACACTGGTATTTTTGGTATTTTGGGCCCACCCCTTTTGCCTTTGGCAAAATCCCATCACTAGTATGTGGTCCATGAGAATTTCTCTGAAATGGAATTCATCCCTTGGGTTGAAAGTGGTTCCTCACTGCAGTCCTAGAGCATTTCCCTAGATCAGGTGCCTTCCAGCTCGTTTAGACTACAACGCCCACAGTCAGTCCCTGATTACTGACCATGCTGGCTAGGGCTTATATATAAAGGTGGACCACAACTCCCACCTGATCACTTTTCTTTGCACTGTTTCACTTGTCTGTTTTATGAAGTAACAGTGAAAGAATATCCTGTTACAGCAAATCATTCCCCAGACACCCTATGCCAGCCATCCTAGTTCAGCTACTTCACTCCTTCCATTAAAGCCTATTCGGCATGAAAATCCTTATGTCCTGCAAGTGTATATTTTTCTTCAGAGAGAGACCAGTCATATCCCTCCACCTTTTGGGGCTGTCACATTGCTGCACTGGCAGGGAATCCTGGCATTATGGCTGTTGTGCGCTGATGAGCTGTACAGACAAATTGCTTTATCCTCTTCAGGAGGCTTCCAGCCTCTTTACTGCCTTGCACAATATCAGTCAGATTGCTGGAGCTTTAGGGTACAGATTGGGAACTATAATCTCTTGCGGTTCACCTCTAGATTGGTTAAACCAATGGTTTTCAAACTTTCTGCCTTCAGGGAACATATTCCATGTGAACTTATTGGCCAAGGAACCTCTGCATGTGGCAAAGGATCATGTACAATATCGCACATTCAGTTCATGCAAGCCAGTGAGGCTGTAGCATCACTCCAGGTGAATTTAGAATGTGCCATAAAACACACCCTTAACCAGAGCCCCAGAGTTCCCTGAAACATAGTTTGACTATTACTGAGTTAAGTGATGGGACATTCTGCAGAAGTGGTCTTGTTTAAAATGCAAGAATAATATTAGTATTTAATATCTGATACTTTAGTTATTCTAGTTATATCAAAGGTCAAGGATATCTATCTATCTATCTATCTATCTATCAATCAATCAATCATTTTATTTATTTATTTATTTATTTTACAACACTGATATACCATCCCTATACCTAAACAGATTCCAGAGCGGTGAACAATAAAAAGATAAAATAGATAAAAGAATAAAACAATGTATTAAAAACAGGATATGGGTAAAACCATGGCTGGTCAAACAAAGAAGGCTTCAAGAAATAAATATGTTTTCAGCAGGCACCAAAAACAACACAGTGTTGGAACCTGCCAGACCTCCAGAAGGAGGGAGTTCCATAGAAATGAAGCTGTTACGCTGAAGGCTCTTCTCTTCTGATTCGACTTCAATCAGGCCATAGGTCCATGTGCAATGACCAGGAGCATGCCATCAGATGACCTCAGTGACTGGGCAGGTTGGTAAGGGAGAAGGTGCTCTCTCAGGTGTCCTTGTACCAAGTTGTTTAGGGCTTTGTACTCTAGTACCAGAACTTTAAACCTCTTACATCTTGACTTCAGGTTCCGTACTTTGTGCAGTGGTTGATTTTATCCAGCATGTATAACAAAGTTTGGAACATTTCTGAATGAGTCACTATGGTTCAGATGCCACAGATAGCACTTTCATGCCACTTCTAGGGATGAGAGACCCAGGGAAGCTCGAATTCACTGAGATTGTCCAAACTCCACTCCTTTGCTTGGTTTGCGTCACTCCCCTTCTCCTTTATGATCTGTTTTTCTGTTCATTCAAATGGTATGGGAAAAGTGTGCTTTTTTGTGCATATTTTTCAAAAGTGTGCACTTTCCCCCATTGATGAAAGCGTAGAAATGTGTATTTGTTTTGTTCTTTTTAAATGCACATTTTAAAGTGCACATTTTAAAAAATGTGCATTTTTTTCAAACATGATCACAGGTTCTGGGATTTGCTAACGTTTTCTTGAAAAATACGCTCCTGTTTGCATTTGGGATTGCAGTCAGAGCAAGTTTGATTGATTTGTGAACTGGAATGAAATTATTGTACATCTCTAATTTTTGCTTCAGATCAACTCATACAAAGAGTTTTCCAGTGGAAAAACTCTTGTCATCAAGTGCTGAATAATCAGCCAGTGAGAAATCAAAGAGATGTGAACCAGCCTATAGGGATCAACTTCTCCAGCTGCGACCTAATGAACACCATGGGTACCAACTTAAAGAAGTGATTTAATAAATCCCATTGAAAAGAATGGAATACAAGTTAAAATATGACTAGCTTAAGTCCCATAGTTTTCAATAGGATCTACTCAAGACAAACATTAGCTAGTTTTGGACCCATAGGATATAACAAATGCTTGTAAACCTAAAGAAGAGTAAAGTGTAAGTCTGGGAGCCATTTACAAACATTGGATAGTATCCTATTGTGCCCATACACTCATGAGAGCGACTGTTCATGCAACAGGGCTTTCATGTTTCTAAAAATAAGCCAAAATGATAGGAAATGCTTGTTTCGGAATAGAGCAGGTCAGTGGTGCTCACAGAAGGGAACGCCGTTCACCTGTCCCAATTGGAAATGAGCATTTTTCGAAGTGAAAAAGCCTTGTTGCACAAGCGGTTGCTCCCATAAGTGCAACAGAACCATTGGAGTGACCCTGTTGGATACTGCCCATCAGGGATAAATATTGTTTACAGCCCAATGATCCTGAACATGTTTGCTTGGAAGAAAGTTCCACTTAGTCTAATGGGATATACTTCCTAGTAAGACGGCTTCGGATCACAGCCTTAATCTTGCTAGTAAAACTTCGAAGGCATTTGCTTGCTAGATTAAATGATTCCCAAGACTAATGAAAAACACTTAATACCTGCTGATTTGTTTTAATAAAGCTTAGGACATGATTTGCGTCTGGATTTTAATATTCTGTAAAGAAATTGTGGAGTAAATAAGTAATGTACATGCTTTACTTTAATTCAATCAAAGATATTTTCACTAAAGTTTCAATAGCATCCTCATTTAATTACAGAGTAGAAAGCATCTTTCATTCTGCAATGAAAGGAACAATTTCGTAATTCTACTCTTCATTTAAAATTACCTTCCTTGATGAAGAAAGTGCTGGCTGGCAGGAAGTGCCTCAGTCTTATTTGTATGGGATGAGTTTCCTTCCATTATTTATTCTATTAATGCTTGCAATACCTGTGGGAAATGTGGATCTTCAAGTAGCAATTGTGTTAATCAAATGACTTTGTGCATTTTGGGACTGTCCAAGTTTGTGTCATTGCATTAAAGGGCATAGCCGATGAAATCACTGGCTTGTAATGTACTGGTGATTGGATTAACTTGTCTATTTTGTGCAGTCTGTTTGAAGACTTATTGGAGATAAAGTGGAAAAGATTAAATCCAAAGAGTTGACCTTTGACTACTATTTCTCTTGAAAAGAGCTCAAAGTCTTTAGCATAAGCCCACTGCACTTGAAACGTGTGTGCACACTTTATTTAGAATTAAAATAGACCACAGATGGTGAATGAATGCCATTCTCCTTTGTTGAAAACTGCCCTCTGACCATTGGGCATTTTCAGCTAGATAGGCACTGTGGGTCAGATACAAAGACTCCCATATGTCCACATGCTGGTGGGCTCTCTGGATTTCTCATTCAACCTCTACCTCCTTATGCTGGAATAGAGACTACTCTGAACGGCCCCAGAAATCAGGAGCAACTTTCTAAGGTGCTGGGGGTTGGGCACTAATGGCTGCACTGGGAAGTGGAGCTCAGGTGACCTGGAAGCTCACTGTGTCATTCCTGCATTGAGGCAGGAAGAGACATATAGGGAAATAGTACGTGACCAGAGGGATTACACATCTACAATAAAAATAATGGGGGATGGAGGAGATGTGAAGGATAGGCAATGAGTAGACTCCCAGGAGCTAGGTGGAAACCATGGTCTTTTGCCCACTGGAGCTCTTTGGGAAACCATTAACTTTCTTGGGCCCATAACTTTATGGGCTCTTTGCCTTTCTCCATCCCTCTCCACTGTGTCTGTGTCCTCCCTGCCCTTAAATCGTGCCCCTTCCTGTCAGTAGACTTCATCTGTGCAACAAAGCACCACTAGCTGTAGCTCACAAATGGAATCCCTTGTTCCTTTTCTACATCCTTGACCTTGTGATGTCTCCTGGTTCTCCTGGCCAACCATTCCCACTTCCATATGAGTCCTTCACATCTGCCTCATCTGCCTTCTCAGAATTATCCTTGCTGTATGTGAGACCAAGTTTTATGCCCTGCCATTTGATTCCTTGCCTCAGCCAGATCCTGTATGGAATGCAAAGCACCCCTCCAGTGTGTGAAAATGGGTGAGGGAAGAGTCCTTTTTTTTAGCCATCTTTGGGTCATTGTCCTGCTGTGGACTAACACAGTGAGTCTTCTGATATTGGCAGTGCAGTATTTCCACCCTCTCCTTCTGATGTGAAAAAATAGACGCAGGGAGCACAAGCCGACGTCACAAAAATGAAGGACCGCTCATGCAGTGAGACTTTCTCTGCTGCTCCTCCCACCTGCAGACCCTGTACCTCCTGAAACTTTGCTCCAGAGGGTACCCCAACCCTCTAGGACAGAGTTTGAGGATGTGTAATCAGCCCCCTCTCCACGTCTCTGATGCAGGGGTGTTGAACCTCTTGCGTGCAGGCCAATCCATCCTACCTGGGGTCCCAATCTCACCTTCTGGGGTTTCCTGGCCCCACCCTCTCCCCCCCCCCCGACTGCTGCTCGTTTGGTGTTTTCCCAGCTTTGCATTGTATTTTTTTCATTCTAAAAGGTGGAAATGCCTCTCCCAAGTTGCAAAAAGTAAGAGGTTTAAGTGAAATGATGTTGGCATTTTTGGCCTACCTTTTTGCCTTTGGCCCCAGGTAGCACTGGAATATGGCCCTTGAGAGCTTCTCCAAAATTCAGTTCAGCCCTTGGACTGAAAGCGGTTCAACACCCCCTGTGCTGAGAGAAGCAGATCTGTCAGCAGAAAAACTTCACTGGATTTCATCCAAATAATTTTTGGATTCCACTCCAGGTATCATAAGAATGCAATCAAAAGCTTCTCTCTTATTGGAAAAGCCAACTTGTTAATCCAGTACTGTTGTTATTGTTTCTTGTCAGAGATTTGATTCAGCTGCATGGAAAAGAAGACAGAGATATTGCAATGAAGCTTCAGGTTCAATGGACATCCTATGGCCTTGAAGATGTCCAGGTCGTAAATTACTCTGTCCTGCTTGACCTGCCAGGCTCTTCTCCAAATACAGTGACTCTGAACAACACTGGAGAATGCTTTTATTCTACTGGACAGCCATGTAACAAGGAGACCCCAAAGCTTCACAGTCAAGACCTTCTGTACTCCTATGCTGCTTACTCTGCCAAAGGAACTCTCACGGTAATGTGACCATTTGTCTCTGTCATTTTGGTGTGAAAATGAAAGAGAAAGGAACAGTTTCCATCGAGACTTAAAGCAATGGAATGATGTATCATATGCTGGTCTCAAAACAAGCTAAATAGGTGTGGGTAAACATTTAAGATATAGCCTACTACTGTATGCCTCAATTCTTGGCATGATCCATCTCTATTTCGTTTTATATCTTCTTAAGTGGAGGCTGGAATTCTTTATATTTTTCAGTGAGTCTGCTGCTTGTGTTAGATACATGCAGGTAGTGGCAGTGTAGTTTTGGATTCTGGAAATGTATTCTTACAGTTCTTGACGACATCCTGCTAAATACCACTGTAACTTCTTTTTTATTTATTTATTACATTTCTCTTCTGCCCAATCACTAATGTTCTCCGGGAGGACTACAAACAGTTAAAAAAATAAAATGCCATAGAACAGCTAAAAATATAAAATATAATACAAATATTTAAATGAATAAAATACAATATAATGCAAAATAATAAACAGTGCAGGAATCAAAAGGCAGCAGAGGAATCAAACTTTCAAAGCTCTCTTTAAAAAGAGAATGTTTAGGGAGCATGGGGCTGTGGGTAGACTTGCCACCAGGTTGCAACCTGGATATTTGGTCTTCACCTTTAAAGGGGAGGAGTCATAAATCAGTGATAGAACACATGCAGGCAGGTCTGCAGTTCAATCTTTGCTATCTCCACTTAAACCAGGGGTGAGCGAGTTGCGGTCCGCCAGATAGATCATGCCAAGAAAAATGTGCATGGAAAAATGTGTACCGGTACATTTGCAACACACAGGCACACAAATATGCTTTAGTCAATGGATGGAAAATGTGTACATTTCCCAAACGTGCACAATCGATGCATACATTTAGAAAAAATGTGCATTAATTTAAAATATGCACTTTTTTGTGTAGGGACCCTACCCCCCTCAAAGCTCGCACTCCAGTAAGGACAGGAGGCAGGATGAGCTTCAAGGAGGAAATAAGAGGACCTCAACGAGCTCAAGTTTTGCTGGTTTGCATATCCCTGCAGCTACAAGTGACAGTGGTAGCTCTGTGTGTTTGCGCATGGCACTGCCCCAATCGCATAGAAAGAGGAGGCGAGTTTGATTTTAAAAGTAAAAAAGAACACATAGGTGAGGAGTATAGAAGCCTCCACATACCCATGGAGTCTGTCTGGTGGAGACCCTCACCAGTCTGGTGTTGGAGCTTGGTTGCAATAGGAGCACCTGGGCGGAACAGACTTCAGGGAGAGAGGTTGCATGTTGGTAAGGGATCTTCATTAAGCATGAAAGTGGCCTGCACAACTGGGCCAGGTTCATGCTGAAACACACGGAAATGCTGCCATCATATAGAATCATAGCATCATAGAATAGTAAAGTTAGAAGGGCCTATAAGGCCATTGAGTCTAACCCCCTGCTCAATGCAGGAATCCACTTCGATTCTCAGGAAGACAGCAGAAACAAGATGTTTTGGGAGCATTGATAGAGTCTTGATAGACCACAATGATTGTTCTGTTTGGCCACAGGACTGGAATGGCGAGAAGCCCAAGCCTGAAACATCAGAAACATTGGCTTATATGAGATGTATTCTTTGCTCTAATGGAACAGTTCTTTCATCCCTGCACATCTGTAACTACTGCATGACTGCACACACATAATACTCCTTGCTATTTAACATTTATTTAGTGTTAGGTGCACAGCAGAGCATAGAAATGAACAGTCCAAACCCAGAGGGACTGTAATCTACATTTGGTACATAGAACAGGAGCCTGGGGAGAGATAAATTTATAAGCACCCACACCTGCTCTTGGGAAATGTGTGTTCCAAATATCTCTAGGCCTCCCGAACTGAAGATCCATCTGTTGAGCATACTGTATAATTAAACATAGCCACCTGCAAATGGAAGGAAAATTATGGCTTTCAGTAGAGACAAAGCCCCACCACTTCAAGTTTGCTTAATTATACATCTCTGTCATCTGAATTAACACAGTTGATGTTGTATTGGTGCAAGATGCCTCCACTACTTAGATCTTTAAGATTTTATTTTATTTAAAAATATTTTTATAACACATGTCATGTAAAACATATCCAGGCGGTTTACAAGATTAAAACCATAATATAAAAATATAAATATACAATATAACTAAAACATGCCAGTGGCCATCTAAAAACAAACAAACAGAAAATTGAAATGATAGACATTACATATCATCAAAAGCAGAGGCGAATAAAAAAGTCATTCAACATGCACCTGAACTGTACCAGAGTTGGCACGTGTTTTGTTTCTGGGGGGAGGGTGCTCCAGAGAGTGGGCCCCACCACAGAAAAGGCCCTCTTCCTGGTTGTTAGCCAGATGGCTATCTGCAGCATGTGGCATGACCAGAAAGGTCTCTGATGAGGATTGCAGCAGTGAGGCAGGTCAATATGGGAGAAGGCATTCTCTCAGATCAGGATTCTAACTGAGATGGGTAGAGAGCTTTTGAAGTCTGTGGCATGTCTGCATATAATTCGCATTTCTTGCATCACATGGATTGCATTATGGCAGCATGGTTCAATGGTGGCTGAAATCCAGTTGCATCTAGTCCCATATCCATCTGCCTTAGGAATGGGCACCCAGCCCAGCACCCAACTTGCGGAGTGCTCTGCGAGCATGCCCACTGCGTGAGTCGAGCCTCCGGCGAGAGCCAGCTGAGGCACTTGCCGGACCTCTGGGTTCCCCGGCTCTACATTGTTTATGTAGAATATAGTGTACTATACGTTAAAAACAGCCGCAATTTGTGTAAATGTGGCTATTTTTAATGTATACTACACTATACTCTATGTAAATGGTGTATCTTATGCTGTTTTCTATGTAAAAAACAGTGCCAGAACCCGGAAGTCACTTTCCCTGGCTCGACTTGCGAGAATACGAGCCAAGCCGGGGGAAAGGTAGGTCGAATGGAGCTCGGGGGGGTCGAGCCCAGCAAGTTCGCCAGACTTTCACCCCCCAGTCGAGCTCCGCACACATCCCTATTTATTGTTCTCTGTACTAAAACAGTGCTTAAAATGCCTCGGAGAATAAAAAGAAAGTCTTCACCCCATGTCAAAAATAACATAACATAACATAAGGAGGTAAGCATCTCTGGCGCATTCTACAGGCAGAGTGCCACCACTGAAAAGGCCTTCTCTCTTGTAGCTGCCCACCTTGCCTCACTTGGCAGGGGCACCTGAAAGAGGGTGTTGGATGATGTCTTTACAGTCCAGGTAGATAAGTATGGGAGGAGGAGATACTTCTTCAGGTAACCTGGCCCCAAGCCATTTAGGACTTTAAAGGTTAATGAGCCCTTTGCCATCTGCACTGGCGACTAGTCCATCTCCAGGCCCAATTCAAAGTAGTACTGGCATGATATGATCATATCAGTCAGCCCCATTAATCACGCTGTCTTGGACTAACCAAAGTTTCCAAACCATTTTCAGAGGCAGCCTCATTGCAATAATCCAAATGGGAGATTACCAGAGTGTGAAAGAAAAATCACAAGGTTATTATAAGTCAGTGTTCTCCAACCTTGGGTCCCCAGATGTATTATAAGTCAGTGTTCTCCAACCTTGGGTCCCCAGAACATCTGGGGATCCAAGGTTGGAGAACACTGCTATAAGGAGTACACATTGCCATAGACATAACCATCATAGCCATAGCCATCATTCCTTGACCTTTGAATATTTGTAAACTGCCACCATAGTTGAAATCCATGTTATGTGGCATTTGGTTTTAAAAAAAACAAAAACCCTGAGACTGTGTATGTCAAAATTAATTTAATTTAAAAAACCAAAAAAACCAAACCAAAAAATGCCCCCTCTCACAAGGATATCTCTGTCCAAGTAGGGTCATAGTTGGTGTATCAGCATAAGCTGATAAAAAGTCTCTCTGAGCCACTGAGGCCACCTTTACCTCTAGCGATAATCATGGGTCCAGGAGCACCCCTACAAACTACAAATCTTTTAGGAGGAGTGCAACTTCCTTGAGAATAGGGTGAATACCACTTAACCAGAGAGATGAACCACCCGCAAAAGAGTATACCCATCTGGTCAAGATGGAATCCCAATTGATTGGCTTTCATCCAATCTATTACACTGTTCATGCACTGGTTCAGAACATCGAGTACTTCCCCTTTATTAGATGAAAAGAAGAGCTAGACCTGGGTGTCATTTGCCTATTGGTTACCGCTCAGGGATATGCGAATCAGCAAAACTCGAGCTTGCTGAATTCCAACTCGAAGCTCATTCCGACTCGAGTCCATATCAGATTGCGAGCTTTGTTTTTTCTTTTTGCATTAAAACCATGCATATTTTCATGAATATTTTTCCAAATGTATGCATCAATTGTGCACATCTTTGAAATGTATGCATTCTTCTCCCATTGATTAAAGCATATCTGAGTGAATTTTTAAAAAGTACCCATTTTTCAATGCACATTTTTCAAATGTATGCATTCTGTCAAACACTTTTTCTTTTTCTTTCTTTTTTTGGTCTCCAAATCATATTGCAAGCTTGGAAATGTACGGACCTCATCCTCAGATTGCATCCAAATCTGTGTTTGGTCTGGAAGGGATAAACTGGGTAAATTCTGATCAAAAGCAAGCTGAAACAAATTTTTCATATGTCCGTATTTACACTCAGTCCACATTCCCAGATAACATCTCCCAGTAGTTTCATGTAGATGTTGAAAGGCATGGTGGATAAAATAGAGCCTTGAAGAATTGCACCAGGTTAGAGCAATAATCTTCCAGTATCACCTTCTGGAGTCAGCCATCCAAGCAGGAGCAGAACTACTACAATACAGTGCCCACCATCCCATCCTATCTAGAAGGACACCATGATTCATGATAGCAAAAGCTTCTGAGAAATCCAAGAGAACCAAAAGGAACACACCCTCTGTTCCTCACCCAGAACAGGTCATCCCACAGTGTAACCGAGGCAGTTTTTGTTCCAAAACAAGGCCTGAAGCCAGATTGAAATGGATCTAGAAAATGCAAGTGTTCCTGGAGCTCATCAGCAACTACTTGCTGAAGCACCTTGCCCAGCGAGGAGATGTTAGCAACTGGCCTATAGTTATTTTAATTTTCTAGGTCCAAGTTAGATTTCTTTTAGGAGTGGCTTGATCACTACCTATTTTAATGAGGCTGTTACCACCCCTTCTCCCAAAGAGGAATTTACAACCTCCTGAAATATAATAAGCCAGGAGGGTCAAGCATACAAGTGGTTGGCCGAACATAACCAAGCACCTTGTTCACATCCCCAGGCCTCAGAAACTGAAACTCATCTAGCACAACTGGATCAGACAGTGGTTTGGATACTTCCATAACTGGAGTGCAGTAGCTGTGGAGTCTAAGTCATGACAGATGCAAACAAATTTATTTTCAAAGTGTCTTGCAAATCTGTCAGTGCCAGTGAGAGTAATGGGAACTGGGCACTAGACAAGCAACAAGATGATGTTCAGAGAATCCTGGCCATCTAGAACATTGCTTGTTCACCCGTCCCTACCAGTATAAGCTAACTGGCCCCCGCAAAATGAAAACATGTGTGGACTAGAAGGGTCAGATATGTTTCTGAAGCTCATGTAACTTTTTCAGAAACATCCTGAGGATGCACATAAGGATACAAACATTCCTCCCCAAGAAATTTCTCAAGCCTTAACAAAAATCTTTTTTTAAAAAAACATCAACCTTTCTTTATAATTTTTTGAACAAGTCAAGTAACATTCAAACAAACAAACAAATAAAAGGGGACGATTAAAATAGAGAAGGGGGAAATTGGTTAAGGCATTTTAACTGTATAAGTCAGAAAGGCTGATAAGTCAGAAATACTGGACTATGATGAATCTCAAGAAAAGCTGACCAAATGGTCTCATATTTATCTTCTTTGAACTCACATCGAGACATTACTAGTTCAAATAAGGACAGGGAGTGCAGATCGTTAATCCATTGTTTTATGGAAGGCAATGGTGACACAATTCCTTTTATGTTTCTTCCAAGCAGTAAGCTCTGATTTACCTTGAAATCTCAATTTAGTTGAAATGTGATGGCTACTCTTCCAAAGACAGCATTGCACTGTATTTGTAACATGTCTTACATCTTATTAAATATATCCAGTAGCGTACCGTTGATGCATCCCTGTTGCTGCTGCCTCTCTTTTTTCCTCACTTGAACTACCAGCAAAAAGCTCTATTAATGACTTTCCAAAGTCTGGCTGCCAGACAAGCTAGAGGATTCAGTTGTTTCTGACAATGTTATTTGTAGAACAGCAGCACTCTGCTTCTTTGAAAACCTGTCATGTCCATTCATCTTGTGGCCATTTTTGTACTTGAGTCTCCAATTTGTGCTTTCTAGTAACAGTCTGAGCAGCGTTTCTGGTATGTGGAATCTTTTGTTTTGTTTTGAAAACACACTTAGTGCCAGTGATGGATGGGCCACTTTGGCTACCTTTCTGTAATTCATTGTGTGCTGGAAAAGTGGCACAGTTTATCCCATTATGATGACAGGTGGGGTCAGTGTATGATCTTGCAGGGGGTGGTTCTTTTGGTAGTAAAATCTACATTACAATGCTTAGGTGGATGATTTATTGTAGTTCAGGTCAGTAGGAGAGGGAAAATACCGTGTTGCATTGTGTTTGTGACCAGAAAGTCGTGTACAAGTTGTAATTTAATAGCAAAGTCCTAAGTGCTTGACACGTTTCACTCAGTGTTGGAAAAAGCATTATTCCTAGACGCGCATCCACATCTTGCTGGATTTTCTGCAGGATGTCTTTCAATGTTATCTCTTGGCACATTGCTAGAGGTGCACATGTTGGGCATGAGTTTGTATGTGTGGTGCTTGGCATCATGTGCAACAACAGTCCCCCCTCCAACCTCCCCCCCCTAAAAAAAAAACACCTGACAACATCTGAAATTAGTGTACAACTGAAGCCACTCAGTTGGTATTAAACTGCACATGAGTTAACAACGTGGCCATGCGGTGGCAAGGGCAATAACAGATTGGATAAGGAATGATTTCCCATTGTGGGAAGGTTTGTAAATGTATTCAGCCAAATGCATTTATAGGTAACTCCCATGCGGATATTCATGCTCAATGCACAAAGGAATTTAGAGTTGCCCACACTCCCAGGGTTAGGGATGCAGCTTGCATGGTGGTCTTCACTCCCAACTACCAACTTCACTCCCAATAAGAAATTTGTTTCAGTTTGTTTTTGATCAGGATTTACCCAGTTCACACCTTCCAGACTGAACACAGACTCAGACACAATCTGCAGTCAAAGTCCATACGTTTCTGAGCTAGTAATGTGATTCATGAACCAAAAAAAAAATGTGTTCAAGAGCATACATACTTTAATCAATGGGAGAAGAATGCAAACATTTCAAGCATGTGCACAATTGATGTGTACATTTGGAAAAATATGCACAAAAATATGCACGGATTTTCATGTGAGAAGAAACCCCCACACAAAGCTTGCAATCTGATATGGAGACGAATCGGTATGAGCTTCGAGGTGGCATTCAGAGAACTTTCGTGAGCTCAAGTCCTGCTGATTTGCACATCCCTACGTGAAGTCCCAACACCCTTTTAGCCCTCAGAGATGTGCAGACTGAATGCCTGCATACAGCTTATGTGTCCTATCTATCTTAAGTGCCATCTAGTCCAATTCAACATGTCACCAGGTACTTGGAAAGTGAAATAGATACCCTGCCATAGAGTAGCAATATAAAAATCTTGAATGACTTTGTGTGTGTGTGTGTGTGTATCTCCTAAAGAATGACCATGCATTTGTATGCATCTTTACTTATGGATATATGTGTACATGTGCACAGACAATAACGATGTATTTTTTTATAATCTCAGCGATTTTCTGCCTCTGAACTAAGAAAGCTAACAATCAAAGTGTCTAGTGCAGCAGGGTGTACAGGGGGGAGCAAATCGTGGCCATTTAATGGTGGTTTACCTTGGTTTTTACATAAAAAATGCAGCTGGAAGTGATGCGCCAGGGACCTGGATGTTGCTTTCCCCGGCTCCTCTCATGCGCGGAGATGTGCCGAGCTGGGGAAGGTCAGTCGTGTGGAGCTTGGGTGTGTGTGTCAAGCGGGACGAGTTCACCCCACTTCCACCCCCCAATCGAGTTCTGCGCACATCCCTAGACTGGCCAACCATGCCTATCCTTGATGCCAGCCCTCGAATGGGAAGATGCCCTCTTGTCCGCAGTGTGGGCCCTTGGCAGGTGCCTGACCATACCTACCTTTGATCTCAGCCCCGACATCAGTGCCCATGTGCTTGCACGGTGGTGGGTTCAGCACCCCCTGCCTCCACCATCACCTGCTGTCATGGAAAAGTAAGGGTGGGAAGGTTCCTCTCTCTCTATCACCATGTCACAGCACCAGTGGTTTTGCCTAATGAATTGTCTCAGCAGTCATCACTGATAAAGGGTGATTTATGTAACTTATCTAGTAGTGATTTCCTAGTAGTGCTGCATTTTACACCAGCTGTACTATCCTCAAGGGTAGCCCCTACATAGGGTACCATATAATAATCCAGTTTTGAGGTTACCAATGTATGGGCCACTGTGTGGCAAGGTTCTCTCTATCCAGCAATAGCCATAGCTGGCATACCAGCCAAAGCTGGTAATAGGCACTCCTAGCCACTGAGGTAAATTGGGCTTTAAGTGACAGAGATGAATCCCCTAAGTACCCCCAAGCTACAAACCTGTTTGTTAAGGGGGAGTGCAATTCCATCCAGAACAAAGTATTGGCCAATCTCCCAGAGCCAAAACCAGGGATGGGGACTTGGACTCCAGGACTCGACTCGTGAGTCGGACTAAGTCTCCCGTCTCACTCGAGTCAGACTCGAGTCCTAATATTTTTAATGGGACTCGAGAGTCGAGAGTCGACTCGGGACTCGAGTCCAAGGACTCGTGTTCCAAAATCGTGTTTCTCAAATGCAACATGGATAGGTTTTAGGAAGTACAGCAAGTTTATTTTTTTAAATCATTTTCCTAAAATGCAACCTTTCAGACATTTTGGGTTTGGCTGCCTCTGCCTGCCTGTTTGGGGTTCCCAGCCTCCTCTGCCTGCCTGGTCTCTTCTTAACCAGTTCCACAGTTTAAATTGTCTAAGACAAAGGCCTCTGCCTGCCTGTTTTGGGGTTCCCTGCCTCCTCTGCCTGTCTGTTATTTTGGGTTTGTCTGCCTGGTCTGTTCTTGCCAAAATCAGTTGCAGAGTTTTGAAATAAAAAGGCACACTTGTGCCTAGAATTTATTTAAGCCACACATCTGAAATAGCCTTATTTTGTTGGGGAAAACCCCCATTGATTTTAATAGGGACTTGTGGAGTCAGCTTTGGGAGCGACTCGGGACTCGTGAGTCACCATTTTGGACTAAGGACTCGGACTCGGGCTCGAGACTCGGGTCCAAAGACTCGTGACTAGACTCATGACTCGAAACCAAGGACTCTTCAACATCCCTGGCCAAAACCCACTCATCCATGAGGCCTCCATCTTGCCAGCATTCAACCTCAGTTTACTGGCCCTCATCCAACCCATCACTGTGTTCAGGCATTGATTAAGGATTTGCACAGAAACAGACCTGGGTGTCATCACATTTTAGGTTAGGGTGCCTTTTGGGGGGGGGTGTTAATGGGTGTGTGTGAAATCAGATAAAAGAAAGCAGTGTTCCACTTTTCTGCTGGGTTCAGGTTAATGAAAAATGGTTGGGTTTGTTATCTTGCAGATAGAAGACACAATGACACATGGCCTGTTTGTGTGTGTGGGGATTACCTTCACCATTCATTCCTTACATTTTTGACACTGTTGACATATTACTTCAGATATATTTATTTGCTAACTGCTCTGTTCTTTAGGTCCCCAGCCCCTCAAGTTTTTCCTCTAAGGGTAAGCTTTATTGCATGCCATATATTAAAGAAAATGTAAATATATTTTCCTGTGCCTTCAACTAGATCTGTCAGATCCTATGAAACAGAGAGCAGAGAGATCTTAGTCATATTACGTTTTTCTCTCTGAGAGAATTATGAGTCACTGAAATGTACATTAGTAGCTGGCTGGATAGAAATCACGTGCATTGGTTTTCAGGAACAGGTAAAATGCAGGATAAAACCAGCCAGTAAATAAAGCTGGCAGATTCAAAAGGCAAGTCCCTTCAAATGATAGTTGTAATATTATTGGAATCAGGATCTTGGCTCAGCAGGTTAAGGGTTTTCAGAAGGCTCAAGGAGCCATGGAGTCTGCAGAAGAGGAGAGAAGGACATGGACAGGAGGTTCAACAGAAGGCCAGAGAGATAATGAGGTTTGCAAAAGGTTTTACTTCGATATTGGTGCCAGAATGTCTGCAGAAGAAGGCGTAAAAAGGTCTGCAGCAAGCAACTGAAAGTCAGGGGAAGGACACAGGAGATAGGAATTTGGGGCCAGGGTGAACAAGAAACTACCCTCCTATTTGGTTGGAGAGGGGAGGGAGAACTGGTTAAGAGAATGCTAGAACCATGACAGTAGGATATTGCTGGCAAGGGGCTTGGATAAAATAGGGACACAGTCTAGTTAGGTTAGCTGGATATGTTTATCCCTTGTTATTTTGTTACCCTATTGCTCTTAATGATTTGGTTTTGTGTGTGCATGTTGTGTGCATATATCCATTAAGTGATAAAAACATTTTTCCTAGTAACAATTTATTTCAGTAAACTTTTAAACTTTCCTGTTTGAAACTTGGTGGTTTCCTTTTTTTGTTGGGCTTCCCATAGGGATGTGCTGATGCAAGGAAGTCTGACTCATTTGAGCTCGATGGATTTCCTGCTTGCTTCTGATCCGATGATCGGAAGTGGGCTGAGTAATTTTTATTTCCCGCAGACTTCCATCTCTAAGACAGGCCGCGGTTTCTGCATTTTTAAAAAATGCTAAGGAAATTTGTGCAGATCATGCTATTTGTGCAATTTGCATAAATTTATGCAATTTGCACAAATTTATGTAAATTGGGCAAATCACAGTATTTTGCACATTTTGCGCAAATAGGCACCCGAAAAGCACATGACTCTAGCACATAAAACGGCCTGATTTGCAAAAATTGCACAAGGACCATGTGCTTTTCAGGTGCCAATTTGCACAAATTGTGTAAATTTACGCAAGTTTCCTTAGTGTTTTTTTAAATGCACAAACGGTGGAATTAGAGGTGGAATTCCACGAGTTGGCTAGACTTATACCATAGTGAGTTGGCACTGGCACAGAGCTGGCGAACTGTGAAAATATGTTGGATTTTCAGCCCCCTATCGGATTCCTCACACATCCCTAAGTTACCCACCCCATGTCTAATAGCCATCCTCCACACCTACTTAAAAGTAGGTACTTAAGACCCAAGATTTTAAGGCTGGTTTGGTGGAGGCAGGCCACCGTGGGGTGTGGGAGAGATTTCCATCTTGTGGCAGCAGTGGAAAAGGCCGAAGGAAGGGCAAAAAGGAGTGGGTCATACAATTTCACCTGGGTTCCCTTCCACACATGGAAGAGGGCACCACTGGTCTGTGACAAGCACAGCTCATCAAGTATCAGACATGATGCAGTACAAATAATATCTGCAGATTTCCACCACCACCTGAATATGACCTCTCTGCAGTGCAGTATATTTAAGACTGAGGCCGAATAAGGAAGCTCCTGGTTCAAATATCACCTTGTCATGCAGGCTCAGAATCAGCATTGCTCAGCATTTACCAAGGCCCATGCCACGGAACGGGACCCACTGAAAATTCCAGAGCTCCCTGGCTCTGCTACTGTCTTCATCTGCCCTCTCCAAGTGAGTTGGAAAGAAAGAAGGGAAATAATAGCAGCCTCTGCTCACCTTGCCTTCTAGGTGGTGGTGTGGATTAGGCTCAGAGGGACAAGGCAAGCAGATGGGCAACCACAATGAGAGGAATCAGAGTTACTTATGGAGCGACCTCCTTGAGGGCATCTTATAAAGCGCAAGGCCCCCCCAAAACATGGAGCTAATCTGTGGCTCACGCTGGCTCAGCTTGTCTGAGCGTGGAAAGCTAAGCAGGGGAGGCCTGGTTATTACTTGGATGGGAGACCCCTCCTCTAGTTTCCTGCACTGAGCAGGGGGTTGGACTCGATGGCCTTATAGGCCCCTTCTGACTCTATGATCCTATGACATCCTATGACATCTGTCTGTCATGAACTCCTTAGGTGGCTTCTGGGTAGCTACCACCTCTCTGTGTCAGCTCACCTCTAGGGATGTATGAGAAATTTGTAGTAGTTCCTTTTTGATCAGGGTTTGCCAAGTTCGCACCTTCCGGACCAAACACTGACTCAGACTGCAAACTGTGGTCGAAGTCTGTACATTTCTGGGCTTGCAATGTGATGTGATTCGCGGACCAAAATAAAAATGTGTTCGACAGCGTGTGTACATTTGAAAAATGCGCATGAAAAAATGTGTACTTCTGAAAAATGCACACAACCACACTTTAATCAATGGGAGGAGAATGCGTACATTTCAAAGATGCACACAATTGATGCGTACGTTTCAGAAAAAATATGCATGAAAATATGCACAAATTTTTCTGTGAGAAGAAAAAAAAGCAACGCTCACAATTGATATGGGCTCGAGTTGGAATGAGCTTCAAGATAGCATTCAGAGAACTTCAGCAAGTTCAAGTTTTGCTGATTCGCAAATCCCTACCTACCTCTTTAATTTATTGTAAGGATTACTTAGCTTTGTTTTGACTCTTTTGAGCACACAATATAAATCCTAAAAATATTGCAATACTTTGTAACTATATAGCTTTTTCTTTTTTCTTTTATGCTCTGGAAGCATTGCATATCCCCTCATGTGATCTTTATGACAACTGTGTAAAGTAGCTTAGTCTTCTTTCCCTGCCCCAAATACAGATGGGGAACAGAGGGGACCTGGCCAAGGCTACCCAGTGTGTTCATGGATGTGGTAAATAGTACTTCCCAGTTTGCAGTTCATGCTCATAAATAATAGTGTGGATCTGCTTTGGTGCATGTGTTTCCAAATGAACTCACTTAAGCTAGTTTGTGCTCAATTCACATTAGGCCTGAATTAGTTCACTTAAGCCAGGGGTGGGGAACTGCACTATGCAACCTCCCCATCTGGCTTTCCCCTCAGACCTTGACCCCTCTCCTCAGCCCTGACTGCTCTGCAGCCCCATTTTAGGAAACAGCTGAACAGTTGAGAAGAGGGGTGTGGGGTGGCAGAATCTCCCTTCCTCCATTGGCAGCTCCAATTTCCATGAGTGGTGCTGAGAAAGGCAAGCCCCTTTCTCAACACCCAGCAAGGAAGCATCATCTTAATTTATTGATGTGTGTGAATGGGTGGAGTCTGTGGATAGTTGTGTGTGATGGATCAATTGGTGAATGTGTAATGGGGTGTGTATGTGTGGATGGCTGGATTTATGTGAATAGGTGTGTAGCTGTGTATGTGGATTTAGCCCCGTCCACTTTTGCTTTTGGCCCTGCCCACTGTTGACATGTGGCAACAGAAGATTATCCATAAGGAAATGCTGCCCTTGGGCTAAAAGTAAGTTCATCACCCCTGAATTAAGCCATCCTCATGACTCTGCTGAAGTCATCAGGAGTGCAAGACCTAGAGGCCTCCACACCCCACTAGCTAACATGATAGACAGACCTGTCCACCTGCTTGTGATTCACCACCTGCTGCCTTCTCTTTCCTCCCAAATGTACCTCGCAGCTGGTGACAAGAAAGGCGGATGTTGTGGCCTTGCTGCAGCAACAGTGTCCCAGATGCCAGGATTTTTTGGAACTGAATTTCCTAGTGCTTTAGAGTCATCAGTAAGGATCTTAGAACCCAGGGAAACGTCCATTCTCAGGGGGGTCCTGGTTTCCAGGATGTCGCTAAGCTGAAGAGAACTGAAGTTAGAGCGCTGTTACTGGCTCTTTATTTGTTCAACCTTTTCTAAAATTAGTCGTCCCCCCTCCCCCAATCTTCTGAATAAATTGTTAACTGGTTGCCATCTTGATCTTTAAGTAAAAACTAAATTTGTTTCACAGTCACTTTTCTGAGGTCTTGTTATTCACCCCATGGCTAAGTGCCATACTAAACTACCCAGTACAGAGAGTTGTCCTGGGCCTGGGCAGGAATTAAGCTTCAGACAGAGGTCAAAGGCTGTTTAGTGGAGGCAGCCAGGGAATAAAGATATCCGCTCTGTGGCAGTGGTGAAGACCACAAAAGAAGGGCTGGTCTAGACAACTTGCTCCTGTCCCCCTACCTTTAATGGTGCAGACTACAGCCATGCCACAGGCACACTTTAAGTGATCTCATTGGAAGTCCGTTACAGTGAAATCCTACTTGAAATGAAAAAGAGAACTTGAAATTAAAAACCAAACAAAAATAAACAAATGTGTGGGAATCCTAAACTAACGGATTTGTCCATTCAGGCCCAGGGCTTTGAGTGCTTGGCTGGGTTTGAATCCCTGAGTGTTCAACCATGCTGGTGTTTAGTTAAGGTTCGTTCCCCCTCATCATTAACAGTTATATGGCAGGCAGGTACATCATGGTCCTCTACATACTGGGAATAGCTGAACCTATGGAATTTGCCTAGGACGGTTGAGAATTTTGTCTCTGTTTAGTTTTGATAAGAATTTACCAAAATTCACAATGTTCTTCACATTTGGGAGAGAAAGAACATGGAGTTTAAAAGAGGTGAATACAGGAGTAATGAAATGAGATTTGCCCAACACATTGACCTAGAAGTAAATCACACTGAGTTCAATGATTCCTGCTCCCCTGCAAGTGTTTTTAGGATTAAGAATACACTTTTTGTCTCTAGTGCAGTATATTGGCATGGGATATTATTTTCCTGGGGAGGGACTTTATGCTGTTGTGGTTGAGTCAGGATGTAGAGGACAATAGCACACCTAGTGATAATCAGATTAGCTCCATAAGAGCTAAGATTACATGGGAGAATGCAACAAAATAACTGAGCAAGGATAGAAGTGTCACCACGATATCTACAGAAAAGTAAAGTACATCTCAATTAATACATTTGTTGTTCAAAGCCTTTATTTGTTATGAATCAAAGAACATAGTTTATTCCATCTAGGGCAAAGCTGGATTTTACTCAAGATACTTATGCTTTTTTCAGGCTACAGATTGCATTTTAGAGCGTAAGCACCCAGTTTGAATGGATGAATCAAAGTGTTTAGTACTTCCAAAGTTTTAGGTATAAGAGGATTTACCTTTGCATATCTAAAGCAAACACACAAGTGTTCTTTTTCAGCGACTGATAAAAGCCTGTGTTCTTCTTTGTTTTTTAAATAGCATTATTTTTCACCCCAAGGAAAGCATTTTATCTGTACATTGCTGCCAGTGATTCTGCTTTATTATTCAGAATGTATAAAGATCAGGATTATATCATTTTAACATCACTGGAAGTGAAAGTCAAAGCGTGACTGAAATCCAGTCCATTCATTGTGGTCGGATTTGCTGCACAAAACTAGTTGTGCTCCTAAAGTGCATTAACGCTGTGTGCACTACAAGCCCTGAACACATTATTAAGAGGAATAACACTCTGTTTCCAGGAGACACTTTAACAGTACATATATATTTTGTAAGCTCTTGCATTATACCAGCGTGTACAGACCTAATCAAGCACAAGAAATATCAGTTCCTGTTTTCTAACACATACTAGTGTATTGAGAGAGATACCAGGTGATTACAATAAAGAATCTGGTGCTGCACCTTAAAGACTAGCACATTTATTATTATGGCATAAGCTTTCATGGATTTTGATCAGATGAGTCAAGTGTTATCCTGAGTTGGCAGGTACACACACACACACACACACACACACAAACACGGGTGTAGAGAAAAATAAAATAAAAATAAACCGTGGCATCAGATGGAATCGAAATGCAAAAAAATGCAGTCAGTGTCAATTACGCTGTGATTATGCACAGCAATGAACTGAACTGTAATCCATGAAAGCTGATGCCATTTTAAAAAGCCTTTAAGGTGCCGCAAGACTTTTTTTGCTTTTGCTGCAACAGACTAACATGGCGACCGTTCTGGCAAGTCTTGTAGGCGAATGCAGAGGACTATTTACAAAGTGCTAAATTACTGTGGTGCCTGTGTAACCACTTGGTATGTAATCCTTCATACAATGTCAGTATAAGCTCAAACTGTCTCCATTATCTGGCATGGATCTCGGGGGGGGGGGCGAAATATCTGTCTCCCTTTTGTCTGTATTTTCACCTTTTGGAATGCCTGGTTAAAATGCTGGTAGTGTGAGCCCCCAAGGATGGAGAACACTGCCCTAGCATTATCCTTCAGGGATGAGCTCCCTCCCCAAGGTCTTTAGAAGATAAATATCTGAGTGTGATGGGTACATGCATCTACGCTGTATCACGCATCCATGTAAAGCAGGGCTCTCCAACCTTGGGTACTCAGATGTTGCTGGACTACAGCTCCCAGAATCCCTTTCCATTAGCCATGCTGGCTGGGTATGCTGGTAGCTGTAGGCCAGCAATATCCGGGGACCCAAGGTTGGAGAGCCCTGATATAAAGGACCCTAAGGCACGATGCAGTGCACAGCCTGCCACTTCACATGCCTTGCTAAGGCATATTTTGATTCAAGTCTTCAAAACATATGGTAAGGCAATTCCATTTTTCTAGTATATTTGTTTAACCAAAATACAAACACCCTGTTGATTTTTAACAATCAAGGATGGGGAGCCTTCCACCCATGGTCCTATATGGCCCATGCAGGCATGCCAGAATTCCTTTGCAGGCCCCAACCCTCCCTTCCCCAAGCTCCTCCCCTCCACAGGCCCCACCCCCTGATCTGAAGGCTACCAGAGACTTGGGAGAAGAAGCAGGGAAAGGAATCCCCTTGTTCTCTCTTTGTAATCGGGGGGGGGGGAGGATCCGCTTTCATGCTGCTCACCCTCTCATTGGGAGAGGGAATAGTGCACAGGGGAATGGATTCTGGCCCTGTGCACTCCAGTCATCCCTCACCTCTCCTGCGGAAGGCAGGCAAGGGATGAGCGAAGTTGGCGGCAAACCCAACGAATTTCTCACCCATCCCTACGAGTCTTGACAATTTTGATCCTTTGCGTTTGCAAAAATAAGCTGCTAAACAATTAAAAAATATATAAAGAATCCCATCAGTGGCGATGGCTATACGCACTTTTAGCATGTTTGCATAAACTGTTTTATGTATATCTATCTATCTATCTATCGTGTGCCAATGAAATATTTCTGTTTGCAAACACATACAAACTTGTACGAATGTGGAGGGTTTAGCCACGTGTAAATGCAATGGCAAATAGGTGATTGTCACCATGTAATGTGTGTGAATCTGCTCTCTGGGCTGGGGATGCCATCTGTCTAATCATTTCCAACATGTTGAGAAAGAATACGCTAATAAATAATATCTTTTTTCCCCTGTTTATACAGGGTGAAGTCGTTGATGTACAGTATGGGACTGCAGAAGATTTGCTCAGGATTCAAACCGTTGCAGGCTTCTCCGGCAAAATTGCACTTTTGAAGCTAGGACGTTTGCCTTTGCTGTATAAGGTTAGTTAAAGTATTAATGTAATTTATCCTGGTGAA
Source organism: Shinisaurus crocodilurus (assembly GCA_021292165.1). Classification (NCBI taxonomy): domain Eukaryota; kingdom Metazoa; phylum Chordata; class Lepidosauria; order Squamata; family Shinisauridae; genus Shinisaurus; species Shinisaurus crocodilurus. The sequence continues at coordinate 20,689,910 of CM037878.1, read as the reverse complement.
TCATTGCTTTTTTCTGGTTTTTGAATTGCAACCATTATGATGACACTGAGTTGTGACTTGATCTCCTAAAGCTGTATTTAATTGGTTCTTTCCTGAAATTGCCTGAGACAGTTCTTGGCTGTTGCCGGTACAGGTGTTCTGTTCCCAGGATTTCTTTAAATGATTACAATGCAGTACGACTGGCCATCTCTCTTTTTCTTTTTCCCTGCAGGAAGCAACAGCGAGATAGGCATTTAATACATTTCAGTTGGATGACAAGGTAGATATAGAAAAAGTTCAAGTTTTGATTAATAAATGTGGAGCATGCTATGCACCCAGAAGAAATGGTACATAAGAAAAGCACCATTACTTCACTAAGAGTGAAAGACAAATCCTAGACCCATATATCTCTGATTTGAAGCTTAGCATACAAACTTGAGGAGGTGGATTGCAATCCTAGACTCGCTTACCCAGGAAGTAAGCCCCACCACTGAACAAAGTGAGAGACTTACATCTGAGCAAGCATGCATAGGATTGTGCTTTGAATCAGATCATATAACATGTGGCATGAAGTCAGACCATCTGAGAGCCAGGTTACTGAGAGGGACTGATTTAGCCCTAGAGTGTGCAATGGATAAATGGACAACAGAGAAAGTGGCTACAGATGAATGGACAGGGCTGGGACAGCCATCAGTGCAAAAGTACTTTAAGGGAGGAAGAGCCGTTGAATATGGTTCAGACTTCTGTGTAACTATGAATAGGAATGTAGTGCACAAAGTCAGCCTCAGAGGAAAGGAGGATCTAGACTAGTCCTAACAAAAGTGCCCTAAATAGAAAGGAGCACCATAGAGGTTTGCATAATTGGCAATAGTCTACTGTTATAAGTGTGGTATCACCCGTTGCATAAATTCCACTCCAGCATACTAGAAATTTCTCTTTTTAACCCCCCCCCCCCGCAAAGCCTTACAGATGGGATCACTTCAAAATTCAAACGCCAGATTAGTAACACATTCTGCAAAAAGACTGCAAGTCATTGGCTAATGTGATCTGAATTGCAGGTATAAAGACAAAAAGTTACAAAATTACCATTTGGTATCTCTTCAGCTCCAGAAATGCACCAAAGAGTAATTCAACAGTCATTTGAGAGTCTTGATAACACACATTATGTAGATGATATCCTGGTGTGGAGAAAGATCAGGCAGAACAGGAATATAATAAGAGGCTGAAGGGAGTTCTACTAGATAGGTGAATAAAGGAAGGTTCAAATTTGCCATGTTAGAAATAAAATATCTAGGATATCTCATATTCAAAAAAAGCTTAAAATGCGATACAACTATAATAGAGTCTATAGCTGATTCCAGGGAAGGCAGGTGATTCCCATTTCGGTGGGGCTCCTTTCCCATTACAGGTTTTGCAGATTTTATGTGGAGCTTCCTAGGAGCTATTCTGTTGGAATCTGAGACTGGGGGAAAAACAGAGTCAGAAACCCTGTTCCCCAGCAGCAGCAGATGCAGCAGTGGTGTGACAGTGGGGTTAGTGGCAGAGGCTAGTCCAGTAGGTTAAAACAAAACCCAAGTCAGTTTCTTTAGAAAAAGGTTTACTAAAAAACTAAGACTTGAAACAAAATACAGGAACACAAGCATGTACAGAGTGCTATATACAAAAAATATCAGAGAACAGTATGTTAGACCCAAAAAGAATAACTCTTAACATACACAACTTTCTCCTCACTAAACCAATGCTTACTCATAAATTCTAACATCCTTACTCTCAATGCCCATCGTCCAACGCCCAACCAACAAGAACACACACACATTGTTCACCTTAAATACAAATCTGTACAGGCACACCCATTGTATGAGGTCATGCCACCTGCATACAATTGACCTTGGAGCCACCAAGAAAAAACTGTAATACCGTTTTACTGTGCCAAAGGTGAATTACCTCATTGCAAGACCTTGGACAGAACTGCCTGTTGCTAAGGCAGACTTTCTTGCCCGAAGGCAAACCAGAATATTCGGCTCCATATTCTGACATATTCAGGGTGCTAAACTCCATCCCCAAAATAGGTCCAGCACCATGCAGCACCATGGATAGCTTCTATGAAGCTCCAAATAAAGCCTGCAAAACCTGTATTGGAAAAAGATCCCCATTGAAATAGGAGTTACCACCTTCCCCTGATTCCATAGCTTAAATGCCTAACTCAAAGATCAAGGCTGACCTACATATATTTCTAGGAGCAAAGCTTTTTCTAAATTAGGAATATGTCACCACTATTTGGTCCAAGTGATTGGGTTTTATTGGATGCCAATCTATGGAACTGCAAAAGGCCCCTCTGTTGAAGGATTGCACTGTAAGCCAAATATGGTACCAGTACAAAATGTCAACCACCCAGAAATGAAAACTACCAAAAAATCAGTTAACACCTGTCATACTGGAATGTAGAAACCTGCAAAAGTAATTCAACAACATATAATCACAAGATCATATTTGGTTTAGGCTGATGATGGAGCTGTCTACAGGAGAAACAGATTTGTAGCACACTAAACAGTCTTGAGCTAATGATGGATGAAGCAATTGAGAATGCAGTTGTAAAGATCTACAGATTAGATATGGATGAATCAGTTCATTCCTGCTCCATGTCAGTTTTGCATGTGTTTACCCACAAATCTGTACCATCCCATTTCTACGCAAAATTTGCATTTCAATACATATTGTATCTCAGAATATGCATTCTAAACATACTCCACTTTCTCAAAAAATGTGCATGTTAAAATGTATTTTACTAAATTTTGGGGTTTTTTTTGTTTTTTGAGCCAAGAACTCTGTTAGAACATTTGGGACCTGGAAAAGCTGATAGATCAATAGGTTTTGATCTGCACATTCATTCAGGAGGTGCAGATCAAGTCAGTCTGTATCAGAATTGGAAAAGACTAAATTCCTCAAGCACCCCTGGTGCTGATACAGACAAAGTAGAGTCTCAAGGTGGAGAACAAATGAAACTGCTGAAGCGCAAAATGCCAGTTAGGTTGTAGAAAAGGTTTTGAACTCTGAGATGCCTGTGACTACATGAAGAGACGGAGTGATAAGAAAAACCTTTCACAGGGAGTCATATTTGCTGGAAGGGGGAGATGCAATAACAGTGAGCCCAAAAGTTTTCCATATGGCAGAGCATGGAAGGCAACAGACCTGGGAGACACTAGCAGAGAACTGAGCCTATGACAGCAGCTACTTTGAGAGCAGGTGTTATAAGAGTTGCATAGAAAGATGCACAATTTATTGATTTAAAGCTTTTTTTATACTGCCCTTCTCTGATTTCAGAGCAATAGACTATAAAAACAAATCCATTGGTTCCAGAGTTCAGTCTCATGCGGCATCATTTTACAGAGCTTGCAGCAGCAGATATAACAAGAAGAGAAAGGGCAAAGAGCCAGAGTTTTTAAAAATCCCCCAAAAAAACGATCTGAGAGCAGTGGTAGCTGGAGACAGCTGTCTCCTATTGTCATGTGATCTGAGATCAGAAATAGAAATCTCAATCTTAGACATCATTACTTGTCCTGTTGGAGATTCAGACATGCCCCGAGGTGAGGCTCAGCATAACACATTGCCTGTCTAACCTCAAGCTTTTGGGATCTTACCAGGTCTTTTGGACTCTCTCCAGAATTTGAGGCTTCCAGCTGCACTAGACACAGTGAGTTTCTCAGGAATGGAAACTATGAACTGTAATGGAATAAAATATAGCACAGAAGGAGTAAGCAGATGGGGACACAGGGAGTGTATTTCACACTTTTTCAAGCCTTTTAAAGATACTCCTTGGCCCCTTAACCTATATCACAGTTTGCCACAGTAACACGGTTTGCATGGCTCTTTCATCCCCACTCACCTAAAGAGAATATTATACAAATCATGATCCCACCTGTCCAGTTATTCTGAATACATGGAGCCCCATGTATTGATTTGTATTGATTTATTTTTAAATGAATCTATCCAAAATGGGTATCCAGTGTGTTTTACACAAACCCAGGCAAGGAGGGCAACCAACAACAAAACAGCAATCATACAAACAGGAGACGAAAACAATTTTTTAAAAAACACCAACTGTCCTGGAGAAGCAGCCAAAATCATTAAACAGCAGAGCGAATCAAACTGACCAGAAGAAGCAGGCATAGAAGATGGAAGAAAGAAAGAAAAAGCATAAGCCAGATGCTTAGCAACCAAAAGCAACACAAACATGGTGCCGGCTGCCACATGACCATTGTTACACTTTGTAATGTGTGAAGCGCCCCTAAAATATGGCTGGCTGCTAAAAGCACTCACTTTTTAAACTTAGGTTTGAGAGCTACTGTATAGAGAGTGGGATTGGGGGAGGGAATGGGACTCTCCCTCCCTAAGAGGGACCCTCATGGTTGCTCAAAACCATATTTAAAGCATTTTAAAGCATTTTCTGACCGTCCCCAAATATCGCAATATTTTCTCAAGGGCAAGATTTAATTGCTTCCCTTCTGCAATATTAGTAGGGCGCTTACAGGGCAAACCATATAAGGATTGATTGTGTGTGGTTGTGGAGATGAGGCAGTTGAATCCTTAGAGCACATTTTTTTTTAATGCAGCCTCCACAGGAAGGAATGAAACAGACTTCTTGGCCCTATTATGAGGAAATGCCCTGGGAGGTCACCAGACCAGTACTTGAAACACTTCCTGGCAGGGACGTGTAAACCAACAACGGAGGCAGTGGCTAAGTTTCTTTTTTCTGTACTAAGGACTCATAAGGCAATTCTTCCATCATAAATGTAACTTCTATAGCAGGATCTTGTTTTTGGTTATCTTAAGATGTTTTAAACTGGTGTATGTTTTAATAATGTTTGTTGTTGTATAATGATTTAATGATTGTGTTTTTATCGTTTAATGATGTCCGGTATTGTTTTTGTTGGGTCCGTGACCATACGGACCATATAATAATAATAATATGTTTTTTAAAGCATTAGATAAAATAATGTTTAAAATGAACGATGGCAATAGCATGATTAGGCATGGACAATCTTGTCCATTTTGGTTTCTCGTTTCTCCAATCTTAACTTCAGTTTGTCTTAAACTTTGAGAATTTCAAAACTTTTTTTTTTCAGTTTGCAAGAAACCCATAATTATTTTTATGCACATTTCTCCTAATTCATGCATTTTATATGCATGCTTGCCTAATAAACACAGTTTTGCAGGTAAGTTTCCTAATATAATGCATGTTTGAATGTTATTGTCCCTAATGTTCCTAATATAATGCAATTTGAATGCATTTTTACATATTATTTTCCCTAATACACAGATCGTTGTATTCATTTTTTGATTGGAGAACTACATTACAAAATTCAAAGGATAACTGAGTTTGGGTTCATATAGCGGTTTGAAAATGTGAAATTAGGTTAGTTCACATTAAAATGCCAACTGAATGAATTTCTCTCCCGTTCCTAGCAGGAAGATTAAATTGTTAGCAGAAGGTACAATAACCCAAATTAACATAACAACAACATCTTGAGACAAACTGCAGTGACGTTTGTCTTTTAATGGCAGAGAGAGAGAATATTAAGCACCCAGGCATTCGAAGCCAAGGAGTTCCATGACCTGAGTGCCACCACCAAATAGGATCTGTTTCACATCACCACCCAGAACACCTCAGACAGTGGTAGGATATAAAGCATAGCCTCTGCTGAAGAGCTACCGTAAGTGTGTGGACAGAGGCAATCCTTTAAATATCTGCTCCCAAGCCATTTAGATATTTAAAGGTCAGAATAAGCGCTTTGAATTGGGCCCAGAAATGAATGCTGGTGCTGAGGCCTTTTCTGGAGGTACAGAGTAAAAGGGAATATAAGCGTATACACACACACACACACACACACACACCTGAGAAATTGATAACATCTTAGGCATCATTGCAATGTAGCTCAAACAGCTAAACACACACACCCCAGTTCATTGTCCAACAAACGTCAGCTAATTACATTTGCTAATGAATATGAATATGAAGTGCGTATTAGTAAACAGCACTGTTGCATTCCTGGTAACATTTAGGGATGCTTGAGTTCTCGATGTCAACACACAGTAATATCCCATTGTGTTTTGTCTGACAGAAAACTCCTGTTTGCTAACTGGATAGACTGTGGTGCAGTAAATAATTAAACAAGACCCTTGGTGTATAATTCATCTAAAGTTTAGTACTTTCAAGTCCTATTGATTTTGTGCTGAACTCTCCCACTGAACTCAGTGGCACTTGGAAGTGCTTCAGTTTGGCTGGATTGTGTGCATCTTAGGGATAGGTTAACATGCGATGTTCAAACTCACTGAGGTTCTCCGAATTCTTCCTCGAAGCTCGTTTTGCCTCATTTGCATTCCGAATCGGGAGCACCTTTTTTCCCCTGATCTTTTAAAAAAGTGCACATTTTTTCTAATAGAATTTTTTTCCAAAGTGCCAAATTGGGCTCCAAGTCGAATATGGGGTCAATGCACACCTCTAGCCCCCATTGCGCCCAATTCACAGAATTAATTATAAAAGCCCCAAATGTTTGGATATTGCAGTTAAAGAAACTCACAATTGTTCCACTGGCCAATGAAAATGCTCCAGGTTTCATGTTCCAGAAAGAAAACCCAACTTGTTTTAAATAGAAACCACATTAGTCTCAAATATTGTTTTCAACTGAAGAAATTCATCTATTATCTAAATGATTCAGATCTGAACTCATTATGTACACGAAAGGTCAGTAATCATTGTTGGAATTCAATGTCTTTTGAGCAGCCTGTTGTGTTCTTCTCATTTTGAAATTCCTGTTAAATGCCAGATATAATGAAATAGCTATCAGTGGGTAACTGTGTGTTTTATTTTGGCCTTGAATAAGATGCAAAGGTAACAACACAATGATTACTGCAATGTGCAATGCAGTACCCAAGCAGAATGTTACAAAGGTGAAGCCCCTCTAACTTTGCTATGAAACCTTGGTTTTCAAAGTGTTTAATAAGTAAGGAGTTTGGACTGGTAATGATCCACATTTGCACCCAGCCCTTCTTCCCAGGAGCATTGCATTTTATTCTCAGAAAAACCCTTGAGTGCTGGTGACTGGGGCTGAGCCAGGCTACAAAGTAAGCTTCATGGCTGAGGTCTCCTGAGTCCAAGTCCAATGCTGTAACCACTATGCCATACTGTTCGGGTATAGAATTCATTCATTTTCTGGGGCCCTGAGTCAATTTAACAGAGAGAGTAGATCAGGTGTGGACAACTTGAGGCCCACAGATGTTTCTGTCTACAACTCTCATCATCCCTCACTATTGGCTATGCTCACTAGGGCTGATGGGAGACCAAAACATCTAGAGGGCCACAAGTGGGGAGTAGACTCCTGGAGTAGATCTTCAGACAGGAATAGACATGCAGATATACTCCTCTATTGGAATAAATGGGGGAACAGGTACACATCAAAAAGCATCACTGGATCAGGATATTTATCTGTAGAGAGAATATCAAGCATATTCCAAACTGTCATCCTAGCTGTTTTCATTGGTTTGCCCATGTAAAACAACTGAACGCAAGTTGTGTTCCAGTGGGTTCTGTAATGTATTTACAATGAGGGTATATATGGATTCAAGATTAAATTGCCTGGCCAATTTATTATGAATTATATTTGCCACATGGCTATGTTTCTCCAGTAATCAATATATTTCACAGTGCTAGGCTACCTGCAACAACATGATCTATTGATTCAGTATGTTGATAACATTTACAACATCTACATTATCTCCAGTTGCAGTGATGAATTTGCTTGAGTCAGTATGAATGATATCTGAGCATCGGTGAAAATTATAAATCCTTCTGGTTAGGTATCAGCAGCATTTTCTTTCCCTAGCCATTTCTGTTGCTGAGTTTTCATCTCATATTACCGGATATTAATTTACCATGTAAGACTCACATGAACAGTAAGGTTGCCATCTTGTATGCTAGGCCATACATTTTCCAGGGCCGGAATGGTCAAAGAACATACTTGAGCAGAACTTGTAGGCTCTGCCACTGAACCTCTTTTTATTAGCTAGGATGATTAGCAAGGGGGCATAATACTATGTAGAAGGGAGGAGGAGGAACTAGACATGTTGCACAGCCCCCTTAGTGAGCCAGGACACAGACCATGAGGAGAAGGAGGCACCATGTCCAATATGGGGTGGGGTGGCTATGAAGAACTCATACAGATTTGCTGAATGAGCAGCCCTAGCCAGGAAGAAACTGTCCAAGAACCAAATAGTACGTCATGGCTTGATCTTCAAAGCTAGCAGCCTGGACCACCTGATCGGAAAGCAAAAGCCTCCTCAAGGCCTGTCTCACCAATGGCCCTGGAGGTTATTCTGATCAGCTAGTCCCATTTGCTAGAGAACTCAGAGGGTTTGCCAAGAGAGCACCAAATCTGCCTGCATGAGTGTTAGGCTACACATGCAAGCACAAACCCATTAAGGAAGCACTCTTCAGTCAGAGAAGGCAAGGCCTGGCTGGGAACTCAGAGCCTAGTAGATTAGATCAAGTAGATCTCATGCTCAGCTTGAGTATCACCATCCTTGGAGGAGGTTGCTGGGAACTAAGTGACTGAGTAGCTGCTATTGTCCTTTGATCCCATACAGTTGGGTCCATCTCTTGAAAACATCATCTCACCCTGTGGGCACCTGGCCGTGGACAGAGCAGGACAGTCTCCTTCCAGTATTTTGAAACCTCAAAGATTATAATTAGCACCTATATATAATGCATGATAGGTGTTCAAAAAGCACTTCATGAACATTCTCTCAGTAATCCATACAACCTCCCTGTAGTGTAGATTATTTGGAACTCCAAGTTCCAGGGAGAAGTTTGGATGAAGACAATATCCAAAGTGTCTGTATACATTACACAAAAGCATAGCAGCAGCCTGCTCTCTGTTAAAAAGTAACATCCTTTCTTTGTTTTACTTTTTTACAAGCAAGAATGAGCAGTTCGTTACAAACTACCAAGAAATATGTTGGCATGATAGCGGTGGTGGTGGAATTGGCCCATTAAAAAACCGCAGCCCAGAATAGCTTGGAAGGTTGCTATACTAGAACCTGGGGTCACCTCATGAAACCAATTGGTGGGAGACAGATAAAAAGATGCTTCATACAGTGCATAGTTAAACTATGGGATTTACTTCCACAAAATGTAGTGATGGCCACCAAGTTGGATAGCTTTAAAAGGGGATTGGCCAAATTCATGGAGGATAAGGCTAGCAAAGGCTACTAGTCCTGATGGCTATATGCTACCTCCAGTATCAGGGGTAGTGTACCTATCTACACCAGTTGCTGGGGAACATGGGCGGGAGGGTGCTGTTGCACTCATGTCCTGCTTGTGGGTTTCCCATGGGCATCTGGTCAGCCACTGTGGGAACAGAATGCTGGACTGGATGGACCCTTGGTGGGGGCACATAAATTACTAGCACAATTCACAGCTATATCTGGATTCAGGTAATATCTTGCATCAGAGAAGACTTATTTGCATGTTGTGAATAGGGGTTGCCAGGTCTCCAGCTGTGGCTCGGAGACTCCAGTTTTGGGGTCTATTCTCAGGCTGGCAGGCCTAATCTCAGGGTTTCAGCTAGTCTCAAATTACAACCATTGAATTTTGAGTTTTGCAGCAATATTATCTTAAAATAATGTTTTTTTGTTTGATTGTTGGTTTGTTTTGGTGCTGTTGGCCAGCACATATGCACAAATGGCTCTAGTTTTTCACAATGTCTTTCTGGCAAGGCCAGGGTAACCCACTTGTCGCTCTGTGGAAAGGAGGGAAAGCTCACAAATGTGCTCTGTCTGTGAACCAGAGGGAGAAACTGGGTTGGCTGTTCACCACCTCCCGGCATCCAGTTCATGGCTGCAGGGGCACCAGGGAGCCAGCCCTCAGACCATCCTCAGTCTGCAAAAAAATCACCCCATCTCACTTACCCCCAGAGCCTGTGGAGTGTGGGGGAGAGGAAAGAGGGGACAGACAGAGAGTGGCAGCAGCAGTTTTGCTGTCTAATGTATCTGAATCTGAACTGAAGCAGCTCCATTTGCTTCTCAAACAGCAATGAAGAAGAGGAGAAGGAGCTTGCGGGGGGGGGAAGGTGTGTGTGTGTAGAGAAGAGGTCATTAAGGATCTATTTATAGGGACTTTGGTTAATTACAAAGTGTTTGGGGTAGGCAGGTTTAAAGTGATTTTCTGGAACTAAGATTTTGAGAATTAAAATAAACTTATTTTTATTTTGTTTGCGACCCAAATCCTCCGTGTCAGCTTGGCGTTATTAACCTGCATTACTATTAAATCTACACGCGCACCTTTGAAGTTTATTTCTGTGTGTCCAGAAGTGATGCGACGGGACCCTGTTTTCAGACCTGTTGCCCTGGTTTCTACGGAAAAGCCGCAGCGCGGGGTGCCGGCACAAGGTCCCGGCACGGGCGGCTCGAGCGGCGCAGAGAATTGCTCCGCGCCGCTGAGAATCGAGCAGCGGGGAGCCCCCCGCCGCGGAGAGGAGAGGCAGGGTGGGGGCTCCCCAAGGTACGTGGACACCGCTGAGAGAGAGAGAGAGAGCGCAAGCCAAGAGAGTTTGCCTCCCTTCCATTCCTCTCCCTCTCTCTCTGTCTCTCTCTCCATCTTTTTCTTCATGTTGTTGCTTTCCCTGCTAAAATCAACTCTAGGCAAGCCAGTATCTCATTCATTCATTCGTTCGTTCGTTCGTTCTCTTTCCCTCCCCCTGCCAAGACCCAGGAAAAGCAAGCAAAAGCAAGCAACAAAAAGAAAGAAAGAAAAGCACTTTCGAAATTAGGTAGTTTTCACATAGGGATCAGTCCCTGCCATGGATCCTTTGTTCTGTTAGGGAGAGAGGGAAAGAGAGAGAGCACTCAAGGAAGGACTTTATTTTATTCTGTTATTGCTATTATATAATTTTGTTGGGACTACTAATAATAGCTAGCATTTTTAATTGCTTATTTGAGCATTCAAGCACATATCCTATATTGGCTCAGGAATCCCCCTCAAACAAGCCGTGCCACCTGGGCTCAGATGACATGACAAGCCATGCCTGTGTGGGTGATTAGGGAAATGGCACCTGTCATGCATGAATTAGGCATGTAAATCGAGCCTCGCCGGGGCAGAACGAGGCCGAGCATGGCCCCACTCACGCCCCGGCGAGGCCTTATCTCCTCTTTGGGGTGGCTCGCACGCTCCGCGGAGAGCCGCCCCAGCCGCCCGATCCAGCGGAGAACCGCCCGCTCTGTTCGATCGGTCCCGTCGCGTCACTTCCGGGACCGGAAATGACGCGACAGGACCGTTCTGCACCTGCGCAGAGGCCCTGTCGTGTCATTTCCGGGACAGGAAATGATGCGATGGGACCTCCGAATGCGGTAAGGGGGCGTTCGAGCGGCGCTGCGTGCCGCTCAAAAAAACTGGGCAGGCAGGGGGCGGGGGGCAGAAAACCGGGGCGGCCGGCATGCCCAGCCTTAACTGGATGTCTACATGCGCTGGCATGCACTGCAGCTTAAACAAGCCACTGGGCCATTAAGTATGTTTGGTTCCATTTTGCAGAAGAGATGAGGGCTGAAATGAGACTGAGCACTGGTGCTTTTAGCTACTTTTAGATTTTGAACATGATGGTCTTGGTGGCCACTATAGATGGCCATGTGCAATAAAGTAACACCTTGGATTGCAAGCATAATTGGTTCCGGAAACGTGCTTGTAATCCAAAGCACTTGTATATCAAAGTGAAATTCCCCATAAGAAATTTGTACACATATTTTTAATTTAAGCTGCAATAAAGAATGATAGTGTAAAGTCTTCATTTTTCTTGACCGTACTACAGTACTTGTATTGCAAGACGTCGCTTGTTTATCAAGTTAAAATTTATTTTAAAAATTTGCTTGTCTTGCAAAACACTTGCAGACCAAGTTACTTGCAATCCAAGGTTTTACTGTACTTCATTCACTTCAAAATATTTTTGCAATTCTTTTCTTCTGGTTTTCTTGCTTGTACAGTCACCGTGTGCCTTGGGTGTAACAACTTGCCCTGCCCTGAAATGGGCATTTGCAATGCTTTTTTGGGGGTGGGTGGGTGGGAAGTGGGGTTGGCTTCTTTCTATACTGCATATGTGCCTTGGGCCTACTACAGGTCCCTGGGACTGACAATCTTTCCAGCTCTTGCCTCTGTATTTGTCTGCAAGAGTGTTTGCAGCTGTATTTGGGTGACTTCTGTAATTGTTGTAAATTGAGTGGATATTGTTTTCCATCCTTCAAGGCAAGCAGGCTCCCAGACTGTGGAATTCGCATTCCTGGAAACGCTATACCCATTGAATGTTTAAATGTACTTAGGGCACATTCCGATCAGGCTTCCGCCCTCGATGCTCATAAGCCCCTGAACCTGAAGGCTTACGAGCATCCTAGTAAAAGCAGAGCTTTGTTTTAAATTCAGTTATGAATTGAACTGTGAGAAAATGTCATTTGCTTTCTTCTCATCCTCTTCCCCTTCAAAGACATGGAGGGATCCATCCTATGGCCCCCAGGGATGGGGACTCGGACTCCAGGACTCGATTCGTGAGTCAGACTGAGCCCCCTCTATGACTCGAGTGAGAAGAAAGCAAATGACATTTTCTCACATGGGAAACATGGACAGACAACAGGAACCACATGCTACCTCCCCTAGTAAAAGCAGAGCTTTGTTTTAAATTCAGTTATGAATTGAACTGTGTCCAATTTTTCAAATATATAAAGCAGCAACTACAGTTGCTTAGAGTATGCATTTCAAATTCCAAGCATAAATTTTAAGCACTGTGTAAATATTTCTGTGATTGCATAACAAATTCCATTTGTTCACTATTGTAAAAACAAAATAGTTAAACACAATTCTTCCTGTGTATTTAATTGCATACATTGCATACACAGTGTGTGTGTGTGTGTGTGTGTCTCACACACACACAGATACATACATACCATTTTGCAATGGTTATTGAAGGGTCCACCTCTGATGTAAAAAAAAGGCATGCCCCCAGTGATATCACAAGAGCCAACTCCCTGGGTATCTGCTTTTGGCCCTGAAATCTCAAAGAATGGGATGACTGCTGAGTCCCAAGTTGTGAAGTCATAGAAATGTTATTTCACTAACAAATATTGCTATTTACAGCTTCCCACCACAGGTTATTAATTATGCTTGTGCTGTAAGATCCTTTCCCCATAAGACTAAGAAAGGACCTTCAAGTATCCTAGAAAGACACACACACACACACACACACACACACGAGTCTTTAATAATTTGCCAAGCATATCTTTTATTTCTAAACCAATCTTGGGTGTTCCCTACTCAGAAGCTGTTTGTGTTGCATTTTATAGCAGCATTCAGTTATATGTGATGTTTTTTGCGATATATGGTATCTGTAAAGGAAGTGAATCAAAAAACTCATTGGGAGTTTGTTGAGCCATTTCTCTAACGGATAGTTTATATCATAGCCTCCAAGGAGAAAAGATAACATTTAATTCACTTTACTACTTGACCTTGTCTTCTGTCATATAGCACTGGCTGTGAGACACTCGGCAAGTTCAAAATGTGCTGATTCATGAGATACTCAAATTCCATTTTTTAAGGAGTCTTTACAACAAATCAGAGATTAATTAGCCCTAGGAAAAGTGACGGCTGCAGGAATTGCTCTTCTTCTTTAATAACCATGTTTATCATCTTAATGTCAAACTTGCTTTCAGCTATTTAGCTGATCGCATAAATGTGTGACGAACTGGACCTGCTGCTGCTTTTGGCATCAGATAAATTTTGAGGTTTACAGAGATCTTTATTGGTGCTCACTGTGCCTTTCAATAGGAGCCTCTTCTGCAACAGAGACCGCATGCACAATGTGCTTTTTTGTTTTTCTAAGGCCCTATCCAGACATAAAACTTAACCACAATTAAGTGATACATTTGGATAGCTAATGTATCCAGGGATGGGCCAAATTCAATTCTGAACAGGCTCTCAGGGGCTGCATTCCAGTGGTGGGTCTTTATCAATCAACTCTCATTCTGGCTGTACCAATGAAGGAAAGCATGACAGGGAGCATACTTAGCAGAAGAAGTCTTCCAGAATAACTGTGGCTTGCTCTTTTCAGGTATGAATAGGATTTATATTGAGAGTCGGTGTGATGGTTAGTGGTTAGAGCTTTGGATTGAGACTGGGGAGTCACAGGCTCAAGTCCCCCGCTCGGCCATGAAGCTTGTTGGGTGACTTTGGGCCAGTCACTGATTCTCAGCTTAAGCTACCTGACAGGGTTGTTGTGAGGATAAACTGGGAAGGAGGAGGCTCGTGTACGCTGCCTTGGGCTCCTTGGAGGAAAAGGCAGGATATAAATACAAGAAATAAATAAATATTGAGGCTTTCACCCAGTGGGGAAAAAAAATCTTACAGTACAATCCTATTCCTATGCAGATGTAAATCCCATTGAGCTCAATGAGGCTTACTCCCAGTAAGTCAGTATAGGACTGCAAGCAGGGCCGGATTTAGATGAAAAGAGGCCCTAGGCTATTCCACTTATGAGGCCCTTTCACCTCCCATTTTTAAGTTTGTAAATTACATGAGAGATAATAAAATACATTATTACTGTGATATATATCAATATGTTAAATGAAACATGTTGTGATTGGTACTAACCTTTATAAAAAATATGGCACGGATAATAAATAAAAAAAAGTCGAGAACACTTATTTGGACATTTATTCTCAGCACCATATATAGTACTTGTAACAATAACTAATGAAACATAACACACAACATTTACAAAGAAACAAAATTCAAATAATGAAGATCTTTGACTACGAAAATAAAATACGCAATAAAAATTTTCTATCAAATTAAATTAAATATATTCAATACATTGAAGATTAAACCAAATTCAATTCAGATAAATTTATTTCATAATAATTCACATTTAAAGTTTAAGTATGAATTATTATGAATTTTAAGTCTTAAACTAAACCAAAAATGGAACTTTATTCAAACAAAATCCAGATCACAAAAAAGAAAATATCAAATTGTATATCATATTAAATTTTATGTAAATAGTTATTTTATTTAAGAACTGATTCAATCCAAGTATACATTTAAAATGAAATAGATTAGAAGAATTTCTTTCTAAACTTTTTCACACAGAATTCTTCTATAAGTTCATCAAAATCTATTTTTCTGAAGGTCTCATTTTCGATGCACAAAATACTCAATGAAGACAACCTCGTCTGGGTCATTGTGCTTCTTAATTGATTTTTGATATTTTTAAGTCTTGAAAATGACCTTTCTCCAGTACAATTAGTGACAAACTGAGAAACAGCCGTAAGATTGATTCCACATTGGGGAAGGCCACTTGAATATTTTCTTTGAATATTATTTGATACAAGTCTGTATGCGACAATGTGGAATTTTTTGAAGGCTTATGCATTTGTCTCACATATGTGTGGAAATGAAATAGTTCTTCAGTAAGATTTTGGTTGACATCTTCTGGGTATTGTTGCATTAACAGCTCAACACCTCTTTGAAGTTCTACCTTTGATAATGTAAGATCGGCAAGAAAGGAAAATATTTTCACTACATCATCATAAACAGAAGCTCTTCTTCCTAAATTTGATTCTAGTGCATCTAATATAGGAATAAATGATTTAATCCTAAATTTATCTCTTGAAGAGAGTTCGTCTAAGGCATCAGGGTCAGATGAATTTTCGTAATTCCCTTGCCTTTTACTTCTTATTATCCTTCTGGCAGTTCTATATTCAGTATTTGGCAACGTGTTTTTTGCTTGTTGCTCAAGTGCATCAAAATCTTCCCTAATTTCACGTAAAATATCCAAAAGTGACCTGTACCAATCTGCACAACTACTAAGTAAAATATTAGGGCTTTGAAGAATTTTATTTACTCTTGAAAAATGTCTCAGTATTCGATTCCAGAAATGGAGCATAAACACGAATTCAAATTCTTCCATCTTCTCTAAAAGGTTGTTGGCCCTCAATCTAGTATCACTCTTTGTATTATTATCTGAATGTAAATAATTGAGTGCATCGGTGATATCATTGTAATTTTCTAAAATAGCTTCTGTAGCTTTTGCGTGTGCCTCCCACCTAGTGTCTGATAAATATTTAGGCACTTTAGAATGAGGTTTCAAATGTGATTTCAGAACTGCCCATTTTTTTGTGGAAGACGAAAAAAAGATATAAACTTCGTTCACAACACCAAAAAAATTAACAGCATCAAGGCAATAATCAACAGCTGAACGACCTACTAAATTTAAAGAGTGACCAGCGCATGGAACAAATCTTGCAAACTTGTTTTTTTTTTGATAATTTTTTGCTGCATACCATTGTATCTACCAGCCATATTGGCTGCATTATCATAAGACTGTCCTCGGCATTTTCTGAAATCAATTTCAAGTTCAGTAGCGATATAGTTAAATACTAAATCAGCTATGCTTTCCCCTGAGTGATCTTTTAGCTCAAGGAAAGTTAAAAATCTCTCAGTTGGCAAACCATCTTCAGGTGACACATATCTAATAATTAAGGTCAACTGATCAGTATGAGATATGTCAGGAGTGGAATCTACTGAAAAGCTAAAATAGCTAGCCTTTTTCACTTCCGCCACAATTGTCTCTTTCACTTTATTTGCCATAAGTTGAATAATTTCCTCACATATAGTTTTAGACAGATATGAAGGTTTTCCTGAGCCAGTATTTCCATATCGATCGATATGATCTCTTAAAAATGGATCGAATTTTGCTACTAGTTCTAGAAGACCAAAGTAATTGCCGTTATTTGGAGTTCCAAACTTTTCATTGCCTCCTCTGAATGGTAAGCCTCGCTCTGCAAGAGTGCAAATTACAGCGAAAACTCTTTCTATAACGTAACGCCAGTATTGCTGCTCTTTTCTTATTTCTTCCTCTAGCTTTGAAGTTAAAGTTTTCCCTTTTGCTCTTGTTAAGTACGTTAACATAGCATTCCTATGATTTTCTGAATTTTCATAAGTTTGAATGATATCAGGGTTTTTCCAGTCATTAAACCCTTCAGAAGTTAATGCTGTTGCAGAAGATGCAATATTTGGAAAGAGTTTACAAACAAAGCAAAAAACGCGGCCTTTTGAGGGAGAGTACACAAGCCATTCTAGGGTATATTTTTCTCCATTGGCTTTTGTTGAATAAAAAATTGCTTTTGTACAAAATCTGGACTGATTCTTAT
The DNA here is from genome assembly GCA_021292165.1 of Shinisaurus crocodilurus. Lineage (NCBI taxonomy): Eukaryota > Metazoa > Chordata > Lepidosauria > Squamata > Shinisauridae > Shinisaurus > Shinisaurus crocodilurus. The sequence goes on along the minus strand of CM037878.1, from coordinate 20,672,693 downwards.
ATTCTCGCTTAGAATTTAAAAATGGTCCACAGTGATACTGAACTTGAGAAGGGCCCTTCTCTACCCAATATGATACATCATTTTGCGATAAATTTGTCCACAAGCCAACATCTGTTACAGTAGACATATATTTGACATCACTATCTAAATTTGCAATATCTTGAACTTGGTGTTTCTCATTAGGTGTCTGAAAAAAATTCTGAATATTCAATTATTTTCTTGTGGCTCGTTTGTATATTCGTGTTCAGTAAGTTGCTCTTGAATCAGTTCCATATTTTCACTTTGTGTTGGTGCAACGGCCGTGTCCTCACATACAACGTGCTGCATTGCTTCCAATTGAGTAGTACTAGTTGGCACATGCACGTAAGCAGTAATCGGTATTAGCTTCTTTGCCTCATACTCTTGTAGCTTCTTTTTCTTGCGTTTGCAAGCGCCACTTTCAAATCTTTTACTCATTCTTAGATTAGAATCTAGAACAAAATATTTGAGTTATTAATTATTGTGCATAAATAAAAGTTAATTATTTATTATTAATACAAAAAATAACATTTTACGTATTTGAACTGTGGTAAGTTTTCTTTTGTTTATCGAAATTTTCGATAAACAATTCATTTTCGAATAATAAATTGAAGTAAAACAAAAATTCATTTCCGTGAATAGCGCGTCTCTTATAATAGTCATTGTCAATGACATAAAGGCCGATGGGGCGTTGTTTGTCAAAAAACCGTATAAATTCGAAGGGTGAAAATTTTGCCCTTTATTTCTGGCGGGAAAAAGTCAGATAACTAACAAATCAGAAAATCACTCCAATGCCCAGATAAGACCAACACTTTCTTTTATTTTACACATTTGAATAAATTTTACATTAATTTTGAATTTTTGAATTTTTCAAATTTTTGTACAAATTAAAATTAAAGGCTTTAAAAATACTGTAACAAATATCAAAATAAAAAGGAAATTTCATGAAATTAAACAAATCAAACATTTATTTTAATTAAAATTCTATAAAAATCAATAAACTTATAAAATTAAATTTAATAACTCAATGAGGGCATTTTTTAGAATATTCTCGATTAAGCATTAATCACTAATTGCAAAGTCACTTTTTTAAATGTTCGTTGCCTTAATGGAACATTTGCCTTGACATGACACCAATTTCCTTCAATAGTATTTGTATGCACTCCAGTAATTGGGTCTACAAAATACTTTGAATGATTAACTTTGGAATGCTCTTCAAATAATATATTGAGTTGTTCATAGGATACCACTACGCAGGGCTTTTTTTCTCAGAGAAAAGGTGGTGGAACTCCCCCCCTCCCCTGGCCATGCCCCTACCCACCCCCAGACACCCCTGCCACTGTACCTGCACCCGCCGCCACCGCTCTAAACAGAGCTCTAAACAGCTCTGACTGAAAATAGGTGGTGGAACGCCGTTCCGGTGCGTTCCGCCAGAAAAAAAAGCCCTGCCACTACAGCCTTGGATCCAGGAGAATCTAGTACTACTGACTTGCTACCTTGGGGATAGCCGTCAGCTCCGAACACGAAACACCATAGTACGTCAGACTCACTTAGGCTGGCCAAAGGTCAGCAAGCAGTCCTTGACTTAATGGGTGGACACAACCGTACAAGCGCATCCTCCAGACATCATTCGCCGTTCCAACCCCTCTCCCTGGGGTACGCCATAGCCATGGGCCGTAGGCTGTGTGCGATTTTCAATCTCTAGGCTGTATAGAGGAGGCCCACTCTATCCAAACCTATACATCCCGGCCACTGAGAGAGCTTTCCCTAGGTTCCACCCATTGACCAGGACCCGGAACCCCTTCCGGCCGGAGCTGCCGCAGCTAGCGTAGTGGAACTGCTCTACTTGCCTATTAGTAGAGACGCATCGCGCTCGCTTTTCTCCGGGTTTGGTGCGTATCCCCGCGCAAAGTGCTGGGGCTCAGTGGGAGATTTCTCCTTATTTTCGGTCCAGTGTTTTGGTGTTCACTGTTTTTAGAATAGTGTAATTTTAATTTTTCTAACAATTTGAATGTAGGCCCCTCTTGATCTTGAGGCCCTAGGCTGAAGCCTAGTTAGCCTATAGGAAAATCCGGCCCTGACTGCAAGCTTAGTCAAAAACAGTAGTTCTAAGGGTGTGTGTGTGTCTGTGTGTGTGTTTCCTTTGTTAGATGTTGCATGCATTGTAACAGTAGCAATTACCTTAAGAAGAGGCTCCCCTTTCTCTCACGCACAGAGGCAAAATCCAAGCTGCACAAGCAGATGTCCACTCACACAATGGGGCTTTCTCCTCCCCCTGCAGCCCCTATACCCCCAAATCTTCTCTGGAGGGTCTTCTAAACCTCCAGAGTGGATTTTGAGGGGGGGTGTTGGCTGTAGAGGGAGTAGGGTCGCAACTTACACATTGTCAAAAAAGTAGAAATGCATCACTCATAAAGAGGACCAAAGAGGATACCAATTTGCATGACATTTGCATATGCTAATGTATATGTATAGACACAACTTTAGAAATAATAATTACAATTTAGATAGAAATACAAGACATCTCACCATAGTGGAGAAGGCTGATTAAGTGATCCATGTACGTACCTGCTCAGTCTGCTCTCCAGGAACTAACCACTGCTGGGCCATTTTCAAGCCACCTGCTCTCGCTCCTTATCGTTCTTGGACTTTAAACCAGGCTGTCCTCTGACACCTCTCCAAAATACAGGACTGTCCTATATAAATACTGTTTTGAGAAAAAATATATATATACACATTTAAACATGTATTTGAGATTTGGATAAGGAGCTCCACTGAAATAGGAGTCACCATCCTCCCCTGGGGCTACTTGAAAGACCACCTTCCCCCATGCCTGGGTCTTAAGAAGTTCAGAGGAGGCCTTTCTCTCAGTACTGCTGCCTTTAGAGATACATCTGATGGTGATGTGAGCTAGGTTGGCTCCCTCTCTGTTGTCTTTCTTCTGACAGGCAAATACGTTTTTATTCAAGCAGGCCTTTGGCATATAAGGTGGTCTGTTGGGTTGGGTGCTGTTTTATTCTGTTATTGTTGAGTTTTTAAACTTTTTTTTAGTGTGTTTGTTTTATTATGGTTTTAACCATGTTTTTATTGTATTTTTAAACTCTTATGATAGTTAGCTGCCTTGAGATACACATGATTTGGAGGAAAAGCAGGCTAAAAATCAAATAAATAAATAAATGTACATATTGACTCCCCCCCCCCCCCCGCCATTATTGAAGATTAATACAGAAGTGAAACAGGACAGAATTATTGGTAAAAACATGTGAAAGTGTCACAGAGTTGAAATTCTTTTTAAAATCTACTGAATGATTAATTAGGAGCAGCTTTTTAGTCAATCAGGGCTGTTGTTTTTTTAAATGATTAATCTAGCTGATTAATCAATTAACTACTGCAGTTCCTAGTATATATTTTCTCTAATCATTTTAGATGGCACTGCAGGTTTTTGTGGGACTAAAAGACTGACAGTTTTCTCATTAGGCTTCCAAATGTACATATTCTCATGTTATTCCATGTAATTGCACCTTCTCTCAAAGAAAATTATGTATTGATTTTGTTTCTTTGCAAATAGCTGTGGTTAAGATGCCCATACGAAGGGCAGTTTATGTGCATATGTGAGCGACAGATTGATTGAATTGCTGCAGTGAGTAAATTTAGTGCCACTTGCTCAGGAATCTAAGCTTTATTTTCTCTGAAGATGAAGTTCTTTCAAGGGACTTTTCTGGACATAAATTTCCTCCTTTCCATCTATTGGGTCTCATAATCCCTAAACCTGAGGCTGGATAGAGGAGGGGGGAAGAGATGTTTCAAAAGATGTACAAACATTATCCTGGCTTCGGTGTGTTTTTTCTTAACATCCTAGAGTTATGTAGCAAGCTTTGTTAAATGTAGATTCTATGCATAGGCCATGTACAGATATTTAGCCATTGACTGCAGTTTCTTTTTTGGAAAACAGTCTGGACTCTGGAGTACACATGAACCATATCAAAAAACCATATCAAAAAGTGCAGATCTGTATCAAATGTAAATATAGAAAAGATATATACACCTTGGTCCACAGGAGAAACCATCAGGTGTGGGCACTGGAGAAGTTAGCACGCAACACAAGTTAATCCTTCAAAATAAAATAATATTTTCCAAATTGGCACGAGGGAGGGAGAAGATCTCTATGCAGAGCTGATGAGCAGAGTGATGAGTTATTATTACTTGGATGGGAGACCCCTCCTATAGTTTCCTGCATTGAGCAGGGGGTTGGACTAGATAGCCTTGTATAGGATCCTCCAACTCTATGATCTATGAAATCTAGACATAGATATGTGGTTCCCACATGGGTGTCTAAAGGGCACTTCAGATTTCCTCTAAGGACGCTGGCCATGAGAAAACATGAACATCCACTAGGAACCCAACAGCACTTGTAAATTTCAACAAGTTCTCACACAGCTGGGAGAACATTTACAAGAAAGACTGACCCAACCATGGAGGCAAATTGTACAATTTCCCTGGGATACAAATCCCAGGGACACGTATCATTCATGGAGATGTATGAGAAATTGGTTTCAGATAATTTTTTTATCATGATTTACCCAGTTTGCACCTGCTGGACTGAACATGGACTTGAACAGAATCTGCAGTCAAAGTCCGTACATTTCCTAGCTTGCGATGTGATTTGTGGACCCAAAAAAGTGCTGTCAACAGCATGCATACATTTGAAAAATGTGCACAAACACATTTTAATCAATGGGAGAAGAATGCATACATTTCAAAGATGCGCAGAACTGATGCTTGCATTTGGAAAACTATGCGCCAAAAGACGGACCAATTTCCATGCGAAAAGGAATAAACAAATATCACCGCCTGATACGGACATGAGATGGGACAAGCTTCAAGGTCTAATTTGGAGAACTTCAACAAGATTAAGTTTTGCTTGTATGCACATCCCTACGAGCTGTCTTAATGTCATGGAAAGTAACATTGGAAGCTGCCTTATGCCAACCGAGACCATTAGTTTATCTAGATTAGAATTGCCTATGCTGAATGGCAACAGCTCTCAAGTGTTTCAGACAGGGGTCTTTCCTAATCCCAGCTCTACCTTGAGATGCCAGGGATTGAACCTGGGACCTTTTTGCAAGCAGTGCATGTGCTCTACCACTGGGCTGTGGCCCCTCCCAATTTATGAAGCAAACAAACCAAGTGAGCTTCAAAAGGCACTTAAAAAGTAAAACCTATTTAATGGAAGCATTCTGGGTTTGTTATGCCTGAAGCATTTTAAGTAAAATGCTTCCTTCTTTCCCCCCGCCCCCAGAGGTGACAGTCATTTCATGCATCCTATGTGAGACGTTTTCTTCTTGAGAGGATGCTTGACACTGCTCATGCAGAAGACATGAAATGATCATTTGCCTCTGAAGAGTTATGTTTTACTCAGGCGTAACAAACCTTCTGGAGTGCTTCAATAAATAGGTTTTTGTAAGCACCGTTAGAACATTTAAATAAGAACAGAAGAAGAGCCATGCTGGATCAGACAAAGGGTCTATCTAGTCCAGCATTCTGTTCACACAGTGCCCAACCAGCTGCCCACTGGAAGCCCACAAGCAGGACAGGAGTGCAACAGCACTATCTAGCCATCAGGAAAGCTGATTTTAATGAACTGAGAGCCATGATAGCAGGATTCATGGCAGGAAAACCTAACAGGAAGAGGAGTTCAAGAGAGATGGGAGTTCCTAAAAAAGGAGATACAGTACTAAAGGTTCGATCAGAAACAATCTCAATGAGGGGTGCAGGGAGGAAGAAGCTAATGTGGTGGCTACACAGAAAGCTTAGCAATGATCAGAATATAAAAAGGACACATATAGGAGGTGAAAGGAGAGACACACCACTAAGGAACTGTAGAGGCAGATACCCCAGAATTGCAGAGATAGTGTCAGGAAGGCTAAAGTTCAGAATGAGCTGAGGTTGGCGAGCGATGGTACGAATAACAAAAATTTGCACTTGTCTCTGTTCAATTTCATTCTGTTAATTTCTGCCCAGTTTTCTAATCTATCAAGATCCTTTTGAATTTTGTTTCTCTCTTCTAAGGTATTAGCCATCCATGTATGTTCAAAGTAAAAGAAGGACAAAATGAATGGTAGATCAGATCAGTTGCTCAGCAAAGATGGCAAAATGCTGACTGGGGACAAAGAAGAGCAGAAACTGCTCAACTCCTCTTTTGGCTCAATCTTCTCCCCAAAGAGGATCTGTCTGTGTTCCCTCTGGCATATGTGGCAAACAGGCTGAAGGGGTAGGAGTGCAGCTTGAGAATGACATAGGAATGGTCAGGGAATACCTAAGCACCTTAAATGAGCTGAATCCCCCAGGTCCAGGTGAACTGCATCCTAGGGCATTGAAGGAGCTAGCAGATGGAACCTCTGTCTATTATCTCTGAGCAATCCTGGAGAACAGGTGAAATGCCAGAGGACTGGAGGAGAGCAAATGTTGTCCCTATCTTTAAAAAAGGGCGAAAAAGGAAAATCTGGGGAATTGTAGACCAGTCAGTCTGACAAGATTCTAGAGCCAATGATACTGTAAAGTGCTCAAACCTGTAGGCACCTTAACATGAATGCAGTGGTCACTGGAAGCCAGTAGAGATTTGTCAAAAATATGTCCTGAGACAGACTAATCTTATTTCATTTTTCAATCAGGTAACTTCCTTCATGGATCATAGAAACACTGTGGATATAAAATAGTTTGATTTCAGCAAGGCATTTGACAAAGTGCCCTGTGATATTCTGATTAGCAAGCTAGCTAACTGTGTGGGCTGGATGGCATCACCATTGGGTGGATCCATGGCAGCTGGCTAGAGAACGGGACTCAAAGAGTGCTCATCAAACTGGAGAGAGGTCAGGGGAGGCTGGTGACTCCTATTTCAGTGGAGCTCCTAATCCACTGCAGCTTTTATTTGGTGCTCCATGACGGTGAACCTATTTTGGGGATGGAGTTCAGCACCATAAAGCTCCAAATAAAAGCTGCAATGGATTAGGAGCCGCACTGAAATAGGACTCACCAGCCTCCCCTGAGAGAGGTATAAAGCAGGGTGCCACAGGGCTTGGTCCTGGGCCCTGTACTCTTCAACATTTTTAATAATGACTCGGAGGAAGAGGTGGGGGGTAATGCTTATCAGATTTGCAGGTGACACAAAACTGGGTTAGGTAGCTGGTTGGGGAATGCTGGAAGTCATAGGACCCTTTTCTGTCTAAACATGCATAGGATTTCACCCTAAGGCAGCCTTCCTCAACATGGTACATTCCAGATGTTTTGGACTGCAACTCATCTGTTTGGACTACAGATGTTTTGGACTGTTCCTAATCATGGGCTATGCTGGTTAGGACTGATGGGAGTTGACGTCTAAAAAACCTCTGGAGGATGCCACGTTGGGAAAGGCTGATTTAAGGCATGGAAACCCCCTGAGGGTCTAGTCCTAGCAACTCTATGTAAAATGGTGCTTCACCATATCACATTTCAAGGATATTGTTTTCTAAGAATCACTGCATATTTTCAGAAAACATGTGCATAACTATTTCCTGGTTCTCCCCTCTCCTCATCTCCCTAGGGTTTTCTTCCTTCCTTCCTTCCTTCCTTCCTTCCTTCCTTCCTTTTTTTTGTTTTGTTGTTGTTGTGAATGTGAGAAGTTATATATTATGTCTTTTGTAATCTCTGTGCTTTAATCTCCTAGCTCCAACCATCTGGGCTTTTTTTTTTTTATGCTGATGGTTATTACACAGGGTATTTTATTATACTCTGTGAATTTTAGACAGGGAAGGATGATCTGGAGTGATAATGTCAGCAGGGACCAGCATGATAAAATATGGCTCTGAATTTTACTACAATCTCTGAATACAATTCCGGAGCATATTAGTAGATTTATGTGTCATAAATAAAGTTGAACAGCACAAGCTGCATATGGACATTGAAAACATATGGATATGGAAATTAATTGCAGAATAAATATGCAGTATTTGAGTGGTTTTTACAGGAAAAAAGTGTAAGTTTATGGGGGGAGGAATGTAAGGGTTTCCACTCCACCCCATCACAAAGTTTCATGAAGAAACTTGTTTTCTTTCACCACTATCTATTTCATTTGTAACTTAGAGCAAATATGCACCTAAAAATAAAATATGAATGTGACAAATACATGCATCATGCAGATCTACCCATCAGGAAGTCATGACTAGTTCCATCTTCCTGTTGAATGTACACTCTGTGACAGACCAAGGCTTACATTGCCTAATATGTGAAATAGCCACGAGTGATACTGGTTCAAACTGAAGGTACAATCCTAAACTCACTTACTAAGGAGTAGGAACTAAGCCTCATTGGATACAGTGGGACTTGCTTCTGTGCAAACATGCACAGGTTGTTAGGCTGTAAGAACATAAGAAGAGCCATGCTGGATTAGACCAAGGTCCACCGAGTCCAGCATTCTGTTCACATAGTGGCCAATCAGCTGCCAGTGGGAAACCCACAATGCCACAAGTAAGACATGAGTGCAACAGCACCCTCCCAGTCATGTTCCCCAGCAACTGGTGTATATAGACATGCTGCCTCTGAGACTGGAGGTAGCATAGAGCCATCAAGACTAGTAGCCATTCATAGCCTTACCTCTATGAATGTGTCTAATCCCCTTTTAAAGCCATCCAAGTTGGTGGCCAACATTACGTCTTGTGGTAATGAATTCCGTAGTTTAACTCTGCAGTGTATGAAGAATTTCTATCATTCCCTTTTAGAACCATCCAAACTGGTGGACATCACTACAACTTGTGGAAGTGAATTCCATAGTTTAACTATCCATTGTGTGAAGCATCCTTTCATCTGTCTTGATGAATCTCCCACCAGTCAACTTCATCAGATGACCCTGGGTTCTAATATTATGAGAGAGGGAGAAAACTGTCTCCCTCCCTCTCTAGTTTCTCCATACCATGTATAATTGTGTACACCTCTATCATGTCTCCCCTTAATTAACTAAGCTAAACAGTCCCAGACATAACCTTCCCTCATAAGGGAGTTGAGACAAGCTATGCTGAGAGAGACCCGGAAGTAAGCCTCTTTGCATCCCATAAAGCAGAAAGGCACAGGAAGAAGAGATGGCTGAAGGGTTAATAATGGATCTATGACATGGAGACATTATTGTGCTCTTTTTTGTAGTTTTCTTTAGAGCAAGCTGCAGAACCTGTGACCTAGCATGCCAAGTATGACCCCTCGGTTATGTATGGTAGACTGCCATGTCCTTTCCCCCAAACCTTTGCATAAACTTAAGTAACAGTGCATTTTCTTATGTTAATTCTTCCAGAGTTGACATAAGAAAGGCAACACAATTTCTGCTATATACTTTACTGTTTGGGATGAGAGCTTCAGTGTCAGTATTTTGTTGTTGTCGTTGCTGTTGTTAATGGAACGTTCATAGCAAAGGTTTTGTAATAGGTTATTCAATATTTATAGTTCTCCAAAGGATTCTGTGCTCCAACATACTATCATGAATCTTTTCTTTTACTACTGGCCATTTGTGATTCCTCTCCTCCCCCTTATGAGTACAAAGGATTAATAAATTAATATTCCATAACTGAGGGTTGAATCAAATGGTGTTATTCCACTGACTGAAGCAGTTCCGATAATGAGGCTTGGAGGGGGCCCTGCCTTCTACCCCCACCCCCACCTTCATAATCTGCCCAAGAGGACTGGGAAACCCTTCGGAGGGAGCAGATTTTTGGGTGGCATGGAGGGATGCTGAGGGGGAGGAGAGAGGGAGAAAGTCCCATTGTGCTAGTAGATTTCCACCAGCATAATGTTGGATTTAACCCTAAGGCTGTAATCCAGGGATGGGCAACTTCCGCAAGATCAAGGGCCATTTTTCATGCTGGCCATCTGGATGGGGGCCACGTGTCTGAAGGGGAGGAGCCAGAGCAAGTGTGCGCAGGGCCAAAGCCAAAAGCACTGGGGCAAAACCCACAACAACCTAATGGTGGTAGTAGTAGTAAGGAGTCTTTCTGCAATTTCCAAACTTAGTTATAATATCCTTTATCAATTGTATGCCTATTTGTTCTTCTTTGTTCTTCTGTCCTTCTGCTTTGCATTCATTTCTTATCTACAGTTCATTATTCCTATTTATTTCTCACCCCAATCCCTTCTCAATGAACAATGTAATTGTACAGCAGCAGCAGCAGCAGCAGCAGCACAGGCAGCTCAAAGTCCCCACACAATACATCAAAACTAGATGGCAACAGTTCACAGAAGTACAGCAGGAGTTCAAAGGCAGCTCTATAGTGCAGGAGGGTGAGAGAGCATCCCCTTGCACAATAAGACCTGTGAGAGTGGCCTGCCAGAGCGTCTCCCATATGGACACAGGAAGTGGGTGGACACAGGGAATGACACAGACAATCACAGTAATGAGAAAAGAGGCAGCTGAAAACAAACTCTCCCTCTTTCCTTCTCCACAGCGGCAGCGGATGTAGGAATAGGGATGTGTGAGAAATTTGATAGCAGGGGTGAAAATCCAATGGATTTTCATGATTTGGCCCCCTGAATTCTGGTTTGCCAGCCCTGTGCTGGTGTCAACTTGCTATGGCATGAGTCGAGCCAGCTCATGGACTTATGTCTCCAAGACAGGCCGCAATTTGCACATTAAAAAAACTGCAAAGGAAATTTGCATAAATTTATACAATTAGTACAAATCGGCACCTGAAAAGTGAGTGGATCTAGCGTGCTTTGCCAATTTGTGCAAATCAGCACCCGAAAAGCACGTGGTCCTTGCCTGAATTGCGCACATCGGCCGATTATACTCAAAGCAAGCTAGATCAAAGCAAGCTTGCTTTTCGGGTTCTGATTTGCACAAAATGTCCAAAATACAGCTATTGCTGCTGGGATTAAGCCTTTTTTTTTTTTTGCTGCTGCCTCAGTGGCAAAAACTGCCAAATTCCCTGCCCACCCGCCCAGTGTTTTGTGGTGGTGGTGGTGGTTGCCGCAGGAAATTTAGCAGTGGCAGAAGGTTGGTGGGGGTGCAGAAAAGGTGGGTGAGGACCTCATGTTGTAATCCTAGTCCAATAATCCTTAGTCCATGACTAAGGCTGGAATCCGATGCACATTTACTTGGGAGTCAGCCCCGCCATCGGACTCCATGGGACTTCTGATTATTATTATTATTATTATTATTATTATTATTATTATTATTATTATTATATCGCCCATCTGGCCGGCAACCGGCCACCCTGAGCGATGTACATAGAATAAAAACAATAAAATACATTTAAAACAATATAAAAATTTTAAAATCTTAACCCACCCCATATTCCCGCCTGAACAACCAGGTTTTTAATGAGCGACGGAAGCTCATAATGCTATAATGCTATAGGATTGTGCTGTGCTTTACTTAAAAGCACATGACACAAATATTTCCATCATGTGCTTCATCTTTTTCTAACTGAGTGTAAAATAGCTACTTATTATTGTTCTGTTTTCCCTTACCAGTACATGGGATGCAGTTTTGCCTATAGGATATTTTGTATAAATTAGATATGGGGATAAGTAACATAAAGCTGATGACAGGAGGGAAAAGACACAACCTGATATCCATGGCATAGAGAAAATGAACATGATACTAGCAATTGAAGTACTTCTTTAAGAGCATAACCCCCTTGCATTTTCTTGCTGTGTGTAAAGCTGGAGATGTGAGTGGTGAATACAAAGTCTGCAATCCTAAACACACAAATCCCATTGAAATCAGAGGCCTTTACTTCCGAGTAAACATAATTAGGATTGCACTGTAACCTTTTTTTTAATTATGGCACTGGAATTGTGTGACGTGTTGTGATGCTAGCAAACTTGCAGCACTGGAGAGTTCGTTGTCCTGAGCCACATATGAGACCTGACTTGATTTAAAATAGTGCTGGGTCAAAGTACAGTATAAATCTTTTGGGCGATGTACTGGACTACAACTCCCATCACCCCCAGCCAGTATGGGGTGATTGGAATTATAGTCCAATACATCTGGAGGGCACCAGGTTGGGGAAGATTGGAATAGATGATATTCCACTGCTAAGATATTTTTTTATTTTTTTTACCATTCAAATTCTTTACTGCATTAATAAACCTCTCCCACTCTCTACTCTTAACAACACCATTTTCCTGAAACACCACTTTGAAACTCACACTCACTTTATCAATTTACACTGCATGTAATTGGAAAAATAAGGAGCGTACAGCCGATCTCTACTGGGAGGGAAGCAGGCTGGTGTGTATAATCACTGGTGTGTGAATGCAAGTAACACCTTTTCAATATATTTTTGCCATTATACAGAAGTGTGTGTGTGTGTGTGTATGTGTGTTTCACCTAGCATCTGCATCATATTATCATTAGTTAAAATATAACAACCATTTACAATTTTAAACCTTTAGAGAATTGCAGCACATGAAATTATTATGTCGGTGCTAAGTGTGCTACCAGAATGAAACACCCTCCCTTGCAATTCTAGGGCAAAATATACATGGGAATAAAGTTAACAAGTTAGTTCAGTGGTTTTCAGTGTTTCTGTCTTCAGGAACCCATCTGTCTGGAAACTTCAGTGCATTGCAGAAGGTTTGGGAGCATGCTCCAGGGTTAAAAACTCAGCTCATATGGGGGACTGGCCAAGCCTATTGATCCTTATGGATGCCCTGAATGAAAGGAGAACGAAACCAAGAACACGTCTATGCTGGTTGTGCATAAAGCTGATCAATTATGTTGAAGTGCCTCTTGGTTTGGAAATTTCATTATGGGAAGGGAGAAGTGTTGTTCTGTGGTAGAGCAGCACACGCCTTGCCTAAAGAAGGTCCCCGTTTCAATCCCAGGCATCTCCAATTAAAAGAATTTCAGGTAGCCAGTGATGTAAAAGAACTCTGCCTGATACCCTAGAGGACTGCCGCCTGTCAGAGTAGGCAGCGCTGGGCTAGATGGGAGAGATATTCTCAATGATCTAACTGGCCTGTCTAGTTTGCCCTATGGAAGGCTTTTACATTGCTAAGATTTCAGCCCTCTGGTGTTGACAAGTGATGCTATCATGTGCCATGTAATTTAAGACAGTGGGTTGTGTCCACATTTGTGGGTTAGTGCAAGCAAGTTGGGTGTTGGAAGCAAGTTGGGTGTATGGAAACAAGTTGGGTGTTCACAGCCTCCTGAAGTCCCATGATGGCTGAATTGTGGGTGGTGAGCACTCCCTTCTCTACATATGTTAATAGAAGATTTTTGGAAGGAAACTCACTGGGTTCACACAACACGATAAGCCATGGTGGTTCATAAGCCATGCTTGTTTCAGAGTGGTTTGTGCGTGGTTAACAAACCATGCCGCTGGGTTCAAACACGACAAGCCGCTGTGAAACAAACATGGTTTATAAACCACCATGGATTATTGTGTTGTGTGAATCCAGTTTCAGAGTGCACTTACAATCCAATTTGCCCTGCACGGCCATGTCTCTGCTTAGCTTAGCTTTTTTTCAGGCAAAACAAAATGGAAAAGACTGGAATGGGGATCAGGGGGCTATAGTGAGAGGGGATATTGAGGAAAATAAGGTGGAGGTAGCTTGTGTGAACTGGTTAATCAGGAGAAATGGGGAAGTTTGCTTCAAAAACGTCAGTCCTGGGTTTACTTGAACAATGGTGTTGGTTGCTGTGAAATGTCATCAGCATTTCTTGATGAGCATGTAATTGACTTTAAATTGGCTATATGACGTCTTCTTTGATGTTGCTTTATGATCTGCTATGGATTATTTCTATTTTATTTTATCCTATTTTGGTGTCATCATTTTATTCTTGGGGCCAATGGTTGAAACCAATTATGAACTAAATGATGAACTGAGACCAAGTTGGAAAACACGTTTAGCCGTACTTCAAACTAGTTTTCCAGAGCAATATTTTTAATAGTTTAGTCTAGTGATGGGAAATACAGTTGTTATGATAGCAATTATGAGGGAGAACATCATACATCAAAACATAATGTACCATGAGCATGTGACAATAGGCCTGAATGGCAGAACACAGTCAAGGCTATCTCCTGCCTTTGTACGTTTCTTGTTTTTGTTTCCTTTGTGTAGAATAATACAGTTAAGTGAATAAGAAAACTATTCTACGTCATTATACTTTAAAAAGGCCCGTCTGTGCGGTGGTACAAATAGGTGCAAGGTGATCAGCAATTCAGAGAGTGAGGGAAATTTCATTTCTAATTTGGGGGGAGAAAAACAGCACATTGTAATTATAATTATAAGAAGTAGTCTAATTTATTTGCCCAAACTTTAAGCTGTGATCCACGTTGATAGCAAATAGGACAATCCAAAGGCATACTGTGACAAATTGCAACATATACGGTTTGCAAAATGCAAACCTACTCCAATTGAAGTTAATGGCAAAATGCTCATTGATTTTGACGCAACAAGATTACAGGCTAGGGAAATATATATAAAGATGTAGAAAATACCTAAAAGGAAAATTGCATTGGCTGCAAGACCTTTACTACTTAATGTCTGATCTTGTAGTTCTTTATTTTCTAAACAAAATCCCTGTAATTTCCTCTCTCCAACACAGGTTGGAGGAGAGACAATCATTTTCTGAGTGATATGACAGAGGCATTGTAGCCCATATTGTCTGGTCAAACAGGCTTTTAAAGGTTTTGTCATGCTTCAAAAAACATACAAAACCTGCTTGTTCAGAGATGTTGTTGGGGTGAAAATAATGAGTGTATACATCATGGGAAATTAAATTAATAGAATTTTAACCTGATGTTCCTCCATGATGCTCAAGGGAGTTCCCCCCCCCATTTCCCCCTCACAATCAGTACTCAAAAGTACAGTGGCATGGGATGCCATCCAACTTCTTTTCAAGGTGAACCTAAAACCATCTCACTTCTTTCTAATGTATGTGAATGTGAAACCATCCTGGGATGCTAGGAAGATCATAGTTACCCCAGTACTGTGTGTAACGCTGTCCTGGCCCAGGTGAGAACTTACGGTAAGTGTTTGTGGAGGTGGGAGAGGCAGACACTCACAAAGTCAGCTTGCTCCTCCTCCAATAACTGAAGCCCCAGCAACTGAAGAGGCTGCTCTAGGCTTAGGCCTTGCAGGAAGAGGAAGCTGTCTATCCAAGCAGCTGCCTGCAGCTGCCTCCTCCAGCTCCATAAACAACTCTGACCTGGCAAAGCTAGAAGATGGAAATAGTGCAGGTATAAAGGTTGTGAATGAGCCACAGGTAGATGTCAAAACTCAGGGTCCCTTTAAAAAGAGGTTTTTTGAGTGGGACGGGTGGTGGTGGACTGGCACATACTCAGAGGTATGTCCCAGTCCAAGATCCACCTAATTCCCACTCAAAACCCCTTTTTAAAGGGACCCCAAGTTTTTACAACTACCTGGCAAATTTGGTTTCCCTTTAAAAAGGGGGGGGGGACACTTTTAGCCTTACCCGAGCCTGTAGAGGCTCAGGACAAGGTCCAAAATTTGCTCCCCCGTGGAGAATAAAGAGGGCAACCCAAAAAAGATAAGGATCTTTCTGAGAACAGGGTGTACATTCAGAAAAACACCCCCTTCTCAGGCAAAGATCCCTCATGGCTTGGTTTTCTCTTGACAGCTTGACTTCTGAGAGATATGAAGAGAAACAAAGGGTGGGGAGGGGAATGGATTTTGGACCTCTTCTGGGCAATGTCCAGGGTGGCTACCTGCTGTCCCTTGGCAGCAGGCACCTCCATGGACATTGCCCCAGTCAAGGCTTGAAATCCATGCAGTTGTGCTTAAGCGAATGAGCACATTTACCCAACTGGCTCAGCTTGTCTGAGTGTGGAAAGCTAAGCAGGGTCAGGCCTGGTGATTACTTGGATGGGAGACCCCCTCCTCTAGTTTCCTGCATTGAGCAGGGGGTTGGACTCCATGGCCTTGTAGGCTCCTTCCAACTCTATGATCTATGAAATCTATGAACTGCTATTAAAAATTTAAAAAAGCAGTGCTTTTTTTCTGGAGAAAAGGGTACTGGAACTCTTGGATTACATTTCCTCAGGAGTAGATGGCGATTAAATTGTAATGCAATTAATAGAAGAAAAGGTGCTGGAACTCAGTTCCGGTGAGTTCCACCAGAAAAAAAGCCCTGAAAAAAAGAATAATTATTTTGCTGCTGGGGCACTTTGATGGGGCTGCTCATGGCTGCCTGCCTAGGGATTGTGGACAGCACATAAAAGCCAGCTGCCCACATGGTTGATCACAAAGGCTGGCATCACAAAAGCTGGCTTTCGCAATCTCCAGAGGGAAAAAAAGGTAAAGGGGGGGGGGGAAGCCGTGTTGAACCCGAAAGGGCTCATGGCGAGGAGTGGGTGGGGAAGCCTGTGCCAGCTGCTCCCTAAGTGCCACTTGGGCACTTTGGGGGTGGCTGGCATTGGAGCTATCCTGGGAGCTGCTTGGCAAGAGAGGGAAGGTGTTTTTTGCTGCCCTTGCCAAGCAGCTCACTCACCAATAGGGTTGACTTACAATAGGTCTTGTCATCCAGATTCGGATGACACACAAACCCATCGTGGGTTAAATAACCCCTACTACTGACCATGGCTTGTCAGAGTGGTTTATAAGCCAAAAATAAGCCACTCTGACAGAATTGGTTCAGGCTCACAGGACACACTAGCCCTTTGTGGCTCATAAACCGCACTGGGTTGTTGTGTCTTGCACAACAAGACACAACTCCCTTGAGCATCATGGAGGTCTTGCAAACCCGGTCATTGTGAAACTCACTGGGTGACTTTGGGCCAGTCACTGCCTCTCAGCCTAACCTACCTCACAGGGTTGTTGTGAGGATAAAATGGAGAGGAGGAGGAGGATTATGTAAGCCGCCTTGAGTTCCTTGCAGGAAAAAAGGTGGGGTATAAATGTAACAAATAAAAACTTTAGGTCACCCAATGAGCTTCATAGATGAGTGTGGATTTGAAAACAAGTCCAATGTTCTTATCACTATACCATTTTAGCTCTCCTCTACCAAACTTTCTTCAACTTGCTTTAAATACGGTAATGTATCTCCAGCCAGATAAATGAGATATTCTGTCTGCATCAACTATTTAAAGGGCACCCCCCCCCCTTTCTGGCTCTAGCGATTCATCATTTCTTCAGCATTACGTTCTTTCTGTTTTCTTTTGCAGCTCATTGCCACCCACACGGTGTGCCTAGCAGCTGGAAGAACAGATGTTCCACTGTAGGGAATTCTGTCTCATTCAGAGCTCAGGACATGGGCGGGCCTTAGTGTGGGTTTCTAATCTGTCCAGGTGTTGTCCTTTTGACCTAACCTTGATTGTGATTCATTTGTACTGCTTTTTAAGTCTGTCATGTGCAACCATTCTTCTTGAGGGCCATGCACAAGCCTGATATAGACAGTGCTTAGCTGCACATAGAGATAGCACTGCTACTGAGAGGCATGTATTTCCTTAGCATGAAGACTGTAATATTTATACAGTACCATTAATGTACACAGAGAGAGAGACACAAGTGCAATTGCACAAAAAGGCCGAGCAATCCTATCCTTGCAGAGTGGGGAGAGATTCTGTGGCAACCACCACATCCATAGCTCTGCTGGCTTGCTACAGCCAGAGCAGGGGATTCAGTTGGGAGTTTTTAATCTTTCCTCCCATTGACTCCAATGGAAGGAAACACTTCGGGAGCAATTTTATTGGCATGTTAGGGAAGCAAGGGGGCTTTGGACCCTGCAGATCCATGGTTGCCCTGACCCCCACCTCCCAGAAAGCCCCATTTCACCCTTTAACTTTACCAGCAGATCTTTTTGCCAGGAGTACTAGGGGTTGGGGTGAGATTCTGTTGGCACAGCAGTATTCCCACCATTGTAGGGATATTTGAGAATTTCATTTTTGCTCGCAGAACATGGGAGCATGCACTCTTTGAAGCCCCGAGCATGAGCTCATGTCAGCAGAAAATATTTATAAATTGTCGAACACGTGCTCGCCTTTGTCCCATTCCCAATTCCCAGTTCGATTTGTGCAAATTTCGTAATTTCTGCAAATTTCCTCAGTTGGTTGAACCAGCCCATGGAGTGACTCAGATATCCTAACAACTACCACTACATGTGTGGGGTTCGTGTTCCACAAACAAACACACGTTATAAAAGCAGGCTGATGCTGTGCTGGTGGTTGTGGATGAGAATGTGCATTTGAGAGTAGCGCAGTGCCGACAGACATCTGCTTTCTGTCGTGCATTTCGCTGCACAACATTCCATTGCATGTTCAAACTCTGCTCCCCTCACCCCCACCCCCAGTGCCTAGCTGTGCAATAGTTTGAGCATCCAAGTGCTTTTTTTTTTTTTATTTATGGAAAGTAACTCAGGTCGAATAGGACACATTCAGGTTCCACCATTCACCACACGCCACCATTGAGACTGCACACTCAATTCACACACTTAGGGCACAATCCAATGCAAGTTTAGGCTGAAAAAAGGCCTGCAACTCCCAGCATGCCCCAGCCAGCATAGCATAGCTGGCTGGGGCATGCTGGGAGTTGTAGGCCTTTTTCTGTCTAAACTTGCATAGGACTGCACCTTTAATAGGGAAAAAGCCCCACTGAACATGGTGGGACTTCCTTCTGAGTAAACAAGAGTTGGATTGCACTGCAACCTGCATTAATTTCATTTCACCCAAAAAGGAGGCCCAGTCCTTCACATCGTAGTGTCTGTAGATAACTGGCTTATCTTGGACAGGGAGCAAACACGCTTGGCAATTTCAAGGAGATTTCCAGTAGCCACCACAATCTGATGTGAATTGGCCTTTAGTCTAATTAAGGTCCCTGAATATTTTGTCTGGCTCAAAAATACCATCACTTTGCCGTTGTTTGTCATATAGCACATCCACCCTTATTTGACTTTGCTGCTGTCAGCTGAGTCTGAGCCAAGGAAATAAAAGCCAGTTACTCCTTAAGTGTCTACAACCACTGAATAATGAGAGCAATGTGGAATGTGGATCCTTCTCTGCTCATAGTTTTCTTGGTTTGACAGCTCTGAAAGTTCTACCACTACTAGTTATTGTTACTGCTAAGTTTATTAGCAGTGTGTGTGTGTGTGTGTGTAGGTCCCCAATATAAGGGAGACAGCCATAACTCAGTGGTAAAGAACATGCTTTGCATGCAAAAGGTCCCAGGTTTAATCCCCAGCATCTCCAGGTAGGGCAAAGAAAGAATCCTGCCTGAATACCCAGAGAGCCGCTGCCAGTCAGCATTGACAATATTGGGCTAGATGGACCCATGGTCTGACTTAGGATGTGTGAGGATTTCATTTGGGGATGGGGGTGGAAATCTGGGAGACTAGCAGGGCTCGGCCCTCCCAAACTCCGTCCCGTTTACCTTTTCCCCGGCATCAAGTCAAGTTCTCCCGAGTCGAGCTGGAGAAGCAACCTCTTGAGTTCCTGGCAGGCTGCTGTTTACATAGAAAATGCCTTAAGATATGCCTAAAGCGGCCACAGTTTTCATAATTTGCACAAATTGTGGCTGCTTTTGACATATCTTAAGGCATTTTCTACGTAAACAGCGGCCTGCCAGGAACCTGGAAGTCCAGCAAGCAGCGCAGAGCGCGCCAGCGTTCAGCCTGGCTCGGTGGGCACAGCAGCGGATCGCTCCCCCCCCCCCAGGTCTGAGTCAGTGTAAGGCAGCTTCCTGTGTCCCTGTGTTCCTATGATGTCAAATAGCATGGGGGCTGTATGACTCAAATGGCCCATCTTGATAATGTCCCATATCATTGTTATGATCTAGCAGAAAGTACAATGCTGTAAAAGTTTTTATCAGCCCATTATCTTTAACCTGATACAAGTAAAGATGGGCGAAAAATAGATCTGGTCCATATTTTAATGTGAACCTACCTAATTCACACAGCCAAAAGAAGATCAAAACACAGTTATCCTTCAGTATCCATACTTCCCTGCATGCTGCGATGCAGCCCTTCAATTAAAACAACAACAACAACAACATATAAAATGCATGTATTAGGGGAAAGTAGCGATGTAAACTGAGAGGGAACTCACCTTCCTTGGGGGTGTCCTAGACCACCACCCCCTCCCCGCTCACTCTCAGAGATCGTGGCCATTTTAAGCTGAGTTGCCCTGGTTTTTACGCTAAAAATGCAGCACCAGGGGAACCGGAACTGACGTGCCGGGGAACTGAAGCTCCTTTCCCCGGTGCGGCATGGATCGAGCGGCGGCCAGGTAAGTCGCGAGAGTCTTGTGGGGGCGAGCCGAAAGTGGCTTTCGGGCCACTTTCAGCCCCCCCGACTCTCGGATACATCCCTAGGGGAAAATACACACTAAAATGCATTTATTAGTGAAAATGATGTACAAAAGTGCATGATATTGGAGGAAATGGTTTGGAAAAGAATTGCATATGTTAGGCATTACGACTGTTGTTCCATCAGAAGGAAATTAAGGGTGCAATCTTATGTATGTTTATGCAGAAAAAGGTCCTACACTTCCCAGCATCCCCCATTTGGTTTTTCTGTCTAAACATGCATAGGATTGCACCCTAAGAGATAAGACAGGATAAGTCAATAGCCTACCAGGATACTCCTAAGAATCATAGTGTAATACTGTATGGCATTTGCTAAGTCTTTGCTTAATGGGCTGGTCACAGGACTCCAACACCCATAATTGGATAGCATTGGGAACATGAGCAATTTGAAACATGACCAACATGACCGACACCAATTTGGACAGCTTTAAAAGGGAATTGGACAAATTAATGGCTACTATTCCTGATTGGCTATATGCTTCCTCCAGTATCAGAGGCAGTATGCCTATATACTCCAGTTGCTGAAGAACATGGACAGGAAGGTGCTCTTGCACTCATGTCCTGTTTGTGGGATCTCGAGGGCAGTTGGGATCCCGTGAACAGAATGCTGGACTAGATGGACCCTTGGTCTGATCCAGCAGGGCTCTTCTCATGCTCTTATGACAACATCCAAAAGGATGAGTAATTGGGCTTAGAAATAATTGAAGTATTTTCTGGCTTTTATGGGATATAACTCACAGTTAGCCGAGCCCAATTCTTAATTGAACTCAGAGCGGTATGCACTTCACCCATGTTTTGGGATTAAAAATAATTCATTGTTATTTTATTTTTAAATACTCTCTGATTAACCCCTTGGGAAGCTTTTAATTGACAGAAAAATTAAATCAGTTAATCTATCCAGTTAATTGACTAACCGCTCAATCTTATACATGTCTACTCAGAAGCATGTCACTTTGAGATAAATGGAATGTATTCCCAGGTAAGTGCGTATAGGATTACAGCTTAAAAATTGCTGCCATGCTTTACATTCTTAATGGGATTTGCCCCCAAAACAGTCATGCATAGCTGATAAATTATCATTATTCTAATTCTATAGATAGGAAACTGAGTATGACAGTAGTGTATGTTATTTAACCCAAAATAGCAATGATAATATGTGTGAATGCAGGAAGTGCCTATCATTAACACCCAGTACTGCACATTGGTAGGCTTGTTCTGGTGTTTAATGGTAGTCACACACAGAGTGCTCCTCTGCATGGTTATTTAAAAATGTATAGTATTCCATGAAACATTAGATATGTAAAAGATTTTGTATTATGTACTGAAATAAAGCAAAGTTTTTATTTTTGTCTGGACCATAAGCAATTCAATTATTTCGTTTCTGAAATAAATTAAGTAAAGCTTATTGAGTCCAATCAACTTCTCTTTCCAGGGAGTTGTAGTTCAATTTCATTTTTAATTGGAATTGAATGTTGTGGACTTCTTCGTACTAGTAAGCAAGATCTAGCAATAAAATAGGCACTCCAATTTATATTACAAGTTCCTAAAATCTAGTGCAGGGAACATGGCAGTATATCTAGTTTTAGTTAAACTTCTAGGAAATCTGTTGGAAAATAAATGATGATGATGATGATGATGATGATGATGATGATGATGATGATGATGATGATGATGATAATAATAGTACCCTTCCATTGCTAAAAGAGATTTTAACTTTGAGATTGCACTATAAATTGAGATTAGACAATAAATCAGAGGAACAAATGGGCAACGTGAAGAGGAAAAATGTGACCCAAACAATGCATGACTGAAGGTGCTTTTTAGCTAGCTTGCTGGCAACCTGTAACTTGAATTGCCTCCTGAAGTGGCAAAATACCAGGGATGGGGACTCGGACTCGACTCATGAGTCGGACTGAGTCCTCCCTCTGACTCGAGTCCCACTCGAGTCCCAATATTTTTAATGGGACCCGAGACTCGACTCAGGGACTCGAGACCAAGGACTTGTCAACATCCCTGGGCTGTGCCAGAAGGAGTGGAGAGAAGTGTGATCGCCGGCGAAGATTTTATTTTTTAAACTCATTTTCCGTAAAAATGCAACCTTTCAGACAGTTTGGGTTTGGCTGCCTCTGCCTGCCTGTTTGGGGTTCCCTGCCTCCTCTGCCTGCCTGGTCTCTTCTTAACCAGTTCCAAAGTTTGAATTGTCCAAGACAAAGGGCACTGCCTGCCTGCTTTGGGGTTCTCTGCCTCCTCTGCCTGCCTGGTTATTTTGGGTTTGTCTGCCCGGTCTGTTCTTGTCAAAAGCAGTGGCAGAGTTTTGAAATAAAAAGGCAGACTTGTGCCTAGAAATTATTTAAGCCACACATCTGAAGTAGCCTTATTTTGTTGGGGAAAAACCCCATTGATTTTAATAGGGACTCGTGGAGTCAGCTTTGGGAGTGACTTGTGGCAGAGTGACAGGCAGAAGCCCAGGGAGGGGCCAACCTGAACATTCCAGAGGCTCTGATTGGTTGAAGGAGAGCATAGAACCCCAGGGAGTTGACAGTTAAAGGGAGTTGGTTGTCAGTTGGGGAAGAGAGCGGGTTGGAGTAAGAGAGGGAGTGGAAGGTTAATAGCGTAGGTAGGGAAAGGTGGTACTGAAGAGAAGAGTTCAGACAGGAAATCTAGTAACTAAACTGTGAGAAAGCAAACGTGAAGGTGTAAGTATAGAACAATTCACAGGAGTCTCCACTTAGGAAGTGAAGGACCTTCTGTCTGAGGAAGAAGGTGAAACTCTGGACTAGTGTGAGGGACAGTTAAGTTCCCTGGTCTGATACTGTAACTTTCAAGTAACCAAGCCAAATTGATACAAAGAGCACTGTATAACATCTGCCTGCCTTTAACCTGAATCTAAGCAAAGAACAAGTTTGAATTAACTGTTGAAAATCCAAGTTATCTGTGCCTGAGTTGAATATCAGTTTTGAGACTTTGTTAGAACAATAAATCCATCTTTTTATTCAAAGTTCTAATTCTCCAGAGTCTGACTGGTGACAGGAAAGTAAGAAGTGAATTAACGGAGGGGCATCCTACTTCAAGCAATCAAATAAAACAAACTGCTCTTAATAAGGACAAACAAACGTGGGTGAACAGCTACATATAAGACCTAAGACACATAATCGGCTAACGCAGTTTAAGAAGACAGCTTCAAGTCTGAAGTGACCCATACAAGGGGGCACTTGGTGAGAGCGAAGTACACATTGAGGGTGTGGGCTTTGCAGCAAGGGGACCCGTCCTCTACATGACTCGTGACTCGTGAGTCACCATTTTGGACCAAGGACTCAGACTCAGACTCGAGACTCAGGTCCAAAGACTCGTGACTCAACTCGTGACTCGAGACCAAGGACTCTTCAACATCCCTGCAAAATACTGGTCATCTACTCAGAGAGCTTTCTCCTGAAAAGCTTTAGCAATATAAGCCAGGTGGCTGATTCTAACCTGCTGCTGGAGCACAAGGAAGAAGGGCAATCCATTACTTTAATGCAGGTTGCTAGCAAGAAGGCGAAAAAGCTTCTTTATTCTTCTTCTGAGCAGACCTTCTGAGTCCTCAGACTCAAGAATGGATATGAATTTGCCTTAGACCAAGTCAGACTGTTGGTCCACCTAGCTCAGCACTGTCTACACCATGAGTACAGAACATGTGGCCCTCCAAACGTTACTGAATTTCAGCTCCGTTATCTGCAGCCAGCACAGCCAATAGTCAGGGATGATGGGAGTTATAGTACAGCAACATCTGGAGGACCACAGGTCCCCCACTGCTGCCTATACTGACTGGCAGTGGTTCTCCAGGGTTTTGAGACCCAGCCCTTTCCCAGTCCTCCCTGAAAATGCCAGGGAATCAACTGGGGACATTTTGTATGCAAAGCATGTGCTCTGCCGCTTGAGTTGTGCTACCCCCTAAAATGGAAACAAATGTGTGTGTGTGTTTTAAGATGGAGTGGGGGACATTTTCACATCCGTCATTCCACCTGCCCTGCTTGCAGGGATTTGGATGGGTGGAGGTCTCTGATATCGGAGCCCTCCATCTCAAGAGTGACAATCCAGTTGAATAGTGCTCTAAATTGATAATCTCTAAATGCCATTCTTATGACAGTGCCTCTTCAAAACTGAAAGCATCGTTATGCCTCTTTACTGACATAAATAGCAGTAGTAGGTCTTTGCATTATTTTAAAAGGTACAGCACTATTTCCATTTATGCAGGGTTCCCCCCCCCCTTAACATTAAATATGTTTTCTACCTTGTTAAGCCCGAATAGGAGCAACTTCCTGTTTTACAACCTTGCTATTTGTACTTGATTCCAGCTACTTTTCCATTTTGTACACCTGCTTTCCTGTTTGTGTCTGGCCCCCATTGCTTTTTACTGGTGTTGTGGCATTCTTCATTAGAAAAGAATTAGCAGGATGGCAAAGGTGCATTCCTTCGCATCACCTGAGACAAGCTGAGCATTGAACTGGATGGGCCCAGCTACTTTAAAGCAACACCATCAGGGTAGATCATTAAATGCTTCTCTTTTATTTTTGGCAAGTTCCTGTTAAACTTTTCCCCTTTGACATTGACAGTGAGAAAAGTAGCGACATGATTAAACATTTAATGCAGAATACCAAAATTAAGCCTGAGCTAAAATGGGCCTTAGCATGGGCTGGAAGATTTCTGTAGAAACAGAGATGTGTGCATTGCATTCCTCTCATTCTGGTTCTGTTGATATAATAGCTCACACAAGCATGTGTCTTGTAACAACGGAACAAGAGCAGGGTGACATCTAATTAAATTCTTGCAATGCAAAGTAGTTATTCCTCTCTTTTTTAACCAATAGTTTAAATGGCACTTTGCTTCCTGTCGGTGATTTTATGCATTGCCAATTAGTACAGTGCAAAAGGGATTGCTCACAGATCCTTATGGCTCTAATTGGGACTTCAGCATGAAAGGACCATCAGAATAAATATCCAGTAACTCATCCTTTGTCCGACTAAGAAAGATAGGCCTCCGGTTCATTAATATGGGTTGTGCAGCTACCACACTTTGCACTGTGAACTTAGAAGAGCTTTTACTCCAGACTCCTTTGGATTAGCTAGTATGCGGGTTAATTGGCATTGTCCCTAATCCTGCTATTATTTTCATATACACACTTCTTTTTTAATTCATGCTGAAATGAAATAACATTCAGGAATTTGATTTCAAACTGTAAAGTAATAATGTGAATTCCCTGAAGAGGATGGCCAGATTACTTCAGGATGCATAAGTGGGGGTTTACCCTGTTTATCCCGTTACCAAACTGAGTGATCTAGATCTTGTCTGATCTCATTTATTCACAACAAACCTGTGAGATGGGTAAGCTTGAGAAAGAGCTGCACCCATTACAAGCTTAACAAAATTTCACCTCTGAAGTTTGCCTTGGCTCATATGGCCCACAGTGAGCTACATGGATCGGAACTCAAGGGGTCGGAACCAGGGATGGGTGAATCCGTCGGTTTTGCTTTCTCTCACATTTGATTAAACAACAACAACAACAACAAGTTTTTTTCCTCTTCCAAACATGAAGCACTGTGCATTTTTTTGGGAAATTCTGATAAAAAATGAACTGAAACAAAATTCTCATCCATTTGCACCAGCTGTAACAATAGTTACAGCTATTCCTGGCTTGAGGAAGACCACGATGTACCTGCCTGCCATACAGCTGTTAAAGATGAGGAGCCTGTCAGAAAAAAAGAGGCGGTAACCCTAACTAAGCACTAACATGGCTTAATACAGAAGGATTCAAACCTAGGACTGAGCACAGCTGAATTGTGCGGATTTTGGTTTGTTTGTTTTTAATCAAAATGAAACTGAAACAAAACTCTCACCCATGTCTAGTTGGAACTCCCAACATGTTGATGTACCACCACCTCCCGCCGCCTACCAGACACATGCGCAGAAATTACTCTTTCCCTCCCGCATGCTAACTCCCTAGCATAGCAGTGGGCCTGTCCTTAGGTATGCTTAGAATCCTCCATCACTGCTGGGAACAGAGCAGGATAGGAACTTCCTTGCCACCACTGGGGAAAGGAACTGGTAGCAGGAAAAGCTGGGATTGGCTGGCACTGAGGAGAGCTAATTATGAGCCAAGGTAAACTTCAGAGGGGATGTTTAGTTCAGCTTGTAATTGGTGCAGCTTTTCTGAACTGGAGAAGTTTGTTTTTGAACCACTACCACCCAGCTCTAAAATATGGCACCATGCCTAAAGGGCACCATGAGTTGAGTGAGAAATACAGCTTCCTAATACAGGGACTGTTTCTGCGTCACATTCAGATTACATATATGCCATCACTTTGCATTATATATTTAATACAATAATACTCCCAACTGTGCATATACCAATTAGAGGATACCGGGCTCTGACTCACACTGTCTTTTAGACTCTGAGTGTAAACAGGCCTGCAAGTCAGTGTACATCTGCACATTGCATGCATGCACTTTTATTTCAAGTTCTCATGGAATAGCTAGAGTGGTAAGAAAAGGCATTGATACAAACAAGCATTGCAGCCATTAGTTTCTACATGCTGTGGCTTTGTCATTGAAGTCAGTGCTCTGAGAATTATATACCCAGCCCTTTCAGGCTTTACATGAAAATCGGGAAATATAAATCAAAGTGTCTGTGATTAAATTGGAACAAGGAATCTGTAGAGATTTAGGGAAAGGTTGTCACTCTGGAATGATGAAAATGGAACTAATGTGAAAAAAATGATCACAGACCTCTGTCCATTGTAATCACTGGGCAACATGGTGTATGATGGTGATGATGATGATGATGATGATGATGATGATGATGATGATGATGTTTTTATTATTTCTATACTGCCCAATAGCCGAAGTTTTCTGGGCGATTTACAACAATCAATAAAAAATACAATAAGTTCCCTTGGAGAAAGAGAGCAGGAAGGAGAGATGCCTTCTTCACACATCCACCCAAACAGGTGGAAGTAATTTCCCCATGCTATTTATCCCATGTGGCTCTGGTTATATATATCACAGTGATTTCCTAGACTAAGGATTACAAGCCAGCTGACTTCAGTGATATTGGGAGGATGCAATGTTCATCTGAAGATGGGCTTCAGAAGAGCATAGCCCAATGATTCATTGGCTCCTTTGGGAATTTGAGAAACTGTTGTGGGCGCCAGCAACACAAAATGGCTCCCAGGGAGGATGTGGCTAGTCACATAATGGCTGCCATGGCTGCCTGGCTAGTCAAAAGTGAGCTAAAGAGGGGCGGGGGGGGGAGAAATAGTGAGCTAGAGGCTGGGAGGGAGGGGGGAATAGCAAGGCAAAGGGGTAGAAGGGAGAGAAAGAGCAAGGCTGGAGGCTGGGAAAGGAAAGAAAGAAGACTGCCCTAAGTTTCCAAGATTTTTTTAAAATAATATTTTTGAAGGGGGCAGGGAGGGGAGAGCTTCATGGGCATCGCATGGGGGCCCCCTGGCATAGCTCACTTGCTCTCTCCTGTGTACATCAAGGACATCATGGATAAGGAAGGAGGGAGGTTGACCCAAATGTCAGTGATGAAAGACTCAAGGCACCATTTGTGGTTTCAGTTTAAATGTCATGGTTTCCTCAGTCACACACACACACACACACACACACACACACACAGAGGGAGAGAGTGAGACCGAGACCTAATTAATCATAAATGTACCTTAGTCACTTTTTGCTTTTTCTTCCTTAACAAAAAAGAAAAAAATGCTGGATATACATCTCTAAAAAATGAAAATTATCCTCAGTTATCTTGCATTTAAGAAATGAAGATTTTATACTCAAAACAATTTTGTTTGCAGTGCAAGCACCCATTTGGAAGGGTGTAACACGGCCACAGTATCAGCCAAAATTATTCTCTTAATCTACGTTTTACCACCTTGACAAAAGGGCTGCCAGCCAGCCACACTTCTTCTCCTCAGTAAACGATTCTGCCTTTTCATTCATATTTGTAGAGCTCCTCAGCAGAGAGCATGTTTCATGTGTCTTCATCCCTTCTTTGTGTGCACATAAAGAGAGAGAGAATTTAGCTTACACAGTTCAGGACAAACCCACTTCCAAATGTTCTTGAGTCGGAGTGTAATAGTGAAAACCCCCCACCCACCCATTGAGTTAGGGGGCAGTGGTGGCTGCTGACTCGAATGTCAGTGGGGCGGTGTATCCACTCTGGGGTTTAGCCTGAACTTTTAAGGAGCTGTCCATGGTACCGAACCCTAGCCACAAAAATAGGTTCAGCACCATGGATAGCTCCTGAAAAGCTCAGGCTGAAACCTGGAGTGCCTACACCACCCAATTGACAATGGAGTTGGAGCCACCAGACTCAACTGCGTTAGAATAAAACTAGGGACAGTTCACATTCAGTGACAAACCTAGTGAGGAGCACATTCCAGGAAAGAAAGAAAAAAGGGCAAATAGAGGGCCTGCTCCATTAATCCTCTCAACAATACCACAAACATTTCTTGTGGGAGTGAATAGCGAATTCCATATGTTAATAATGCTCTGTGTGGAGAATTCATTCCATTTGTCAATCCTGAGCCTACAAATAATGAGCTTGGAGAGAAAATGTTGTGTGTTCTCTCACAAACAAGAACTGTACCTCCTTAAGGAATTTGGCCCTACACTTTCTGAAAATGTGGCTCCATGTTCCTCGTGAGTTCCTGCTGATTGGCTTGGAATCCTTTCTTGCTGTTAGGAAACAACATTTATACATGCAAAATCCCGGAGAAGTTATTTGATGCGATGTTTGTTTGAAGGAATGCTGATGTGTTTGTTCCCAAGAAAACAGGGTTTGTGTTTTAAGGCCATGTTATCATTTTAGCAATTGTACACCGTCTTCCCTGAATGGTTTGCGTAACCATGGTAGCAGCAGCCGCCTGCTGGATTCTATATCTAAGGTCCCTGAAGCTTATCAAAATAAAACTTATAAAATAAAACTTATAAAATAAAAGCAATGCAACAGAGGGAATTTCTTAAACAAAACAAAAAACAATGTGTGTGCTTTCATTTTCTTCCTTGTTTCCTTCTTGTTTTTAAAAATGAACCTGACACATTAGGGAAAGAGAAGTGTTGCCCAGCCCTCCTTTTGGGGCGTGTCTGGTTAAATTTTTGTGAGCAGGACTTGCTAATGTTGCCAATATTCAGGGTTCAGCTGTGTTCTCATGGTCCTTAAAAGTCAGATCCTGGAACAT
Source organism: Shinisaurus crocodilurus (assembly GCA_021292165.1). Lineage (NCBI taxonomy): Eukaryota > Metazoa > Chordata > Lepidosauria > Squamata > Shinisauridae > Shinisaurus > Shinisaurus crocodilurus. Next base: position 20,643,171 of record CM037878.1, on the reverse strand, counting down.
ATATAATCTTGGGGTGCTGGCTGTCTCTGTAGAACAGGGATGGGCAACTTTTTGTAGTTGTTGCTACTGACAAGGGTTGCATTGCCTCATGTCAGGGGCTGCATGTTGGTGGTGGGTGGGGCCAAATTCAGTGGTGTGTACCTCCTTAAGGTACCTCTTTTACCTCCTTAAGGTACCTCTTTTCTCTTTCTGCCACTTCCTTTTCTCTCTCTTTTTGGCACCCACTTCTCTCTCTCTCCCTCTTCCTTTCTGCCCTTTTCTCTCTTCTGGGAAAGGGACAAATGGCTCTTGCCAGAGGTCTGCACTGATCACATGCAGAGGGCTTTTGAAATTAGGCCAAGGGTTTGTGTGTGGCCCTACTGATGCTGGTTGCCCAACCCTGCCCCAAAAGATCTGCTACGGAACAGTGGACTTTGTGTGTCTGTTAGACAGGTTATGTTCTGTCTCCACTCCAGATGTATGAGAAATTCATTTCAATTTGTTTTTGATCAGGATTTACCTAGTTCACACCTTCTGGACTGAACACAGACTCAGATGTATTATTTTTATTTATTTATTTATTTATTTATTCATTCATTCATTTTTTTCATTTATTATATTTATATCCCGCCTTATTTCCTGCAAGGAACTCAAGGCGGCTTACATAATCCTCCTCCTCCTCTCCATTTTATCCTTACAACAACCCTGTGAGGAGGTAGGTTAGGCTGAGAGTCAGTGACTGGCCCAAAGTCACCAGTGAGCTTCATGGCTGAGTGGGGACTAGAATCCGGGTCTTCCGTGCCCCAGTCCAACACTCTAACCAAATAATAATAATAATAATAATAATAATAATAATAATAATAATAATATTTCTATACCTCCTTATAGCTGAAGCTCTCTGGTGTAATCTGTGGTAAACATCCGTGCATTTCTGAACTTGTAATGTGATCCGTGGAACCCCCCCCCCCCAAAAAAATGTGTTCAGCAGGATGCATACATTTCAAAAATGCTCATGAAAAAATGGGTACTTTTGGAAATGCACAGAAATACTCTTTAAGCAATGGGAGAAGATTGCGTACATTTCAGAGATGTGCACAACTGAATTGTCCATTTGGGAAAAGACATGAAAGATATGCACAGGTTCTCATGCAAGAAGAAGGGAACAAAGCTCGCAATCTGATATTAAGTTGAGTCGGAATGAACTTCAAGATGGAACTTGGAGAGCTTTGACAAGCTCGAGCTTTGCTGGTTTGCACATCTCTTGCCTCCACCTATGCTCAACCTGTACATGTGTAAATAAATGCAAATGCTACAACCCGCCAATAAATCTTCAGTAACCTCCAATTAAGAAACCAAACATTGGTATGCTCTGCACCCCTGGAACTTTTCACTGCCCGAGCAGTAGGCTGAGAATAACAATATGTTCCTGGGCCTTGTGCTGATGTTCCTTTTACTTTTGTGTCTTCTCAGCTTTCTCTGCTAGAAGAGGCAGGATTTGGAGGTGTTCTTATTTATGTTGATCCTTGTGATTTACCAAAGACTCAGAATCTGAGCAATACAGCATTTATGGTGTCCTTAAACAGTGGGGGTGACCCTTCAACACCTGGATATCCAAGTATTGGTGAGTATTCCAAATATTTTCCCCCCAATTCAAATAAATGATTGATTGTTGATAAAGAAAGTGTCAGTTAAAAACATAGGACAGTGGTGGTCTAGGGGCCTTCCTGTTCCTGACCAGCAGTACGATAACCTCCTGCTTCCATGTGGCATTCGTGCCACAGTTGACCACCCATGATTCTCAGCATAATTCTCAGGATTATTTCCACCCCCCTTGATCGGAAAAAATAGATGCACACATTCAGGAATGTGAATGAGGTAAACTGAGCTTTGAGGAGGAATTTGGAGAACCTCAACAAGTTTGAACATAATATGTTTGCTTATCCCTAGAATAGGGTACCTTTCAGCATATATGCAAGTACATTTCTTTCTCCACTGGCTAAGAACAGGCTGTTCCCACATATCAGAGATTCAGGGAGAGGTCAGATACATGACTGAAGCTCCATCGCTTCTCTGTCTCTGGTGTTGTTGTTTTAAATTAAATACTAAATTGGACAAGAAAAAAATAGGAAGTTTGAAGGGTTATTGACTCATACAACGGAGAATGGCTGTGGAAGTTACCTAAAGTGCCACCAGTGAAATGTCACCAGAACTGCAGTACTGTTCAATTAATTGATTTCTATCCTGTCTTCCTTTCAAAAATAAAGCCCAAAAAAATGAAAACAAAGAACACCACCAGACAGAACTTTAACACAATGCTATATCATAGCCCAGAGAGAGAGAAAAACTAAAGCAGCAAGAAAAAGGCAAGCAGGCCAACCAATCAGTTTACTCAAAAAAACAGAGCAATATTTTCCACAGAAGGTGTTTAATTTTCAATCAACGAGCCAGGCAAGTCTCCACAGAGATGCTATTTCCATGGTGCAGGTGCCACAACTGAAAAGACCTTGCCTCCTGTATCCACCCACCAGATGTCAGATGGTAGTAGTGGTGGGAACATGAAGCAGAATGTTGATTTGAGATTGATCTGAGCATGTGGAGGGGTAGATGGTCTTTCACCTATCTTGGCCCCGGACCATTCAGGGCTTTAAAGGTAAAAACCATCACTTTGCGCTGAGCCTGGAACACAAGTAGGCATTCCATGTATAGGGACCCAAATAAAGTAACATTCTCACCCAACCAAATATGTTCCATCTGACCAGCCCCTGGTGGAAACTAGGAACCAGGATTTTGAACCAACTGACATTTCTGAATGCTTTTCAAAGGCAGGTCCATGTACAGTACACGATGGTAGACTGATCTGGATGTTTCTAAAGGTGCAATACTATACATTAGTGGGGTTGAACCTCTTTCAGCCTGAGGGCTGAATTCAATTTTGGAGAAGCTCAGTGGAGGGCACATTCCAGTGGTGGGTAGGCTGAAGGCAAACGGGTGCTGCCAAAATACCAGCATATTTTGGTTTAAAGCTCCTGCTGCCAGTAACTAAGCCTTAGGAGAGGCATTTCAATCTTTGTAGGACCTTGCCCCAGTCCAGAGGGAGCTTGAGCTTCAGACACTGAGTCTGACAGGGAGGAACTGTTGAGTCAGGCCCAGCCATGAGAGACCAGAGGCCTAAGTGTTCAGTTCTGCCAGGTCTCCCACTGCCTAGGAAACAGGGAGGGGGTGAGGCACTAGAGCAGTGTTCTCCAACCTTGGGTCCCCAGATGTTTTTGGCCTACAACTCCCAGCATGCCCCAGCCAGCGTAGCTGGGAGTTGTAGGCCAAAAACATATGGGGACCCAAGGTTGGAGAACACTGCTCTAGAGGCTGATATGGCCGATTCTCTACAACTGGAAGACTTGATCTTGAGGGATGCTCCTGGTTATTAGCCAGGGACATCTTCCCTGGAAACAGGGCAGCAGGAGGAGATCTCTGCTGGAGAGGGCATTTCGGGGGTGTCTCCTTTGGCTCACTGTCAGCAGAAGCAGGCAGGACAGAACCGTAGTAACTGCTTGGTCTGGGATTTTGTCACAACCTGGGTTGGGGATCTTTATTGCTTCTGTGAAAGGCCACAGCCAATTACTGGAATTACGGCAATAAAAGGTTTGGTTCGTACTTATGCCTTTATTTCAGGAGGCCAGGTCAGGACAATCGTTTAGAATATAGGGGGGACTGCAAAAGAAACCACCAAAAGATTGGCAGGGAAATCGCAAGGGCCACTTTGGGATCTCAGGTAGGCCAGATTTTGTCCACAGGCCTGAGGGTCAACACCCATGCTATACTTAGACACCTGGGAGTGTGACATATTCCTGAGTTACTCCTGACTAGACAAGCTTAGGATTATACTGACAGGCATGAATGTACTGGAGATCTTGTAATAGGTCGGGCTTTTAGTGGGTTCTTTTAAGAACCAAACTTTTATGAAAACTCCCTTCCCAATACTCTTTTAAAACATATTAAAAATAATGACTTGAAATCTTGAGATTTTCATACCCAAAGGTTTATTCTACTATCTATGGATCATGTTCCCATATTGGTTTCTTCTTTATTTCTCCTTGGCTTGTCACACAAAGTATTAAGTCACAGGTACATACTTTGATTTACACAGGTCATACTCTTGTGCCATTCATCTTGAAAATAATCAATTCCTACTGTGATGGGGCGTTTAACTGTTATATCGCTATTCCAGGTTGTCAGGAAACCTACTCATTTTGAGGACTATCATGAACCACAGATCCATTGCATTTCTAAAGTAGGATGTATATAGTGAGGGCTAATAGTAACTGGAGGAGGACATATGATAGGGAATTTAACTCTTATATTGCTCTTCCAGCTATAGGTGGCACTGTGTCCAAATTGAGGCAGTTATCTATGCTGCCATTCTACACTGGCCTTGGCAATAAAGTTCTTGTTAAGTTAGGCATCCATTTTGGCCTGGCTTCTTCTCTGAAATCACCTGACACCTGTAGACTTTAGCTCGGGAAATCACATATATGCATAATGAAGAGTTTGTTTCGTGTCTAGAAATTCAAATTGATTTTTTTTTTTAAATAAAGAAGATTGGCCACTGCACATTTCTCAAAACAAAAATAGTTTGAGCCTCTTAAGCAAATATTAGGGACAACAACTCTCTGCTGAGCTTCCGCTGCTCACTAAAAACATGGCTGTTTAGGCGGGAATATGGGGTGGGCTAATATTTTAAAATTTTATACTGTTTTAAATATATTTTATTCTGTATTTTATCATGTTGTACATCGCCCAGAGTGGCTGGTTTGCCAGCCAGATGGGCGATCCATAAATGGAACAAATAAATAAATAAATAAATTTTGGACATGCCCCACATTTTGGACATTATAGAGTTTGGGAATGAAATCTCAGTTATACCTCAACAAATAATGGGATACCAGCAGTCAGCAAACCCTAAAACCATCTTGTTGTGTTATCTGAACAAAGAAATTCAACCTGTAGATATACAACTTATGTTAGATTTGTTTCTAGTAGCTAGGATGTGTATTGCCTGTTACTGGAAAGTGTTAGAACCACCTAGACATTTGGATTGTTTTAGAAAACTCTGGGACATAGCTTTCCTTTCATATCTTAGCCTTCCATGTAAAGAGCAGCAATCCAGTTGGATTGCCCTCTAAGTAACAATATTAAATAAGGCCGCATTCCTGCTTGATGTCCTTTTTATTTGTATGAATGATTTGTTGCATCTTCTTCTTTTTTGGTAACTTGTGTTGAAATAATTTAAAAACAATATGAAGATGTGTGAGTGATTCTTTTTTATGTTGCTTTTTGGCTGGCTGCAGTGCTTTCACTTGCTTGGGCAGTTGTTTGCAAGGAATTTGTTTAGTTTCACATGAGTGCTATAGTTCAGAGTTTTCTCTTAAACTGAAATCTCTCATCAGGTTGAAAAAAATAACTCAGTAAATGAAGATATGGAGAAAATCTATTTGCCAGGCTTCCTATGTAAATAGCAAAGCATCACTGCTATGAGGAGTAAGGACCCCATACCTAAGATAAGCCGCTCAATAATGGGATTTCTATCTCAGCAGTTCTGGGGGGACCAAAAATATATATCATGAGGGAATTCTCAGGAAGCATTGTTGATGAGGTGACTGCTATCAGTTTTTAAAATGCTGAAATATAACAGCTCAATCCAATAAATACCTTATGCTCTTGACAGAAGTTTCCAGTGAAATCCCTTTCTATAGAATTAATCCAACAAGCTCCAGCACTAGCAAAAACACATTTTCAATATGTTTTACTCTGGAAGTCATCAGTCTCTGGAAGATATCTACATGGAATCAGGCTCTGTGGCTTCCATTTCTATCGGTGTTTGCATGGGGTTGTTTTAAGCCTCATTATACCTTCCATTTCAGAGCAAAGGTCCCAAAAGTTTCAATTTACCAGAAGAAAACATTAAAATACTTTTCTAAAGGTGAGGAGACAGATAATAATATAGCACTGGCTGCATCCCAGCTCCCTTACAGGCCTTCATGTCTTCATTAAGATCTGGGCTCATAAAACACAGGAATGCCCCCGGGGTTTCTTAACTCCTCATATGCAACATGATTATGACAAGATGGGAATGTGGACCATGGAGCGACATTGTGCTAATAAAAATCTGTACTGTTGAGGAATCCAGGGTGAATCCCATTGAGAAGACTGACTTTTCCTATTACATAGAGGTTCCTCATATCTCTCTATTCATTCTCACAAATCTTTCTTCCAAGCCCGTCAGAGGTTTTGCCAGAGTAGGAACTTGCAACTTCTTCTCAAATATTGCATCCCTGCCTAGGTAATTTCAATGTTCTCTTTCCTCAGATTCCTTAGATGTTGTGTCCAGACAGGGAACTCCACATTTGCTTTTCATTTAAATGGTATTCTAAAATTGTTTTCTTTATTTGTACCAAGGATTTAGTGTAACAATATTATATCTTGTAACATCTACATGGAAACCATGTAGAGTAAGTCTGGCAGAAAGACAACAGCCTCCCAGATACCTGAGCATGAATATGATATGAATTTGGGGGATTTGTATACTTAATCTAAGCCTATTACCCATATGTTGTGGCCTGACAGGTACTTGATAACCACTCTGTTTTGCAGTGCCTGGAAGGCAGAAAAAAAATATGATACTTCAGAATCTTCTGTTGGACCACCGGACATAGCTGATGAGCTGTGTTCATCTTGGTGGATCGTAAGTTGTGCAAGCTGAACTATCCACTACTCTGGTAATATTGTGACTGTGGGGGTTAGTAATATTGGGTCATTTCTCTCCATAACAAGCCATGAAATATTCAGTGTTCTATCTATCTATCTATCTATCTATCTATCTATTTCTTATATATATGCAGTATTTCTAAGGATCCCCAAAGTGTCATACAGTCAACGAAAAACCATTTGACAAGATAAAATAGCAGCAATAAATAAAATCTATAAAAAAATAAATAAAACAATAACATGTGTCATCAGCCTAAAAATAAAATCAAATACTGCCATCCAAAACAGCAGCAGTGAAATCAGGGCATCGTAGCAGGAGAGGGGAACAACTATTTAATACTCAAGAACCATTGCTATAGCCAATGATGAAAAGCCACATGAACCAAAGTCTGGGTACCACATCTGAGAAAGCTGTATCACATGTACCCACTCAACTGTACTTCTGACGGTGGTGGAGCATGGGGCAGGGCTTCTGTTGGAGATCTTAACAGGCAGGTTCATGTGGGAGAAGGTGGTCATTTATTTACTCATATTTTAGCAGTCATGAAAATAACTATGTAGACCAGATTCTGTGTATAGAGGAAATCCATGTTTGAAGCCGTATTTCTGAATTAATTAGTAACAGCTAAAGCATACACTCAAATGTGAAGATTCAAGCCCCCCAATGGGTGGGGGGGGGAGAATCCTTGAATTGAAACTGGACTGAACTGACAAAAGAGCTATTGAAAGGTTAATTGGGTAAAAGTCAACTTCATTTTTTTGTTGGTGGAAAGATGGTTCCTAGGATTAACAAAAGAAAAGGGCAGAAGTGCAATTTTAAAAGCAATAAAGCATATTTTAGGAAAGAGAGCAGAAATTATATTCAAGTGAGATCATCTATCTGGTTCCCGATATCCATATGTACTCTCTCTCTCTCTCTCTCTCTCTCTCTCTCTCTTTGTTACTAAGTCACACACTGTACATATCATTGCTGAATTTTAAAAAATATATATTTATGTGGGGCAAAAATAGCCTACGTTTTGAAACAGTAACAAAAGCAGCAGAACACCCATGAAGGATTCATGAAAAGCCCTTGACACTTGCTACTTTAATAGGGTGGTATTGTTTAATTGAGCATAGTCAATTATTCTGCAGTGTTTACAGAGGATCACTTGGAATATGCATAAGCACACACACTGTGATTGAAATTTATGCCCATTTATTTGCAATGAGTCCAACAATTTGATAATTTTTGTGGCTTGCTGCCTCTTATCTGAGTTTGTCCTTGCTGTCCTCTGCTTTTGTGATATTTTATTCCTTTGAGGGAGGGAGCTGAGCAGCCAAAATAATCAGAAAACTCAGTGTTGTCAAGCAGTTTCAGTCATGCATATGCACTGTAGCATGTTCTAAGGTGTTTCCTTGTGGATCATCTTGACTTTTATAAGATTTCCATACCCCTTATTTCTGTGTTCTTTCAAGGCAGTGTAGAGTACAACACTTGGGTTTTAATAGCTGTATACTTTTTTTTTTTTGCTTCATATTTTTCCTTTGCAGCTGTGAGAGCAATCTGGTAGAGCATTTTTTTTCAAAAGAACTGTATGTTTTCAGGACATACTCTCAAAAGCATTGTAAATAGCTGCCAGTACGCATGATTCAAATGGAAGAAACTGCATTTGCCTGTGGATTGGATGATGGGATTCCATCCTTTAACATGACTTTTTTTTTTTTTAACAAAAAAAGTATTTGGAATATGCAGACGTGAAAAATCCATATGAAAATATGTATACTTTTGAAAATGCACACAGACATACTTTAATCAATGGGAGAAAAATGCATACATTTAAAGAATGTGCACAGTTGATGTGTGCATTTGGGAAAATACGCACGAAAACATGCATGAATTTTCATGCAAAAAGAATACAGCAAAGGGCAGTATCCAATGCTGTCATTCCACAAATTCAAATAGTGCTAGAAGAGTTCCACTTAATCTTTCCATTGCACAAACGGTTGTGCGTTATATGGGTACAACTTGTTGCACAATGGCTTGCACCAGCGAAATGCACAACCAGTTGGACAATGGTTTGCACAAGCTTTATGCACAACTGGTTGTAAAAGTGTTATGCACAACTGGTTGTGCGTCCAGTTGTGTATAATGCTTGCTCAAATGCAACTTGAGTTGGATTCTCCTCTTGCACATAATTCAGAACCCTAACACAATGTCATCTGCAGTAGCAGAATGACACAGTTGGATACTGCCCAGTGCTCACAATTATGACATGAGTCATAATGAGCTTTGAAGTGCAATTTGGAGAACCTTGTGACAATCTTAAATCTGGCTGATTTGCATTGGTTTTCCGGCAGTAAAGTATCGTTGCAGATAAGGAAACTCCGAGCCAAAACAGACATTACGTTAAATCTGTATCTAGCAGCTAGGTCTTTTTTATTTTTACTTCAGTGTAGGTGCAGAGGCTCTGATCCAGATCTTAAAAACCCTCCCACCCCACCCCCACACAAGGGTCCTAATTCAGATTGGGCCCTTTGCACCAACTCTAGATTAAAAATGAAAAAAAAAAGGTGTGACTGTAAGATACGTACGGATTCAAAGTAACCTCTGCTTTGGTCTTCGGGTAAAATATTCCTTCTGAATATCTTCTGCTATAGATCAAGAGACCAGGTTAAAGGAAATAGTTCTGTGGTGAAACAGCAGCAACACCTCATGTGTTCTTTCATTTTGTAAACAGGCCCCCACTAGTTGGCAGCCAGCATATATGTTCTATTTCTTTGCTTATTTATTTATTTGTTTGATTCATTTCTCTATCTTTATTTGGTACTTTATTTGGTGGCCTTTATTTGGCTCATCCACAATGGAGGATATGGCTATTAATTGGTCCTAGTCACGTTGGCTATATATTTTACCTCTGGTACCAGAGGCAGTATCCCTCTGAATACCAGTTCCTGGAGAACACAAGCAGGAAGGTGTTTTTGCACCCATGTCCTACTTGTGGGCTTTCCACGGGCATCTGGTTGGCCACTGTGGGAACAGTATGCTGGACTAGATAGGCCTTTGCTGTGATCCAGGAGGGATCTTCTTATGTTCACCGCTCAAGCAGAGGCATGAATTTCTCCGTGAATAGCTTGTGCCAGTTGTGATCTAGCTGGGTTGTGGGCGTGATCCTCTATGTTAGAAACCAGTCCCGTATGCCCTTAGCTGAACTTTTGTTGGGCTCCTGTCAATCAGCTTCCTCCACCTTTCTATGCCCTCCCTCACCTACCCTCCAGACACTCATACTGTATTTTCTCATTTTACCTGTCTAAAACCCAATTAAACTGATATTCCCCTTGAGCTTCCACTGGCCTGCATGAGGCAAAGAGATATCAGTGGCATTCATGCATGGGAGAAAATAACCCTCAGAAAAGTAAAATGGGGATAGGGAAGCCTAGAAGCAGTGTATGCACATGTGTTTGTAACTTTCTTTCGTTCTTTTGTTCGTTCGTCCTCCCTCCCTCCGTCTTTCTTTCTTTCTTTCTTGTATCAGTGTCTTTGCTTTCCCCCCCACACTATGTGAAGTTGTCATGTGGACACCAAATTGATGCTTGTGTATCTTGTTCGACAGGAAATATAACAGCTGGCCTGGAACCAGGTTGTTCTTGCTTCTCTCCTGCCTCCCACACACCTCTAGTAGAGAGTAGAAGCTGATTATCTCTTTATGAGGTGCTTGCTTATTAATGCTATGCAATGAACTAATTCTGGGAGATTTTTTTAGTGATGTATGTGTACAAGATCAGGACTAAAGGTGGCAGCTTTGCTGCAGTTGAGTTTAGCATATTGTAAAATCCTCCTTACCATGGGGGTTAATTATTGTCACCTTCCTCTGGGTGTAGCTGTTATATGATAGGAGGATGAGTCCCCTTATGGATTACTAACTAAACAACATGAAGCAAAGGGTTGGAATCAGTGGAGGCTGGTGGCTCCAATGTTAGCGGGGCTGTGTATCCACTCCGGATTTCACTCCAAACTTTTAAGAAGCTATCCATGGTGCTGAACCTATTTTGGGCGGGGTTCTTCACTATGGATAGCTCCCTTTAAAGTTCAGATTAAATTCCAGAGTGGATACACAGCCCTGCTGACATTGGAGCCACCAGCCTCCACTGGTTGGAGTAAATGGCTTGAAATGTGGCTTAGACAGATTCATGGAGGTTAGGTCTATCAGTGGCTATTGGTCATGATGGTTAAATGGAATCTCCGTGTTCAGAGGCAGTGTGCCGCAGAATACCCATTGCTAGGAGGCAACAGCATGGGAAACCTCTTGCCTTCATGCCCTGTTTGTGTGCTTCCTGGATGCACCTGGTTATCCACCTTGGAGATCAGGATGCTTGACAAGATGGGCCCTTGCTCTGAACCAGTTGAGGACTTCGTAGTCCATTGTGGTAAGTTACCACTTAATAAATGTGCATCTGTATGCACAGACAGATGCATACAGTCATGAAGTGTGCGTGTGTGTGTGTGTGTGTGTGTGTGTGTGATGAGTGACTGATAGGTAACCGTGACTGGGGAGCCAGGAGCTGGGAGCCAGGAGTTGTGCTAGGACATTAGAGCCAATGTACTAAGCCAGGAGTCAGAGCTGAAGGACTGACCAAGCCAGGTGTCAGAGCAGCCAAACTCCAGGAAGACTGTTGTTGCCCAGGGAACATCCTGGTCCAAACAAAAAACCTTGTGTTTATTTATTTATTTATTTAACAATATTTATGAATGGCTCATATTAAAGGAATTTCTAAGAAATGTACAAAAAACCCAACTCTTCCTGGGCATGCCCATGGAAAAAGGTATGGTTTTTTACTAGGCACCAAAACCCCAGAAGGGTTGGTGTCTGCTTAATTTGTAATGGTGGGGAGTTCCAGAGAGTGGGCACTATCAGAATAAAGGCCTTATTTGGAGGCATGATGATAGGTCAAACCTGCAAACACTTGGGTACCACTGGGAGGGTATCTTCTGATGAGTCCAGCAACTGAACAAGCCAGAAGAGGATCAGGTGATCTCCTAAGTATCCTGATCCTGAGTTGTTTAGGGCTTTGTGAATAACTACCAAAACCTTAAACCTGACCCGGCAGCATATTGGCAGCCAGTGCAGTTTCCTCAGCTTCTGTGTAATATCCTGGTGATAAGCCACTCTCATTACAAACCTGGCTGTGGTATTCTACACCAACTGTATGGTGCTTCCTGTCTAGGAGAGCCCAATGGCCAGCCTGGATGGGAAGGGTAATTCCATAACCTGAAAATACTGCAGTGCCCTAGAAGATACTACAGGCCACAGGTGGTGCACCACATAAGGCAAATACACAAAGAGCCAAGGGTTCCTGGTCCTAGCCCAGGTAGTTCCTAAGTGCAGGATGCCCTCTGGGAACACTGAAAAGAAGTAGGATTAAGATCCGTGCACGCCAAGAGTCTTGAACCAGAAGCCGTACTAGATGAATCATCACACCAAGCTCTGATCACAACTTTTAGGTGCAGACAAATTATGATTACGATGTAAGAGACAGCAAGAGAGAATGGATGACACACTGAAGCAGTTGTGTTCAGCCACACACAGCTCACCAGAGTACACATCATGATGAGGTGGTCATAAAAACCAAAAGGTTGTTTATGGCAAGCAATTTACACAGCTTATTTGTCAATTGCTCATTCAAGTTAAGGTGAAGTCATAAACTCATACAGGTTAGAAGGGACTAAAATAGTCCAGCTAGTCAATTCAGCAAATATTAGCAATTCCAGCAAAGTTCACTGAGCTGAGGGTTGGAAACAAACATTTCACGCTCATCAAGCCCACCTGAAAATGAGGGGGGAAGAAGATTTGCAAGTCCTAAAATTCTTCTCTGGATCAGATTAAAATTCTCAGCTTTGGGAGATCTTGTGGAATTTCCCAGTAAGTCTGAGGCGAGAATCAGAAAGGTTGGCCACCTCTAACAAACATTGTAATAATCTCACGCAGTACTCATTGTAATGGTAAAACTGTGTACCTATGAAATTGCTGATAAAACAGAATTGAAATGAGGTGGATTGGTTGGTTCCTTGTTCTTCAAACCATAGAAACCATTTTTATAAGCTTCCTGCCTACCCTGCCTTTTTAGTTTTGGGTTGTTTTTTTAAAAGGCATGATTAAGTTCAGTATCTGGTTTAACTTGATATGGAATTGTATATATCCTGAGGCATACAGTGCTAGGAGGCTGGAGCGGCACACCATGGCTCTGAGATGCTGCAACATGAACACCTGCAAACACACCTGCATCCAAATCAGTGGGAAGCATTTGGAAGCAAGCACTGCAAAGTCAGATGGCTGATTGTTTAAGCAATTAAAGGTGTAATTAGGTTTATAATTGAACTTTTGCCTGGTGTGTATTCTGAATCTGGCAAGCCAGAATAAACCCAGCTTGATATCTGTTCAGTTCAAGCCCATTGCTAGTCAGGCTTAGAAACTATATAAGGTGGGAGGACCCCCACCCCACAAAAGCCTCAAGCTCCATCTTTTTCTCATAGGCTTCCCATAGTACTGAGGGTCTTTTCACTGCTTTTAGCTGCTATTTTTAATCTTGCTGCTTGTTTGCTATTTTATCTTTTGTAGTTTTAATTAGGCTTTTTAATTTGATATGTGTGTTCTTTTTTTTTTTTTTAATGTATTTGTTTCACAAGCCACCTTAGGGTATTTGTCGGAAGGTGGACTATAGAGCCTGTAAATAAATAGATAAACAATTTACTAAACATATTCCCCTTAAATCCATTCCTTTCTGGGTTGACTCAAAGAGAACTGTGGATTAATGCACAGGAAGAAAATGGAATTTTCTCATTTGTTTGCTGCCATGTTTTGAATCGCTCTTTGTGGAGGAGTCTGGGACTTACCATCTCTTAATCCAGCAAGACTACCCTCCCTAGTAGTAGTAGCAGCCCATCCAGAGAGACTAGATAGGGAGGAGTATAATGCCTGGCCCAAGCCCAGATCAGGATGACTCTTCGGATGAAGACTCTGGTACTGCAAAGTCTAAAGAACCTATGGGCCCCCCTGACACTGGTGATGCTCTGTGCATCTCCAGCATCTGTGGAGAAGCTACATCAGACTCTCCAACAATGGTGGACATGGAGGAATCTCCATAGGAGCACCCCACCCTAAGAACTGTACCTCACTCCTTGAGTCAAAGGAGGAGGCTGAGCATTCACTGAGCTCCAGAAGGACCAGAAGGACAACCACTTGGAGGCAAAGTGTGCGCCTCAATACCTGCAGCAGCCAGGCTACTCGGAAGTAAATGTCTACTTGAGATCAAGGGCCTTCTCAGGAGATTCTGAAGCCAGGTCGAACAGCTCGGAGCTTTACCTGGATGTGAACTGGGAATCTTTATATAAGCTCTCAGTTGAGATCTGCTGGTTGCTGAAACAACACCTTCATTTCAGCTTTCAACCTAGCTTTCCTGGCCCTGCTTCTTCTTTGGGCCTATCATGTTGCTGACCCCCTGGACACTTGATAAGACCCTGTTACCCTAAAGTGTGCTTGATTTGGATAGCTTCTCTGCATTTGACTTTGGCTCTACCTCAGATCCTGCTTTTGGACTGCCCTTCTTCTTGACTGGTAATACTGTGCTTCTGATCTTTGCCTTCCTTATGACTTGCTGAATGGATTTGACCCAGTTTGACCCAGCCATAGCAGAACAAGGAGCAGAGATGTGCCCCTGCTAAGTAGTACCCAAGCTGATCACCCTTTGAGGCAGCTCTGCACAGAGTGTAGACTTTAGCCCAGACTGTAGATTTCCAGCTACTCTTTTGGTATAAGCAGCAGGTTGCCTCCATTCCACAAATGACAACCTCACCAAAACATCTGATGGTGGTTGTGGTGGCGGTAGGGATATGCAACACTGGAAAACTACTTCTGTTTGAGCTCAGTGGACTTTTGACACACTTCCAACCTGATGGCCAAAAGCGGGCTGAGTCAGTGTGTGTGTGTGGGGGGATTGGCTTCTGCAAAATTGCTGAAAATATTTGCACAAATTTGGAGTTGAGAACTGTCTATCTCTAGAGCAATTTGCATAAATTGTGTTTTCCAGAAATCAGGGCCAGCTCATTACATTCGAGTTGATGTTGTAGCATTTAAATGAGATGTATGGAAGCCGCCTCCTCTCACTGCATATGCACACACTCCACCTTGGCCACCCTGAATTATATGACAGTGAATTTCAGATTTGTGCAAAATTCGGGCCTCCTCTGCAATTTGCACAAATGTGTGCAAATTTACACAAACTGCAGAGCGGAGGCCCAAATTTTGTGCAAATTTCCCTGGCTTTAAAAGAAATTACACAAATCGTGGCCCTTTTTAAAAAACGGAAGTGCTGGCTTGACTCGTGTCAGATTGAGTTGGCACCAGTGCAGGGTTGATGGAAGAGAATCCGTGGGGCCAAGTGAAGAAAATCTGTCAGATTTTCATCCCCCTATCAGATTCCTCACACATCCCTAGGTGGGAGCTCAGGACTTATGAAATGGAGCTGGAGCTGAATTCTCTTTTGTTTGGATCAAGGAGGCATCTAAACTAGCTACTTGAATGCCTGGAACATAGGAAAGTCAGGTGAACCGTGAAGAAACCACAGTGGCCTTTTTTGCCTTCTCTTGCTTTCACTCTTCTCTCCTTTCCCCTAACCCCTTTATTACTTGGCAGGCAACCAGGCCCCACATGTCCTACAAGACATCATGGCTTTCCTTTGCAAGACAAGCCCTGCCATGCAGCAGGGTGAAGTGACTTTTGGAATGATTGTTTGGGTGGTGAGGGGGAAGGATGATTGAAAACACGAATTTGTGTCTGAATGCTTGTGATGACCTCGCGCCTGTGGGCACCCTGACTACAGGCACAGGTCCAGTGCAGCAGCACCAGCTGGTGCCGGCTGCCTGCCACCACTGAGAGTAGATCAAACCCAGACTCCGCAGTCCCCAAGCGCTCTCGGTCCCTCAGAGGCAATTGGCCAAAGGCCCCAGTGGAGACTCTTGTGTGTGCTTCTTCATAGCCCTCCCGTGTCCTTAGGGGAGCACGGCCTAAACTACAGGCCTTGCCCAGCATGTTGCGTGCAACCTGGTCCTTAAACCAGCTTTAGCGTGACCAAGAATGTGATGTGCCCTTTGTGAGCTTCCCCCCCTTTCACCCCCAAAACACACAGGGTGGGTCATGGTGAACACAGAGTAAAAGTTTTATTAAGAATTCTGGCAAAAAAAAGTACAGAATGGAAAAAGAGTTAGGCTGTTTCAAAGCAAAAAGTAACGAGCGGCTTTAAGGTTGCAATTCAGTGGCAAATGGCAAAGAAATGGGAAAAGACAGACTAGCTACACACTGCCCTGCAGGAAGCTGCCTACCTGGCTCCTTGATGAACCATGACCTCTGGTGCTTGGGTCAAGTTCTTCCTAACCTTTGGGAGACTTGCATCCCAGAGCTCATACCAAAGAAAAATACCCCCTGTGGTGCAATTCCTCTGATGCTTGTGTCAGGCCCTCTCTCTCTTTCTGGGAGACCTGCACTCTAGCACCTGTACCAAAGAAGAGACCTGGAACTTCCTTTCCCAACAGAGTATAACTCTTTGGGACCCCGCCCCACTTCCTGGGTGGAGATTCCCAAAAGAATCATGTGTTTGAGTCTGGCTGATTATCTACTCTTTGCTCATCCTGGCCCAGAGATGGGTTCTGGAAGATTCCGCTTTGTTTGAGCACCTGAGCAATTGACCAGTCAATGGTTCTCTTATTGTCTGTGGTAAGTGGAGGTGCTTGGCCTTGAGATGACCTCAGCCAGGTCATTTGCACCTCAATGCGAGCTTCCAGCTGAAGTGGCCTTTAGCAGAGACATGCACTGCTTGTAAAATGGAGGTTTCTTCCTCCTGGACATGGGTAAGATGGAGTCAGTATGGTCTGCCTGAGTGGGCCACTCCAGGCCGACGATAACAATAGCACAGCACATTTTGGCCCTAGCATGGAGGGGGGGGGAGCCACTTGGGGCTCCGTTTCAGGCAGCAAAATGTCTTGGGCTGGCACTGTCCTCGAAGAGAGGCGTCAGTCTGTCACTCATTGTTTACAAAAGAATATATGCAATCTCTTTTGATATATTTTTTTTTAATAACTGCAAAAATATTGCTGGATATGTATCCCAAAGCCAGATGAGAAGGGCAGAGTGAAGAAATGGATGTTTGCTTGTGTGTTTTTGGCTTGGCATGGAATGAAACCTCAGGGTTGATTGACTGAATCACAGACCATTTCCCCGGTGACAGTCCCATTGAAGTAAGTGGTCTGTTTCTCAACAGCTGGAGCTGTGACTACTGCTACTTTTATATATCTTTTACAAAGTGCTGACAGCTAGAATTGCCACTGAATTGTGCTCTAAGTGGAATTTGGAGTCAATTTGGAGGGTCCACTCAGGCAAGCCGTCAGGAGGAACATCCAGAAAAGGATCTTGATAACATTAGTGAAATTTCCTGCCAAGTGGGAGGGTGGGGGAATATTCACACACACACACACACACACACACACACACACACACACATCTTTATACGATGTGTGAACATAAAGCATAGGAAGTACAGAATTGTTTCCTGCAGTGCTTACGTGAGATTGACAAGGCATTGATGGGAGGTAGGAGGTCAGAAACTGATGGGCTAAGGAAGAATCGGGTGGGAGTGGAAACTGAGGACTCAGGAGCAAAATGAGGGACAATCAGCACATCCATGTGAAACAACCCTTCATGTAGTTGTGGGGGAGAGATTCATTCAGTTTGCATTTTAATGTGAACTTTCGAACCACTTTCAAATCACTATGCAAACCAAAAACTAAAAGTTATCCTTCAAAATTTGCTCTTCTCCAAATTTTGCAACAGAGTTCTCTAATCTCCCCCCACACACACACACAAAATGCATACAAATGTGGACATTAGCAAAAATAGTGTTCAAAAATGGCATTATATTAGGAAAATTGTGTGCAGAAGTGTGCATATTAGGCAAGATGTATTCAAAAATGCATGTATTAGGAGAATTGTGCGGGAAAATATGCATGCATTTTCATGCAAATGTCTTGTGCATTCAAGACAAACCAAACTTAAGATTCTAAAAATGAGAAACCAAAATTGGCATATTGTCCTTCCCTGCCTTCATGTCAAATGGCAAGCCATGATTTAGGCAGCAGAGCAGGACTGAGAGAAAAGCTGAGGCAAACAGGCAGGGTATGCGCAGGCAGAACAACCATAATTTATGTAGAATCATGGTAAAGCATGATTGTATTTTGCTTTTTGTATTTTTCTATTTCTGTTTTAATTGTATGAGTTGTAAAGCTTGTGAGCCGTCTTGGGTCCCAGTGTTGGGAAAAAGGCAGGATACAATAATGACAATGCTGATGCTGATGCAAGGAAAATAATTAGAAAATATGGTTTAAGCACAGCCATAAGCTCTGAGCAGGACCTATTCACCAGTATGCTTGAAGAGTTACATCATTTTCCAGGTTCAAACTTAATGGGGGAGCAGCTCTAACATCAAAATGACTTTAAGGGTTTTAGGATGACCTGTGCAGAGCTCGATTGGGGGGTGGAAGTTTGGCGAACTCACCGGGCTCGCCCCCCCCCCCGAGCTCCGCTCATCCTACTTGCTTCCCTGGCTCAACTCGTGTTCTCGCGAGCCGATCTGGGGAGGCGACCTCTGGGTTCCCAGCACTATGTAGAAAATGGCGTAAGCTACGTTAAAATGGACATGATTTGCGCTATGTAAAAAACGTAGCGCCGAGAACCCGGAAGTCTGGCCAGCATCTTGGGTGGCGCTTGCTTTCGGCCTGGCTCAGCAGGCACAGCGGCAGTGCTTGCTGAGCATGCCACGAGTTGGGTGGTGGGCGGATCGCCCACCCCAGACCTAGTGCTTGAGTTAAAGTGGGCAAGTGGGGAAAGTCTTCGTGAAATCCAGAAGCCCCACTCCCTGATTCCAGTTTTAGCCCAATCATGCCCCTGGTAGTCTTCTAAAAGCGATAAGAGGCCATTACATAAGATAAGGGCGGATAGGCTCTCTGTGCACTCCCCCCTGTATTATTTCAAGCACTGCATTTGCGTGGATTGGGATAGGTGGCCTAAGAAAATAGAGCAATACAGAGCTGGAGACCAACCTGCCCTTTCCAGCCGGGCACATAGCCACAGAGAGACATGGTGCAGAGATCCCAGTGGGAGTCCATAGGACCCCTTAAATAAAGATTTGGGGCTAATCATGCCCCCTGTAGCCTTCTAAAACAGTAGCTAAAAAAGCCATCACAAGAGGTAGCCCCTCCTGTAATTTGAGCACTGAGTTGATCCCAAACTCATGATAGCACTGGAAGAGGCTTGGGGAAATTAACATGTTTAATGGCCTGTATTATTCATTAATTCATTCAATTTATATTCCCACTTTTTTTCCTGCAAGGAAGGAACCCAAGGCGGCCTACAGAATCCTCCTCCTCCTCTCAATTTTATCCTCACAGCAACCCTGTGAGGTAAGTTAGGCTGAGAGTCAGTGACTGGCCCAAAGTCACCCAGTGAGCTTCATGGCTGAGCAGGGACTAGAACCCGGATCTCCTGAGTCCCAGTCCAACACTCTCACCACTACTCTACACTGGCTTTCACTATATCCCACAAGGCTAGTCCTTCACCATATTCTTTTGGGTGTGACACCCAAAGCAAGAGTTGAAGACCAACAGCCATATTTGTTGCCACATGCTTTTGTTTCTTGGCATGTTTTCTTTCTTATGGATCTAGGCCATGAAATTCCTTTGAATATAGTGACTCTACCTTGGGAACATACTGTGCTTGCTCTTTCATTCTTGGTTAGGGAAAGTAGGAGCGCAAAACGTGTTTAGCTTCAAATGCCTCTTCCACATTAATGGCAGGCTGCTGACAGGTGGGTCTGTTAGCGTATTAAGAAAGAGAACAAAGCCTCTGGGGTGATGTAAAAACTTTGTTGAAGTTGCCAGTGTTTCAGAATAATAACAATGCAAGGATTTGCATATTTATTGAAAGCTGTATGCTGTGGAGACCACGCAGCTCAAAACATGGAATGAACAAATGTTTGTGCCATCCGTTTAGGAGTTACAGGTTTATTTTCCCTAAATGATGTCGGCAAAAGGTTCCACTTTGCCAAAGTCTATTCTCTTCTGATGTAAGGTCTGTAGGAGGGAGATCAATTTTCAAGAAATTTGAAGTGCCACCTGTTGTTTTTGAACTCCCAGAGGCCGTGCCAATTTTTGACTTGTCTTGGACATGATTTCCTAATTCCAGTGCCCTTTCTTTCCTTTTCTTTCTAAATACATTACTACAAGAGATTTTAATAATATTCTGTCCACTTAAATATAACAGAAGCAATATTGAAAACCTATTAACAGTTAGGAGAAAGGCAGTGGTAATGTTTGCATGCTGTTCCGACATTATGTAAAAGCAATTTTTTTTTTTACCTTTTTGTAACAGTGACACATTTGGCATAGGGAGCGGGAGCAAAATGGATAATGACTCAACTCCTTGCCGTTCAGACTCCACTCCCTTTGGGGAACATTACCACAGATGTGATGTTTAAGCTGTGCTTTCAATGAACTAGGGAACAAACAGAAGAAAAAAGAAATAGAGCAATGTGTAGGCCCACCTTTGGACAGGTTGGATAACCTGTTTGAAACAACAGCTTGTATGGAGAGCTGATAGAACAGCTGTTGGATGTTTCTACTTGTACATACATACAGAAAAGCAAGCTTGTTGGAAGCCATTGGGTGCAAGAAATGGATGACAGGGTCTGGAGGCAATACTACCATCAAAGTCACAAATCCTATATACTATAGCGAATGCATTCTCCTAATGTGGTTCCTTATGTAGCCACAACACCACCATCATCCATGCACAAGGGAGAGGTATTAGTGGGCTTGGAGGAACTCCAAGGTTTGCAGAATTACAAAAAAAAAAGAAGAAAAAAAACCTTGGGGGACCCCTCCCCCAAAATAACTCAGTGACCTGGTTAGCACAACACCGTAGGTTGTTTCAGGGTGGCTTGTTGTGACATCCAAACCTTCATTGCGTTTTTTTTCATCATGGGTTGTTTTCCATGAGCAAGCCACCCTGAGAACCCATGGCATTTATTTATTTATTTATTTATTTATTTATTATATTTATACCCCACCTTTTTTCCTGCAAGGAACCCAAGGCGGCTTACATAATCCTCCTCCTCCTCTCCATTTTATCCTCACAACAACCCTGTGAGGTAGGTTAGGCTGAGAGTCAGTGACTGGCCCAAAGTCACCCAGTGAGTTTCATAGCCGAGCGGGGAATAGAACCCGGATCTCCCGAGTCCCAGTCCAACACTCTCACCACTATTCAGGATGGCTTGTTGTGATATCTGAACCCAGCAGGGGAACTTCATCACTGGTTGTCGGGAACAGCTAGAGGGCTGCCCAGCAAGAGTGGTGAAAACTCCTGCCACTCCTCGTGATCTCGCTAGTGCCGCTGCCATCTTACATCATCCCTTGTCAGTGTTCCCTGCCCTGTACTGATCCCCATCACTGCTCTGTAACCCATATGCGTATATCTGACAGCTAACAACAGAGACCGGTGGAGGGAAGCAACAAGCACAAAGGGGTGGAGGGAGCCAAAAAGTGGCTGTGACTGCAGAAGGAGCTTTTCGGGCAGGTGTAATTACTTCAGTAGTACACGAAGCAGCCTTTTTTTTTTTTAAGTGTTTGCTAGGAGAGCAAGCACTAAAGTGGAAGATGACATTGATAAAGACACTGACGAGAGGGGGACAGTGGTAATGCTGGGGTAAATAGCAGACAGGCAGTCTTGCGCAGCTGTGCACTACTTGCACATGACCCTGAATTTTTTTTAAAAAAAGTTTGTGAACACGTTACCAAGTTCATAAGGCTCAGAAAATTATATGCATTTGGTGATCTGATGCGGGAGACAAATACAGAATATGGCTCTGCTGGACTAAACCATGTGGAGGGGATGAAACTGACAAGGATATTTACAAGAGGGGAATATTTATTTATTTATTTATTTATTTATTTATTTATTTTCTATACCGCCCAATAGCCGAAGCTCTCTGGGTGGTGTACAACAATAATTAGAAACAAACAATAAAATACAGTTAAAAATATAAATAATAAAACATTATGAAATTTTTAAAACCAATTTTAAAATATCTCTAAAACAAGTTAATAAAACACGATCACAAAAACAGTTTACCACCCCACCATATACCATTTAATTATTAAAAGCCTCAAGGTAGAGGGCAGTCTTAACCTGATGCCGAAAAGATAATAGAGTTGGCGCCAGGTGGGCCTCAGGGGGGAGCTTGTTCCACAGTTGGGGGGCTACCACAGAAAAGGCCCTCCCCCTTGTCGCTGCCCTCCGAGCCTCACGTGGATGTGGCAGTTGGAGGAAGGCCCCAGATGTTAAATAAATAAATAAATATTGGCAACATTGGTTCCTCAGCCCTGTATCATTGCTGGGCTCTGAGGTAATGAAATCTTTCCTCCAGCCACACTCCTACCAAATATATATTCTCAGATCTGCATATCACTGATTAGTAAGTCATCCATCTACCTAAGGCAGATACACTGCTGCATAGGGAAGTTCGGGATACATTACCCATCATTGCTGTCTTGCAAATAATTTGCACTTTTATGGACTATTTTTCTGTACATCCACAGGAAGTCTGGTTCCTTATATAAGCATCCAAATCATGGCTGGTGTGCCCTGATGACATCATGTTATTGACATCATTCGACCATGGCAGCACCTAAAAGCCCCTGGATTTGTCAGTTATGTAACTGACACACAGTGGTTCCCAGAGATCCCTTGGCAGTCTTTAGTATGCACAGCACATACTAGTCCCTCTCTAACACCCTCAAATAGTCAACTGGGGGGAAAGGATGGTGGATGAGAGCACAATCCATGCTGTTTGCAGCTGGAGTAGGTGCAGAAGATCTGAAATTCAGTTCTTGAGCAAAGAACCATCACAGATGTTCATATGCTGTCAAAGGAACATTCAGGTCCTCCTCCATGGCTGCTTCAACCTTCATGACATGAGCTGGGCCCACAAGCTAGGGTAGCATCTATTTTTTGTTATGCAGGTTGCAGCCTCTCCAGAGGCCATTGTTGGTCAGTTTTGTAATTGATTCATGTTGGTGTCTAGTAGCCATGTTTGTTCAACCATACAAGGTCCTGCATGATAGCCAAAGGATCCTACTCCAACTGTGGGTATCAGGAAGGACCTTGAATCATTAACTAGGATGGCAAGCGTGACATGAAACAGGTAGTAACAGGAGATCTGAAAGCGCAACTGCACTAGCTTTGGAAAGAAGAGACAGTACATGTGTGGTGCAGTTGGATCTGGAGGCTTTTCTGGTCTGGTGCCTTAAAAAGAGGCGGGAATCATTTTTGGACATTGCAATGGAAAAGGGGTGGTGGAAGATTTGGCTTGTTTGTCTAGAACTCAGCTGATCTGGAGATGACTAGATGATTCAATGTTATCATTAATGGGGCTGAAAGAGTAATTAAGGCAAGAAGAGGAATTAGTGCCCTGGTATTAGACCAACATTCATTAAGAATTGATAATATGCATTTAACTGCTAATGACTTTAAACATGTTAATGTTACAATTGTTTCCACCATTGATTTTCTGGGACACAATAATGTGTCCTTAGCTATTGCATATACTATGTGTGGTAATAGCATTGTTGATTTCTGGAGGCTAAGCCTGATCCCAATGAGGTCCCTGCAGAAGCTGTGCTTATTAAATGGGACAACCACCATCCTAGCCTAGCTACAGGAGGGGGCAATAGAATGGGAGACACTGGAGCCTTTGCACCTGCAAATTGAGATGCTGTCATCCTTACGTTGATGGCAATCTCCCAGAGAATCATGTTTCCAATTATGTTTATTATGCAGGTAGTATGAGAATCTTTGCTAATACTACCCATGCATATTCAACTGCCGTATAACTGGAGTAGTGTGCAAGATTAACTTAATACAATAGTCAAGGATCCAGTAGTTGGTCATCCTCTGAATGCTATGCTATTGCTACAGTCTTCCTCAGAGTACAGGACTGCTTGATTTCAAGCAATATCCTTAGGGATGTGCAAATAATCAAACCTGAGCTCATCGAGGTTCTCCATTTTCTACCTCAAAGCTCATTTGAAGTTGTGTCCTTATTGGATTGCAAGATTTGTGGGGCCTTCCAAATGTATGCATCAATTGTGCACATTTTTGAAAATTTACACATTTTCTCCCATTGACTAATGCCCATTTTTTCAATTGTACACATTTTCCATGCAGATTTTTTAGTAATGTACACATTTTTAATGCATTTTTTGTTGTTGACAGAATCACATGTCAAGTTCAGAAATCTATGGAAATCTATCTAATTAGACCACAGATTGCATTTTGGTCCATGTCCAATTCTGCAACATGTAGATTGGATGAAGTCTGGTCAAAAATGAACTGAAACAAGGTTTCAAGTAGGGATGGTTGAGAAATTTAACAACTAAGATTATGAACTAATGGGTATCTCTAGTGATACACAAAATGTCCAAAACAAGTTCCTCCAGTTCCATTATCTAAACCACAGCTGTCCTTGAAAAATCTGTCTGCATATTCATCATCACATATATTTTTTTTGTACAACCCAAAGACTATGACAAAAGGAATAATCTGTCTGCCTATTTACATTTCAGGTTGTTCAATTTGTATTGTTCTTCCCCCTTTCATTTATGTACGATGAAAGTTGAAGTCTTATGACTGCATGGTTCTGCATGTGTGCATTTTACTGTAGATCTCACTGCATCTTGAGTTTTGTAGCTTTAAAACTGAACAATTCTGCTTTTAGGATCACATGATTTGCTCTAGATTGCTGATCTGATGGGATTGAATAGAGATAATAGAAATTGATTTGTTTAACCCTTTGTCAATAGTTGTTGGGTCAAATATACCTCGGCAGCACTGAACACCCCTGCCATAAAACATTTGCACAAGTCTTCCACAAATCCATGTTCCAGGTATTCCAGGAAAACACAAATTCATCCCATTCTTTCAAGATACAAACGGTTTAACACAAGTTCCCTTGAAAGAGAATCAAAATATAAAGGTGTGTTGCACAAAAAAACACTGGACCTATTTTTCACATTGTTGGCAGGCATAATTCCCTCCTAAGGGACTACTGTGCAAATCTCATCCACTTCTGACAAACAGAAAAACAAGTTATAGCTGGGTTTTGTTTTTGTTTTTTTAAATTTCCCTTGTTAGTCAATGGGAGGTACAAAGTCTCAGATTTCTGAATCTTGACTTGGGTTCAAATCAGTACTTCCAAATTGGCCTCTGAATCAGTTTGAGCAGAATCGGCCATTTTCTGAAGTGCTAAATTGGTGTATCGTTTTTTTTTCCCTTGGGTTCAGAATTGGAGGACAGATCTTTGTGAGGGGTCCAGCTTCCATTCTGGCTGCTTGAGTGGGAAACCCACTTCATATTGGGAAGCACCAGAAATGGGCAGACGGGAGCTGATTTGACGTGAGCTTCCGTCAAATCTGATACACATCCCTGCTGGGAAATTTCGGTATTTTTTCAACAGTGAATATGGAACTAGATTGTTTCTGTTTCGCTTTAATGCATATGTGACTGTAGCGGAGATGTATAGAAAACAGGAAAATTATTGAGCTTTATAATAGTTGAGAAAGTGTATTACCAAATGTACTTGCTGATCTAGTTGGAATTCTGAAGAAAGTCAAAATAATTTAATTTGCCTCAAATTGTACTAAGGTGGCAACCTAGAAGTGCCCAAAGCCTCTGTGAGAACCTTCTTTTGCAATGCCTGGGAATGTTTCATCTCCAAATTCATCTCAAATTTTAAAATCCCATGTCAGCTCTAAAAGAGGGGTCTCAATGTGGGAAAAATATTAAACTGATAAAGCTAACCAAACTAAAATAAATAGTAAAGAAATGAACACACAAAGTCTTTCAGTTCTGTCCTAGATGCTTAAGCCTGGTTTTTGTGAGTGGGACACAAATGGCTTTCAACATGGTATTTAATAGATGTTCTTCAAAGTACAGTAAATATCACCCATTTCAGGTAAGCTTTTAAAAAAGTACTCCCAAAAGGATGTCATATATCTAACATTAGGAATTGTGATATGAATGTCGTGTTGTTGAAATATTTCCAGTTCTTAGGTCTACATTAGTCAATCATTCTTTTGCTTGCTATTGTTGAGTGATGGATCGATATTCTTCCCTGTGGAGATTCAGCCTTTAAACATTTTTATATCCTTCCCATGCTTTTTTTTTTTTTAAATCCATCTGATTTATTTTAAGAGCTGTATTTCATTCACATGAAATCTATTTTCCCTCTGGTAGAATGAGGCAAGTGATCTGTAGCAAAGTAGAGGGTGGGAACGTTTCGAGAACAACTGACAGGCATCCAATAGCATTTCAGCAAATCTAGTTTTCTTGATTTTTAAGATGACTTTCATAGGAAATATTCCATCTGTGATAGTTACATCTATTAATTGGCAAAACACACACGCTGAGCTAATGCGGTGTCAACTTTTCAATATTAGGGATGAGAACTATTATTTCAAATATTGTTCAGCAATGCCTGTTCATCTGTTCATTTCCTTTGCCTTCTTTTGCTCTCTTTCTAAACTGGATTTATTTTCTTTCTCTCTGATGTCATCATATATCCAGATTTGACTGACTACAAACTGTAGTGCTGTGATCCTGTTCACTGTGTGATCTGTGATTGCCCGGAATCACTCAGCTAATTAATCCAGAAGGAAGGAAGAAGCAATAATCAGGAGTGAGATAAAAAGTCTATTCACATGTAAGTCCTCCACACATATACTGTATGTGTGGAGGGTGGGGGATGGACTAACCCTGTTCCCCTGACATTCATGCATTCAGCAAAATGTTGGGAGTGAGAACTTACACACATACAGTTGTTCACATGCAGGGACCCCTCCTGAACAGGAAGTCTGGCTGTCCAGTTGGGTGGAGAGCCTATATGAATACATCTGTGTACATATATAAGCTCTGTTTCCTAACATTCTGTGGAATGTATGGACAATGGGGTTGGGACTGGAGGGCCTGCAGATGTGGAGGGTGTGGCCAATGGCCATAGTCCCTCAAATCCTCCAATGATATGATCTACACATTGAGAGCCTACTTGTGAACAGGCCTAAAAATCATGCCAAAGCAGGAGTAGAAAGGGGAAACAATGGACAATGAACAGGACTGGAAGAAACATGGATGCATTTTCATTCTCATTATGAAGAGATGTTTTCCCCCAGGAAATATTTCTTCATATACTCTCTCCAAAGACAGAGTATACTAGTTTGGACTGAAAACTGAAATTGGAGGATATTGCTGGTGTTGGATTCTTGGATCCTTTGCCTCCACCATCACACACACACACACACACACACACACACTTCGTCATCTTCTGGAGCTGGCCCTGTCCATCCTGTTCTGTTTGTCCCCAACAGTGGCAAACCCGATCCAACAAGGCAGTTCATAAACTCCTATGGCTGACACTTCCTTCATCTGCTTCCTAGTGGCTTCTATCACTTGCAGCCAGGACCGGTGCAAGGCAGTTTGGTGCCCTGGGCAAGATCAGATATTTAGCGCGCCTCCTTCCCACTTGAGAGCGCTGTAATTTTTTTCAAGGCGTTTCTGGTGCCCCCTTTAGCCCTGCGCCCTAGGCAGCTGCCTAGTTGGCCTAATGGTAGCACTGGCCCTGCTTGCAACCATGCACATTAAAATAACATCATCACCATGCGCTTCCTAATGCATTCTTTATGGTTCCACTCCTGTGATTTTTGAGTGTTTTTGTTCACAATTATAGCAGTGTTGGGACAGATGGCCCTAGTTGCAGTCTGCCAAAGAAGGATCAAGGAACAGAGATTATGAAAATGCTCTGTGGTATTGATTTCTTTCTTCATATTTTCTAAATCTCTTTTTTTGGTAGATTGTTAAATTATTTACAGGAACATGATAGTATGGCATTGCAAACTGTAGCGAACTGCTTTATTTGCAGGACTTAGAACTGAGTCTCGATTTCCATTAAAGAAAGCTTTGGGGCACTATAGAGTTAGATTTCTTAGGCTTTCCTCAACAGCAAGCGTTTGAAAAAGTATTGCACCTAAGCGTCCAATCCTATGCATGTTAGACAGAAAAAAAGGCCTTCACTTCCCAGCATGCCCCAGCCAGCATGCTGGCCAAGGCATTCTGGGAATTGTAGGCCTTTTCCCCATCTAAACATGCATAGGGCTGTGTTTTAAATGTAGAATACACAGCGAATGTCAGATTTGGGGGCTCTTCACTCAGTCACTCAAAGTTTGCACCAGCTGCCTTTTAACCATTTATCCAATTCTGTTATAAACTCACCAGTAATGTTTCTGTATCAACAATATATCCTCTCATCTTTATGTAAGTGATGTAAGAGCAACATAGGTTGTATTATTTTTTGCAGGAGGAGAATGGGGTAACATTGCTCATGTTAACTGACATTTTCAAAAATCCTGCTATGTAGTCGCTGGTGCACCTGGTATCCAAGTGAGTTTGCAATGTGCTTGCACAAGGATGAGGTCAGAACTTGTCTCTCTCATCACATTGCATCATTAACTGTATGCACATCTGATGGTATATCTGAAAGTTGTCCATTACTTTGGCTGAACCACAGCCTGTGCTGCAACACAATGCTAATGGTGAATGCACTATCAGAAGGAAATATCACATTTTCAGAAGGCCAATGCAGAAGCCCCGCTGTGGCGTAACCCCACAATTCAGTTCCCTGGTGTATGTCTGCATTAGTATGTTTAGTGTGTCTAGAATGTTGAGCTGAGTGGGTGTGGTTTGTAATGTCTTGGAAAGGGTGGGGGGAGGAGTATATAAGGAGTGTTTGAGTGATGTCAGAGTTAAGGAGTTGAGTGTGTTATGGGAGAGTGTTTGGAGTGTGGGGAGAGTTGGGAGTTGGGGAATTAGGTTAGTTGGATTATTCATGTCTTGTCTGTCAGGAGTTTTAAGAGGAATCAGTGATTGTATGAGGAGTGAGAGTATTTGGAGTTATAGGGACTTAGGTTAATTATGAAGTGTTTGGTGTAGGCAGGTTTATTTTCTGGAACTAAGATTTTGATAAATAAAATAAACTTATTTTTATTTTGTTTGCTACCCAAATCCTACGTGTCAGCCCCTCGCCGGATCGTCACCTTGAAGTGGTGAGTGGGCTTGCGTGTTCCGATGAATCCTGTGAGCAATGCCGTCGGGAGCTATGTACTCCCAGTAGGGTCACCCATGGCGGTAAGGTCCGGGGAGAGGAACCAGACAAAGAACGATCCAAAACATAAAGTCCTCAACGGCAGAACAGGCGGAAGATCATTAAACCTAAATTACAACGGCTGTGAAGGCGGATGAAGGCTGCAGCAGAGAATGGTTTTCCAATCGTCAGGGTAACCGTGCCATTGGATCTCTGCCGTACTCTGTCAAGTTTGTGTGGTGATTCGTTGTGCACCGATCTCCCCACATAAAACAGTTTCACGCACAGGCGTCTTCCAACCCACCCAACCCAACCCAACCCAACCAAACAAACAAACAAACAAAAAAAAGTCCCATGGCGACTGGCGAATGGCAACGGGGGCAGGACTGTGAATCTGGAAGCCCCTAGTCATGGACCAGCACATGGGCGGTGGATGCAGACTCAGTCGCCCTGTTCAAGGAACGAGGTAGTCGAGCAGCTCGGCAGCTGTATCCATGACTGAGCAGCCCTATTTAGGATCCACTCTGCTCACCCCGTATGGGGAGGGGGCTAGAAAAGGTGCCCTAAACATAGTCTACCTCTTTCTCCCCTGACTGGATTACCGCGTCCAGTGGGGTCACCATTTTAGCGGTCAAAAAAGACATTTGAATTTTGGAACATGGAATATACGGACATTGCTGGATAACATAGATAGTGAACGCCCTGAGCGTAGGACTGCTATTATTGCAAGGGAGCTGAGACGGTTTAAAATTGACATAGCAGCACTTCAAGAAACTCGAAGGGCAGGAGAGGGACAGCTGAAAGAAGAAAAAGGAGGTTATACCTTCTTCTGGAAAGGACTACCTGAGCAGGACCGACGAATACATGGTGTAGGCTTTGCCATCAAAAATGAACTAGTGAACTCTTTGTCAGAAGTTCCTACTGGCATTAACGAACGCCTGATAACTCTTCGATTAAAGCTCGCCAATAACCAACAGGTAACTATTTTGAGCGCTTATGCACCAACATTAGATGCTGATGATGACATCAAGGAAAGTTTTTACAGCCAGTTGGACACTCTCCTGTCAGAGATACCTAAGGAGGATAAAATTATCCTCCTAGGCGATTTTAATGCAAGAGTCGGGCGTGACTTTGATTTATGGCCAGAAACTATTGGAAAAGATGGAGTTGGTAATAGCAACCCGAACGGACTCTTACTTTTGTCTATATGTGCAGAGCATAATCTCACTATCACAAACACGCTCTTTCGACAAAAGAATAAGTTTAAAACATCATGGCAGCACCCACGGTCAAAGCACTGGCATCTTCTGGATTATGTAATTGTCCGTGCTAGAGATCGCCGCGATGTACTTCTTACTAGGGCCATGGTGAGTGCCGACGACTGCTGGACAGACCACCGACTAATCCGGTCCACTATGGTTATCAACATTGCTCCCCAACGTAGGCTTCAAGGAAGGAAACCAAGGCGTAAAATGAACATCCAAGTCCTTCAAGATCCTATTAAGCAAACATCTTCAATCACTTCTTAAGGAACATCTACCTACGGAACCTCCTGACAACATTGAGGACCATTGGTCTAAGCTGAAAACCTCCATTACTGCAGCTTGTGAACAAACTATTGGATATGAAACTAAGAAACATCAGGATTGGTTTGATGAAAATGACAATGAGATTAAATATATAATTGACCAAAAAAGGAAAGCCTTCCAAATATGGCAAAATGATATTAACTGCGCTGCCAAGAAAAAAACCTACGCTAGCGCAAAGGCTGAGGTCCAAAGAAGAACAAGAGAACTTAAGAACGCTTGGTGGAAAAAGAAAGCTGAAGAAATTCAACAACTTGCAGAATCTCATGATGCACGGGGCTTTTTTATGAACCAAAAACCTATGGTACAAACCCTTTACAATCAAAAGATGGCACCAAACTCTTAAAAGACAAAGAGTCTATTGCACTGCGTTGGAAAGAGCATTATTATGACCTTTTAAATCGTAAGTCTAAGGTGGATAATGAGATTTTTTCGCAAATCCCGCAAAAACAAATTAAAGAGGAACTTGCAATACTCCCCACTTTGGATGAAGTAAAAAAAGCCATTAATCAAATGAAGAACAACAAAGCTAGTGGACCAGATGGGATTCCTGCTGAAATCTTTAAAGAAGGGGGGCCCGAACTTGTACAACATCTTCATAAACTCATCGAAAAAATCTGGATAAGAGAAGAGATCCCAGAAGACTTCAGGGATGCCATAATTATCACCCTCTTTAAGAAGGGTGATAGAACAGACTGTGGAAACTATCGGGGCATTTCTCTCTTAGCAACCGCAGGTAAAATATTTGCTAGGATTCTCGCAAACCGTCTTCTATCTATTTCAGAAGAGATCCTCCCTGAAACTCAATATGGTTTCCGCCCCTCTAGAGGGACAGTAGACATGATTTTTACTGCACGTCAGCTCCAAGAAAAATGCCGGGAGCAAAATCAACCCCTTTATATGGCATTTATCGATTTGGCTAAGGCCTTTGATACTGTAGACCGTACAGCTCTCTGGACTATCCTTATGAAAATTGGATGCCCCAATAAATTTGTGAATATCTTGCGACTTCTCCATGACAACATGACGGCAACGGTTTTGGACAACAACGGCTCTCATGGTGCTCCATTTAAAGTGGGATCAGGTGTTAAACAGGGATGTGTTATCGCCCCAACATTATTTGCCATTTTCATCACCATGGTTTTACATCTTGTCGAGGGGAAACTTCCCACCGGTGTGGGAATTATATATCGAACAGATGGAAAGCTTTTTAATCTCAGCAGGCTGAAAGCAAAAAGTAAGGTAATTACAACCTCCGTTGTGGAACTTCAGTATGCTGATGATAATGTGGTCTCCGCACATTCAGAGGATGATCTCCAAACTATCCTAAATGCTTTTGCAGAAGCATACGAAAAACTTGGTCTCTCACTTAACATCAAAAAAACCAAAGTGCTTCATCAGCAAGTGCAAGCCAATCCTTTGGTGATGCCATCTATCCAGCTTGGCGGGACAATACTGGAAAATGTCGATCATTTTCTCTATCTTGGCAGCTATCTTTCTGTTACAGCTAACATCGACAGTGAAATCCAGCATCGTCTGAGCTCTGCAAGTGCCGCATTTTCTCGAATGAAACATAGAGTGTTCGAGGATCGGGCTATTTGTAAGAAGACCAAAACACTGGTTTATGAAGCCATTGTATTACCAACTTTATTGTATGCCTGCGAAACATGGACTATCTATAAACGTCACTTCCACCTCCTTGAAAGGTTTCATCAACGTTGCCTCCGGAAAATCCTGCAAATTACTTGGGAAGATAGGCGAACAAATGTCAGTGTACTGGAAGAAGCAAAGACTACTAGCATTGAAAAAATGATCCTTCAACGCCAACTTCAGTGGACCGGTCATGTTGTTCGAATGCCTGACTGCCGTCTCCCAAAGCAGTTACTTTACTCCCAACTCAAGGATGGAAAGCGGAATATCGGTGGTCAATATAAGAGGTTTAAAGATGTTCATAAGGCTAATCTAAAAAAATGCAATATAAACATCGAAAACTGGGAAGCTCTGGCCCATGAACGATCTAAATGGAGGTTGGCCTTTCACAAAGGTTCCATGGACTTTGAAGAAGCCCGAGTGCAAGGTGAAAGGGAGAAACGTGCTAAGCGAAAAGCACGTCAAATGAATCCTTTACAGGACCATCTTCTATCTGGTAACCTGTGTCCTCACTGTGGGAAGCTGTGTGGATCTAGAATTGGCCTCCACAGTCACTTACGGACCCATCGCTAGAGTCTACACAATCTTCTTTAGAATCTCCTCCTTTTATCCCGGAAGACAATCTTACTCGGTCACGAGTGATCGCCTGATGATGATGATTAACCTGCATTACTTTTAAATCCACACACACACCCCTTTGTACCCACAGTATCATAAATTTAAGCTAGATCCTTAATAACCTGTATTAATCTTTTCCCTCATTGGTAGGGGAAAGGTTTCATTTGACACCCCCCCTCAGGTTTTTAAGTGTTGATGCTTAGCCTGAGAAGGGTTTATGCGCCTGGTCCTAAAGTGTAAGGGGCCGTGTCGTCGCCGCTGCCCCCACACAATTAGAGTTGCATGCGTCATGCGGGTGAGAGCACATGTGAGCCCATTGGCGTTTCCCGTCCCTCACATCCTTTATGTGCTTGCACAGCCTTCCGTGTGTTGAAGCTGTAACAACTGTATTCTTTTCATGTGATTTTTCACTGGTGGCAACTCAGAAAGGGCACACAATGCAGCTTCTTTTTTTTTTAAAGGGCTGCCCTTTAATTCCAAAGAAAAATAATATAATTCTTTGAGAATATAAGTTACAAGTCTGAAGCCAAATGCCAAAGCAATATTAGCTCTTCTGCTTGTGTAGGAGCTGATCAGTTAATGTATCTCAGACGCCCTTTAAAATTCTTCAGATAACTGATAGAACTGAAAATCCCTCGTCCTCCCGTATTCTGCAATACCTGGAAGAGCCCTGTGACCTTTAAAATACTGAGTGTGCACAAAAGAAATTGCTCAACAATATTTCACAGTTTGTTTCAAGGAAGGTATGGCCATGCATATCTGATATATGCAGGCAGAGAGACTTGGTGATGCCGATCAAATTAGGCATGCAGTTCACTTCGTTAGTATTATCCTTAAGGATGATTGAACAGGTTGTAGATAAAACAGCCTGAAACATGGACTCTTCAGCTGAAATTAATTTGAAGCTCCTCTTACAGATTTGTTTTCTTTTTGCTCAAAAATGGATTCTAAAACTTTGTGCTGCAATTAGATATCTTAGAGTGTGAGATTTATATATGTCCAAATGTGTCCAAAATGTGGTGAACATCATGTGAATGCTTTCTGACAATCCCAGGTGAGTTTTTGGAATGTTCCCCCCCCCCTTGCCATCCCACAAGGAAGGAAGGAAGACAGGAGACCGGAGATGAATGGGCACAAATTCATTTAATTTTAACCGAATCTGCATAGAGGAAACCAGATAACTCACTTGGCTAATGTCCCATGCAGTGCAGGCCCTTGTTCTTCAGGTGAAAGCTAGGAGTTTGTTCCTCCTGCTGAGAACGTGTAAAGGGAAACTCCACCCTACGTTTTCCCCAAATGCGGGAAACTGAGTTTGAGAGCCAACTCAGCCTGCTTTCGGTATGACACTAGTTCTCACCGTGCACAAGGGTATGGCAGTCATGCTGCATCATGATGACTGTAATTCCTCTAGATGAGATGTGATTGCCATAGCTCAAGGGAAGATGACACTCCTTATACCCTCACACCTGCTGGCCACGAGAGGTTGGTCGGAAGAGTGTCCCTCCCTGCTGCAGATGCCTCAGGATGCTCACCAAAGTACCCATGCTTAATCACCTCCCAGCCTGCACTCCCAGGAGGGGGTGGGCAAAAGTAATTGGCTTCCCTCACCCCACCTGCTGATGGTCAAAGGGACCCACAATGCTATCTGGCTTGAGTTTTTTTTTTTTTTAACCTTACATGATTTGGCAATGTTAAATAAGGCCTGGACTGGCTTCTGATACCACGCTGATGTGTGGTGCCACAGGCCTAATAATGTGATATGGAAACCCACAGAGAAGCCCCTACTCAGCAATTCAGCTAACTCCTCATAGGATTGCAGCAAGTGAAGGAAGGGGGCAAGTTTCATTGGGTCGTGGGCTCTGCCCAGGACCCAGTGAGGGTCCTTTTGAGGCATTCAATCCTGGCCAGCAAGGCCTGGATGGAAGAGCCCTCCTCTTCTGCTCTTCCATATCAGAGGAAGGGGCTGGGGAAGTTGTTTCACTAGGCTTTATTATGGGCTTTCTACCCTCCTTATATTTGGCTTTCTTAGGTTGGTCCAATATCTGGCACAGCGCAGGCCTTGGGCTGTCATCGACTGGACTGTTCAAGAGGTGCCCAAGGGTCCTAGGCCTACTGTGGCATTCCTTCTGCATGGTGGTGGAGTGGTAGGGGAATGCCAAAATTGACCCATCCCTAAATGTGCCCTAGGAGAAGGAGGGGGAGGGGCAACCTAGGCTGCTGAAGGCTGGCCTTACAAGCCCTTTGGGGCTCAGGGGGAGGACAGAATGTGTGAGGAGAGGTGGGCCTGGAGGGGCACAAGAAGCCAAGGCCGCTAAGGAAAGGGGTGATGGAGGGCTGTATGAGGTCTTCTGGGGAATGTCCATTCCAATGCTGGCACCTGCACGTGGGACTTGCTAGGCCCTGGAGAACTGCTGCACGAACCACTGATCCACATGACTGAGGCTAGTCCTGGCCCCTTGACGTCAGACAGCTTGTCGATGGGCCGGCTGCAACTGTTGCAGGCCCTGCTGTCCAAACCAGAGAAGTGCTGGCAACTGTAAGTTCTGAATCAGGCCTGAGACCGGGTTCTGAGACTGACCAGGTGAGGAGTTCTTCTTGTCACTCTTCTCGGTGCTCTGGTTCTGATGGAGAGGCAATTGGGAAGGATCCACATTCTACCTTTCTTCACTTCTATCGGAGAGCGGGGAAAACCCATCCCACTGACTAGGATGTCAGGGAGGAGTACCGTGTGTGTGTGTGTGTGATGGAGAGAGAGAGAATTCCCCACTTTTCAGATACATAAGAAATGTTGACAATCACATTTTGGTGATGGTGTCAGCATACACCCATGTATATCTTAGGTTTCAGATATTTGCTTAGCTTTTCTGGGATTGTCAGCTTTTCCCATGTGGAAGTTATGAAATGCTGGACACACATAAGCATGTAATCTGCTAAACAAACACCCAATCTAAATCAGGCATTTCACACACAGAAGCTATAGGCAATGTCCATTGTCTTTCTGTAAAGGATTGAACCGCATTTTGTCAAACTGCACCAATATTGTTTCATTTGGAAGTCGGTGCTGTTCAGGCCAAAATGAAGCCGTGTGACTCTAGTGTCTCTAGCGATCTCCTAAACTGTTTATCTGATTCTGGCCCTATGTGACATCAGAGCACCCAAGCCAATAGCTGCCAGAGTGAGTTTCACTCCCTCACCCACATTGGCCCACTGTGATATCAGAGCTGGAGCAGCCAAAGGCATGTCAGTAATGTCATGCAATATTGTGTCCAACCTTTTTATCACAACTGATTGTTCACATTTTGTTTGTATGCAATCTTTGCTATGCTGACATGCACACAAGAACTGTGGAAAGCTATTCAGCACAGTGGATGGACTTTTTTCTTTAAAAAAAAATCCGTTTCACTGAATGTAGAATCAGATTGGTACAGACAATACCTTCAAGGTGCCAAGCAGTTTGGACCGTCTTTTGGCCCATGGCAGGGCAGCTAACAATTCTCACAGCCTCCTCTTTGTTTAAATACCTTCCAATTTAGAAATTTATGAAAGACTGACAGATTGTGTCACAATTTCTGTGTATCACATTTTATGCTTAGATATTTCCATTTTTAGCCATTTGTCAAGTGTTGGAAGATGACAGTTATCGGGAGTTTGCCCTTTTCACAGGGAGGAGAAGCCCAGATACTTTTAACTCCTTTTCAGCTCTTTGTTCTTTTATAGG
This sequence comes from Shinisaurus crocodilurus, assembly GCA_021292165.1. Classification (NCBI taxonomy): domain Eukaryota; kingdom Metazoa; phylum Chordata; class Lepidosauria; order Squamata; family Shinisauridae; genus Shinisaurus; species Shinisaurus crocodilurus. Next base: position 20,606,592 of record CM037878.1, on the reverse strand, counting down.
TTCTAAATGTGGTTCTCCCTCACTTTATAGAACTGAAACCCCATAAAGTCTTCATCTCATTAAGTCACAAAAATGGTCTTCTTCAAACAATGCAAGAAAATCTTAAAATCTGCAGAAATGACATTCCTAACAGTCTTCCTCTTCCCAAGAAACAAGACAAACCAGAGGATATTTCATAGATTTCATAGATCATAGAGTTGGAAGGAGCCTACAAGGCTATCGAGTCCAACCCCCTGCTCAATGCAGGAAACTAGAGGAGGGGTCTCCCATCCAAGTAATAAAACAAGCAATGTTTTTATGTAACAATAAGATGATTATCACTCATTTTTGTGTCATGAGGAGGGATGGGGGAGAAATTTGTTCAGTTTGCATTTTAATGCAAACCTACAATTTGCACTCCCCAAATCAATATGCAAACTGAAATGCAGTTATCCTTCAGTAGTGACACTTCTCTGAATTTTGCAGTGCAGTTCTCCAGTCAAAAAGCCCCTTCAAAGTGTAAATTAGGGGAAAGTGCACACAAACATATCCATATTAGTGAAAATAACATACTAAAAGGCACATTATTAGGAATAATTGCTTGCAAAAAATATGTACATTTGGTACAATTGTCTACAAAAAAAAAAGCATGTATTAGGAGAAATGCACATGACAGTGCATATGAAGTTTCATGCAGACTTAAAAAAAATAATCACAAACTGATGCAAAAATGGGGTGAAACATATTTAAGATAGTGCTAAAACATAAGGCCTTACATGGCTTGGGACCGCAGTGCCTGACGGAGCGCCCCTCCTGACCTGAATCAACCCAGACACTATGATCAACATCTGAGGCCTTCCTCCAAGTGCCACTTCCAAGGGAGACTCAGAGTGTGGCAACAAGGGGAAGGGTCTTCTCAGTGGTGGCCTCCTGATTATGGAATGATCTCCCCACTGAGGCCTGCCTGGCACCAACTCTGTTATCTTCTCAGCGCCAGGTTAAGATCGCCCTCTTCTCCGAGGCATTTAATGGCATTTAATGGCATATGGGAGGCATTTATGCCAGTATAGTTGTATTAAAAAAAATTTAGCTACTCAAATTGTTTTTAATTCTGTTTTACATTTTGTATATTGGAATTTTATGCTGTTTTTATTGTATCTGTGGTTTGTGTTTTTTATGAATTGTGAACCACTCAGAGAGCTTGAGCAGTATAGAAATGATGATGATGATGATGATGATGATGTTGATGATGATGTAAGAAACCAAAACTGTGAGATTTGAGCATCTCATGACCACCTCAATGAAGTGAAGTTGCAGCCGTGGGTGGGGTGGGGGGAGGACCAGTTTGTGTGGGTGTTGAGGAGGTTTTCCTGCAGATTCAGTCTTTGTATTCATTTGGTTGTGTTCCTCATGATGCCATGATGACTAAATGTGACTTTTTGGCCACCCAGATGTAGGTTAGTGTTGATGTGGCAACCACTGAATCCAGCCAGAATTCAGCTCAAATGAATCATAAGAAGCTGCCTTATTAGTGAGCCAGACGGTCTATTTATATAGCCATCTTAGTCAAAGGCACTGATAGCATGCACCCTTGCAGAAATCAGTATCACTGGGACGTGCACCCTTGCAAATATTGACGCTGTAATAACACTAGTGGAATTTGACTCTGCATATAGTGCTACCAGTGGTGTAACACCATCCAGTGCATCACAGTAGTTATACCTACTGTTCCTAACTGCTATCGCATTTGGCTGTATAGATACTTCTGGCAGGAGGGAACACCACCAGGACTATACTGTTTGGCCTTAGTTCTAAGAGTGGCCACATGTATGAGGCCTGAAAGAATAGCAGCTGTCAGTGCCCTAAATCCCTTTGCCACCTGTCTATTATTTGATCAGATTACTCTGCTTTGATGTGCTCCCTGTGGTTCCCCTCATTTTCCGATTAACCCACTTTCTACCATATTGCTCCCAAGCCCTCCTCTTGATCCGACCGCTGTGTTTTGCCCTGCATCTGATGTGGCATCTCGAATGCTTTCGGAAGAGCCTTTTTAATTTAGGATGTCAGCGCCACAGGAGGAGGGTAATTTAGAAGACTGAAAAGCTGCTATATCTTCCACCCTCCAGGATAAAAACATGTTGTTTTGGTAAAAGCTGAAAATGGTCCAAAGGAAGACTCCGGGATAAAAATAATCCCGTCCCCAGGGAGTCCTTCAGAAATGTTTTATGAAGGCCTATGGGATGAAGCTATTTCTTCCCCCCCACTGACTGAAATGTTTGAAGGGCAAAACGTATGCCAGGTGGTTGACATGTAACACCCCAATATATTTTCTGCAAAGTACCCTCTTCTTATGCTCAGAATTGATTCTCTTTTCAGAGCTCAGTTACTGAAGCAACTCAGTACAGGAGTTGTTGCAGCTCATGCTTTGAAGCATTCCTCTTTCAGCATTTTGACAAAAGGGTCCCCCCCGCCACTCTGTTGACCATTGACAGGAAGCCAAGGAAGTCATCTTTACTTGGCTTGCACTCAAAAGTAAGGATGGACAGATCAGTCTATTTGCAGTACATGCCAGTTTCACATACATTCATTCATAAGTTCATTCCATCCCTTTTCTGCATCAATCTGTGAAGTAAACACACACACACACACACATTATATTTAATATATTGTTTTAACAAAATATGCATTTTTGTATGAATTTTACCCGTATGGCTTATGCTGTTTTTTTATGTTTCTGATTTGTTTTTATTGTGATGCTTTATGGTTGTATTGGAGGTATTTTATGTCTCTTGTGTATCGACCTGCTATCCTTAGATGAAGGGCGGGTTAGAAATTATTTTAATAAATAGTAAATAATAAAATTAATTCACATACAGTGGTATGTATCCATTTTGGTACAATTTTTGAGCCAAGAAATAGATTGCAAAATTCTGAGAAGTGCCAAAACCAAAGGATGACTGTGTTTCAGTCCACATATTAGGTTTGGAAATGTGAATCAAGTCAGTTCACTTTAAAAAATGCAGAGCAAATGAAATCCTCAAGCATTCCTACTTGCAACCCTCCCCACCACACATGTGCGTGCACGCACACACACGCACACACACGCACACACACGCACACACGCACACACGTAAGGGAATCATAGCTTGAATTTTTACTTTCTTTCTTCCAGTGATGGGCTGGAACCTACTGCAGTATTCCAGGCATGCAGCATCTGACAGGCATGTAGAACCTACATTGTAGACTCAAGGGCATTTGTAAGGCCAAGTACTGTCTTTTCCAGTCCCCAAAAGGCAAATTGATTGTGACTCTGGACAGATGCAGGAAAGTAAGGAGCAGAGTCCAGAAATGCATTCGAAATCAGGCTCCATTTTCTCCCATGCAAATTATTCTCTAGAATCTGTAAAGCCTCCCAGTTGTAGGGTCACACAGTGAACTCCCAACCTACAATATCACAGTCAAGACATTTACCAGGAGATCAGCTGTTGCAATTATTGTCCCAGGCAATTGTGGAACTCACTCTGAAATCTTAAATACCTTGAGTAGTGGTAATGTCTGTCCTGATTACCCTGTGAGTGCTTCCATAGGAAGTTATTGATAGAGCTGCCACTGAAATTTCAGCTAAAGCAGAATTTGAGTTTGGGGGTTCTTCCCAAAGGAAAAAAATAATGTATAAGGAAATAGCTTTGAAAAGACTAGTGAGACGTCTTAGCGGGGCTCCATACATTTCTTGTCTGTCACCAGGTTTTGCCTATAGCCAAACTGAAAACAAGTAAATGTGCAGGTTCTTTCTTGGGTAAAACATCTGAAGAATTTTGAATGAAACCAGGAGATTTAGTAAGAACCATATCCAGTGGCTGGTGGTACTGTACATCACTAGATTTCCCCTTCCAAATCATCAGAATTGCTGTAGCACAAAGGGCTGGGCTATTAAAGCATATATATGGCATATACTCTCTACATATCCCACTCTGGAGCCATTCAAGGTGCTGGCTGGACAGCCTTCTGTTGGGGATGCTTTGACCTGGATTCCTGCATTGAGCGGGGGGTTGGACTCGATGGCCTGGTAGGCCCCTTCCAACTCTACTTTTCTATGATTCTATCAGGGATGGGGACTCGGGACTCCAGGACTTGACTCGTGAGTCGGACTGAGTCCCCCCTCTGACTCGAGTCCCACTCGAGTCCCAATATTTTTAATGGGACTCGAGACTCAACTTGGGACTCGAGACCAAGGACTCTTCAACATCCCTGGGCTGTGCCAGAAGGAGTGGAGAGAAGTGCGATCGCTGGCGAAGATTTTATTTTTTAAACTCATTTTCCTAAAATGCAACCTTTCAGACATTTTGGGTTTGGCTGCCTCTGCCTGCCTATTTGGGGTTCCCTGCCTCCTCTGCCTGCCTGGTCCCTTCTTAACCAGTTCCACAGTTTGAATTGTCCAAGACAAACGCCTATACCTGCCTGCTTTGGGGTTCCCTGCCTCCTCTGCCTGCCTGGTTATTTTGGGTTTGTCTGCCTGGTCTGTTCTTGTCAAAATCAGTGGCAGAATTTTGAAATAAAAAGGCACACTTGTGCCTAGAATTTATTTAAACCACACATCTGAAGTAGCCTTACTTTGTTGGAAAAAAAAACCCCATTGATTTTAATAGGGACTTGTGGAGCCAGCTTTTGGAGGGACTCGTGAGTCACCATTTTAGACCAAGGACTCGGACTCGAGATGCCAATGGAAAGCCCACAAACAGGACATGATTTCAACAGCACCTTCTTACTCGTCTTCCCAGCAACCGGCATACAGAAGCATATTGCCCCCGATAGTGGAGGTAATATACAATGAACGTGACAAGTAGTTATAGATAGCCCTATCCCCTATGAAGCCTCCACATTTGACTTGGGATTTTGCTCTATAGCAGTGTTCTCCAGCTGGCTGGGGCATGCTGGGAGTTGTAGGCCAAAAACATCTGGGGACCCAAGGTTGGAGAACATTGCTCTATAGGAATTCATTGGTAACATTACATGAACCTTATTGACAAAGGGGGTTCCTTTGGAATGAGGTTGGGCAGGAGGCAGCTATAACTGGTCTCTTGCGACAGAGTTGGTCCCAAATCTTCCACACACATTTTGGAGGCTAAGGGCAATTCTGGGTTCTTCTAGATCAGTGAGGAGGAAACCAACAGTGCTCTGGGTGCTAGAAGTGCATTGGTGCATTGGTGAAATCCTCACAGCTCCATTTGTGCTTTTGCATTGGAAGCATGCATTAGGAATGCCTTGTTAGACTTTTTATTAGAATGATTTTCGATAAATCTGAGCATTGCCACCCTTGCAGATGTTTTGTTGTTCTTAAGAATAATGCAGGTTTAATTATGTGGCTAATCTGGATAGGCTACAGTTTTAGCTCTGGGATATCCCTTTGATTTTTATGGTTTGCCTGTTTCTCCTAGCAGACTTTGAAAATCGGATTTGCTGAACTGGTAATGATGTTTTTGTATTGTCTGGCTGTGCAGCCGTAGCACTGTTTTCTTTTCCTTTCTCAGTTTTTTTGGTCACTCCCTGCACCAAGTAATTATTTAATCAGATAAACTGTGATTAGTATAAATCCATAATGAAGAAATAGTCGTATTTTGATTTACCTCACTCATCTTACACCTCCTGCTTATTTGGCTTGATTACATAATATGGCTATTTTGAGAGTCAATATTATTGGATATTATTTTGCATCTCTTTCAATTTGTAGAAATAATTAAAGTCCATGCTGAAAGCACAGAGCAGGGCCAGGGTTTCTTTTTCTATTACTTCAAGGGGCTGCTTACCTTTTTTTTTTTTCAATTTACTTAGTTTTTATCCTGCCCCTTCTCAAGTGTTCAGGGCAGCTCAAAATCTAACAAACATGCAATAAGGGGGGAAAAATACTGATTTTATTCAGATTCTACCATGCTTGCTTCCCCCCACCCCAACAACCTAGAATGAACCAGTAGGTCAGGGCTCCAGAACCTCAGATATATGGCCTCCTGGAGTCCTAATCTGGCCCTCTAGGTTTCCCCAGAAAGCCATGCCTCTTCCCCTGGCCCCACCCCTTCCCCTGGCCCCGCCCCTTCCTCCTGACCACTAACTGTTTGGTATTGGGTGGTTTTCCAGCTTTTGTGCATCCCCTCCCCTTTCTAAAATATTGAAATACCTCTCCTAAGGCTTAGTCACTGCCACTGGTAGTAAGAGCTTAAAGATAAAATATGCTGGTAGTTTTGGTATTTTTGACCCCAACTCCTTAGCCTTTGGCCCTGTCCTATTTTCCCTTTGGCCAGGGGAGGCTGGTGACTTTTATGTCAGTGGGGCTCCTCATCCATTGCAGCTTTTTGTTTGAGCTTCATAGGAGCTATCCATGGTGCTGAACTCCATCCCCAAATTAGGTTCACCACCATGGAGCACCATGGATAGCTCCTATAAAGCTCAAAATAAAAGATGCAATGGATGAGGAGCTCCACTGACATAGGAGTTACCAGTGTACCCTGCCTTTGGCCCAACCCACAATTGGAACGTGGCCCCTGATAGCTTCTCTGAAATTGAATTCGGCCCTTAGGCTGAAAGAGGTTCAACACCCCTGCTTTAGGTAGATTGAATGAAGGGCCTCAGCTTTACTAACTTTACTCAACTGCTCATAAATTTTAATGGTGAGCCGAGGAGGTCATCGGCTGGTGAGACCCAGATACTCTTGAGCTGGTAAGTCATGAGACAGTGATTTGGATAAGCCTCCCTTTACCACTCAGAGGCTTTATGGTGCTCACTTGTGTATGCTATGCCTCTCTTGCTAGTTGTGATGTCATTATGGGGCAAGAAAGCCCACGCCTAAATAGGTCACATGAATTTGACCATTCTACTCCAGTGGAGCAGAATGGGTGAAAAAGATTCCATTCCAAATAGGGAATATGGGCCAGAAAATTCCTTCACTTGAATGATCATCAAAAGCAGCCCACTAGAGTATTTTTGGGAAGTCTAGCCTTGAGGTTACAAAGACATGAATGACAGCTGCCGAATCATGATTGGATAGAACGAGTTGCAACATTTTCACAAGATAGTAGTTTCCATACTAGGGAAATACCATGCCAGGTAGGTAGGTAGTTTCCTTGATGCATAGACTTCAGCTACGTAGCTTGATTTTTCTTAATACATTACAGGTGTGTGTGGATGGGCAGGGGGGGAATCCTTACCAGGAAAGCAGTGTGCAGGGAGGGGTACTTATCTATTCCAATCCCATGTGATCAGAACCAGAATCACCACTGCACTCCCCATGCCAAAAGAAGAGCCCCCTTCCCTGCACACCGCTTTCCTGGTAAGGATTCCTATTCCCTGCACCTGTAATGTATTATGAAAAAACACGATAGGTAGCCAAATGCTATCAAATACATGTCGAGTACAGTTCACAGGGCAGAGAATATTAATCTAGCAACATGCAACGTGCAGGTTATTGTAATGCACAGAATTACATTTTTATTTTTATTTTTGTATGGATGAAGTGTCTCTTGTGAAAGCAGCCATAGTTGGGTCAGGTAGTTCAAGTGCTTTGTAGTATTCTCGATCTCCTGGGGGCATTTATGAGATGAAAAATTCTATTACATAAACAAAGAACCAAGTCTACCTCTACCAGTGCTCAAAGCTGAAACGAGAAAGATCGTGGACAACATTGGAAAAACTTGGGGGGGGGGGGGACTTATCTGATACATCTTATTTTGTGGTATGTTTTCTATGTTCTCTCTGTCACAATGACCACACTTTCCCTGCCTTTTATTTTCACAATACAGAAGAAAATAATTCTTTGAGGTGAAAATGTAAGGTCCCATGCCAGCTTCACATATTTCTCTTAGCTTGATTCCTTTTCTCAGTCTCCTGAGGTATGAATGGGTGACCAATCTAGTGCTTCTGTTTCTTCACTTCAATATATATATATATATATATATATATTCCATCATTTCTTTTAACTTGCATCAAAGACCTCTCTGCTGAAAACTGTGAAAGAGTGTAAATGTCTAGCTGAATGGTGAATTGACCAGCCTTTACTCCAGCAACAAACTGGTTTGACATTGAAGTAAATGCATAGAACAAAACTCCCGTAAAGGTCAGTCTGCCTTTTTCCTTCCTTTTCTTGTTCTGATTCAATCAGTGCATGAGGGGTGGGTTTAAAAAAAAAAAGAGATTTTCAGGCAATAGAAAATATTTTTCAGACTGCATGACTATGTGAATCACCCGGTCAAAAGCATCTTCAGAAGTATTCCTAATACTTCTGCCCCCTCTAGCAATTAATTTTATCATTTTATAGCTTTATAATAGCTGTCTTAATGCATTCATTGTGAATGCTGATGCTTTGCAGAAATAAAATGTAAGCAAATACGGTCCATTAAATACAGATATATTCTAGTCCATTAGGACAACGGTTTTCAAAATGGGTTCTAGGGAACCCTGGGATTCTTTAGAACCTTGCCAAGGATTTATCAGTGAGAAAAGCAGTAATAGCAAAAGTGGCTCGCTAAAAGACAGTTTGTCCAATTCACAACTACGGATAGGGGAGACATCCGTTTGGTTTGCATTTTAATGTGAACTTATCTAACGTTACATTTTGAACCACCATGTGAACTGAAACACAGTTAGCCTTCAAAATTCACCCTCCTTTGGATTTTTGCAATGGAGTTCCCCAATCCAAAAATGCATGCAAACATGCATATATTATAGGAAAGTGCACACAAAAATGTGCATATTAGTTAAAATAGTATTTTAAAACATGTTACATTAGGAAAATTGCTTGGAAAATGTGTATATTAGGCAAAAATATTTTAAAAATCTGTATGTGTTAGGAGAAATGCACAGAAAAATGCATATGAATTTTCACACAATCTTTTTTAAAAAAAATCTTAAAAGTAAAAGATTTCCAATCTAAAAGATTGGAAAAATGAGAAACTGAAGGCATTTTTCAGATGATTTTGCAGTATTACGGCTCATATGGAGAGCCTCCACAGTTACAGGAGGCTCTCCTCTTCCCACAGTTACCTTCCCTAAGTTTAGGGTGACAAGTGCGATGACAGGGGTGTATGTCAGCTCCGGGGCATGACATGAGCAACAAGGGTCCTAGGCTGGAATGCCAGGGCCAGGGATGATGGAGGCAGATGCAGGCCAGAGACAAAGCAGAGTCCAGAGCAGGCAATGGTCAAACACAGTGGAGCAGGGCCAGAGGCATGAGCAAAGTCCAAGAATGAGCAGAGGTCAGACACAAACCAGGCAAGGTGGGGCCAGAGGCAAGAGTCAGGAGCAGATGCAGGTCAAACACAAGCAAGGCAAAGGTCAGAGTTGGTCACCAGAGTCAGGAACCAGCCACAAACACCATGATGGCTCATGTTGCTGTGTCAAACACTTAAGGGAAGAAGAAGCCGTTATGTAGAGCTTCCTGCAGATCCCAGCTGGTCTGCATTAGTGTGCCTGGGAGCACCTGGAGGTTTGGGGCTGAACCCTGCAAGTAGAGCAGTGTAGGTTGGGTTGATTTCTGAACAGCGGCCACCATATGGAGCTGTGTTCACTCAGAATGTAAAGGTTCAGAATGTCTAAGCAAGGCTTGAGAAAAACCAAAATGGACAGATTTTTCCATCCCTAATATTGCCGGCTATCCTCAGTAATCCTCATGAGTGTGCATTTTAATGAACTTCTAAGTTTATGAAAGGGGTAGGGATTTATGAGTCAGTAAAACATGAGCTCACCAAAGTTTTCTGAATTCCCTTTCACAGCTCATTCCGACTCGAGTCTGTACCAGATTGAGAGTGTTGCTTTTTCTTTTCACATGCAGTTTGTGTGTGAGAAAGAGAAAGAGGGAGGGAGAGGCATAGAAACTTCTGCCCACTACTTCCCAGTATTGTGCCCAAGGTTGCCATTGGCCTTGGTTTATGCTGAACTGTTCACCATGCATGCATTCAATTCAAGCTGAAGGAAAATAGCATTTGAAGCATGCCTTAGATTACTTCAAATGATGGTAACTTTCTGAGTTGGATACAGAATATTTGTAGAAAATTTAAGAAATGATATTTATGACATTTCTTCAAGATATGGCTTATTTATAGGACCCTTCAGCATCCTTTCCTGATGCAAAAAGGGTAATCCCCATCTTGCTCTGAGCTCAATGAATCTGTAAAACCCTCATGGTTGCCAAATGGTTATCCCACTACAAACACCATTGTTGCCATTGTTATAGACTCCATCCTTGCTGACTGTTGACTGTTCCAAAAACTTTTCAACTTTTCTAAACAGTCAGGTGCACTGTATCAGTCTGACACATTGTTTTCATTGTGTAATGACATGGTGACATATAACAATGCAGCACTATGTGATGTGGCTGTGCAATAGTGCCATGAAATATAATTTGGAATGACCATGCAAACCTCTTAAAGATTTTAAGTTAAACTATGGAATTCATTTCCACAAGATGTAGTGATGGCCTGGCCACCAATCTGGAGGGCTTTAAAAGGGGATTGGATAAATTCATGGAGGAGAAGGCTCTAGTATCAGAAGCAGTATGCCTATGTACACCAGTTGCTGGGGAACATGGGCAGGATGGTGCTGTAAGACTTATGTTCTGCTTGTGGGTTTTCCATGGTAGCTGGTGGGCCATCATGTGAACAGAATGCTGGACTTGATGGACCTTGGTCTGATCCAGAATGGCTCTTCTTATGTGTTGTTGTTGTTGTTGTTGTTGTTCAGATATCCACGATCCACCAGATGTTTGGACCGGATTTTGGGAACCCCACTGCTCGGGTACAACCCAGTACCTAAGAGTCAGTGAGGTATCGTCTGATTATGCAGCTAGTACCTAGTAGTGCTACTCTTTGTAACTGCTCTATCGTGATCTTATCAATGCCAATTGCGCTCAAGTGCTTTTTCAACCCTTTTGGGATTGCCCCTAATGCTTCTATCACTACTGGAATCACTGTGTTTCTTTTCTCCCAGAGGCGCTGTACTGCAATTTTCAAATACTGATATTTCTTCTATCCGGCTACCACCTGGGATCGCCACATCAATCAGCTTAACTAAATTTTTCTCAACCACAGTGATGTCTGGGGTATTATTATTATTATTATTATTATTATTATTATTATTATTATTATTATTATTATTGCTAAAGAACAGATTTTATACCATCTTAATGACATTGTGCATGTGTGCAAACAGAACTTGAGATAGTTTAGTGGGACAATGTACAGATTCTGGGTGGCCTTGTATAGCCAGGTCCTTTGCTACTGCCGCTTTTGGGGCCGTTGAACAAATCGAACTCTGGATGGGAAGAAACAGACTCTTCAATTTCATGTGCTGAGATCAGTAAAACCAATCTCTGTGAGAAGACAAATCAAGCATTGGTATAATAGGTTGTTGAACAGAGAATTGCTCTAGTGCATCAGAGTCCTGCCGGACTGCTCTAAATTAAAAGGAAAAGTGGAGGACTGAGAGCCACCTGTATATCATTACTTTGTTCAACTCCAAAATGGAAAAAAAAGAAGAAGAATCAAGGATGAGATGGAGTCCTTTTAAAACAGAGTAGTGTGTTTCCCACATCTAAAAGTGAACTAATAGATATGCAGTTCATGTGTGGACTTTGGGAAAAGGCAGTTCTGCACCAAATGTGCAAAATAGCTTGTTAAAAAATGAATAAATCTTGGTTTAAACATGCAAGACATTATAATGACGGGTGATCCAGCGGGACTCAACCCACCTCCAGCATGGCAGACACCGCTGCTGTGCTCGCTGGAGCTGAGCTGAAAGTGGGCGTGCACTGCAGACTGCACCCCTCACCAGACTTCCGGGTTCCCGGCGGGCCACTGTTTACATAGGAAAGGCCTTAATATACGTGAAAAACGGCCACAGTTTGTGGAAATTGCAGCTGTTTTTGGCATATATTATATTAAAACATTTCCTATGTAAAAAGCGGCCCACTGGGAACCCAGAAGTCGCTTCCCTGGCTGGACTCAGGAGAATGCAAGTCAGCGCTGGGGGAAGCAGCAAGTGAGGCGGCGTCGGAGGGGTCAAACTGGGCAAATCTGCTGGATTCCACTGCCCAGACAGAATCCTCACACATCCCTACCAGAGGATGAGATGGGATGAAGTAATAGAGACAGATAGGATTGTACCACTTGATACTGTGCACAGGGGATCAAAGTTTTAAAATGCTCTTCTAATTCAAACAAACAAACAAACAAACATTGACTTTCAAGTGGAAGCTATCACAAGGAGTCCCCCCCCCCCGCTTATGGGACACTGTTAGACCTACATTCAATCTACTCTACCACCTCAGGATTCTACCATTTCATTGTGCTGCATATGAAGAGCAGGCCTAAAGGCCACATTAATCATGATGACATGACATCAGTTATTGGATCTCTCGCAGTTTTGAGTGTGTGTATGTATATTTGGATCAGGGCCAAGTTCATCATTTTTCTTTTTATACTGCCCACTTATTCACTATGGGTTCCTGGACTTTTGACACTGCTTCCAATTAGGGATGTGTGTGAAAGTGGAAAACTCGTTCCATTTGAGCTCAACAGACTTTTGACGAATTTCTGACCCGTGTGTGTGTGTGTGTGTGTGTGTGTCTTCCATGAAATTGCTCAGAATGTTTGCAAAATTTTAGAGCTAAGAACTGTGTATCTCTAGTGCAATTTGTGCAAACTGCAATTTGCGCAAATTGGGGTCAACTCATTAGATTTGCGTCATTGTTTTTCTTGTTTTTGTTGTAGCATTTAATATGAGAAGTATAGGAGCCTCCTCCTCTCACTACATATGCACACACTCCACCTTGGCCACCTTGAATTTTCTGACACTTAATTTCAGATTTGTGCAAAATTTGGGCCTCTGCTCTGCAATTTGTGCAAATTTATGCAATTGGCACAAATTTGTGCAAATTGCAGAGCGGAGGCCTGAAATTTTGCACAAATTTCCCCATTTTTAATATGCAAATCGTGGCATGTTTTAACAGTGGAAGTCCATGTGCCTTGCTCAACTCGTGTCAGATCGAGTTGGCACCAGCGCAGGGTTGACGGAACAGAATCTGTGAGGCCGAGCTGAGAAAATCCATCAGATTTTCACCACATTCCTCACACATCCCTAGTTTCCATGCATTTCTGCCATCCCTGGACATGGTCCCACCACTTCCACCCACCTGGCCATTTGTCCAGCATTGCAGATCCCTCCCTTTTGTCTCTCGATTACCTCTGGAGTACGTTAAAGGCCAAACCAGATGTGAAGATGGGAGATTCTGGATAGGATCTCCTGCTAGTCCTGCATCTTTTATAAAGACTATATGCTACTAACCTCCCCCAGCCACATTTAGACCATGACCACAGCACTGGTGGAGAATGGAGTTTATTCTTCTACGTTGTTTTCTTGGTCTGAACTGCACCCTCCACCCTGCCCTGAGCAGCTATTTGCCTGGTGGGGCAAAATATACTGGTATTCTAGAGATATTTGTACGTTTTCCCTTGCAATGCATATAGGGTTAATCTTCCCCAACACCATGGCATAGGGATGGATGAATCAATGTTTCCAGCCTGTGTTCCCATAAATCTGTTCCATCCCATTTCTACAGTTTAAAAAAGATATCCATGAAAACCTTCATTGAAATATGTACCTTTAAACATATTTCCTCTTAAAATATGTATTTCTAAAAATTAAGGAAGTGTGAAAGCTGATCGATAATGACGTTGTGAGCTGCACATTAGTCTCGGAGGAGCAGATCAGGTCAGTTTGGATCAGAATTTGCAAAGATCCCTACTGTGTGCCCTATACAAATCAGGAGTTGCCACGACAGCATTACTCATTAGAAAATATGTATGAGATTTGATCACAGTTCTGCCACTGTTTTGTCCCAAGGGGACCTTTAGTCCTAAATCACATAGGCTGCACTACCAAGCATTTCTAGCAAGAAATGCATATGTGTGGGAGGGCAGGAAGGAGGGGTGCAGTATCTGAGAGCCAGCCTTGCATCCCAATGAGTTTCGTTCCTTGAGTCTCTTTGATTCTTTGGGTTAATATTTAGAATCGGATCTTTAAGATCCAATCTATTTAACTATGATTCTACATCATTAATAATAGCATGCTTTTATGATCTCATCTTTTCAAGGAACCCTTGGCTTTAAGTACCATTGTAAAATAATAGGAACACTCTAGAGAATGTTACATCCACCAGTAAGTCTTTAATGCTCTAATTTAGAGGAATAGGTGATCTCTTTGAGACTGATTCTCACAGTAACACATGGATTAATGTGCTTTTCAATCTGTGCCAGTTTCTTGCTAAACCACACAGCTAACAGGGACCATGCTTGGAGTGGCTGCAGGGCTAAACATGGTTTGTTTGTTTGTTTTGTCAGGGACATATACAGATTTCAGGGCTTGCATATGTCCCTATAAAAAAAACAACACAACATTTTAAAGGGAAGCCTTTGTTTTGACAGCCGTCAAACCTCTGTGCTCCTGTAAATGGGGCGGCTTGCACTTTTCCACTTTCCCGAGCACCTAGAGCAGGGCTCTCCAACCTTGGGTCCCCAAATGTTACTGGACTACAGCTCCCAGAATTCCTTGCCATTAGCCATGCTGGCTGGGTATGCTGGGAGCTGTAGGCCACCAACATCTGATGACCCAAGGTTGGAGAGCCCTGCTCTAGAGTCTCAGGAAAGTGTGAAAAAGGTGCAGGACACTGAGAACTGTCTGATCCAAACCAAAAACCTAGAGGAGCCCACCCCAAAGGGGGTGGGATATACGCCACCCCCTTTTGCAAGCAAAGATTTGCTTTCACTTGACAGAGCTCACCATTTGGCAGCTAAGTGAGCACCAAGGAATATATTAATCTATTTACAGCCTCTTTTGGTCAATATCCTTGGTTAGTACCTACTGGTTGGCACATTGACAGCATACACTTCCCAGGACGTTGACCAGGCAAGGCTTTTCATTTTGGTCCCCCGTAAGTGCGCAGGTACGCACTTGCGAAAGACCGGGGGGGGGGAATTCTTAATAAAAATATAAATTGCACACATTTCAAGACCAAACAAACAAACACAAGTGCAAATTGCCGCCATCAAAAAACCTGGAATTGTGTGTGCTGGCTAGGCTTGGTATAAATTGAGTTGACACTAGTGTGCGGGGGAAAACAGAACAAAATCCAGAGGGTCGAACTGGAAAAATATATCAGATTTTCACCTCCCCCAATTGTACTTCTTATACATTCCTAGTGCCACAAGACTGTTGTTTTTGCAGCAACAGACTTAACAGAGCTAATAGTTCCCTTTGGAAACTATTTCAATAGGCATTTGTTCACTTTAGATATCACTGGTGCTTATTACCAAATTGTTTTCTAGTTGTTGCTTTGACATTATTTACTTATCCAATTCATCTGTAAATTCAGACATTTTTCTTGCTGGTAGCTGTCAGGTTAATAATAAAAAAAATTAAATCCTTCCAAGTTCCTTTAGAGTAAATCTGGCAGGTTGATAAAATATTACTTCCTTTAAAATCTAGTTATAAACATCTGATGAAACACAGCAAATAAGTTGCCACGTATATTGCTATTCAGTAAGTATTTGGGAAATATGGTTTGTGGGATGGATTGTCCCTGATGCAAATAACCTTCCTGTAGTTTTTTTCATTTGGTCCAATGTCAGATTGAAAATGCCCTGGCCTCTATCCAAGTGCCCAATAAAGTTTCCTTAAAAATTTAAGGGGAGAAAAAGTTGGAGTTCCTTCGTTATTTTAGAGCTAATACATCACTAACCTCATATTACTTTCAATTCTATGGGATATTACTTCTTCTGTATGAAATTCCACTGGGAACAATGGTTATTAGAACAGGTAGATTGAAATAGGTTTTCCCCCCTGTCTCCTCTAAGTCCCAGTGCATACGTTGTCATGCTTCAAGGAGGCTGGAAATTCAGGTCTGTGATTACATTTGTTTGTTCTGTGCTGCCTTTCTGACACCAGCATTTTACACCTGCAAGCAACAATGGTATTTTAACATATAAATGGGAGGACTGTGTGATTGAGGCATTTGTTATGTCATTACTGGGAAGAAAAATGAGGACTAACACTCATCGGAAATTGATATTAAAGAGAACATTTCACACCAAATCTGAAATCTTTTTCTGTATTTATGAGCTAGCTTACATACATATATACATACATACATTTACTAAAATAGTTCTATGAACCATTCTGGTGCCAATGCACCACTCAGTACAATTTACAACATTTGAAAATTACAATTTCATGAAAACAACTATATAAAACAATCAACCAAAGAGACAACATCAGCAGTTAAAATCCAGACATAAAAACATTATCTGCCACAACCAACAAAAGCCATCTGGAATAAGACAGTGAGGGAGGGGGGCTACAGTACTTCACAGTGTAATCTCCACCCAGATTGTTCCATAATCTGGGTGCAGCCACTAAGAAGGCCCTCTCTCTCATCCCACACAAGCTTGTCTCCACCCTAGTTGAGACACTGAGAAGGGCCTCTCCTTCTGATCTTAGGGAATGGGCATGATGATATTGAAGGAGGCAGCCCCTAGGTTATCCTGGGACTAAGCCACTTAGGTCTTTAAAAGTAATCAGATCACCAACACTTTGAATTGTGCCTGGAAGCAGATTGGTATGCCAGTGTAGCTCTTGTAGGATTGGTGTAGCATGAACCGACAGGCAAGCACCAATATCCTTGAAACTGCATTCTGGATAACTTAGGCTTCTGAAGACTTTTCAAAGGTAGCTGCATGTAGAGTAAATTTCAATAATCCAACCTGGAAGTAACTAAGGAATGTGTTAATGCATCAGCCTGAGCTGGCCAAAAGTATTTCTGGTCCCATCCAGCAACTCGCTATCCAAATGTAAAGCCAAGTCCAGGAGCATTCCCAGACTGTGAACCTGATTCTTCAAGAAGAGTACCTATTCCACCCAAAACGGGCTGAATCCCTATTCCAGGGTCCATCTCCTTCCTGACCAGGAGCACCTCTCTCTTACATGGATTAAGCCTCATTTCATTAGCCCTCATCCAGTCCATTACCACTTCAGGCACTGATTCCACTTTTCTGTTCCAGCAGGAGTTGAATAGGTCCTATAATATGGCTAATCAGCCTTTAATTCTCTTTGCTGCTGCATTTCAGAAGTCCAGTTCCTGCAACATATATTCTTTCAACCATAAGATTATTTCTGAGACACAGTTGGTATACTGATGATCATATGGGTGGGGCTGACGAAAGACTGATGCCAGTGATAGAATTTATATGAATTTGTATGAATTGCTCCACTTAAGTGTGACTTTATATTTCATGGCTTTATCTGGATCAGTTTGCTTTTCTAGCTTTCATTTCTGAGCAACTGATTTTCTATAAAGTAGAGACAAATATTGTACCATTGAAATAAGTTTTTGGGGGGTGGGTTGGACTTTTCTAACTAGGGAACAGTGTGTGTGTGTGTGTGTGTGTGTGTGTGTGTAATAACTTACACTGGCAGTTTACACCAGAAAACTAAATGGATTAAGTCAGTATGTGATCTAAGCCTATGTAGATATTTTAGCAGATTCAAGTAGTTATCTTGTATTTCACCTCGGGTACTAGCATGAAGAAGAAGTAGTTATGATTTTGCATCTCATTTGAACATCCTTTTGATAAAATGTTCTTCCTTTCTTTGATCATTTCCTGCGCTTTGGCTGCATCTCTCCATTTCTCCCCAACTATGGGTTCTAGTAAAGTACTCTTTCCATTCAATTCTGCCAAATGATTATTTTGAGGCATGGTTACCACCAGTCCTATCACTGTACATGCCTAAATCTTTTCAATATGTAGCCATTTTGGGGGTTTTTGGCTTTTAAAGGTACAATCCTATGCATGTTTAGACAGGAAAAAAGTCTTACAACTCCCAGCATGCCTCAGCCTTTTTTTCTGTCTGAATGTGCATAGGATCGTGCTACTGCATGATTTAGAAACAATTTTATTGAATAGCCTATAAAACAGTGATAAAAATGTAAAATTAATATTCAGCATTTTCTTCAAGAAGAATGAATCTACAAATGGCACCAGCATTGCCCCTCTCCTCATTCATGACTAAGCTAGCTTAGTACAGTTGTAAAATGTCAAAACAGAGTGAACAATTTCACTGTAAATATCGTTCCCTCAATTCACGTCATCCGTAGCACTTGCAAGTGCATACATGCATACATATATTTGGAAATGAAGCAGAAAGTGGCATGTCTAAATTAATATAACTAGGCCATTTTAGAAGTGGAATTTGAATCTAGGTTCCATCCCGGTATGCAACATATCAGACTAGCTGATATGCAACATATCAGACTAGCTCATTCTTTCTTTTCTTGTCCTCCTTGCAGAAAGCACTGCCTTTTCCCATTTTAAAGTCCACCAACTTGCATGGTGTTATAATTACTTGGTCCTTCACTTCTCATTTTTTTAAATATTGCGAATGAAATATCTGAAATGCTAAACCAAGAGGTATGAACTACCTGGCTTGCCTACCACTGCTAGTGATGTGAGCAAAATCCTCTGTCCAATTTTGGGAGTGGACAGGGTGTTTAACCATGAATACTGATTTCTTTCTGTATTTAGAATGATAAAATCTGAGATTATGGGCCCAACACCTGAAAATACAACCAGATTCTAAATACATGAAAGATACTGCAGCTACCATTGGTATCAGGAACAATATGCATATGTACACCAGTTGCTGGGGGACACCAGCTGGTTGGTCACTGTGCGAACAGAATACTGGACTAGATAGACCCTAATGGACCATTTCTCTGAAAGTGGCTGACAGCCCAGAGGTGGCTGTAAGTAAGAAATCTGCAGAGTTTCAGAAGGTTAGGTGCAGTGGCTTATTTGGAGTGGGAGCCCTCAATTTTTTTTGTGGGGAGTGATTCCCTTCCCCTTCCTGCCACCCCTGTGTTTTTGTGGGGCAATGTTTATGAAACTGGCACACTTCATGGAGGTGTTTTCACGCAAGAAACTTGCAACGTTTGAGATGGTCAAGTTCAGGGGCCAGGGACTTATAATGATAGAAAACCAGTTTGAGGCTTAGAAGGTGGACCCGTCAGTCACTCAACCACACTCCCTCTCCCCCTATATCAGTGTTTACATGTTTTAGGCACCAGTTAAAGACTTATCTTTTCATCCAGGCCTTCCCTGACTGATTATGTTGCCCAGTTTCTTGATGGTTAGTTTTCTCATTTAAAATGTTTTAGCTGAGAATGTGTTTTGTTGTTGTTGTTGTTGTTGTTGTTGTCTTAAACATTTTAACTGAGATATTTAGTATTCTCTATCTTTAAATATTTGAACTGTGGACATTTTAAATGTTTATGTTGTAAATCACTCTGAAATGTCTTTTTAGATATAGTCCACCAGTCTATGAATTGATCAAATAAATAAAATGAAAGCAAAAGATGCTACTTTTGTAGACAGACTGTCTGTGTTTCAAAAACCCAAATCATACATGAAGGTTTCTACATGTCCCGCTTCGGTTCTGGTCACTTCAGAGGGAAGCCCACTTTACCTCAGGAAGCACCAGAAATGGTCTGAGGGGCTAATTTGACTCAGGCTTCAAAACTGAATGCACATTGCTAATATAAATGGGCCCTAAGTTTTATTCTGGTGTAGATGCTAGTTATTCAATTAAGGACTTCAATTTTTATTTTCTTTAAAACATCTCTGAGGAGGAAGACAAGATAACAAGAAAAAGGCCTTGAGTCTCCCAGCATTATCAATGAATGTGGAGGAAGAGAAACAGAGAATTTCTACAGTTTCTGGTGTTTCAGTGGGAAGGGCTTGTGAGTAAGCATATCATCATAATAAAGAGTGGTGAGAAAAGCTCACATAGTCCCTAGCATCTGCCTTTGTCTCCTTCTTAGAGGCCTGCATCACACTTTGTGAATCCCTGACAAAGAACAGATGGGTCAAACAACCATGACACATGATAATTTCTCATTCTTACCTAAATTGCAACACTCGTTTCACATGCCCAAATGCTACTTCTGTCTTGAACCTAGTACTCATCAGTAGAAAGCAAGCTGGAAAGTGATCCATTTATCACTCCATGGCCATCATTTCAAGAGGTGATGTGAATTATACTGATGTAAGTTAAAGAACAACTTAGTATCCTCAATCTTTTCTTTGTCACAATAAAAATGGTCCCATTGTACTGTGTTCTCTTCGTGAGCTATTACTGAATCCATAATAGCTGCTCAACTGTCAGGTTCCCCAAACTATCAGTAGCTTGGGGTCATTTTTGGTAACATTCTTTCAGGCTTCTTGTGTTGAGAAGGAGCTGCATAAAATTAAATGCTATTTTATTTTATTTTATTCTTAGGCCACCATTTTGCAGTACTCTGCTTTTGGTAGACGTTAAATAATACAATAAAGTACCTATAATAATATATCTGCATAATGAGGTCAATAAATGTGGGGGGAAATAACATATTGTTATAACTTTAGATTAACATTTGATTGTTAAGAATTCTGCTGGAAGAAAGTTAATTATATTTAATGCAGATTGTATCAGGATGCCTCTATACAGAGCATTGTAAAATTTTAACACATCTAATTTATTCAGTAAACCTGTCACTGTAGATTACATAAAAAATGATTATTTTGGGAAGATATTGAAATGCACTCATTATGCAGCAGTTCTTTTAAATTAGACTCTCAACAGAGCAATTGTAAAGTTTATTACCATGATCCAGTTACTCTGGCGCTTAGTTGGGGGAGCTCCACATGAGCAAGGGCTGCCCTATGCTCTTCAGTGCTAGGAATACTACCTGCATGGAAAATGCAGGATACTGGGTTACCCGGAGCTCCACCACATGTACAACTAAGATCCATAATTATCTCAAATGTGAAATGTGATTAGGGGACAAGTTTGTTGAGACCAGTAGTTTGATGCAGTATCTATTTTTTCTCCAGGCCCCAAGTTTTAGCCTTAACCATCAAGGTTCCTGCATCCTGCTTATCTTACAAAACAGCACTGGCAAGCTTCAGTAATGATGAAGATAGCATGCTTTGTTCCTGGCAGTCTGCCCTGTATTTGAAAAAAGAGAAATTTCTTTCTAATTATAGAGTAAGAGAAATTATGGTTACCGTACTTATATTTGCTGTAGAGAGAATCAGAAGTCCATTTTAGTTTTGTTTTGTTAATTGTTGTATGTTTTGTAGTGTTTGTTTTTCTTTTAATATATATATATATATATATATACATATTAATTTAAAAAAAAAGGATTGCACCCTTAACCACATAACTAAATCTCTCCCATTGAAACTAATTAACTTGGGCTAATCTAATAAGTCAGTACTTACTTTCCTCGTACCTTTGTAGTTGTGACGTATGTTAGGGTAGAAATGCAAGTATTCACAGCACTGCTTTACCATAGGATGAACTCCAAATGCTCTCATCATGCCAATTTGATCACATGAATCATAAAGCTGAAAGGGACTTTGGAGATCATGTAGTCCAACACCCTTCTTCAATCCAGGATTGCTTCAAGGTCCTACAGATGCTGTACTGAAAGGGGGATTGGACTACATGCCCTTCATGAATCTGTTAGCATCCCTGTCAGATGGCCATCCAGCCTCTGCTTAATTAACTCCAGTGAAGGACAGCCTGGCCCTGCCACCTCCTAGGGCAGCCTTTTTCACTGCTGAAGAGCTCTTTCTGTTAGACAATGTCTTCTAATGTTTAGCTGAAATTTACTTCTCTGAAATTTCCACCCATTCGTCCTGTCCTCATTAGTTCTAGTCCTGGCCTCTGTAGAAACAGAGAACAATTCTGCTCCATCATCTGTGTGACAGGCCTTCAGATATTTGAAGACAGCTATCAGGTCTCTTCTTCATCTCCAGGCTAAACATGTCCAGCTCTTTCAACCGTTCTTCATAGGACTTGGGTTCCAGACCCCTCAGAAACCTGGTCACCCTCCATTAGACACACTCCAGTTTGTCAACATCCATCTTAAAATGTGGGACACAGATCTGAACTCAGTACTCCAGATGAGTATTGCATGAGTCAGCATGTTAGTTTTTCCAAGAAAGCCAGGGCGGACACACACATTCCATACATCCCAAGTAGTTCCATGTACACTTAAAAACAAAAAACAACCCCCCCACACACACACACAAACCACAAACCAAGAATGTTAACCCTGTAACAAACTTTTAATGCAGAGTATCTAATTTAAAATCTACAATCATACTGCATGTTGTCCTCCGTAGACACAGAGGTATTGATGGGGAGAAATGCCCCACAGTCAAGAGGGCTTTTATTTTTCACCCACTGGTGCCTATTTGAAGTGTTATCACCACCACCACCAGCAGTATGGAACAAACAGAAGGTGAGCAGCATTAAGGGCCACATCTAAGTTTAGAGAAGGTGCTTGCGGGGAACGATTGATTCATGGATACTCCACTGACAGGCTCTTAAGAGTACTGTTTACAAATACCAATCAAGTTGATTAATTTGAGTGTCTAATGTTTATTGCAAGCCATTGGTCAGTGAAATGACTTCTTAGCAAAGAGATGGCTGAGTGCTTTGCACGTCATACTTTCTTCTTTTCTGAAATTAGGTTAAAGATGTTGTGGATTAATTAATACAATTGAATTCCCCTTAGCTCTTTTCCGCTTGCAAAAGGCACTTTTGAATAGATACAAAAATGCTAGTCTTTGAGGGTTAGGGCAGCTGTTCTGATTACTTATGATGATCACTAATCCAGCCTGCAAGATTTTGAGACAATTTAAATAAGTGAGTGGAAGTGGTTTTTATCCTGTCAGTTGTTCAACTTGTGTTCAGTCGATGGACCCTGTGTTTACCTAGTAAAAAGCTTTACTAATAATATATTATTTTCTGACAGGCATTTCATTCACATAACCAGAAGATCATGTGAAAGTTGCAATTATTATAAGTAGCAGTGCAATCCTATGGTCCCTGGGACAGCTTCCAAAGGGCTACGGGATATATCAGATTTCCCCCTCAGAGGTAAGACACAGAACTCTGACCTTGGAGGAGCAGATCCAACTTTGAATCTCCCCCAGACAAATATCCACATTGCTCAGCTCCCATCCTGACAATGGAAAAGGGGGTGGGTTGGAGGTGTAACATGGGTGGATCAGGGGAGGCCTTGAATCCACAGGATCCAGAGACTTCCGGGCCTCCAACCATGCTGCCAACTCAGGGGGGGGGGATTACCTCAGTCCTGGGGTTGGTGTAAATAATTTCCCTGCCATTGCTTACAATGGGAGAGAAATAGTTCAAAGACAAAGAAAAACATGGAGGGGAGTGGAACGTTCCTCCTCCTCCTGCATGTTTGCCCTGCCAGCAGAAGCCCTATGAGGTGTTAGATATGTCAGATGCTCTGACCTCAGAGTGTTCCAGCTCAGGACATAGAATTGCCTTGTTAGTTGTGTGAATTACGCTTCTGTATACTCCTCTTCTTGCTAAGGGCAGGTGCACACATTCCCATACCATCAGTCAATGTGTGAACAACCTCCACTGCATTGGGATTGAGGTAATGTCCAATGATATGAAGAATGTTCTGTGGTGCTTCATGCATGGTGCATATTTTCAACAATTGTACAGGAAGACAGGGCAAGAACCCTGCGTTACCCTGCAATAGGCCATCATAACATAAAGTTCACTCCGGCTAATTATCTTCATGTTCTTGATCTTCCCAAACACTGTAGAGCCTTCACCTTGACACAAATAGTAACCTTGGCTTCCTGTTCACCATGGTTATTTAACTGGAATCCAACCTCAAGAAAGCATATTCTCCCTGCTCTTGGAAGCAATTCCTTTCATTCCTTCTCAGTGTGAACCATGATGTTACATTACATGTTCACTGATACAAATGTTTGTTACCAAAGCTGCCTTCTGATTTGCAAACCACGGTTGCAGGGAGCCAGTGTTTACTTCTGCACAAGGTGTCAGTTATAAACATGCATGCACAGCCTTGCTCTAAGAATTTTATCTCACAGGTGGTTGTCATTTTAAATTGGGTACGGAACGGATATACAATACCAAATATACAAGCCAGCCTGTCAAGCATGAAAGGTGCATCCAGAATATGGCAGTCAGAAGTAGATGGAACTTCTATGTGGGTGTACAGGGAATACATAAAAAATACATGTATGAATCCTTCAGACATGACAGGCAGCATGTGAATTTTGTACATAGATATACATACTGAGTATTTTTTAAAAAAAAAAAAGAGCCTATGAGAAGCAGCTGTAGGACATACATTTCTTATTTGTAAACAAATTGCCACTGGAAAGGCACCAGGGCCCAAAGAATCCAAGCCCAAAGAGGCAATGGAACAGCCACACCCCAGAATTCCATCCCATGTGTGACTTTGGCTTGCCATGTGCTGGAATGTTAGTCTCTTCATGTCCCAGGCTTTGACTGTTAGGTGCAAAAATGCCCCATTTCCAGTCTCTTTCTAGTAATCAATACGTCTGTGGTTATGTGTGTGACAAAGCTCAGCTTTCTGGGTGTCCTAGAATAAGCATAACCATTTGGGGTTACTCAGAGTTCTTGGTTTTCAGAAAGAGGTATAAAAATGTTCATTTTCAAAGTTTCTAGTAACCAGGGTGTCTTCACATGCTCAGTGCTAGACTCATTGAGAAGTACTGTAATAACATCTGCCAGTCAGTCAGTCAGTCAGTGAGACCTCAGCATCCTTGTATCATCATATATTCTACCTCCAATCTGGAGCAGAGGGTGCCAATACTTATCTAGCCAAAACAGCACCAGAACCAGCACCAGAGGCCCACAAAAGGGAGGTATATCAGCAGATGTGGAAGAATCTTGGTGTATCCACAAATACAACACGTGTAAAAATTGCTCACCAGAAGGGGAAAACAAATGTAAAAAGACCAAAACAATTAAAATGATGCACATGTGGGTACTCATGCCAGGTGAGGAACACTTTTAATGGCTTCTGACAAGTAAGGAAATCTGCCCCTCTCACTTGGAAAGGCTACAAAATTCACCCCCCACCCCAAGCCAGCCCTAGTTTTGCTTCTGCTCAAGGCAATTTGGCAGATTAGTCAGTGGTAACTGAGACCATCCTGTGCCTTCTTTTCCTTCTTTGGGTGATGCTGAGATGGAGAAGATCTTGTGGGGGCATCAGGGAAGCCACTTTCCCCACTGCAGTTTGAGTCAACAACTAAGCATTTCCTGCCCTTAAAGGGACCTGTCCCAGCAAAACTTTATTTCCTGTTTTGTTTTTGTTACAGTTTTGTTACATGTTTACTCCGAAGTAAATCCTGCTGTGATCTGTGGGATCCCAGCTAAATGTGTTTGGGGAATTGCAGCCTCAAACCATAATCCTAAATATATTTACTTGGAAGTTACCCCTGTTGATTTCAACAGGGATTATTTCCTGGTAGGTGTGCATGTGTTTGCACACACAGTTTCCACTTTTGTTCCATGGCTGCTCTTCTATGCCTCATTGAGCTGGGAACTCTTCTCAGGCTACAATATTTTCTGGGAGGCTCTCATACTCCCTACCCCGAGCGTCTTAGACAAATGAGAGGCATAAGGCATCCAGTCTCTAGGCAGGGAAGGGTAGCATCCCCTTTTCAAAGGAAAGCCATGTTGCACATGCTCATGTGGGCACTTCACCCCTACACACTGTTCTGAAAACTCTTTCCCCCCTGGAAAGGAGTTCTTCACTTGCTCAGAGGCACTCAGCCATAAGTGCCAGAATAGGTTCTTGAGGGGAGGCACCTTTGAAAATGAAAATGTGGATTGGATCATCTGCCAGGTAGCCCAATAATGTGTGCCTTCAAAACTCCCCCTTCTCATGCAGGAAAGTGGCAGCCTCCCCTTTCTCAGAAGAGGGAGCTTCAAGGACATCTCTCCTACACACACCTGCAATATGTTATTGTAGGGGGGCACTAGTGTTTTCCTTCCTGTGTTCACTTTTTCTTGCATTTCTAGTTGGATAGACATCACCCATACTAATTTGTAGTTATGGTGGTCACTTACACATTGCCAAAAAAAACGGGAAATGCATCCCCAAAAAGCAGGACGAAAGCATATGAAATGTGCATATGCTACTTGATGGGTATAGATGCACATTTTGAAATGATGACTATCATTTAAAAAGAAATGTGATATTTAACCACAGTGGGGAAGACTATGACCAGGTGACCCATGTGCCTGCTCAGCCTGATGTCCATGTGTTCACTGTCGATGGACAACTTCAAGGTCTCCTTTCTCTCTTCTTAGTACTTTACCTTTAAAAATGGACTTGGAGTGCACAGTCCTTCAATTACAGAACTATCCTCTGTAAAGTAGGACACACGGACACCCTACTTATAATTGTGTGTAACTGTATGTTCCAAGTTCCACGGAGTTCATTGGGGAGTTTTTCATTTGCAGCTGAATTGATAAGCTCTGCATCTAGGAATAGGTGGTGTCTGATTCAGGTATTCAGATGTCTGTGAATTCATGACTTTAATTTAGGGCTGCCTGTTACCCAGTTAAATAAATCTTAGTTGATTAATCGAATGAGTTTGAATAAATTAATTACTCCACAGTGATGGCAGTGATGGCCTCATGTGCATTTTCTCTCCCCGCACACACACCCCATGTTGACTGCCAGAGGCAGGGAAAGTACATACACAATTGTTGAAATGATGATATTGGAGAAGAGCTCTGATGTGTTAAACAGGAGCTGGGCAGACATTGATGCAAAGATGCCATTTTTGGCAACATCCCCGCGTTGCAAGTAATGTATGATTTTGCCCTTGTCTATGCCAGCCAGATGGGCAATTTGTTTCTGTGCAGGAAGTGTCCATGCAATTACCATACACCACAATGAAGTGTGGAGGGGGAGGGAGTGGAAGAGCAATTATATTTTCCCTTTCTTCCATTTCATCTAAAGATTTCAAGAGCTTTGCTGGATATATAACTAATGTATAAAATAGCTTGGAAATGAGTTGGCATTTGGAATATTTCCATTTTTGCAGATGGTGGAGCCTGCAGTACAGTGTTAAAGACCTCATATGTGCACTACTGAAATAAATAATAGTTTGGAGATGAATGCCATTCCCCCCCCCCCCAGATTTTGATCAAAAGGTCTCTATCATATCACATGGATACAATCTCGAAGCTCATTCCAACTTGAGTCCGTATCAGATTACAAGCTTTGTTTTTGGGGGAGGGGTTGCCTGAAAATACATGTGTATTGTGCGTATTTTTCCAAATGTACGCATCAGTTGTGCACATCTTTGAAATGCATGCATTCTTCTCCATTGATTAAACCATACTTGTGCACATTTTATTTCAAAAGTTTGCACTTTTATGCAAAGTTATTAAAATGTACGCATGCTGTTGAACACAGTTTTTTTCGCAATGCAAAACACATTGCAAGCTCAGAAAAGTACAGTCATTGGCCACAGATTGAGTCTGAGTCTGTGTTCAGTCTCAAAGGTGCAAACTGAGTAAATCCTGATAAAAAATGAACTGAAATGAATTTCTCATACTTCCCTAGTAACAAATTGCAAGGTCAGTGTGGGACATGGGTTAAAGCCAATTACATTAGTAAGCACAGTGAAGCATGAATTCAAGTATGAAGGGGTTCTCCCTGGACCAGCCTTTCAGGGTTAGTTGGATGAAAACGAGAGCAACAACCCTTTGGGGCCAGACCACCTCACTTACCCAAGACTCATTGACTTGTGTGTGTGTGTGTGTGTGTGTGTGTATGCATGGATGTACAAGAGATTCAGGTCAGATCTCTCTTGCCACATTCATTGAATGTGTGGGCTATGAATGGAAAGGAACCCTACTTCATATGGCTCCATGGCTCACAGCCCAGGTTGAGTCACGCAGTCATTGGGATGGGATGACTGATAACTGATTGCCACCAAGTCTTCCTGGGAGTATAGTTACCCACACTGGAGTTAGATAGAGCATGTAAATATCTTGTTGCAGAATCAGTTAATAAAGCTGTGAACCTAGAATTTGTGCCACACCTCTTCCTTCCTGGGATCAACCACAGTTCTCCTTTATGCATTAGACATGCAGATGTATATTACTACACCTCCATTGCTAGTGCACATTAATCTTTGTGGTTGATAATTATCAAACATTAAAGCAATTTAATTGCTATAAAGATTTTAGCAGCACTATATGATTAGAAAACTGATTAATCAATTATTAACCCGTCTCCTGATGGGGTAATTGGCATTTTGGAAGGAATGGTTTTCAGAACCATCTCAAATGTAAGGCATTTTCTTCAGAGGTTTTTTGTTGTTGTTGCCGTTAACATATTTTACTGGTTGGCATAACTTCCTGATGGAAAGCATTTCTAAAGAATTGAGTGAAATGGTTTGAGGAAAATCTATTCAGGAGAATGAATATGGTTATTTTTGCTTAAGAATAATGGCCATTTTTTGCAACCTGTAATTAGTTGAGGGCCACCCCATTAAGTTATTGCCTGCTGCATCATAGGGATTTGTGACAAATAACAGTGATTATAGATTTCATAGATTTCATAGGGCATCAGAGGGACTGATCTCACTCTCTACAAATGTTATGATCTGGCTTTCCATTCCTATGAGACAAGGCTCCACTGATGGCATGCAAAGAAAGAGGTGTAAGGATGATTGTAATGACGCAGACTGTGGTGGCTGTCTCTGACCATGACGTTGAGCTAGGGTTGGGTGAACATGCAATGTTTGAACTTGTTGCGGTTCTCTGAATTCCCTCTTGAAGCTCGGTTCACCTTGTTCATGTTCCTGAATGCCAGTGTCCTTTTCTTTTCTATTGGGAAAAAAATGTGCATTTTCCCCATTGTAAATGTGCATCCCCCCTAGGCTAAAGCATGAAAATGCAGATTTTGGGCGGAAGCGCACATTTGCGCATGCACGCACTTTTGAACATGATTATGGCAGGCGGGTCCTCTCTATCTGGGAATAGCTGCACCTACTAAATTTGGCTGGAACCGATGGATGAGAAAAAAAATTCAGTTGATTTTTTATAAGAATTTACCCAAATTTGCCAAGTTCTTCCTATTCAGGAGATGAAGAACTTGAGATTTAAAACATTTGAATAGGGGAGAAAGCAAAATGGACAGATTTCCCTAGATATTTTAAGAGAAGCCAGAAGGGTGGTTCCATTGAATGGATGAGGTGGCTCACATCATTCAGTTCACCAACCACCTGAGATTGCCTGCTTCCCTGGAGATCTCAAATTCAGGATGCAATGGGCATACATGAAGGCTGTCCAGCAGTCTCACATATGCAGGGCAAACAAGAGCACTGTCCCCTTTAAAGTCCTTTGCAATCTTCGGTACCTGCCCAAATTTTCCCTTCTACACAACCTGAGTCTGCCCAGACACTACGGTCAACATCTGAGGCCTTCCTCTGAGTGTCCACCTCCAAGGGAGGCCCGGAGGGTGGCAACAAGAGAGGGTTTTCTCAGTGGTGGTCCCCCCATTTATGGAATGATCTCCCCACTTGAAGCCCACCTGGCACCAACTCTGTCATCCCTTTGGCACCAGGTTAAGACTGCCCTCTTCTCCCAGACATTTAATTTTTTTATACTGTTTTAATTATCATGTTTTATTGTGTTGTTTTAATTGTACATCGCCCAGGGTGGCCGGGTGGCTGGCCAGATGGGCGATTAATAAATGTAATAAATAAATAAATAAATAAATAAAATGGCACTTAAGGATGTTTGATGGTGTGATGGGGCATTTGTCTCAGCTGCTTTTGACTGGTCTGGTTGTACTGGAATTGTTTCGGCTGTTGAATTGTTTTTCTAAATGTTGTATATTGGGGGGGGGGAAATGTTGTTTTTTATGCTATTTTATTTTATTTTATTATGTTTTGTGAATTGTTGTGAACCGCCCAGAGAGCTTCTACTATTGGGCACTATAGGAATGAAATAAGTAATAAATGACAATAATACACAAAAATTAGAGGTACATGAACATTGTTCATCTTTCCCTCTGCTCACCCATGGAGTTCAATGGGATTTCCCATAGATCCGTATGTGCATCCATCCAAATGTTTGTGCTCCTTCTCCTGACACACTTGTTCTTCCCAGTCTTTCATTAACAGCCTCAGTTTGAAGCCCAGAATAAACATTGAATGTTATATTATCATTCTGGAAAGAAAAATGGAGGGGAACCCTCCCTCCTATTATAACTTTGCCATAAAGTAGCACAAACTCCTTTCCCCCATGTGAAGATGCTTACAAGGGGTTAAGAAACTAATTATATCAAGATAGTTATTTACAAGTGTGAGAGAGGATATTATTGAACAAGTTTTGAAGTGACCATAATGAGTCCAATTAATCTCATGCAATACCGTATTCTGTTCAATAGAAGTCAGTGGAGATAGGAAAAAAAAATAATTACTTTAACAATCAGGTCTGCATTTCTATCTCAATTTTATTGTGGCAAAGGGCTGTAGGTTCATAACTGTGTTTGTTCTGATTAAATATAGGCTGAAGCCTCTATTTTGAAAGGTGCAAAGATTTAAGCCTACTGGCTGATCTACAGCTAGTTAAAATGCCAACCTTGCATGATGCATCTACTCTTTCAGGAGGCAGGTGGTTCAAGTGGAATTTGACCCTTCTCTGAAGTTCTGATAAGTCCTGCCTAAAAGTTAGAACCTGTTTGGGAAACAGTAGGATCTGAATCTGACTGAGTTTGAGTTTATACAATACTTTGAAGAGGCAAAATCACCACTTGGTGATTGCTTGCTGCAATTTTCTGCTGGCTGGGGAACGCTAGAATTTGTAGGACTTTTTCTGTCTAAACATGCATGGGATTGCACCCTAAGCCATCTAAGCCTATGGCCATCACCACATCTTGTGACAGTGAATTCCATAAATTGTTTACACATTGTGTGGAGAAATACCTTACCTTATTTCCTTTTGTCCTGAGTGAATCTACTGCCCATCAGTTTTATTCTGTGACCCTGAGTTCTATTACTATAAGAGATGCAAAAGTTTCTCTGTCCACTCTGTCTGCACTATGCATTGTGTCTTTAATAGGGATGTGCGCAGAGCTCGATGTGTGGGGTGTGTGGAAGTCCGTCTAACTCGCCGGGCTCGACCCCCTGAGCTCTGCTTGCCCTACCTTTTTCCCGGCTTGACTTGCGTTCTCGTGACTTCCGGCACTGCGTTGTTTATGCAGAAAATGACATAAGATACATTAAAAACAGCTGTGATTTGCATAACTTGCGCAAATTGTAGCCATTTTTAAACGTATCTTATGCCATTTTCTACGTAAACAATGTAGTGCCGGGGACCCAGAAGTCTGGCGAGCACCTCAGCTGGCGCTCACACTCAAGTTGGCTCATGTGGCAGCAGCACTTGGCTCATGCGTCACAAGTCTAGTTCCTGGGCGGATCGCCCACCCCTAACTCAGTCAGCTTCCATGTCCTCCTGTCTCTCTCCCCCCTCCCCAAACTAAATAGTCCCAAACTTTTAGGCTTTCCTCATAAGGAAGTTGTATTGACACCTTGATAATCTGGGATGCCCATACAGCCCCTTTTTCATTCTGTCTCTTTTCTGAATCAGGTCAGATTTGGACTGAAAGTAAAATAATACATTAAAGGGAAAGGGAGAGAGGGAGGGAAATAAAATTGGTTCAGTAATTTTGTGAATGAACTAATTCCACTGGAAGAATGGTAGAGAGAAATATCACTGAGAAGATGCTTGTACATCTAATGTTATGGCAAAGATCACAGCAGTTTAAATGAGGCCACAGTAAGGGACAAAGAGCTAAAGTCTTCCCTATCCCCCATGACAGGGTCCCAATTGGAATTGACCACTCCACTGGCAACCTGTGAATGACAAAGGTTGCATTCAAGAGTAAACTTGAGAGCCAGCATGGCGTAGTGGTTAGAATGTCGGACTGGGACATGGAAGATCCGGGTTCTAGTCCCCACTCGGTCATGAAGCTCACTGGGTGAATTTGGGCCAGTCACTGACTCTCAGCCTAACCTACTTCACAGGGTTGTTGGGAGGATACAATGGAGAGGAGGAGGAGGAGGATTATGTAAGTCACCTTGGGTTCTTTGCAGGAAAAAAAGGTGGGATATAAATATAATTAATAAAAATAAATAAATAAATACATAAATAAATTAACAACGTGCTTAACATCATGAGTAGTCTGGCATACAAAGTGCCTGAAGAGTAGAAAATGTTGACACGAATGTTGACACGAAACTGTGCTTGTTCAGAGGAACCTCAGTTTTGCCCACACCATCAAGATAAACGAGTATACAAAAAAAAGAAAAAGAAACGCTCCTTCATTTCCAGGAGAGGGATTCTTAAAATGAAACAGAACATGTATTAATGCACCCAGTGGACTGTGTTTGTTTGTACTCCCGAGAGAGTACTAACAAATAAGTTAATGAGATACTTTCAAAAGCTCAAGTGTTTAGAGCAGAGTTAGGCAAACTTTTTGGGTTATTGGAACATTTGAGTCGATTTGACAAATTGAGAAACTATCCTGGGGACCACCAGAAAATGACTGCCATGGGAGGCAAAGTAACCCACACCCCAAAGACTGAATACAAGTCAGAGGTGGGGTCTGAGCCCCAACACACTAAGCTACTCCTTTGAACCCACAGTTTTCATCAGCAGCAGAAACATATTTCACAGCAAATGTGTGTATTAAAATTCAAAAGTGAGATGGTTGGCCCATTGGTGTTGTCTACCCTGGTAAAGAGCACTGCAAACCTAAGAACATAAGAAGTTCCCTGTTGGATCAGACCAAGGGTCCATCTAGTCCAGCATTCTGTTCACACAGTGGCCAGCCAGCTGCCCACAGAATCCCACAAGCAGGACATGAGTGCCACAGCGCCCTCCTGCCCATGTTCCCCAGCAGGCATCCTGCCTCTGACACTGGAAGTAGCATATAGCCAATCAGGACTAGTAGCCATTGATAGCCTTTTCCTCCATGGAATTGCCCAATCCCCTTTTAAAGCCCTCCAAATTGGTGACCTAAACTTTGACCCAATGATATACAGGACATGAAAATGAATCCAGGCCAGCCCAATACATTTTGCTGCCTGAGGCAAAGGACAAGATAGCACCCCTCCCCATTCCATGTTTAGAAGCCAACCTGACTGACAGCTGAATCTTACTTCAACACTGGCAACGGGACAGTGTCCTCCACTGTATCTCAGGGCAGCAGGTTGTACTATGTAACACTGTACAATGCCGGGGGCATTAGGCAGGCTGTGAGGCACACACAGCTCTGTACTCCATCACCTTGCCATTGATCCCTGCCCCCACTAGCATCTGCCACCTGAGGCAACTTTCTCAGTTTGCTTAATGGTAGGGCAGGCCCTGTGCCAATTGTAGAATAATTCAGCAACAAATGTTATGGACATTTTCTGAAGCCAAGAGGCAAATACACTATTAAAGACATACCAGAAGATTTTATCTGTAAACTTTACCTGCTCTGCTACTCTAGGATCATTCCCCCCGCCCCCCCAAACATCATTCCTTAGTTATTTTCTTCTCCCCTCCTTTCATTCTCAAATTTTTGATGTGTAGTGGCCACATTTCTTTTGCCAATATGTATGTGAAGGTCCCCTGTTTCAAACCCTGGATAGCCACTGCCAGTCTGAGTACACCGTACTGGGCTAAATGGACAAATTGTATGACCTTACTTAAGGCAGCTTCCTATATGGAGAAGGGACCATAGCTCAGCAATAGGTAATGGACTTATATGAAGAATCATGGGATCATGGAACCATAGAGCTGGAAGGGGCCTTCTCCAACCTGGTGCCCTCCAGATGTGTTGGACTGCAACTCCCATAGTTGGCAGCCAGCATGATTTAGGCCATCGAGGCTGATTTAGGCCATCGAGGCTGATTTAGGCCATCGAGGCTGATTTGGGTGACTGAGGATAATTTAAGCCATTTAGACCATCAAGGCTGATTTAGGCCATCAAGGCTGATTTAGGTCATCAAGTCCAACCTGCAGCTCCATTCAAGAATCCAGTTTAAAGCATCTCTGACAGGTGGCTCTCCAGTCCCTGCTTGAATCGAGTGACAGAGAGCCCACCACCACCTCTCTAGAAAGTTGGTTCCCTTGTCTGACTGCTCTGACTATTAGGAAGATACAGGTGAGGCCTGCAATAAAATGCAGAAAAACAGCTGAATAGAGCTGAGGGAGGGTATAATTCTTCTCTTCTTATTTATTTATTATTTATTTGTTGCATTTATAGATCGCCCATCTGGCCGGGAAACCGGCCGCTCTGGGCGATGTACAACATGATAAAATACAGAATAAAATACATTTAAAACAGTATAAAATTTTAAAATCTTAGCCCACCCCATATTCCCGCCTGAATAGCCATGTTTTTAGTGAGCGGCGGAAGCTCAGCAGAGAGGGGGCATGGTGGAGGTCACTAGGGAGAGAGTTCCACAGTATGGGGGCCGCCACAGAAAAGGCCCTCTTCCTAGTCCCCACCAGTCTAGCTGCTGTGGCTGAAGGGACAAGGAGAAGGCCATCTGTGGCAGATCTTGTTGAGCGGCCTACTTGGTGCTGCTGGAGACGCTCCTTGAAATAACCTGAACCGGAGCCGTATAGGGTTTTAAAGGTCCAAACCAACACCTTGAGTTCGGCTCGGCAAGCAACTGGTAGCCAGTGCAGTAAAGTCATTCTCTTTTGCAATCATTCAGTATGGTTTACCTTTCTTCATTCTCAATTTCCACTGCACTTGCAAAGAAAAATATGAATAATAAGAATGCATCTTTCAAGTCCCTCTGAACAGGGTTACATGATCTCTCCATTGTCAAGCATCCTGTGGACCACAGAGTGGAGAACAGTTGCTTGTTTGCTTAGTCTCACCATAGTCAATTTCTGCCATCTCTTTTATGTATCTGCCACACTCATTAGATGCACAACCGCAATATCTTTGACGCACTTTTGTAATGCCCTGTACTCCATTACATTTGGATTCTTTTTTCTTTTTTCACATCAGCACTGCCTTCCCTTTCTGTCTGTCTTGGTTGCTTTACTTTTGTTACAGTGCATCATGGGCTTTCAGTTTATTATGAGCACAGTTCACTTTTTATGGGTTTGGGATCACAAAGCTCCACTAAGCGGGTTCTGCCAGTGGACACATTAGCTTTTATGTGAATAAATTACCTGCTCAGAGAATGTAGGTTAAAAAAATGAAAGGTGGAGGTAGGGACACTAAGGGACTGGATAGTAACCATATATAATCCAAGAAAGCCAAATCATAGCCTAGGATACCTCCCCCCCCCCGTTAAACAGACAAACACACACACACACGCGAAGAAACTGTACTTGTTTTACACCTCTACTTGTAAAGTTAAGAAAAGTACTGTGGTTAAACCACTAATATGTATGTGAAGGTGACAAGACATCATCATAGCTCATTCTAATAGCAAACTCAGCTGGTGAGTACTGACAGAAATGAAGCCAAAACTGGGTTGCTGAGAAATAAGAGGGAGATATCAACATGCTTGGGAGAACCCTTAGGTTTGCGGAAGTACAAAAAAGGAGGCAAAAGGAAAAAAAGAAAAAATCAAGCAGCTCAATGAGGACCGAGTATGCTCAGTAGCCATGGAAACTTCAGTGTCAGTTGGAAAAGGAAACCCCGACAGGAGTGGAATTCCCTGCTTGGATGGAATGGGTGGCTAGAATCCTGAACAGGAACACCCCTGTTAGGAGGAGCAAGACACCGCAACATTTGGGTGGCCGGTTTGCCGGCCAGATGGGCGATATATAAATGCAAATAATAAATAAATAAATAAATAAATAAATAAACATTTTGTTGCAGGCCCCACTTGTATCTTCATGGAAGTCAGTTAACTATATCCTATCCCATGTCACTCTGTGGATATGAGCAAGAAACAAAACTCTAGATGTGGCTATGCATGGTGGGGTCACCAGGGATGGGAGGAGCATGCTTATTCCCCACCCTAGTGTTCGAGTGCACACCTTGATGTTGTTCTCTCATGTAACTTATGTGAATAATTTGCAGCTCATTCCTATGGGCTCGATCCTCGAGGGTGAAAGTGTGAGTTTCATTTTGCACATTCCAAGGGGCAGTCTTTAGAGAAGTTGGCATTCCATGTTGCACAGTTTTGCATTGTAAGAATTTTGCGTTCTTACTCCAGGGTTTAAAGTGGCCTTTGTAGAGATTGAGTCTATTGCTTCTGCAAAAGAGCCTTCAAGGGATATGGGAACAGATTCTGATTCGGATGAGGAGACGGTGATGGTAGAACTCGCCGCTGAAATGCCAAGGGCAGTCGAACCAGAGAAAAGCAGGGTGGTGGAAGAGAGTCAGTCAGCCTCAAACACCGTGGGAAGCCAGGGCACGCCTGACAAAGAGCAGGAGGGGGGAATTGGGATGACTGATCCCAGAGTGAGGCATCAAATGAAAAGGGAAGATCACCGAAGGAGCGTAAGACGTTCTAAGTGGTTGGCTCCAAAGCAACAAGAACCGCGTTAAAGGCGGTCTTGATCATTTGAGTTTGGAAAGGAGGAGGCTCCCTCAGTCTGAGATCAGCTTCTTTTCATGAGGCCACATTTCCGTACTGTGCTGCTTATCTAGCATTCTGACCTAAGCTTGTTTCTTTTGTTATTGATCTCTGCAATGTGCTTATTTTGTACTTTAAAGCCGGCCTTGCTGGTTTTCATTACCATAATGAAGCGAATAGTTAGAAGATCAGTGTCTGCATCTGCCTTCAAAAGGAGAGAGGGAGAGACAGCCCTGGCACCTTTTCTACTGCAGTCAAATGCTCACAGGTGTCAGGCCAGGCCAGGGCTACCACTATGAGTAGCAAAGGAGGCAGTTGCCGCTGGTGCCAACTACAAGGAGGCGCTGTTGCCATCTCTCTGTGGCACCATGATGTCTCTCCAACACTGCCTTTTCATCTCTTCACAGCCACAATTATCACAATTCTCCCACAATTATACTTCAATATGAATTGTGGCTGCTCCAAACTTTCTGGGGCATGTTGCCTCATGTGTACGTAAATGTGTGTGGCGATATGGATATGCAGTGGCACTGATAAATTTTGTAATGTCAAAGAAATTAAAAATAGACCAATATCCCAGGAAAGTCATCACACACACACACACACACACTTCCTACTATTATTAGCCCATTTTATACTGTTCAGCAACTTACAGTGGTGGTATGGGCAAGAGGCAAAAGTGTACTTTGCCAAGGATGCCAAGCAAAGGCAGTGTGTCACCAGAAGGAGTTGAGTGCATCTAGATTGAGGGGGTTCAGGAAGCATCACAGGACCCACTCTGGTGTATTGGTGTAAGAGGCTTCCTTGGCTGGTATGACTGATCAACCTGCAGTTCCTCCCTTTTGCCACAGCAAGGTGAGGGCAGTGGCACACAGGCTGAATGCTTCTTCAGTTGCTTCTTCAGTAGCTAGAAATCAGTAGCTAGAAATCAGAGTATAAAGCTGATGGGAATAATTTTCAGGTTTGATAATGATGAGATAGTCACTATCCAAAATATCCAGGAGCTTAATATGAAGTTGTTGTTGTTGTTGTTATCCGCTTTTATTCCATGCCTCCTCAAAAGAGATCAGGGTGCCACCCATGCTTCTCCAACCTCCCATGTTATGCTTGCAACAACCCTGTAAAGTAGGATAGTCTGAGAAATAATGACTGCTCTAGGTCATCCAGTGAGTTTTGTGACTAAGGGCACGATCCTATGCATGTTTAGATGGGGAAAAAAGAGTCCTAGAGTTCCCAGCATACCGCAGCCAGCTGACTGGGGAATGCTGGGAACTGTAGGACTTTCCCCCCCATCTAAACATGCATAGGAGGATTGTGGTTTCAGTAGGATTTGAGAACCTGGATCTCCCTAGGTCTGGTTCTCCCTCAGGCCAGACAAGATACATGGATTACAGTCTGTTTTCAATCTTAGATTTCATAGATCATAGAGTTGGAAGGAGCCTACAAGGCTATCGAGTCCAACCCCCTGCTCAATGCAGGAAACTAGAGGAGGGGTCTCCCACCCAAGTAACAACCAGGCCTGACCCTGCTTAGCTTTCCACACTCAGACAAGCTGAGCCAGCATAAGCCACAGGCCTGTCTTCTTGCAGCATTACTTACTGTTTATTGAAACAGGAGGTTCATACTAACTTGATTAGATCTTCTTCTTCTTTTTTTTAACTACAGGGTAGGAATGGCAGAAATAAACAAGCAAACAAGCCAAGTCGGCGTTAGTCAAATGTAGGGGGGAAATCAGCAGTGGCAGGGGATAATTTCTATTTTAACCACTCTTTCTGTACATTACTTATTATTCTGGTTAGTAACTAATTTCACAGGTCGTTGTCACACGTGTTTTATTGGCATGCCACAAGTAATTTAAAATTAGTCTAGGAACAGTTTCAGCAAAGCAACAGCAATAGACCTGTGTTGTAACTAGATTCGCCCTCATGTCTTGTAAAAATTACTTTGACGTTAATATTGCATGGTCTTAAAATGAAGGTTGCGCTTTTCCTGTAAGTTATTTTTATGTTGCTGGAAATTCTGTGAACAGCAAGGCATATATTTTCATCCATAATGATATCTACACCTATATATAACACACGCACACACATACAAGTAGTGTGTAAGAGAGAGTTATATAGAGAAAGAAGGGTGAAGGGAGGAATTAAGGAACATTTTCTTGACTTATTGCAGCTCTTATTCACAGGATGCCATAAAAGCAGCATGGTTATTCTAAAAAAAATAATCAAAAAGTTGCAATGTTATAGTCTAACACAGGGGAGAGGAGGTGATAACTAGGTGGAGCCATGTTACCCTCAAGTCTGAAAGCATCAAATCTACTTCCTATTCTCTTCCAGGCCCAATTCAAGGTGCTGTTGCTTACCTATAAAGCCCTAAACAGCTTAGGACCCAAAATACCTGAAACAGCACCTTCTCCACACATTCATATAATCAGATTAAGCCCTTCTCTGAGTACCATCAGTAAGAAAGATGCATTATTGGACTGGGACTCGGGAGATCTGGGTTCTAGTCCCCACTCAGCCATGAAACTCACTGGGTGACTTTGGGCCAGTCACTGACTCTCAGCGTAACCTACCTCACAGGGTTGTTGTGAGGATAAAATGGAGAGGATTATGCAAGCCGCCTTGGGTTCCTTGCAGGAAAAAAGGCGGGGTATAAAATAAATATAATAATAATAAATAAATAAGGTGGCAACCCAACTCTGGAATATGTTCCTGAGGGAGCTACAACTGGCAACAGCACTATATTTTTTTTCCCTCAGTACCACGTTGAAACGTTTTTATTTGCCAAGACATTTTAAATAAACTGTAGTTTTATAGCTGGGCGACTAATTTTTGTTCATTGCCTCTCCGTTTTATTGTTACGATGCTTAATTTGGTTGTTGTTGTTTTAATATCATATTGATGACTGGATATTATTTTTTTACATATACCACCTTAGAATACATTTTGTTGTTGTTGTTGTTGAAGGTGTGGTTTAGAAAGAAATTAAAGTACATTAATAATTAATAATTACTTAATAATACTTAACCATAAATTAAGTCAGGGCGGTGCAATCCTATGCTGCTAGACAGCATCTAGATGGCCACAGGATTTTTGGGATTCCCAGCTACAAGCTTGGAAAATCACTCTGAGGGGAAGGGAAGAGACTGGTGCTGCCAAGATGTGACATCACTTGGTGGTGCCTGAGCCTCCTTCTTTCCTGCTCTGAATTGCCGCAATTAGATGGTTGAAATCAGCTGTCTAAGTACTTTGCAGGGTGGCAGGAGCACAGAGGCACCCTTCCCCCCCCCGTGCTTCTCCCACCCTCCATAGGATGCCTGTAATCGTCCAAGAATTGTGCCCTTAATTAATTAATTAATTAATTAATCACATATGTAATCATTACAGAAGATTAATGAATCAATAATTAATTAACCACAATAAATAACAGACTTATTTGTCCACCTAGCCCTGTATTGTTTACGCTAATTAGCACAACAGAACGCCACAGTTTCAGGCAAGGAAAGAGGTCTTTCCCGTTCTCTGCCACCTTGTCCTTTTAACTGTCATTGACAGGGATTGAGCTCGGGACCTTCTCCATGAAAAGCAGGTGCTCTGAGCTATGGCATCTCTCTTAAAAATAAACCCTTGGCAATGATTTTCCCGGATACAGAGAGCTACTTGAGGCAGGGCCGGCCCTACCATTAGGCAGAGTGAAGTA
Organism: Shinisaurus crocodilurus; assembly: GCA_021292165.1. Taxonomy (NCBI): domain Eukaryota; kingdom Metazoa; phylum Chordata; class Lepidosauria; order Squamata; family Shinisauridae; genus Shinisaurus; species Shinisaurus crocodilurus. The sequence goes on along the minus strand of CM037878.1, from coordinate 20,566,381 downwards.
GTTGCCTCAGGCAGCATATACTCAGGAGGTAGCCGCAGGATGGGAAGAGAGAGCTATGGGACATGTGGCCTGCTTTGCACCCTCTAAGCTAGCTTGCTTCCTTCAGGTGGAAGATTCTGGTTTCACTGCCAATGCTGAAGAAAGATTCAACTGCCAATCCAGTCGGCTTATGTACCTGAAATGGGGAGGGACTGCCATCTTGTCCTTTGCCTAAGGCAGCAAAATGCCTTGCGCCGGCTCTGACTTTAGGTATACCCAAGGGCTTGGATGTGGGACTTTCAATTTGGAATGGCAATTATCCTATGCCAATGTTTTCTAAACTGTATTCTAGGGGTTCCTTGTAGTGTTACTGGCAGATCTTCAGTGAGATGATAATAGCAGACAGCGTTCCATGAAAGAAAGCACACATTTTATCCTCCACCATACAGATGCAGAAGAGTGTTTGACATGTTCTAGGCCAGTGTTCTCTAACCTTGGGCCCCCAGATGTTTTTGGCCTACAACTACGCTGGCTGTGGCATGCTGGGAGTTGTAGGCCAAAAACATCTGGGGGCCCAAGGTTGGAGAACACTGTTCTAGGCTGTAGTCTCAGTTCATGTGGTTCAGTAGTGAAGCTCAGCAATGAGTTGTACCAAAATCCTACACTACATACTGGAGTTTCAAGGCAGATGTCATGGATTCCAAGGCAAATGGATCATTGTGGGATGGGTTCCCTATATGCAGAAAGTTTGAATTTCACTGCTCTACATAATATCCTGTTTTATAGCAGGGAACTGGACTAGGTGACCCATGGCATCCCTTCCAATCCTGCAGTTCCAGCTGGATCAATGGTTTGACCCAGAACGGCTGTTCTTAATGTTCTTCTGACACAGCCAAGGCTGAGGAAGAAAATAAATCATATGTCTTCGTGCCACTGGGAAATCGATTACAAATGTAATGTATGTCAGTTTATGGCCATAAGGACATCATAAGCCAAAAATTTATATGCCCTCCACATCGATATGGAGAAATAAATTATGCAGGACTTGTGATTTTTGTTTTTCATTTTTGCGTTTTTTGCAGGATGCAGGCATTGTCACACTGGTAGCTTATGCAACTTTCTTTTGTGCTGGCTGCAAAGTGTGCCCTCTTTGTGAGGTTCTGAATCCCTGCAGTGTTTACTGCATGCTATAAACAAAATAATTGCTATCCTAAAGCTGTCACAATCAGTGTTTTCTTAGAGATTTTCTATTTCCATTTCATCTCCTTGCCGTATATTCTATGGTTTTTATTATTTTTAATAATAATAAATCTCATTATTATGGGCACGTAAGATTGCCTGCTTATACATAACATAGTGCTGGTTTTAGAGGTGTTTTGATGCACATGTCATAGGTTCTGGCAGCTACCTGAACCTTACGGGATGCTACTTGTTTCTGGGCCATAGCTAGATCACTTTATCGTTGATGTCAGGGATTTGTGCAGTAGATGCCTATGACTTATCAAAGCTTACTTCTCTATGTGCACCACATCCATCAATCTATTATTCATCCTCGGATGAAGATCACCATACAAATCTATCCAGTGGCCCAGGTTTACACGTTATTATGAACAGGACTTTTTTTCTGGTGGAACTCACCGGAACTGAGTTCCAGCACCTTTTCTTCTATTAATTGCATTACAATTTAATCACCATCTACTCCCGAGGAAATGTAATCCAAGAGTTCCGGTACCTTTTTCTCCAGAAAAAAAGCACTGATTATGAATGACCTAGAATCTTGCTTCTGAAAGATGGAGGCAAATTTCATAAGGTTGCAAACAGAGGGTAGGCAGTTGACTCTAACGGATCAGTCTCACCTTGACCTCGGGTGTGTGAAATCTCCTCCCACTGAAATGTTGCTAGTTTTATGGAAACTCCTTCAGCTTTCCTTGGAATTCCTCAGTGTCTGAGCAGGAGTCGATTTGCCTTGAATTTTGTGTTAACATAGGCATGTTTTCAGAGATTGAATTTTACTTGATTGCATTTTTGCCACCAAACAAAGGTGAATTTATAATGGCAAGTAACAGTAGATGACATATAGGGAGATGTCACCTTGTGGTGACATTTCCCTGTAAAATAAATAAAAAAATAATGTTCATATAACCTCACACTGTCATAAAAATCATTATCCAATAGTGTGTGCATGTGAATGAATGTGGGTGTATGATTGATATATTTATTTATTTATTTATTTATTTAAAGCCAAAAAATGCACCCAAAGTGGCTTACAAATATTAATATTAGACAGTCCCTGCCCTCAGGCTTACAATATAGACATATAACAATGTATAATAGACATATATAAATGAATGGAATAAATAAATAAATGGAAAACACAAACACCCACATTCCATACATTCAGGTTTTAAAAATATCATACATACATTTGTAATAATCTAAGGCAGTGTGCACAATCCCCAATTTGGCATTAATCCAGAAGAAGCAAAAATGACTAGGAAAAATTGTTTGTGGTTAAACATGTTAAAATATTATCTGAAGCGAATGCTAATGTACAAGATTGCGAAAGTAAAGTGTATCTCCTTGGTCTGCCAGGGGGGTGGTGAGGCACTTCTGTTGGCTGGAGAGTTGTTTATGGGCAGAAAACGTCACAGAGTGCAAAAGCAGTCTCCCAGTTAGAGGGCAGTTTCTAAACTGAGCACATCTGCTTGGCTTGCACTTCAGTAAGACTTGTGTGGAAACAGAGGAGCAGGAAGCAGTTTCCCCCACCTTCACAAGAGTGGAAAAGAAGAAGTGAGTAACAAGGATGCGGGAGCCAGTGATTTTTGAGCTCACTGAACATCTCCAAAATTCACTATGAAGCTCCTTTGGTCTCACTCCCATTTCAACCTGATTTTCAGCAATGGGAAAAGGGCACATTTCTGTGCATATTTTTCAAAGAGTGCGCTTTTCCTACATTGACCACAGCATGGAAATTCATTAAAAATAAAATTAAAAAAAAGATTGCATTTCAATGTGTGTATTTTTAAAAAAAACTAACAAAAAAAAGAGACATTTTTCAAATGCGATTGCTAATTCAGGAATTTGCAAACATTTCTAAAATAAAAATATAAAATACTCCTGCTTGTAGCCACATTTGGGATTGTAAGTGGGACATGTTCACTTGGTTTGTGAACAGAATGAAAATTCCTGGACATCTGGTTGGGCCCCGTCTCTGTTCATTTGCATGTTGTAGCCAGTGATTTGGCTCTGCTCAGGGTGAAAAGGCTTGCCTGGCGTTGCTGGTAAAAAAAACAAAAAAAACATTGGGATTTACTAGGAGGTGCTGGGCTGAAAAGAAGCAAGGTAAGGGAGATGCAGCCTAGATGTGTGCTGCGGGAGAGAGGATAAGATCTTTGCTTGTAGCCAGGGGAAGGGATCGCCTTAAGGAAACAAATGCAGAGAGTGACTCCATGTATTGATTCCAGTTGCATCTGGGCCTACTTGTGTGGGATTTTCCTCCTGGAATCTCAACATTGCCCAGATCCCCAGTGCAAGATTGGAACAGCTGCCACATGATTAATTGACATTATAGTATAGCTGAGGGGTGGGGGGCAGCTTTGGAGAGCTGAAAAAGCAGTCCAACATTGGAGTCCAGAAAAAGACTGGAGACTGAGACATCATGGCACCATGCAGAGATGGCAACAGCACATCTCTTTGTAGTTGGCACTGGGAGCAACTTCCTCCTTTGTCTACTCATAGCGGTAGTCCTGATTATGATATAAGTTGAAACACCCAAAATCTATACCATATTATAGATTAGAGCACCCAACTTTGCCCTGATGAACTACCATTACGCCATTGTCTTTGGCCTAGTATTTGAAGAGAATGAATGGATTCAGAAAGGACCCAGTAGATCAAATAATTTGAGGAGAACATTTTATATGTAAAACTAAGGAGGCCAGATTCAATGGAAGACAAAACTCTATGCCTTTAATACCTATCCCAGTGAGGGAATCTTGGCATGTGCTGCATGTTGTGTGAATTCCAGAAAAAGTCTTACCAGCTGCAATTCCTTGTTCTACACTGCTGTTAAAGACACAGCTGCTAAAGACATCCTCCTTTGCATGGTCACCCTATTGAAGCATCATCTCAGATTTTACCATTCTATCCTTGAACATCTCCAGAAAAAGAGATTTCAAAATCTTCCCTAAATGGCCTAACTCAATGGACTGTGCTTATACAAAAAAAGTGGGGAGGGGGGGTGTAACTTTTGGAAATAATCAACTTCTTTCAAAAATATCAAGCAAAACATATAGAAAGCAAAGGCAAGGCTTGGCAGAAGCTCTGAAACTGCAGTATCCAAGCAACCTACTTTGTATGCCATCTGCATATTTGTGTCTGTGGGTGGATTCAGAGCCATGCCATTTCAAAAGCTTACTGTTGGGCCAGCTCAGATTTTGAAAAACAAAAACAAAAATGAAAGCACTCCTTCAGCCTGAACAGTCTTGTGAATAAAAAAAGTATGGGTGAAACATACAGGTATATTGTGGATGAAGCGTATTGCCATTGACACTAATTTGCATGAGCATAGTGCCAACTTGTGTGAACTGCCACTTCAAGTGGCATCTGTAACTATAAATACCAATGGAACTCCGAGTTGTTTGGTTTCTTCCCAATCTCTCTCTCCCATCATCATGTTGCCTGCAAATTTGATAAGCATAAACTTTGCCCAATTAGCTATGGACTACAAATGGAAACCTTCTACTGGCATGCATTTAGGGACAGACCTACACAATTCAGTGGGAACACCGGCTTCCCAACTTCCCTTTGCCCTTATAACCCTAAAGTAGGGTGGAGAATATTTGTAGGAGAGAATCTGTAGATTTAAGATGGTGCTTAATCCTTCCCCTCCCACCAACTCTCCCCTGCAATTTCTCTCCTCCCCCCCCCACCATCAGTTTTACTGTAGCCAGGCTCAGATCAAAATAATTCCAGCTGTAGTGGAAAATGACCTGTGATGGGCACTTGGCAGGGGACAATCAGCAGATGGGAGGTGATGCTGAATCCTTTCTCCCCCTGCCAATTTCCCCCTGCAATTACTCACCCTCCTATTATTTACTCTTTTGCTGTAGCCAGGCTCAGACCAGAATCATTGCGACTGCAGTAGAAAGTGAGCTAGGGTGGGCATTTCCAGGGGAGAATCAGCAGGTAAGAGGGTGCTTAACCCGCCCCCCAAGTCTGGCAGTTCTGCCCCGAAATCCTTTCCTCTCTACCCTGACATTTCCTTTAACCAGTTGGCACACATTTAGAAAACATGTATTTGTTGGTATCATGTCTAGTTCCTGCTTTAGTATGAGTGTGTAGAGAGATACATTGTTGTGTGGATTGCCTGCTTGTCTCAACCTTGTCGTCTAGCATACAGTCATCATGCATGGTGTGTGTGTGTGCATGCGTGTGTGTGTGTTTAAATCATTAAAACAAACCTGAATTTCTTTGCTTCTAACTGTTTGATGTTTAGTTAGCATTTAGCTTGCAAAAGATTAATAAAACAATCCCTTTACTTCTGCTTTTTACTGCCATCTGCTGAGCATCTCCGTAGAGAAATTAACTGCATTCCATATTGGAACGGTGAATGACAAATTTGCCCCGTATGCAAGGCTTACAGGAAAATATTCCCTTTTGGAAGTAGCAATGGTGTCCTTTCAGGAATAATTACAATAATGGAAGACAGTAAGGAGGCAACTGGAAGGGATAGATGAAAGCCACTTGGATAAACAAAGAATGTTGGGCTGGCCAAGAAGGGAGATGACACTGGGTCCCTTCCAATAGATTGATTGCTTTTGAGATTCGGATCTGGGTCTGGTTAGTATCTGAATAGTAGGCTTCCAAGGAACCCTATAAATGCCACATTGAAAGCCATTGTGGCGGAAAGGTAAAACAGCAGTGTAATAATAAAAATAGGGAAGTATGAGAATGTTGCTTATGTTTGCAAAACATGTGAACATGTCCCATTCATAGATTCATCCATCCCTATAATGTGAGTAGGAGAAGCTGCCACCACTTGCTCAGCCCCTTCCTTTTGGTGGGTGGGCTAGCAAGTAATGGCAATCCCCTTCTTCTTCTCCAGACCTTCCTCCCATATTTATACTGGAGCCAATGTGGGACAGTGACTAGAATTTTGGACGAAGACTGGGGAAACCATAGTTCAAATCGTCACTGAGTAACCTCGGGCTAGTATTCTCTCTCTCTCTCTCTCTCTCTCTCTCTCTCTCTCTCTCTCAATCTCTCTCTCAGCCTAACCTACCTCACAGGGCTTTTGTGAGGTTAAAATAGGGTGGGGGGAGAGAGAGAAAGAGAGAGAACCATGCATGCCATCTTGAGCAAATTAGAGAAGGGATGTGCGAATCAACAAAAAAATGTGAACTCACCAAAGTTCTCCAAATGCCACCTCAAAGCTTGTTCCAACTCAGGGCCATATCAGATTGCAAGCTGTGTTTTTTTTTTTTTCATTTTGCACAAAAATCCATATGGAAACACAAACATATGCATTTTTGTGTTTCTTTTTCCAAATGTATGCATCGGGTATGTGTGCATCTTTGAAACGTACGCATTCTTGTCCCATTGATTAAAGGATGTTTGTGTGCTATTTTTCAAAAGTACACATTTTTTCATGCACCTTTTTCAAATGTACGCATGCCATTGAACATATTTTTGGGGGGGCTCTGCAAATCACATTGCAAGTCTGGAAATGTACGGACTGCAACCGCAGATTGCGCCTGAGTCCATGTTTGGTTTAGAAGGTGCGAACTGGGCAAATCCTGATCAGAAATGAACTGAAATGAATTTCTTATACATCCCCAGTACCTCTATTATATAGATTACTTTAAAGTGATCAAAAGGCTTCACATAAACTAGCCCTCTTTCAGCGTTATCGCTCACTTGTTTAACATTTGCATGTCTACTATTATTTATTTATTTATTATATTTATACCCCGCCTTTTTTCCTGTAAGGAACCCAAGGTGGCTTACATAATCCTCCTCTTCCACTCCATTTTATCCTCACAACAACCCTGTGAGGTAGGTTAGGCTGAGAGTGACCCAGTCAGCTTCATGGCCAAGTGGGGATTAGAACCCTGATCTTCCGAGTCCCTGTCTAAATCATGGGGGAAGCTGACTTTCATAGGACAGGCATCCCTCTACAGAAATACTATTCAAATGCATGAATAGTGGGAGTGGGCCCACAACTGAGAGCCAGTGTGGTGTACCCAGGACCGGTGCAGGGCAGTTTGGCGCCCCAGGCGAAATAATATTTCGTGCCCCCCCTCTCCAAAGCAGCCCTGCTCTGCAAAAAAAAACAAAACCCTGCGCCGCCGCCACCACCAACCTACCTTCCCCCCGCCCTGGCTGCTGCTGCTGCTGCTGCTGCTGCTGCTGCCGCCTCCTCGGAGGAGGAAGTGACGCGACGGGACCCCCGCGCTGTTTTTTGCCGGGGAAACCATGGCAACAGGGCTGTTTAAGCTCTGTTGCCCTGGTTCCTCCCACCAAAACAACGCGGGCGGGGCTCCGGAAGCGACGCGACGCAGAGCAGGTAGGTGGTAGGTGGCGGGGGGGGTGATGGCGGTGGCGGCGGCTGCAGCAAGCGCAGCAGCAGCGAGCGGGAGGGCGGGGGAAGGCGCAGCGGTGAGCGGGAGGGCGGGGGGAGGCGCAGCGGCGAGCGAGAGGGCGGGGGGAGGCGCAGCGGCGAGCGGGAGGGCGGGGGGAGGTGCAGCGACGAGCTGGACGGGAGGGCGCGGCGGCAGGCAGGCGGGAGAGTGGGGAGGCCACGGCGGCGGGCGGGCAGAGAGGCGGAGGCCTGGTGGGGGCGTTTCTGTGCCCTCTTCAGCCTGCGCGCCCTAGGCAACCGCCTAGTTTGCCTAGCGGTAGCGCCGGCCCTGGGTGTACCGCTACACCACACTGGCTCTCAGTTGTGGGCTCACTCCCACTATTCATGCATTTGAATAGTATTTCTGTAGAGGGACGCCTGTCCTATGAAAGTCAGCTTCCCCCATGATTTAGAGCCATGTGTGATTCCATGCCCCGATACGTGGAAAGGGTGGAGATGTGAAGGTGGGCGCAGGCCCAGAAGGCATGACTATGGTCTCCGTCTCATGCAATCATAGGCAGGATAATATCCAAATAGGGCTATTATTTTGGCGTAATCCTCACAAGATCCCTGTAATGTAGGACAGGTATTATGGCCATATTACAGATGGAGGGGTGAGACCGAGAGAGGGTGTCTCGCTTAAGGCCACCTAATGAGTTTGTGGGAGAGGAGAGGGAAGACTTGAATGAGGGAAATTCTAGCTCATGGCTTGCACTCTTAGCCAGCACACTACAATAGCTTTGTATTTGTGTTGACAAAGTGTAGCGAATGGCAAAAGAAAATACTGAGGAATGAATCAAATGGTTTTTAAACAAAGTGGGTTTAAAAGAAAAGGTATTTTGGATAACTCGTGTTCCAACTGAGTACTAAACACTATGCCTTCCATAAAAGCACATAATGCCCCGGGAAAGGTGCCCACTTCACTCTGCCATGCCTTGAATCAATACATGGTTTTCAAATGCACTCTTGATCCTGGTACATTTGAAAATCACAGATTGCACCAGCTCACCCTGGGAAAATCTTTGTGCTATTACATCAGACAGAACAGTTCATTTTAGTTGCCTGAAAAACAGCTTGGAAAATGTCCTTAGAATGGCTGTGATAAAACTGGCCCATTCTTTCAGCATAGGAGCGACTGGTTTTACATTAAAAGATTCATAAATGAATATATATATATATATATATATATATATATATATATTCCTGATTAATAACACCAGTAACCTAAAGAAGTAAGCTGGCTGGCAAATTGCCTGTCTTCTGCTTATGGGTACCCTTGGCATGAATAAAAGTAGCAAAACAGAATGTCTGAGTCTAACATCCTCCGCAAATTGTCATTTCCTATTTCTCAATTTTGCTCTTTACTGCATGCAAACTCAGCTTTTCTCTTCACCGATTCCTTCTGCCATGTTGAAACAACCTCCCACTCTCTTACCTATCAAGTCAACTCTTTCTCCTTTTACTCTCTTTTGAAAAGCTCAAATCTTTAGGACCTCTCACTCCCCTGAAGTCTTTAGGACCACTGCAGCCTCACCCACATTGTACTTGCCTACTGCCAGTTGACCTCCTCCTCCTCATCTCTACAAAGCACTGTCTTTCTCTTTGTCTTGTGTCTTTTAGATTTCCAAACCAGAGGTAGAGCAGACCAAACTATAATCTGAACAGTGAGTTGCTGGCCCAGGCATAGACAGAGTGTGCGCTTGTGCAGTTCAACTAGGATTTGTTGTTTCAGTGGTTTGTGCTTCCCTGTGTGACATGCTGAGTCTCTCAAGAATTACCAGTCCCAGAATTCCTTCTACATAAGCAGGAGGGAAAGATAGGGGAGACAAAGCACCACAATAATCAGGGACATTGATCCCAGGGATATTGGGATCGATGTTGCTGCTAGGATGTTGCTGCTAGGATTTACAGGGGCAAAATATACAGTATGTTAGTAAATATTTAGTTCATACTTACACACCCACCCACCATACAGCCATGCTGGCTATAAATACAAATGTCAGAAAAATATTAACTATTCCCACTTACCTTATTAAATGAGATTTACCAGACAACAACCACAACTAATTTTCAGTGAAATGGGCATAGTCCTATGGATATGTATGTATGTATTCCACACTGTCAGTGACCGTGGCAGAAGAACAAGCTGATATATATATATATATATATATATATATATGTTTCAAGTAGCTAGCACTCATCAAAAGTGGTTGGCATTCTACTGTAGGACAAGAACAGGTTAAGAGAGTGATCCTGTGGTCCCCTAGACAGCGTCTAGGGGCCAGAGGATACTTTGGATTCACAGATCTGAGGTTGGAAACAGAGCTCCATCCTCCGATCTGGGGATCCACACTCCGATCCCCCTCCCCACTTGTAGCTGGCGTGGAGAGAACTGCACCGGTTGCTTCCCCGAGGTTGGAACTTGACCTCAGAGAGGCAGTAAAGGGCGTGGGGAGGGGGCGAGGAGAAGACAAGACTGGGGCAGCCAGGATACAACGTATCCTAAATGGTGCCTCCAGCCTCTTCTCCTCCTGCTCCAAAGTGCCACAGCTAGTTGACCGAAATCTGCTGTCTAGCTGAATAGCAGAGCAGGGAGGCAGAGAGAGATCACCTCCGCTGCTGCTCCTGCTCTGCACTGGATGCTCAAGTTCGGAGGCTTACAAGCATTCGAGGGTGCAATCGATAGGATTGCACCCTAAACCACCTATCTGTTCTGTCTGTCAAGTATGAACTTGTGAGAGAAATTGGCTTTGGGGGATAATTCATGACTTTGCAATGAAAAGGGTCAGAAAAATATAGCTCTAAAATGAATCCCTCTAGTTATATATACTATGGGTCTATTGGAATACACCCATGCCTTGGATTGAGAGCATAATTCAGGAACGTGCTTGTAATCCAAAACACTCTTATATCAAAACAAAATCCCCCCAAAAAAATTGTACAGAGATTTTTAATCTAAGCCATACTACAGTACTTGTATTGCAAGACGTCGCTTGTATATCAAGTAAAAAATAAATAAATAAATATTTTAAAATTTGCTTGTCTTGCAAAACACTCTCAAACCAAGTTACTTGCAATCCAAGGTATTACTGTATTTTAAAAAACAAAACGTCAACAGTATAATACTTTTATTAGGACCCTTTAACAAGACAACAACAACAACAACAAAATAGTCAGCTAGCTTTGCAAGACTCTTCTTCGGGATGGATGTCATGCTAAACAATTATAGCAAAAAAAGGGGGGGTGTTTGGGGGCATGGCAGGAAAGCCCCACTGTGAGCCATGGTGTAATTTCAGAAATGAAGAAAAATTGATTTCAGAATTAAAATAGAAACATTATTTTGAGAGCGATCCTATGGTCCCTAGACAGTGTCTAAGGGGCCGGAGGATAATTCAGATTCCCAGATCTGACTCAGAGCTGGGGATCTGCACTCCAACCCCCCCACCTCGCAGCCAGTACAGAACGAACCACACTGGCTGCCTCTCTGAGGTCAGGATATTGACCTCGGAGAGGGAGTAAAGGGGGTGCCCCATGGAGTGATGAGGGGAGGAGACCAGGGCCTCCAGAATACGAGTGCATATATGGGATAGGATTGTGGTATATGTGCTGTATGTTACAAGTTTGTACTGGTCCCAAAAAAATATCCTTGGGCCTTGAGGGCAGCCAGTATATATAAATGGAAGAAGGGCTTATTGGATATATTGTGTACTGAGCTTGTTTTGCACGTATGATGACTGAGCCAAAATCTTATTCAACAAAATGTCTTTTATTCTTTGTTTTCTGTTGTAATTTATAATTTCCTAGAATACAACACAGTTCTCCTTGGAGTGTCTGTTCACGGCATAAAACTGTCAAATTTCCATGATGCTTAAGGTGAAAAATTAATGAACTGTTCAGTTCAGTTATTTCAAAACTAATACAATTCTATTAGCAATGTAGTTGAAAGTCAAAGAAGTGGTATGTACAATTACAGTTCAGTGTTTGAGTCAAATTTTTCCCTTTCTAAAGGAAAAGTGGGGGGAAAGAAAGAGAAGATCATTAAAATGCTGTTTTAGGGCATAATAGGAAGGATTCAAAAGATGTAGTAAAAAAAATATATCAGTGAAAAGATATACCTTTCCCCAGTGTTATTTATACATGTTTGACTTTATTCAACACTGGCAAAGCATGACTTTCCTATACAGCAATTTAGCAAAGTATAATCATGTTGTCATTTCATTAGCTGCAGGTTACAGATGGAAAGCAAACCTTTAAAAAGGGTTGTGCTGTATGTTTGTCAGGGCAGACCCAGAGAAACATGGGGCTGCCAGCTAGGGATGGGTGAGAAATGTGTTGGGTTTGCATCTAATGTGAGAATAAACTCTTTGCACCTCATGAGACTAAACACGGAATGGAATACATCTTGCTGAAAAAATTCATTGATTTCCAAAGCTTGCAATGAGATTTGGGGATTGGGGGAAGATGCACCCCACCCAACATTTGGACCAGGACCGGTGCAAGGCAGTTTGGTGCCCTAAGCAAGATCAGATATTTAGCGCCCCCCTTCCCACTTGAGAGCGCTGTATTTTTTCCCCCAAGGCATTTCTGGCGCCCCCTTTAGCCCTGCGCCCTATGCAGCTGCCTAGTTGGCCTAATGGTAGCACCGGCCCTGATTTGGACAGGGTTGTACTCTCCCATTGTGATCAAGAGCAAACTTTGATTCTGCTGTTGTGCCTGGCTCTTACTTTGGATGCCCAAGTGGCTTTCATGGCAGGAAGGGTTCTTTCACCATTTTAGGCTAATGTGATGACTTGCATCCCCTCCTGGCAAGAGATAGCCTTGCCACAGTTATCCCTTCTCTCAGAACATCCAGGTTTTATTACTAGGAGTGTGCGTTCATTTCAGAACAATTGTCAAATGGAACAGAGTGAGGCTCATGGAGCAACAGAGCTGATTTTGGCAGCCACTTGTGGCAGCCTCTATTTTATTGTCCTTGAATCTTAGTTATAAGTGTGCAGCTGAAATACAGGAATCTGGAAAAAAAATGGTTTTTTAATTGTCACTTACTCCATTGTTCTTCCCTCTCCCCCCCCCCCCCTTGAAGATGGAAGCTACAAAGAGAACCGATCAAACCTCACTTCCCTATTAGTCCAGCCTATTTCTGTGATGCTGGCCAGAAAGCTGCTCTCTTCCCCAGAGAAAAGTGGTGAAAATGAAGCTTGCAGGCCTCTGGAATTGCCTGCTACAGGTAACACCTTCCTCTCTTATTCTCTCTTTCTCTGAATGACGATCCACTTTCAAATGTGAAGGTTCTTTAAGCCCTCCAAATACGCTTTGTGTAATTGTGTATAATTGGGAGGCTTTGACCAATTGCAGGTATATATTCGTTTGGCATCACTTGAAGAAGAGGCTAGGAAAAAGCGTATCAATTACACTCTGAAGATCTTGCTGAGAGAGAGCAGAATGTTGTGAAGTGCCACAGACAAGAAGAGCAATTTTAATAATAAAAAGGTGTTTCATATACTTATATATATATATATATATATATATATACTCACAGAGCTGTCAAGTCAAGCTGTCAAGTCATAGCCTGTCATTTGTTTGCATTTGCCAAGATCCTATGGATGGAAGTCAGATATCAGGACATTACCAAGTCTCTTAGTACAAGGCATTAAAGTCTAATTCTGCTACTGACTGGAAAAAATCCATCCAACTCAATGTGCTGTCATCCAAGAGAAGCTTCAGTGCAGTTTGCAGGGCCCTGTTGGGCAACATAGAATATCAGGGAAGCATTTAAGGCACCTGGGGAGCATTACCGAAATTGGTTTGCTCATGTTTTGTGCACCTCCAGCATATCAATTTAAAAACTAAACAAATATCTGTTTTTGTGTATACTCTTCAATTTCTATGTTAATGCAAGAAGCAGGATAACGCTTTACTTTGTGTCTCTCTCCGTGTGTACACCAAAATCACAAGAGGCCATGTTTTATCTAGGATTTCCCCCCTCCCCTCCTGACATTAGAGAGGCAGAAATGCGGCTGCCTTGAGTGGGATTTGGTGAAATTTATTCTGATCTGAATGCATTGTGAGGCATCATACCCACACAGCATAGGCAAGCAGACTAGTGCCCTAACAGGAAGAGATTACTGTCTTTCGTGTATCGCACTGTACCATTTTATGTAGCAGAACCATCTCTACTTTAAAAGGGCACAAACCTGCTCCACATATATCTGAAATAATAAGCAGCAACTGAAAGATAAGGACTTGGAGAAGAGAGAAGTATCCCATGCCAATTGGCCCTCCAGTCACAGTTGATGAGGAATCTAAACGTGAAGCCAAGAAGCCATATAAGTTCCATCTTTTTTCCCAATCTGATTGGCCAAGAGCTGACACCTTTGTATGTAAACTGTCCAAGGTTTCATCCCTGGCATCACCAAGTAGGGCTGGGAAACCCTGAAGAAGTGCTGCCAGTCAGTAATACTGAGCTAGATAGACCAATGGCATAAGGTGGCTTCCTATGTCCTATGTTACACAAGGCATGAGTAAAAGCCATCTCTCAATATAACTTGAGCCAGTGGAGGCTGGTGGCTCCAGTGTCAGTGGGGCTGTGTGTCCACTCCGGATTTTACTCCCAACTTTAACGGAGCTGTCCATGGTGCTCAACCCACTCCCTAAAATAACTTCAGCACCATGGATAGCTCCTCAAAAGTTCAGCGTGAAATCCAGAATGGGCACACAGGCCCGCTGATATTGGACCCACCAGCCTCCACTGCTTTAGACAATGTATCCTCCAAACCAGTGTTCTCCAGCCTTGGGTCCCCAGATGTTTTTGGCCTACAACTCCCAGCATGCCCCAGCCAGCGTAGCCCCAGCGTATCTTTCTTACTGGTACATCCCCTCCCTCACTCACTCCCTTCCTGTCCATCCTCTTTCTGAGACCAGAGTTCTGACCTTGGGAGAGGAGAGATTTCTGCAGTGTCTGGGAGGGGCAGGGGATGGATTGGCTCTCTTCCTCTGAGGTCAGAGTTGTCTCTGGCCTCAGGAGGGAATCCACATTGTCCTCTGGCACCCCAGACACTATCTAGGGGTCATAGGATTGCTCTGTTAGTTAAAATGATTAAAGTCCTAAATGGCTTGAAACCAGAGTATCTAAAGGAACATCTCCTCCTGTATGTACCTGCTTGGACCCTTAGGTCACCTTTGGAGGCCTTCCTCCAGGTGCCCCCACTGAAAGAAGCTCTATAGGTGGCTACAAGAGACAGGGCCTTCTCAGTTGTGGTGCCCCATTTGTGTAATGGTCTCCCCAAAGGGGTTTGCCTGGCACCTACATTGTTATCTTTTTGGCGCTAGTCAAAGACCTTTCTTTTATGCCAGGCATTTTAGAGACCTAGTTCTAGATTTGTATGGCTCTTCTTATATTAAAGGTCAATGCCAACACTTTGAATTGGGCTCCGAAATGGACTGGAAGCCAGTGCAGCTGGCAAAGCACTGGCATCACATGATCATATCGGCCAGTCACAGTTAGTAACCTAGCAGCTTTTAGCTAACCCACTTAGCATGAAGGTTGCAATGTTTCATTGATTGATCTGTCAGATGAATTGATTCATAATTTTTTCATTGACAAGACCTTATAAAAATTTCAGATGACAAACACCGTATTAAAATTCCATCCTATGTGAGAGAGAAGAAGAAATGCCTCTTTTTTTAAAAAAAAGTTTATTATTTTAACACTATGAGTCATACTCAAACAACTCACCTGAAAAAGCAGAGAATTTCACATTGTTCGAATGATACAAATGTAACAAAGGAAAGGAGTTGTCCAATTATTGGCTCCTGCCTAACATTCCAGTACCATTTAAACCATATTCTATCCCTCTTTTACGATGAGGTCTTGAATCACCCCAAAATAAAGCATGCTTTTTTGGGCTTCAGAACAATTGTTTAAATCATATGCTAGTTTATTCAAGCTTAATCGAGACACTCAGATGATTGATTAATCAACAAAGATTTCTTTATTTGGTTGACAGCCCTGCTTAGCACTTAGGTAGCACATTTCATGTTCCAAAGCTCTTTACATTATTTCAGATGGATCCAAATATGAGCATGGCAAAAAAAGAAGAAGCCACAATCAAAGGGTTTCCCCCAGTAAATATCAAAGCCAGAGATTACCATAAATATTAATTCCAAATATACCCCACATCAATTAGGCTTCCCCACTGCTCATTTCTGATGCCACCTTCTCTCTTGCAGTGGGCGAATGATCTCTTCTGTAAGAGTCAGTTGACAGAATCCAAGCAGCAGGCAGAGAGCAAATGGGGATCAGTTGTACTTGCAGTGAATAGGTCATGATTGCATCATTGTGAACATCGCTTACAGCTTTAAAAAAAACATTCCTTGTGTCATTGCCTATTCTACTTTCTGTGCAATGTTATAGTCAAAGGTCTGCTGAGTGGTGAATTTTATAGAGCAGGGCTGAATTTTTTGTCTCACCTGAATTCACCCATTTGGGGTGTGGGGAAACCCCCCCCCCACACACACACTCTGAAGATTGGAGGGCAAGCGAAGTTCTCTGACGTTTTCCAGTGGAGTTGCTTTCCTGACTTATCTCATTTATTTATTTATTTATTTACTTACAGCATCTGTATACCGCTCCATTTCTAAGCCGATTCTGGAGTGGTGAACAATAAAAAGATAAAAGAGATGAAAGAATAAAAACAATGTATTAAAAGCAGGATAACATTAAAATCATGGCTGGTCAGCAAGGCAGGCTTCCCGGAACAAAGATGTCTTCAGTAGGCACCCAAAACAACACAGTGTCAGAGCCTGCCTGACCTCCAGAGGCAGGGAGTTCCATAGAAGTGGAGCGACCACACTGAAGGCTCTTCTCCTGGTGGACTCCAGTTGGGCATAGGTCCATGTAGAACCACCAGGAGAATGTCCTCCAAAAACCTCAGTGACCGGGCAGGTTAGTAAGGAGGAGTTGTAGGGCTATTTTCTGTCCAAACATGCATAGATTGCACCCTAAGCCTTTTAGAAAGGGGGGAAATGTGCAAAAGTCAGGACACCACCTGACAATCAGGGATCAAGGGAAAGGGATGAGGCCAAGGGAAGGGTGTGTGGCTATCTGAGGAACCCTGGTGGGCCAGATTGGGACCCCGGCCAGATTCAGCCCCCGGGCCTGTGGTTCTGCACCCCTAGTGTAGGTGGGGAGGCTAGAGACTGAACTTGGTACCTCACACATGCTCAGTCACTGAAGTACTGGTAGGGGAGGCTGGTGACTCTGTGACAGTGAGGCTCCTTATCCATCACAGCTTTTGGTTTGAGCATTATAGCAGCTGTCCATGGTGGCGACCTCCATCCCCCAAATAGGTGCACCACCATGGAGCACCATGGATAGCTCCTATGAAGCTCAAAATAAAAGATGCAATGGATAAGGAGTCACCAGCCTCCCCTGACTACTGTCAGGGAGGACAACTCTGCCCCCCAACAGTTTCTTCTCTGTTGTCCCCACAGCACAGCCCCTGCCCTGATTCTGAGCAGGGTCCACCAATTCTCCCGGCTAATTTCCTTATGGTTGATAGATCCTTAGTTGGTTCCAGCAAAGCGATTCTTCTATTCTTACATTTCGCAGAGTCATGTGGAACCTCTGGTCTTTCAGTAATCACATAATTCTTGTCATATAAGGGGGGGGGGGGGATACTGATTGTTGTTTATATGGCCCAAATGGAGTAAAAGCTATAATGCATATGTATGAGGAAGCAAATACCAGTTTTGTTGTTGGCCACTGGAGGGTTGTTGTTGTTGTTGTTTTTTAATCAATCAAAGTGTATTTGGAGGAGGAGAGGAAAGAAGGATGCATCAGATTAAACAAATTATGTCCAAGGGATCAATCACTTGCATGAGAAAAAGAGACAGGAGAGCAGGCTTCTATTACAGCTACTTCCCTTCATTCATCAGCTATGCCAAATAAGGCATTGCATGAGAAGGTTTACACTATATTCAGCATTCTGTCTGCAGCCATTGATTCGCAATTAACTTTCTTCATAGACTATTTGATACACTGCTAAGCAAGAATTAATTTTGAGGAGATAAATGCACTATATTAATGATGTGCTGAGAAATATTCTGCTGCCTTGTTGGCCTACTACTTAGAAAGCGTCCCGTTTAGACTACTCAGTTGTTATCATCGTTGTTGTTTTTTAAAAAAACATATTTAATGACAAATCCCATATTATAAATTCTTTTCAGAGAACCAGTGTGGCATAGTGGTTAGAATGTTGGACTGGGACTTGGGAGATCCAGGTTCTATTCTCTAGTCGGTTATGAAGCTCACTGGGTGACTTTGGGCCAGTCGTGGACTCTCCACCTAACCTACCTCACAGGGTTGTTAGGATAAAATGGAAAAGAGGGGGATTATGTAAGCCAACTTGGGTTCCTTGCAGGAAAAAGGTTATCCATATATCCCAAATATAATAAATAAATAAATAACATTTGAGTCAAAATATGGACTGGATCCATTTCTGAGATGAAAAAGACACAAGGAAAAAGTAATGAAAAATAATTATGGGTGCAAAATCCTATGCATGTTTAGAAAGAAGAAAGTCCTACAACACCCAGCATCCACCAGTAAGCCAACTGTAGAGATCTATGTGAATTTTCTTTTAGTTTGCAAATCACTAAAAAATGTCTTGTTCATAACCCTCAACACAAATGGGAGTGCATGTTCTCCAGAAATGTTCACAATTTAATTCCTGAATTTGTGTTCACATTCACAAAATGTGCAAAACTTTCTCAAAATGCACCACGGCCTCAAAATGCGCAACTTTCTCAAAATGCACAACTTTTGAAAAATGCACAACTTTTGAAAAATGTGTAACTTTTTCCATTCGAACGAATGGAAAAGCTGGTCTCCGACAAGAATGGGAATGAGCCGAACAGAGCTTTGAGGTAAAGTTTGGAGAATTTCAATGAGCTTGAACATTCCTGGTTCTCCCATTCCTAGCTTTTGATGCATTTTCAACAATGTAAGAGCTCCTTACATAGTATTAGTTTTAGTTGTTCCTAGAAGGTATCTAGCTAGCTAACTATTAATAGGCAGGATACTAACAAATAAATGAATAAGATGGAATTCTAGTCCGATGCACTGGACAGAAGGCTGGATTTTCAGGGAGACACATTCATATCCCTGCTTAGTAGATTTGTTCACCGACGTCATGATTTGACTCGGACCTTGATCTGGTTCTTTGGGAAATGTCCTGATTTGGTTAGGGCTGATTCAGAGGTTGCCTGCCTCAGCTTGCGTACTGTGTCATGATACTGAGTCAAGATGCAGAAATTTGAGGTGTTTTATTTATTTATTTATTCATTCATTCCATTTCATTTCATTTCATTTCATTTTTATACTGCTCAATAGCCGAAGCTCTCTGGGCGGTTTACAGCAATTAACAAGTTTTGTCTCCCATTGACTACCATAGGGAATGAAGAGACCCCAGCTCTACCCATTTTTCAGAATTGGATCATGTTTGCAGACATAGTAGCCCCTTAGGAGGGTATTATGCCTGACAAATGTCAGAAAGATAGGTGCAGCATTTTTTGTGCTATGTGACCATACATTTTGATTATTTTATAAGGGAACTGATGATAATTTCTTGGCAGACTTCAATGAAAATTGCAGGGATAATTGCCCCTACTGAGTGAATTGAGACTGCCAAATTGCAGAATGATAATTGTAGGTAATTTTCTGCAGAAACAACCTTGACATTTTGAGGATGTGCAAAACATGATGCACATATTCCCCTATGTTCCCTGTGGGCCATTGTCATGAAAATAGGGATGCGCGACACTGGAAAACTTGTTCTGCTTGAACTTGATGGACTTTTGACACATTTCTGACCCAATGGACAAAAGCAGGCCATGTTGGGGGGCTGGCGGGGTTTCAGCTTCCATGAAATTGCTCAAAATATTTGCACAGATTTGGAGCCGAGAACTGTGTATCTCTACCACAAATTGCATAAATTTGCACAAATTGAGGCCAGCTAATTAGATTTGAGTCATTCTTGTTTTTGTTGTTGTTCTTTTTGTAGCATAGCATTTAACATGAGAAGTATGGAAGCCTCCTCCTCTCACTGCATATGCACACACTCCACCTTAGCCATATTTAATTTTCTGACAGTGAATTTCAGATTTGTGCAAAATCTGGGCCTCTGCTCCACAATTTGTGCAAATTGTGGAACAGAGGCCCAAAATTTGCACAAATTTCCCAACTCTTTTTTTTAATTACACAAATCGCAGCCCATTTTAAAAACAGAAGTCCGCATTCTATCTGGCTTGACTCATGTCAAATTGAGTCAGCACCAGTGCAGGGTTAACAGAATGGAATCTGTGGGGCCGAGTCAAGAAAATCCATCAGATTTTCACCCCCCTATTGGATTCCTCACACATCCCTATAAAGTGACACAGCCTAGAGAGGTCCCTAAGTAGTAAAGCTGCCAAGTTTCAGAAAGATAGGGGCAACTGTTAATGTGGGAAGGAAGTCCTTAAATTATTTGGGGGGATTGATCCCCTTCCCTCTCCCTGAGTTTTAGGGCAATGTTTATGAAAATGTCACACTTCATAGAGGTGTCCCCAGGCAAGAACCCTGCAAAGTTTCAGAGGAATGGATGCAGGGATTAGGGAGCTACGGTGACTGAAACCAGTTTAAGGCATTTTTCATAGTGTTGCATGGTGGCATTGGAAGAATGGGCATCTCACAGTCCCATCCTTGCCTTTCCTAAACACGGGGATTGGAGAGCCCCTGGTTAAATGTTCTCTAGGATTAGAACATGGACCTGTTGGTCACTCAACCAATCTCCCTATCCCCCCACTCATAGTAAGTGTTTGAAGAAATGAAACCAAAATATGCTTTTTGGAGAGGAGTCAGGATTTCTGCATCTCCAAGCCCAAACCAGTATGGGCTCATTCAGGTCCAGGTTCAGTTCTGGACACTTAGGAGGAAAATCTGCATCACCTCAGGATTGGAAGCACCAGAAATGGTCTGAAGGGTCCTAATTTGCCTCAGGCTTTGGTCGCAGTACAACCCTCTAACCACTGTGCCACACTGGGTCTCAATAGATATCTCCAAACTGGCAGTTGCCCTCAAGGCAGATTAGAATAACCCCCCCCAAACAACAATAAAACAACAACCAAAATGATAAATACAACAATGAAAATATTAAGATATCATATGCTTGGTTACTGTCTTAACAATATTCTACTTAAATGTGTACCCACCTACCCCCAGCCAAACAACGTGACAAGTGTGTAGTATCTCCACTTCCCAGTTCAAATGATTAGCCTGTGTGTGCGTGTGCGTGTGTGTGTGTGTGTGTGACGCACACAGCAATTGACATAAAGTTGCCTGCTATATTCATAGATCTCTGGATTAGGGCTCCCACTAATTGTAAAAGATTTGATGAAATCTCCATCCGTCGGAATGTGCTGATTCTGGGAAGTCCGGCTCGTTTGAGCTCGTTTGTACATTTTTTTTTAATTGCCAAGGAAATTTGTGGAAATCGTGATATTTGCACAACTTGTGTATATTTATGGAAATTTCCTTTGCGTTTTGTTGTTGATTGTTTTTAAATGTGCAAATCACAGCCCGTTTTAGAGACAGATGGCTCGACTCAGTCCAACCATAGCAAGTCAGCACCAACACAGGGCTGCTGAACCAGAATCCGGGAGGCCAAATCATGACAATCCATTGGATTTTCACCCCCTATCAGTTTCTTCACACATCCCTATTTCAGTGCAGTAGAAAAGATCTGTGCAGGGAACTCTTCACATGCTGATCACCCCTCAGTGGTTCCAAACCACAGTGTAATCAATAACCCTTTTTAAAAGAAATATATTAATAATACGCCACACAATAACATTTTTAAAAAGCTACCTGAACTCTCCACATTTCTAGCACCACCTGCAGGATAAACTGTTTGCATGAAACACCCACATGATTTGGAACAATTTTAGCTATGCCGGCACACAGTGAATGTGACATAAAGCTGTTCCTACGTTTATGTTCCTGTGTAGTTTATGTCCATGTGTTACCGCACATAGGCCCAATCCTATGTACAACTGTGACAGGGAGGAATAATGGGAGACATTTGTTCACTACTCAATTTTGCACTTTAAAACTTATACATCAACCAAAAGTCTGTTATCCTTCATCATTCATGCTTCTCTGAATTTGGGATAGAGTTCTCCAATCAAACCATGCATACAGAAATGTACATATGTACATTAAATTGAAAAATAAAAATGTACATGACTTACGTATGTACACAAGAATGGATATATCAGTGAAAATAATGTTCAAAATGCACTATATCAGGGGGGGGGGATTGCTTGCAAATTTGTGCACAAAAATGTGTCCCTTAGGAGAAACACGTGCAAAAATGTGTATGCATTTTCATGCAAACTTAAAAATAAATAAATACATCTGAAACTGACCTGGAAACAGGACAAACCATATGGAAAAAAATGATTAACTGAGAGAAATTGACAGGTTCGTCTATCCCGAGTTGCAGAGGAGCATGGGTTAGCTGTGTTATGGCTCGTGGTTTTGAAGTGAAAGGGCTCTGAAAGATAGAGCTAAACTAGAACTATTAATGATAACAGTAATCCCTTTCTGTTCTTTTAGTCGTGAAGTAGCTTTATGGCTTAGATAAAGTTTAGGGAATATTTCAAGCCGCATTAAGCTAAAGTCTCCCTGTCACTTCCCAGAGCATATAGTAGAAAGAGATAAAGTTGTCAAGACCTTTAAAGTCTTTCATCGGACGTCTAATGTTGGAAAGTGAGATTTGTTGTCAGAACTGTTTAAGGGAAATTAAATTTTATTTCTTCTTCATACCCCATTGAGAGCTCTTTGAGCCTTTTGTTAGGCACACTAAGCCTTTACACCAAGTGATGTTACTGTACAATACATCTATTCATTTTATAATCTGATTCCGGAAGATGTCGGTTGCCGATGAAGAGCATTCTCTTTCATTATTGCCTATTTAAGGGTGGAAGTACACATTAAAGAAAACATAGTGCTGCCACTGAAAATGGGCTCCCCCTCCCTTTCTGTAGCATGTAGCAACATTAACCCTCTTGTGTGACATCACGGGAATATAGGAAGCTTCCTTATACCGAGTCAGACCAGTGGTCCATCTAACCCAGTATTGTTGACAATGACTGGCAGCAGCTCTCCAGGGTTTCAGGCAGGATTCGTTCTTAGACCTACCTGGAGATGCCAGGAATTGAACCAGAGACCTTCTGTATGCAAAGCATGTCCTTTACTACTGAGCTACAACCCCTCCCTATGTAGTCCCTCCCCATTAGGACAGCGTGTGTTTCCCTGCTCCTTGCAGCCAATGATGTGCATTGGGGTGGAGAGAAGCACACAACATTATGGTGTTATGGCATTAAGTAAGTATTACAACACATTATGGTTATAGAGGAGAACTTGACATGGGCATGCCAATTTTCTGTAGCAGCTCTGTGTTCCCCATCACTTGTGGTCCCATCCTAAGATATTGGATAAGCCATAGGTTTTGGGATGTGTGTGTGTATGCTCTCCAACAAACTCTGGGTATGTTCAATCATAACAGACATTGCGTGTTTTCACATGTGACCATAAAAGTGTCCAAACAGGTCACGTTAGTATGTAAATGCCCCATCTTGGAGAGAAGGATGCACCATATTGAGTACGGCATCCAGTTTTGGGCACCACCTTCTAAGAAGGATATAGTATAGACAAATTGAAACAGGTTGGAGGAAGGCAACAAATATGGCAGGGTATGGGGGGAAAATAGTACTATGAAGAAAGGTTGAAGGACCTGGGCATGTTTAGCCTAGAGGAGATAATAGTGAAGGCTGGGGGATGCTTTCCAAATACCTGAAGGGCTGCCACATGGAAGAGGGCAAAGACTTATTCTCTGCTGGCTCAGAAGGGCCAGATTTGATCTAATGGGCTTAAGATTTTGGTTGAACATCTGGAGAAACTAATAGTACAAGCAGTTTGGGAATGGAACCCGTTACCTATGGCAGCAATGGGGAAAATTTGGCCTGTGGGCTGAAGTGGTCTGCCAGACCTCCCCAGAAAGCTTGCTGAGTCTCAGCCAAGCCCCACTCCCACCTTGAAGCCCCACCCCTCAGGAAGGGCCAGATCAGCATGTGACTGTGCTGCACAGTGGGAAGGGGGCTTCCCTCCTCACTGCCCAGCATAGAAACGATCCAATGGATATGGACAGTTTCCCCATGTCCAGGTTGCAGCAATGATGTGAGATGCGGTGAGGATGAGAACTTCCTTCCCACCGCACACATCACAGAATCCCAGTGATATCGGCCAGATCACTGGGCTTCTGCGTTGTGTAGTGAGGTATCACCTTCCCACTGCATAGCCAAACATTCTGTGTGTGTGTGTGTGTGTGTGTGTGAGAGAGAGAGAGAGAGAGAGAGAGAGAGAGAGAATCTTTGGCCCTGCTCTCTTTTTTACTTGTCCCCTCCCACCAATGGAATGTGGCCCCAGACCACTTTTGCCCCAGAGGGAATGTGGCACTTATGGGGGGGGGGATCTTCCTCTGTGACCTAGGCAATTGGTGGGCTATCCCTCACTAGAGGTCTTTGACCAGAGGCTGGACAGATAGCCATCTGTTGAGGATGCTCTACCTCTGGATTTTCTGCATTGAGCAGGGAGTTGAATTCAGTGGCCTTAAAGGCCTCCTCCAGATCTAATATTTTTTTTATGATACTTGAATGAATGCTTGATGAGAGACAGAGGCAGAAAAGTAACCTTTTATATCTAAGATTGGTAAGATGATGAATAACAGGGGTGTGTATGGAACATAAAGATGGGCTATGGCTTAATGGGTGGGTGTAGTGGTCCCAAACTATCTTCTGCTTCTTTTCCCATGGCCCCACTTCCTGTGTTCTCTTTCCCTTGACCCACTTGCCTGGCTTCAATTGCTTCCAGAGCCCTTTCTTAAATACCCCATTTCTTAAATACTTCATAGAGAGCTCCTTTAAAGTTCAGAATAAAGTCTGGAGCAGACATGCAGCCCCACTGACATTGGAGTCACCAGCCTCCACTGAATGCCCCTGAAACTTTCCAGATGCATGCCTCAAGTTTACAGACTCTGCCAAGAAACCTAGTCTGGTTAGAAAGACAAGACTACCACCAAATGTCACAAAAAGTGGAGGCATCCCCAGCATAAACACATGCACAGGCATGCAGACAGACCGATCTGGAACATTAGATTGATTACCTCTGCCTTGCCCACTCCAATACACAGGAGGATGGGCGGTTCTGAATAGTAAATCTACATGCAGGTAAAATCTCCACTAAGGTTATTGACATTCTTACTACAGTATTATGGCTTCCATTGAATCTTATGATTATTAACGTTTGGCTGAAAGAAAAAAGAAAGTTCTATTTGCTATTGCTTCAATTTCAGCGTGTAATGAGGCCATTTGTTTTCCCAGCCTGAGAGGTAAAAGGAAAAAGATATTAGTTTTAATTAATTTTAAAACAAACTCATTAGTCAACTGCTAGGAACATGAACTTGAAAGCCCCTTCGACAAAGGCAGAGAGACAGGTTAGTTTCCTTGCTGCAACATACTCCCCAATTAAACATTCCTGTATGCTTGTTGGACGCGACCAGGAAATGAAATGATTGGGGGGGGGGAAGAACAACGAGAGAGATCATTGTTGCTAAGGCTAAGAACAAAATGATTGTCCCATAGAGCATCCCTTTGGTTCAGTCAGTTGCTTTTGATGTGACTGTCATTCCTTCTATTTCCAGTGTTCAGGTAGTCAGTGCCATTGCTTATGTAGCCAAAATGGCACCACCACCCACACAAGAGGGAGCTATTAGTAGACTTGGGAAATTCAAAGATTTGCAGAAGTGCAAAAAGTCATCGGGGGGGGAACGTAAGGGGAGGAAGGGGAAATCCCATAAGTCCAATGAGGACTGGGGATGGGCGACCTGCGAGGCACTCAACCTGTGGCGCGCAAGTCGAGATGTCCTGCCGCGTGAGCTGAGCCAAGCGCAAGCGACAGCTGAGGTGCTCACCGGACTTCTGGCTCCCCAGCACTACATTGTTTATGTAGAAAATGGCTGAATTTGTGCAAATGACAGACTAATTTGTACAAATTAGGCTGTAATTTGCGCAAATTAGGCCATTTTCTACATAAACAATGTAGTGCTGGAACCCAGAAGTCGCTTTCCCCAGCTCGGCTCGTAAGAACGCAAGTCGAGCCGGGGAAAAGGTAGGGCAAGCAGAGCTCGGGAGGTTGAGCCCGGTGAGTTCGCTGGACTTCCACCCCCCAATCGAGCTCCGCGCACATCCCTAGGACTGAACATGCTCAGTGGCCAGGGAATGCTGACTGAGGCTTGGAAGGGTATAATGGAAAACAAAAGGGGAAAGTGGGGGCAGACTGGAGTAGTTTGAATCCTTCACAGGGAGCAGCCCACACTGCAACATTTTGGGGCATGTCCCACTTCATGGTAATTTAGGAGCCATTTTTCCTTTAAGGATTTTTTTTTTCCTTTAAAGAAAATAGCCTGGTATTACACAGTCTTGGGGAAATTGTTTAGAGTCCACCTGGAGAAGAATAAAATATTGCCTTAAAGTTGTTAGTCCTTATCCTTGAATATTAGGTATCAGTATGGTACCTAAAGCCTCATAAAATCTCATTCATGAATTTCCAGGTATTGCTGGAAATGATGTGGCAGGAAAAGGGTCATATATTCACCATTGGTGCAGCTATCCTAAGATACAAAATCATGGGTCAAGGGTATTTATTGCCCTTTGATCCTATAACAGTTAGGGGTGGGTGATCCTCCAGGATCCAACCCGCCTCCGGCTCCGCAGACACTGCTGCTGTGCCCACCAAGCCGGGCTGAAAGTGGGTACTCACCGCACTGCTCGTCAGACTTCCAGGTTCCCAGCAGGCCGCCGTTTACATAGAAAATGCCTTAAGATACATCAAAAGCGGCCACAATTTGTGCAAATTATGCAAATTGCAGCTGGGAACCCGGAAATCACTTCCCTGGCTTGACTCAGGAGAGCGTGAGTTGAGCTGGGGAAGAGGTAAGCGAGACAGAGTTCAGGGGGTCGGGCCCGGCCAGTCTGCCAGATTTCCATCCCCTGAATGAAACCATCGCACATCCCTAATTAACAGTCGTATACAATCCTATCAGTCATAGGAACATGGGAAGCTGCCTTATACTGAATCCGTCCATGGGATCACGGGCATCCCACGCAGAGTGCAAGGCGCATGGAGGCGAAGGTCGCCTCCACACTCCTCCCACCCTGAAAAACAGCTAGACAGCCAATTTTGGCTGTCTAACTGTGGCACTTTGGAGGGGGAGGAAAGGAAGCTGAGGTGCCACCAGAACATATAGTATCTTGGCGGCACTGGTCTTCTCCCCTCTTTGCCCCCCAGAACACCCACTAAAACTGCTGGCACAGTTTTTTTGCCCACACCAGCTACGTGGGGGGTGGGTAGGGGGATCTGAACATGGATCCCCAGCTCTCTCAGGTTGGAGCGATTTTCTGACCTTGGAGCTGGGAATCTGAACAATCCTATTGTTCTGTAAATAAGTATCGCAGAAAGAAATCGGAATTATCAGGAATTTATTTATTTATTTATTTGTGATACTTATTTGTTAAAATGTATTATTCTAAATCACAACCCAGAAAAGTGGGACTTTATTATTTAGTTAAAAACATTTTTTTTAAAAAAAAAAAGAGCATTAAAAAAAACTTTAGGATTTTGTATGTAGGCCTATCATTATCTCAAATATTTTTCTTTTCTCTTTCTCTTAGCAGAAAGGACAATCCTCTCTCTGAATGTCCAGTCTCAGCCAACATATAAGACAATGTCTAATGTTATTGGATATTTAAAAGGAGCTACACTTCCTGGTATGTTTATATTTATTTCCCCTTATTCCCATTTCTGTTAGATACACTTCTAACATTACTTCCCCCCCCCCCCTAAAATAATAGGTTTTCTCCACACAATGCTTTTAACTAGACATTTCTCTATGCCTAGGGCAAATGCCCAATTATAGGTTGTGTAAATATGAGGGTACTTTCATGTTCTGACTAGTGATGGGCAAACTTACCCCAATAGAATGCATTATTTCCTCAGAAAATGACAAATTCATCTATCTAATCTAGGGCAAGAGTGCTCTGTTAATTCAAGATCTCATTTTGTATATGTGGGTTTTTGTGCAGGCACATTGTCAAAGGGCATCTTGGGAGTTGTCATTTGGAATCACTTCATGCATGACTACATTAACTATGTTATGGCCTCGGTTGATTAGCTGAATAGGAAACCATGCCACAAGTGAGGGGGAAAAAAACATTGAGCAGGGGTTGAATAGTAACCTATGTGGCTGTTTCTTCAAACATAATAAGTTTGTCAAATAAGTTCACATTCCAAACATTTATACTGACTGGTTTGGAAACAGTAATTAATGGGTTACAGTGACATCATTACATTTCCTTCAGAAAAACGTTAAACCAATTAACTCAGCACATGTGCAACAGTGGCCAAGTTTAGATGCAGACTGTGCATGCACCAAAAATTATTCATCCATTTTGGAATTAATAACTGACCTGGTGAAGTTCATTAGATAGTCATCCAGGATCATTACATAGGTGGGCATAGGGGTGTTCACATACCTTCAGGGGGGCCTGTCTCGTGGAACATTTCTCCGTGCCGCTTGAGCCTGCCGCGCCAGCCACACTGGTCCCAGAAGTGACGGGACGGGACCCTGCGCAGGTGCGCTGGGCCAAAATATGTAGAGAACAATATGATGTGACGGGACCAGCACGGCCAGTGCAAGTGACTTGCTGCTCTGTGACGAGCCGCGCTGGGACCCGGTAAGGCCACGCGAGGCTCCGGCGGGTGTGAGCGGGGCCAATTTCGGCCCGCTACGCCTGCCTGGAGGCCGAGCGGTACTCCCCTAGGTGAGCATTATGAACATGACAGTTTCATGCAGCCGGCTGACTAATTACAAGTTTCGGTGGCGTCGCCAGCTCTGACTGCTTAGACTGCTCCTGTTCAGATACTGTCTTATACTGAGAGACCATTCTTCCATCCTGTCTCAGGATTCCCAGACCCAGCCTCACTACCTTCAGGGATGTATGAGAATTTCATTTTGGCTCAGAAAACCTGTGAGCATACTCCATTCAAAGGTCTGAACGCAAGCAGGAGTCCACTGAATATATTCGCAAATTGTTGAACACATGCTTGCATTCATCTAGTTGCCAATTCCCAGTGTGATTTGTCCAAATTTCCTAGGTTGCACAAATTTCCTTAGTACACTGAATCAGCCCTGCTTCAGTCTATGGAGGAGATTTCTGCAAATTTGGGGGCATTTGCGCAAAGCTCCCATTTTGTTGCTGCTCGATTTGCGCAAGTTTCCCATTCCTGCAGAGCGAGCAGCGATCACAAATGAAAATGGGAATCGGCCATGAGAGGAGCGGCAAAACACTGTTCAGAGAATCCTGGCAATCTTGAGCATTGCTCGTTAGACCATTCCTACCTGAAATTGTTTTAGCTAAAAATGTCATAGGGATGTGCGCAGAGTTCAATTGCGGGGTGGAAGTCCAGTGAACTCCTCAGGCTAGACCCCCTAAGCTCTGCTCGGCCTACGTTTTCCCTGGCTCGACTTGTGTTTTTGTGAGCTGAGCCGGGGAAGCGACTTCTGGTTTCTGGCACTACTTAGTTTACATAGAAAATGGGATAAGATATGTTAAAAAGGGTAATTTACACAAATTGCAGCCTAATTTGCACAAATTGCAGCCATTTTACACTATTTTCTATGTAAACAATGTAGAGCCGGGGACATGGAAGTCCAGTGAGTGCCTCAGCTGGAGCTCATGCTTGGCTCGGCTCGTACAGCAGGAGCGCTCAGCTCGCGCACCACAAGTCGAGTTCTGGGCAGGTCACCTACCCCCAGGCAGGGGTTAAACCAGAGGGCTGATGCATGCAAATCATACGCTTTACCACTGACCTGAGAGCCTTTCCCTTGGACCATAACCTGGTCATGCCCCTGTAGAATCAGCCATACATAGAAGTGTGTGGAGTAGCACAGCCAGGGCCGGTGCTACCATTAGGCCAACTAGGCGGCTGCCTAGGGCGCCGGGCTAAAGGGGGCGCCAGGAGCATAGGGCTGGAGGGAGGGAGGGCTCAAGTGGGAAGGGGGGGCGCTAAATATCTGAACTTGCCTAGGGCACCGAACTGCCTTGCACCAGCCCTGAGCACAGCTTGGAGTGGTGCAAGAAGATACCCTACCAGAGGTGGGAGGACAAATGCCTCCCCTTTTGCCATTCCTCCTCTTCCTCTCTCTGCTGCCATGCCTTCTCTTCCCTCAGTGCATCAGAGCAAGGCATTGTGGGTGAAGTGGCCATGGAAACCCCCTTGCCACATGGGAGGGCCAGCCCTGAGCACAGCCAAAGTAACCAAATGTTGAGTCATTTAACCTGCCAGATTCTTTGTATTTTAGAGACAAAGACAGAGCATATTTGTTTTCTTTATTCAATATTTCTGTTCCAGTATCGAGTTATTTCCAGACATACCAATATGATTCCCTACACCTTATGGAGGATATGGTTACTAATCATGATGGCTATATATATTATCTCCAGTATCAGAGACAGTAAGTGTCTAACCACAAGCAGAATGGTGCTGTTGCACTCACGTCCTGCCTGTAGTAGTCTTCCCATAGGCATCTGGTTGGCCACTGTGGGAACAGAATGCAGGGCCAGGTCACCTTTGCTCTGATTCAGCAAGGCTCTTCTTATGTTCTTAGCCACTGTTGGGCCATTTTCTTCTAAGCTAAAGAAGCCCCAGCTGTTGAAAATTTGATGCATACAAAAGAATATCCCTTCGCCTGACAACTTTGTGTCAAGCAATTTTTGATGGCAGAGCACAGTAGCAACAGCAGACTTCACCCAACAAACACATGCACACACAGGACTTGTTTCTAAGTAGTTGTTTTTAAAGTAAATTACAATAACATAAGATTTCTTAGGAACTATAAGCTTGATGGTTACAGATTTGTAAATGTAAATGTTACTCAGACTGTGAGGTAAGGAAAACCACAGAACATGTCTACTTGCTAAACCCTAGCAAGCATCAGTTAAGTCAGTTAACTGTAGGACTAGTCTAACTGTGAGGGAGTGAGATAGAATGGAATTTCTAACTTGTTGCCAGGCAATGTCCAACATTCCCTCCCCTGATACAACTAAGTTGTTTGCTCCACTGAATTCTGCCCCCTGACTTCTCAGAGAAGCTTGGTTTCTGCCTTTGCCGTCCAACTAGACTATGATAGTGACTATCTTAACCCTTTACTGGGCAGTCAACTTAAAAAAAACCGCACACAACCCTGCAGAGTTGACACATTCTCAACATATATTACAACAATTTTTTACCCTTTCTTCATCTCTGGAATCACAGAATCATAGAATAGTAGAGTTGGAAGGGGCCAATAAGGCCATCAAGTCCAACCCCCTGCTCTGTGCAGGAATCCAAGTTAAAGCATCCCTGACAGATGCCTGTAGGAGGCAAGATCTTTTTCAATTGAAGATTAGCCCAAGGGTGTGTGGGCTAGGGGGCACTTCCCACTTCTTCACTAAGGCTAGTTATTGTTCCCCCCCCTCCTTCCTCCACAGTGGTTGGAGGAAAATTGTTTGCTGGGTCTGCCCTTAGAGCAGACCTGAAGGAAGATGAAACAAAGAAGAGAAGAAGGTGGCAGCTAAACATGGAAGATGTGGTTACTTCAAGAGCTCTCTGAGTTACCTCAGGCTTGGTCCCACCCCTCTTTAGGCTCCCCCACCTACACCTTTTCAGGCCTAGAAGAGATTATGGGGATTGTTTTTCACCCACCTTCACCCTCACTCCTTGTCGTGGGATAGATAGATCTCCGGTCCGGTGGTGCGGAGGTCTTTCACAGATGCATCCAACAGCAATCCATAGGTGATTTCCCCAGTAAAAGCTCAATGCAACAGGCATCTTGGTGCTTCTACAATGTTGTCTCTAGGTGATACAATGGGAGGGGGAAAAAACCTGCTAGAAAGCCACTTTCCTGTGTAGAAATTTGTCAATCAGACTGTGTGTGTCCAATTAAAAAATGTTCAGAAGTAGTAATCGCAGGGAAAAAACCCCCGAGGAATATGTCATTTCATAGACAATTTAATGTGCAAGACAATTTAATGTGTAGACATTCCTGGCACACTCAAACATATTGCCAGCAGGGATGCGTGAATAACTTCAGATAAAATATATATTTTTAAAAAGGAAAGGATTTAAAAAAAAAAAAAAAAAAAAGGCTAAACTGTGCTTAAACTAGAATCATCATGACAGACACAAATACTATTTTTTCCTGTAAAAGTACCAGATTAGAGGCAAAATGTTTCTAAGGGCACATCCTATGCGTGTTTAGACAGGGAAAAAGTCCTACAACTCCCAGCATGCCCCAGCAAGCAGTGCTGGCTGGGCAATTCTGGGAGTTGTAGGACTTTTTTCTGCCTAAACTTGCATAGGATTGCACCTTAAGTTTCCTTTTTTGACGTGCCTTAAAACTACAGTTGCCACCATGATTTTCTTGACGTGAAATTTAAAGGCAATTTGATTTTTCCTGAAAAATCTGAGGGGTTTTTGAGGAAATCAAAGAGTTTTGATAAGACTTAAGACATTTCTCAGACTTAAGACTTAAGAATTCTACTGGGATGATCATTGTTAGGTTGCTGTTGCCAAGTTATTATTTTATAAATGTATGGATTGCTTTTTACCAAAAAACAAAACAAAAAAACAAAGCTCTCAAAGCAACTCACAAAGAAAAAAAAAGCACTACTATTACAATGATGAACATAAATATTAGTTGTAAACATTGGTTATTCAGCAGCCACTCTTGAAATGACAGCTGTCTGTTAAGCCAGGAGGCCATACTTAAGGAACTCAAGATGTAACCTGCATCTCTTCAGCAGCCTCGGGTGGAAAAAACAAAACAAAAAACCCTTCATCCTCTGTTACGCCTGTTGTGGGTG
The DNA here is from genome assembly GCA_021292165.1 of Shinisaurus crocodilurus. NCBI lineage: Eukaryota > Metazoa > Chordata > Lepidosauria > Squamata > Shinisauridae > Shinisaurus > Shinisaurus crocodilurus. The sequence continues at coordinate 20,533,722 of CM037878.1, read as the reverse complement.
GGAGGGAAACAAAATAATCCTCCATCTTGTGCAGCTGGTGGCAATCTGTGCTGATTCACCACTCAGCTGCACTGCAGCTCAGGCTCTGCTCCATGGGCCAATCAGCTGTGTTGGTTGGTCCCTGGAGGTGGGGCTTCGGAGCAGATCTATGAGAAGACCTGTTACCTCTAGTCCACTCCTAGGGTTTAAATAAGAGGTCTGGATTAAGCTTCAGCATTGCCACTGATGACTTCCTTCCCTCCCTCCCACCTGCCTGCCCTAGCCTTTGAGTGCTCGTTACCTTGCTATGGGTGAATGTTAGACTCTTGTTGATGGGGCTGGGAGTGGGTGTTATCTGCATTTGTGATTTGTTCTTGCCTTCTCCATAGCACTGTCCTTGGGTTGTTTGTTGAACTGCATTGTTCTATTTCATTTCAGGCACACTGCAGGCATTTGGCCAGATCCATAGACGGGGTATGTGGGTGTGGGGTACCTCCCCAGTAAGGGATCCCCTATGCTATGCCAAGCTCTGTGAGCTGTAACCAATAAGGGTGGTGGCCATTCCCTATCTGGGAATATTTCTTATCCCCTATGCCCCACCTCTTGTTCCACACTGCAGGTACCAGAAGACAGGGATAGCAAGCATGCCTTCCTGGCTCCTCTAGAAGATGGAGCATGAAGCAGAATTTTGAACCACATTTTGAGTAGGAACACAGAAGTTCCTGCTTAGATAAAATATGTGAGAGAAACTTCAGAATAGATTTTTTTCACTAAGCATTGGGGCAGGAAACTGCTCTTTGGTTATGCCACACTGATGGCTCTAGTAATAATTCTTACAAGAGCCCTGTAAAGTAGACCAGTATTATGATTCCTATATTGCAGGGGTTGTCTACTGCCAGACTAGTGTTAGCCAACATGGAATGTGAACTGGCGACTTCTTTGCTCAAACTCCTAGTCACTCAGCACCATTTCTCTGAAATGCAAGAAGGCCTGGCCTGCCCCACTTTTGTTCATAGTCCGACTGCATGTGTGAGGCTTTGGAGCAAGCGTGTTTAATGTATGCAACTTTTGCATACGCATTGTGAACTACACCTTTGACAAAAAGGCATAGATTAATGAAGTTGTTATTATTCGTTTTATGTTATTGTTGCCTGCCGAGTCTATTGGATGCTTGAGTGAGTCTGCAGATCTTTAGGACAAAGAAAGCAAGAGCCCATGATGGCTGTGTATGCTTGGTAGACTCCAGATGTGCCCTGACCAGACATCTGGGGTTACTTCCAGAGATACAGTAATTAGCGGTGGGCGATTTGCCCACCACCCGACTTGCAGGACGCTCGGTGACTGCTGTCGCAGTGCCTGCCAAGCCAGGCCAATAGCGAGCGCCAGCTGAGCTGCTTGCCGGACTTCCAGGTTCTTAGCGGAGCGTTTTTTATGTAGAAAATGGTGTAAGATACAGTAAAAGCAGCCGTGATTTGCATAACTTGCGCAAATCATGGCCGTTTTTTAAATGTATCTTATGCCATTTTCTACGTAAAAACTGCTCTGCTGGGAACCCGGAAGTCGCTTCCCCAGCCCAACTCAGGAGAATGCTAGTCGAGCTGGGGAAACAGGTAACTGGGACAGAGTTCAGGGGGTCGAGCCCAGCGAGTTTTCCAGACTTCTAGCCCCAAACAAAATCCTCACACGTCCCTAAAGTAATGAATGAAAAGCAAGTGAGTTGAAATCACTCCAAGCCAATTCATCTCCATTTTGGTTGGTTACAATAACTGCTCGATCCTTGGTACCCCCAGATAACAGAGTGATGCAGTGTAAAGTGTTCTGCACCACAAACTGTGATGTTAGACTCGGGGCCGGTGCTACCATTAGGCCAACTAGGCAGCTGCCTAGGGCGCAGGGCTAAAGGGGGCGCCAGAAATAGGGAGGGAGGGCTCAAGTGGGAAGGGGGGGTGATAAATATCTGATCTTGCCTAGGGCACCAAACTGCACCAAACTGCCTTGCACCGGCCCTGGTTAGACTGGGTCTGCAGGCAGAAACATTGGCATCTCTTGTTAGGATCAAGTACCAACTGGCTAAAGTCTAATTATGGCTTAACTGATAGGAAGTAGTTACTACTTTCTGATGGAAATTCCCCTTGAACCCAGCTGATTTCAGTGGCAAACAGCAGATGTGACGCAGCTGGCAAGAATGAGAAAGTTCATGGATACAAACAATGCTTCGAAAGACTATTTCTCGTGCTGCTTAATTAACAAAATACATTTGCTTGTTTTTCAGATAGATATGTCATAGTTGGCAGCCACCACAGCAGCTTACATGGCTACAACAGCCAACAATGGGCTCACGGCACTGCTGTGGTGACTGCATTTATTCAAGCCTTGATGCTGAAGGTAAAGAAAGGCTGGAGGCCTGATCGGACCATAATTTTCTGCTCGTGGGGAGAAACGGTGTTTGGCAAGATTGGATCCTATGAATGGGCAGAGGTAAAAAAAAATGCTACCTTTTATAATTGTTGTTTTTTAACTACTTAGATGACATGAGGAATCAAATAGGGGGGTGAAAATCCGACAGATTTTTATGATTCAGCCCCCTGGATTCCGATTCACCATCTCTGTTTTGACACCAACTTACTATGATGCGAGTGGAGCCAGCTTGTGGACTTACGTCCCTAAGATGGGCCACAGTTTGCACATTTTTCAAAACACCAAGGAACTGTGCACAAATGGTGCTATTTGCACAATTTGCATAACTGTACATAATTTGCATAATTTTATGCAAATTGCATAAATCACGGTATTTTGCATGTTTGTGCAAATCAGCACCTGAAAAGTATTTGGATCTAGTGTGATTTACACAAATCACAAGCATGCAAAATATTGTGATTTTCGCAAATCGCACAAATAACACCACTTGCACAAATTTCCTTAGCGTATTTAAAAAAAACACAACAACAACGACCTTGTGCTAACAGTGTTTTACAGGTGGAAGATTACGGGAAATCCCCCAACTTGGCCTGCTTCCAATCATCGGATATCGGATCGGAAGTGGGCAGGAAGTCCGTCAAGCTCAAACGAGCCGGACTTCCCAGCATCAGCACATATATTTTAAATATGTTAAGCAGTATAGAAATCCATTAAATACATACATTTAATGCAAGTGAATCTGGGATTGCCCCCAGGGCCAGCAGCGGGGGTCACTTGCCTTGTGCTCTCTGCCTGGATGATTGCCCAGACTGACTGAGCACAGAGGGGAAAGGGAAAGTGAGTGATCAGTGATGACAGTGGATAGGTAAAGGACCCACAGAGGGTTGGAGCAATCAGGGCATCTTGCCCAAGCCAGATACACACACACACACACACACACACACACACACCCCTGCAAAAAACAAACAACCCTGGACCTTTGGGGCAAAGTAAAAAAAATACTGTGAACATGACAAAGGAGAAGTATTTCACTTCAGGAAGTTAATTGTGGGAGTAAGTTACTCTGTCATCTGAAAAGTTAGGTGCAAACATGCCCAGTCCTATGCTGATTTGTCATCGATGATTGGAATGGTCTCTGAATTTTGCCTAAAGCAAAATGAACCTGGAATAAAATTTGGAGGTTCCTGCTTGAGCAAGCCATCTGAAGAAAGCAGGTAGAGTTTTTGGTACAATCAACACAGCCTTTTCAGTGGGATTCTGCACATCCCCGTGGCGATTATTTGTACATTGGATTGGGCAGGAAACTAAGAAAATAAAAGCTGCATGGGTTGGATCACATTACGGGGGTTTCCCAAACAGTGGTGTTGTGAGCATTTGAGCAGGAGTGCTCACCTAAGTGAGTGTCCCTGCTTGAATGGCTGTATCTTGATCAAGTGAGTTTCTTTCTCCTCCCCTACCTCAACGCCAAGATAGTTACCTTGGGGGGGATTGGAAAAAAGAAGCTGGGTGTCACCCAGGCAAGCCCTGGGGAAACTTTCATTGGAAGATATATAAAGGTTCAGTCTCTTTGGGGCACAAGCAGCAGGATGCTCATGTCACCCTACAGAAAAATAAAAAACATGTTTACTTTGAGTAAAATGATGACTATGCAGACACATTTCTATAGACACATCATATTTATTCAGTGGTGGCCGATAGATAAGTCAGCAACAAGGTAAGCAAGGTGAAGGAGACACCTAAAAATGTGTACAAGGGAACTGAGCACTAACAGCTATTAGTCTGCATCAATGCAGATAATTAGAAGTGCTTTTCAGAGTGCCTCCCCCCTCCCCCATTTGTAGACAATTAAAACGTTCTTCAATTTCAAACAAAAGCTAAGCAGAGTCAACTGAACAGTGAGTCTACCAGATGAAAATAATTTTCTAGATGTATGTTGGAATCCACTGAGGGCACAAGAAGTGTTAATGAGACAAGCTGTCAATCTGGTAGAAGTCCCTACGTTTCTTAGTCAATCAGCAACATACAGGGGACTAGATAAATAAGCAGTAAGGACAATCTGGGTGGGTGGTTAATTGGTACATGGCTGTCTGTCAGATCAGACAACAAAGCATGCCAGAGGGAAAAGATGGATGGGGAATGTTAAGGCTGAAGTTAAATACACACCAGCACGTTGAATCAGAACACAGGCATGCTATGGATCAAAATAGAGGCATATGTTGTTGACCTGGCCATCACTGTATGTCTAGCCTGCATATCCCAAACAATGCAAGAGGTGAAACTGTAATAGCTATTTATTTGAATGATTGTGTTATAAATTTAGTTTTACTTCATGGTGCCCAGTTTATAATTCCCAGCTACTAATCAAATAGCACTCCAAATTGAACAATTGTCCCCAGATGTAACTTTTATTTTTGTAGCATGCATACAAGGGCATATGCACCTTTAACAATGTTACAACATGGCCTCCTTGAGCAACAATGTGCTGAAGGAGAAGTCCATAGACTAGGAAATTTACAGCAGGGTTCAGGATCTCCACTTGTAAGAGACAAATTCTGTATGAGTATGTGTCAGAGCTAGGATACCTGGCCCCTCTGGCAATTCAGCACAAGAGAACCTTTTACATCCAGGCCTTTATTTCCTTAGATCAGGTTACTCAGATACACATCCTGAAGCCCTGTGAAATAGCTTGCAGCACTTAAACTCCCCACAACAAACAACTGGTTTCTTTACAGATGGAGGCCCCAAACCTGATTTAGGAAAAACAGTCTTAAGCTAAAATTCATTCAGGGTGTTAATTCACAGCAAGAGATTGTCATAGATAAATGACACCAAATTATCATAAACAAGAGTTCATAGAGTTACCAAGAGCCGTAGGGTTGTGCACTTACCGGGGCGCTTGGCAAGCACCCCCACCGTGCGATCTGCCTCGTGCCTCCCACAAGCGGCAGCTGAGGCACTCGCCAAGGCATTTGGTGGACTTCCAGGCCCCCAGTGCTGCATTTTAATGTAAAAAACGGGGTAAATTACCTTAAGACTGCCGCAATTTGCAAATTGTGGCCGTTTTAAGGTGGTTTTCCATTTTTTACATAAAAAACGCAGCGCTGGGGAGAGGATCTGGACCTGGTAAATAACCAAGCATTAAAGATGTTGATCTCAGCGAGGTCTTGTCAACTATGGCCTACTTCAAATACCAGGGTAGGGCTGTTAACATCCCTCTTCTGAGCACTGTTCCTGACCTGAACATTCAGCCCGTAAACTCAGAGAATGCCAAAGGGGGCATCATTGCTCCTCCCTCTTAACTTGATGTCTCGCCCTGGGTGACATCCTCAACCAATGGATCAGCGGTGAAGTCTTATCTTGCAGCTGGGCTGGTTCCAGAGTTACACTACTTGTTGGCATGTAATCAGTTGCACAGTCAGGGTGTTCCAGGTTCCCAGGCTTTGAGGTTTCCACTACAATACTGGATTCCAAACCATCCCTGTCTGATTTGGAATCAGACCCAGACTCCAGTGTTAAGGCCCTCTGTGGTGCTTGGGCAACTCCTGACAGTATGTCAGCATGAGCATAGGGCCCCTTCACATGGCCACCAAATGTGCAACCAGTCAAGAGAGTGGCTAGCATGTGTGTCAGCAGTCGATGGGGCTACATATCACAACTCTGCAACCCCATCACATACGCATTTGATGTGCCAGGTAGTTCAATGCATCATAGTTACAGTTATGTATAGTTATAGTTGTTCATCCCAGGATGATTCATTATGGATTATTCCTTTCATTTACCTAATAACAGAAGGCAATCACAGAGTTTCTAAGCCTGGAAATGGATGAATCCCCCCCTCCAAGAAATGTGCTTGGTCTTATCAAAGATATATATGTAGCTTCTTTCATAATCCCTCAGATGCCTTGCCCAAACAGGAGTCCCTCCTCAAACTGGTTTGCTTTATGCAGAATTTGGTGGCAAGAGACATGCAGACCCTTCCTGAAGGATTTTGCTTGTCTTGCCAAAACTCCTTTGCCTTCCCTCTGAATTCCTGGCATGTTTTGCCTTAGCAGGGACAGAGAAAGCAAAAGAGGGAAGGCACCAATATGGAGGAGGAGGAGGAGGAGGAGGAGGAGGAGGAGGAGGAGGAGGAGGAGGAGGAAAGGGGGAGACAGAATCTCAACAGTGCACAAAAGTGAAGATTTTATTGGTCCAAACCATCCAATGCATTCTGAAATATAGTTCTTCAGGATAACTACATATCAGAGGCCATGCAACCCTCCCCTCCCTGCCACTGGCAGCCCAGCCCGGAAAGCCCACCACCTTTCCTTTGCTGCTGTGCGGGGGCTCTCCGGGCTGGGAATGGTGGTGGCAAGGAGAGAGGGTTGCACAGTGGCGGTAGCAACAGGAAGGGAGGGAGGGTTGCACGGTGGTGAGGGCAGGGAGCTCCAATCTCATGGCTCTGGGCTCACATGAAATCTCGGTGCATGGCTGAGATCTCACGAGAGCACAGGAGCCCCAGAGCAACAGAGGGCCACCGGATGCTCTGAACAGCCCCACTGGCCACTTTCTCACTGCTGCAAATGCCACAGTGGGAAAGTGGCTGCCAGGGCTCTCTCAAACACCCTCTGGAGGTGGTGGTGGGTTCTTGAGGCTGGGACTGGGCTGGAAGTGGGGGAGTAGTGAATCTGCCGCTCTTGCAGCTCTGCCACCTCATGTGGACACCTCAACCTGCTTCATGGGCGGGCTGGCCCTGTGTAAGAACGATAATGTTATATAATATATAACAATCTTCCTTTTATTTCTTAGCAGGGAGAGAACTATAGGTCATACTTCGCATACAGAACATTCTACATAAAAAGTGTACCACTGGGAACCTGGAAGTTGCTTCCCTGGCTCGGCTCGAGAGGATGCGAGTCGAGTCAGGGAAGCAGGTAGGAGGGACGGAGTTCGAGGGGTCAAGCCTGGCAAGTTCGCCGGACTTCCACCCCCCAAACAAAATCATCACACATTCCTAATTTCTGGCAGGCATTTATTAGGGATGGACAGTCACATTGTTTCCGGTTCATGTTAATATCGCTCATGTTCATTTATAAATGTGTTATGGCTTGTTGTTTCTGCATTAATCTGTGATTTAAAGAAAAACCCATACAAACATTTGTATGTATAAATACGTATGGAAATACCTCTTTTGATCATATATTCTCACAAAATAAGCATTTAGAAATGTATTTTATCTAAAGATACACATTTCTACACACATTTTATCCTAGAATACACGTTTTAAAATCCTTTTCATACATTTCATACATTTCCGAGTGAAGGACTGCACTTCAAAATTCAGTGTGAAGTGTGAAATCCAAAAGATAATTACATTCCGATCTGCACATTAGTCCAGGAGCTGTGTGTCAGTTCAGTGTGCATCGGAATTCACAAAGATCAAATCCCAAGCTCCCCTACTTCAGCTAAAACAGGGGTTTGAACCTCTTTCGGCCTGAGGGGGGGGAGTTCCATTTCGTAGATGTTCTTGGGGGCTGCATTTCATTGTAGGGACAAAAAGCAAAAGGGGCGGGGCCAAACTATGAAAAGTACCCCCCCCCAAAAATACAAGCCTATTTTAAAGCTCTTCCTTATTAGAGGCATCTCAACCTTTAAGAATGGGTGGGAGACTGCACAAAAGCCAGGAAACCACCAGATGTTTGATGGTCAGGGCAAAGGGGTGGGGCAAGGAAAGGGGGTGTGGTCATATGGGGGCTGGATTGAGACCTCAGGAGGGACAGAGTTGGCCCTCAGGCCTGAGGTTCTTCACCTCTGAATTAAAGGATCTCAGCCGTAGCCTGGCTACCTGAATCACCTCTGCACGAGGTTATAAAGAGCTGCTGTAAACCAGGGGTGGGTAACTTGTGTCCCTACACAACATGACTCTGAGCTGGCCCACACAACATGACTCAGGGAAGCTCCTGAGTTCAGAATCTTGTCTTGAAAAGCCTGGGGAAAACTCCCCAACCAGACTGAGTAGACAAAGTTTTGGCTTATACCTCCAATCAGCCCAGTCAGCATCACCAATGGTGAAGGATAAAGATGTACACACACTGTAAAATCTGTTCCGGCTATGTCTCATGGATTGTCAAGTGCCTTTCGTTCCATGGTCCGCTCATTGACAGAATCGGATTTTGCAAAACTGCATTCGCATGCATTTGCGCAAATTCAGAGTTGCACAAATTCGCACTCCCTAAAGTGCGCAAATCCCTCTAAAGTACACAAATCCCCCAAATGCATATTTTCACACTTTAGCCTATGGAGGAAATGCATATTTTTTGGTTTATCTTACGTATTTTTCTATGACTACATTTGTGTGTGAAATGACATAGAACAGGGTCGCCCACCCCTATTTTCATGCCAGCAAGCATTTGCATGTCCAGTGAGGGAATAATCTCATTGGAAATAATTCAAAAATCAAGGGTTTCTCTGCTTCTTGACGAAATCCTGGGCTGAACCGGAGATCAGACAGAAGATGCCGACACCCCCAATGGCTGTGATGGGGCTTTAACCCTCAAGGTAACTGCCCTAACTCTGAGCTGGCCCACACAACATGACTCAGGGAAGCTCCTGAGTTCAGAATCTTGTCTTGAAAAGCTTGGGGAAAACTCCCCAACCAGACTGAGTAGACAAAGTCCTTTTATAAACTCTTTGTGAACCCCCACCCACCCATATGACTGTAGGCATGGATTGGTGTGGTGGCAGGGTGGGCTGTTATGAGTAATATAGGGCTCAGAGAGTGTTCATAAAGGGAACGTTGCCAAAGCCTTCATTCAGTTAGGTCTGAGAACTTTCCTGAGGTTTCTGGACAAGCCCAGAGATTGCTTAGCTCCTGTGCTCCCCGAGCTGTTCCCTCTGGGTTCGCTCATGGCCTGCACAGCTCTCAGGAATCTTAAAAGACAACCTTTTAAGATTGTCTTTTAACAATCTTAAAAGACAACCTTTTAAGATTGTCTTTTGCACTCTTCTTTCTAGTTCCCAGGACTCAGATGGAAACTAGACGAGATTTCAAAGGGGCAAGTTGAAAGCACACTGAAAAGCGAAAGTGCTGTTTAACAATAGCAACATTTGCAACTGGCTGTAGCAGAAGAAGACCACACTTAGAATGCTGTGTACAGTTCTGGGCACCCCACCTAAAAAGGATACTGTAGAGTTGGAAAAAGTGCAGAAAAGGGCAACTCAAATGATCAAGGGGCTGAGCAACTCCCCTTTGAGGTAAGGTTACAGAGCTGGGATTGTTTAGCTTAGAAAAATGCAGAGTAAGGGGAGACATGATAGAGGTGTACGAAATTATGCATGGTGTGGAGAAAGTGGATAGGGAGACATTTTTCTCCCTCTCTCATAATACTAGAACCCAATGGGGTCATCCCATGAAGCTGATTGGTGGGAGGACAGATAAAAGGAAGTACTTCTTCCACACAGCACATGGTTACACTATAGAATTCACTTCCACAAGATGTAGTGATGACCAGCACTTCAGATGGCTTTAAAAGGGGATTGGACAAATTCAAGGAGAAGGCTATCAATGGCTGCTAGTCCTGATTGGCTCTATGCTTCCTCCAGTATCAGAGGCAGTATGCCTTTGTACACCAGTTGCTGGTTAGGAGGGTGCTGTTGCACTCATGTCCTGCTTATGGGATCCCGTGGGCATCTGGTTGGCCACTGTGTGAACACAATGCTGGACTCGATGGACCCTTGGGGCCGGTTCACACGACACGGGAACCGCGGGGGAGCAGAAGTCCCCTGCATTTCCTGTGTCGAGCGAAGGCTGGCTGGGGGCACCCCCGTGGGATGGCCGCGCGCGGGAAGCATGAAAGTCACCATGCACGGTAGAGGGATAAGCCCCTACTGCATGTGGTGGCCCTGCCATGCAGAGAGCGGGCGGCCGTCCCACGAGGGCCTCCCGTGACCGCATGGTTGTAGTGATGTGACCGTTCACCTCGCATGGGCATAGCAGGCCAAAAGTGGCCCCACTCACGTCCACGCAAGGCTCGTGCGGGCCTACCTGGTCCTGGTGGCAGCAAGCCTCTCTGCGGCGAGCCGCCCGCACTGGCTGTGCTGGTCCCATGGCATCACTTCCAGCGCTTAAACAGCCCTGTTGCCCTGGTTTCCGCACCAAAAACATAGCACGGGGGTCCAGTCCAGCACGCTGGAGCAGGGTCCCATCGCGTCACTTCCGGCATGCCGGAAGTGACGCGACAAGACCAGCGCAGCCGGCGCTGGCAGCTCGAGTGGCACGGAGAGTTTTCCGCGCCACTTGGAAGAATGAGGCGGGGGGGCCACCGCCGTGGAGAGGAGAGGCGGTGGAGAGGTGAGCCCCCCAAAAAGGTTTGAGAACACTGTTGAGTGGCGGCAGCCCAGAGCGGCCACTGCGGCCTGTAGGGGCAAATGGCCCTGCTGGGCATCCCAAGCTGCTGCCCCCTAGTCCCGGGAGGCCCGCGCTGCGGTGCAGGGACTGCTGGCTCCACCACGGTCCACCCACACGTGCGGGGTGCAGGTCATCTGCAGTGCCCCGCCGGACCCCGTGGACGGCCCCATGGTGCCTCCCCCACTCGCCACCCAAGTTGTATGAACTGGCCTTTGGTCTGATCCAGCACAGCTCTTCTTATGTCCTTAAGAGATGGTATAGCAGAGCCCACTCCAAATGCCATTTCGCTCTCCTCCTCTCTGAACTGTCTTCTTCATTCCAGCAGGTCATAAGGAGGGGAAAAAACTGTAACTATAATAATTGGTCCCTGTTTCTATTTATTTCCTTCCCATCTCCCCCCCCCCCCTTTTGTGCTGTATCTATTAGATTGTAAGCTTGTTTTGACTCGGTGCTTTATATCACAACAACAACAACAACATTTTTTTAAAAACAATCCAAAGGGACTATTTCTCTGCTGAGCTGTAAAGAGGGATTTTTACCTCTTTAAGCGCACTGACCTGATTTGCGCTTGAACTAATGCTCCTTAGATTTGCTCCTGAACTAATACACAGATCAGAATGCAGTTAGCCTTCAGTTTTCGCATTTTTCCAGAATTTGATGTACAGTTATTGACTCCAAAAAGGAGTCAAAGAGCCTTCAAGAATGCATAGTTTGGGTCAACCTGTATGCAAAATCCTTATCCTGTGAAAAGAAATGTATATTAAAAAATGTGTGTGTGTGTTGTTTAAACATTTTCATATTGATGCAGTAACAGTGGAATGAATTTATGAATGAATACATGTGAAGCTGACATGGACAGGAAATAGCCTGGTCATGCATAGATTTCATAGAGCATAGAGTTGGAAGGAGCCTGCAAGGCCATCGAGCTCAACCCCCTGCTCAATGCAGGGAACTAGAGGAGGGTGGATCTCCCATCCAAGTAATAGCCAGGCCTGACCCTGCTTAGCCTTCCACACTCAGACGAGCTGAGCCAGCATAAGCCATAGCTGTAAAATTCCAATGGATGGTTTCGAGAAGGAGGCCCCACCCATAATGGTTTTACTGCCGAATTGGTCCTTAAATGGAGAGTGTGTGATTTGCTCAGGATTGTGTGAAAGTGACACACAGAAATTACCAAAGCTTCTTCCTTGCAATGGAGTTACGATTTTAGAATAAGCCATGGGAGGGGGGGTATAGAAGAAGCATCAAAGGGGCCCTTTGCAAGTGACTGGAAGCAAAATTTATTTAGTTCCACTTCAAATCATTCTTACATCAAACATAATTATGTTACGCCCCTTCTGCTCAGTATAAAGAGCCTCTTCATGAAACAAGCAGCTCATTACTGGAAAGGCACATGGGAAATAATTGAGATGAGGCTCATGCAGATCTCTTTGCTTTTAAAAAACATAATAAAGTGACCATACTGGCGAAATGATGCAGTTCAGATCTAAAATATGGTTGCATGGTTTGAAACGTCAAGTGCTTTGAATGTTCGTTAATGATTACATCTGAAGTTTGGTCCCTGTCAGGAGCAAGTTTACAATAATAATAATAATAAAAAACCCACCTTCCTGTTATTTCGCAATCTGTCATGTTTTTATTCTCTGCATTAGAACTGCCGTCATTCTTAATTCCTTCAGGCCCATTTTGCATTTTGTTCAGACGGTGCGAGAAAAGGAATTATAACCCTGCAAGAGAAAAAAAATTAAAGACTTCCTTTGAAGTTCCTAAAATGATATTCTGGGAAAATTGAGTTAAGTATTACTTAGGGAACTGGAGTGGGTGGAAAAACACTGCTAGTATTTTCCCCACTTCAAGGGACTAAAATAAAAATGCAAGTCTCAGTTGCGATCTGACTTATCACTCACGATCGTGTTGTGTTTTTTTAGGACCTCAAGAAAGTTCTCCAGAGGAATGCTGTGGCATACGTGAGTCTCCACGACCCAGTAAGGGGGAAAGCAATTTTACAATCTATCGCATCGCCTTCCCTTCAGCAATTGGCAACTGAGGTTAGAAAGGTGAGAGTCATCTTATGGGATCTCTTGGGATGCTTAATGCAGGGCTGATATGACCATTCAAATTTGATTTGCAGTTTGCATTTCAGCATGCTGAATTCTTTTGGACGTTTCAAAACTCTTGCAATTTCAGGTCAGGGGTGCAAAAAGCGCTACCTGCCAAGCCATTTCTGCTGGCAGTGCCAGACCCCCCTGCCTCTCCCACCATTGCCCCCCCCCCAAATGCATTGGCAATGCCAGGGGTTTCCCAAACTAGCACTACTAGCAAGGGAAACTCTTCCCTTGCCTCATCAGAGAGATCTGGGGAAAGCCTAGGGTTTCTCTTGCTTGTGCTAACAAGGGAAACCCTTCCCTTATCTCTGATCTCTGGGGAGAGATCAGATAATATAAGGAAGGGATTCCCTGGCTAGCACTAGCTCTATCGATTGCAACCCCAGGATTTCCTTCTTAGTACTTTCCTTGCATGCATTTTCCTAATATAATGTGTTTTAATATCCTTGTCACAAATATTTGCATTTTTTTGACTGAGGACACCATTACAAATTTTTGGGAAATGTGGATTTGGAAAGATAAGTGAGGCTTGGTTCACATATTGGTTCAAAAATGTAAAATTAAATGCGGTCACATTAAAATGCAAACCCAGTGAACCCCCCCATCCCTACTGAAAACCTTCCACCACCTTTCCCAAACAAACACTGCTATCTCCTCCCCATCACTGAAATCTGAACTGGTACCCCTGATTTCGATGGACTTACTAATGAATTTCAAGTACTTGAGCAGGAGGAAGGCAATATGTCAGATTTCAGACTCCTTTGTAATCTTTCTTTTTCTTTTTTTCAGCATCAGTAAAACCTATTACAGATTTCTTCATCGCTATAGTCTATTGTGCTTCCAGGATAATTAAGACTTTATTGACCCTTTAACTTGAATGGAGTGTTGGTTCTTTTAAAAACACAGTCAATGGTGCTATTAGGGATGTATGGATTTTGTTAGATCTGTTCCGTCCATATTTTGCAGGTTGTCAGGCATCTTTTCTTCTGTCATCCACTCATTAACAGAATCAGAGTTTTCTCAATTTCCTGAACATGCGTTCAGGTTGGAAAGTGCACAGTTGCGCAAATGTGCACTTCCGAAAATGCACAGATCTCCCCATAATGAGCAAATCCCCCAAAATGTGTATTTTCATTCTTTAGCCTATGGGAGAAATGCAAATTTTCAGTTGTTCTTGGCCTTGGCCTGGCCTGCAAGTTGCTTCTGCCAGGGATGTTGAAGAGTCCTTGGTCTCGAGTCACGAGTCGAGTCACGAGTCTTTGGACCCGAGTCTCGAGTCCGAGTCCTTGGTCCAAAATGGTGACTCACGAGTCACAAGTCCCGAGTCACTCCCAAAGCTGACTCCACGAGTCCCTATTAAAATCAATGGGGTGTTTTCCCAACAAAATAAGGCTACTTCAGATGTGTGGTTTAAATAAATTCTAGGCACAAGTGTGCCTTTTTATTTCAAAACTCTGCAACTGATTTTGGCAAGAACAGACCAGGCAGAAAAACCCAAAATAACCAGGCAGGCAGAGGAGGCAGGGAACCCCAAAGCAGGCAGGCAGAGGCCTTTGTCTTGGACAATTCAACTGTTGAACTGGTCAAGAAGAGACCAGGCAGGCAGAGGAGGCTGGGAACCCCAGACAGGCAGGCAGAGGCAGCCAAACACAAAATGTCTGAAAGGTTGCATTTTAGAAAAATGATTTTAAAAAATAAACTGGCTGTACTTCCTAAAACTTATCCATGTTGCATTTGAGGAACATGATTTTTTCTAAATGTTTGGCCCCCATTCTGGAACGGTGAGGTCTCATCACAATTCCACCCTCACTGAACACCCGCTCCACTGGTGATGAACTTGCTGGAACCAGAAACACACTCAGAGTAGCCACACAGAGTAATCTCAGGTCCTTCTTCTGCCTCTCCCAAGTACGCAACACATCAATCAAAATAAATCTTATTTATATTTATTTATTTATTTCATTTTTATACCGCCCAATAGCCGAAGCTCTCTGGGCGGTTTACAGCAATTAACAAGACAGTCCCTGCCTGCAGGCTTACAATCTAAAAAGACACGACACACAAGGAAAAAGGAATGGGGAGGGAAGAAGGGGGAATATGAATGATAAATCTTGACACACTGTTGGGGCTGCACTCCTGGTAGCCGTCCATAGTGGCCGAGCAGCGGCACACCTCGCTTCCATGCGCTCTTCACCGGTGATCGCGCTCCTCTCCACTCCTTCTGGCACAGCCCAGGGATGTTGAAGAGTCCTTGGTCTCGAGTCCCGAGTCGAGTCTCGAGTCCCATTAAAAATATTGGGACTCGAGTCCGAGTCGAGTCAGAGGGGGGACTCAGTCCGACTCATGAGTCGAGTCCTCGAGTTCGAGTCCCCATCCCTGGCTTCTGCCTGGATGGATAAAACTATTGGATATTGTTACCTCATCTCGGCAATACCTGAAATGATAGCAAAGTCAGAAAACCCATCTTTCATCCATTCCCGTGGGTCCTCTTAAATTCCCATCTGTCTATGCTACTCCAGTGCTTCTTCTTTCAAGCGAAGATTGATTTCTTTATAAAGAATATTAACATTGCTTTTAGTTCTTCCTGGAAAAGCCAAATGACAACCAGTGTATCTCAAAAAATTACATTAGCTTAAATGTGCAGTCCTCTTCATATATTTTTTTTTAAAGTTTCCGTTTCTGGAGGAAACTTATGGATTGATTTAATTCCTTGCTAACAGATGTCTTACGTGTGTTCTGGCATGTGGCAGGGAGAGGGGAGTGCTAAATAATCCTACAAGCAGCCAAGGTATTATAATTACTGTAGTCTTTATTAATAATGAACTGGATGCCAAATCCATAAGAATGTGTTCCTTAGGGGGAAAAAATATATGAAATGAGAAGTCAACTTTGGAAACTGGTATTGTTAAACCTTAAAGTGGGGAGGGACAAAATTACTGGGAAGGTAGTATCAAAGCCACGCTGATGTTGTGTTTGGGGCAGGGGCAGAAATATTGGGGTTCCTTTTTATGCCATATAAGCAATATGGGACAGCCCAAATGAATGTAAAACACCCTAAACAAACAAGTGTTACACTTCCTTATAACATTGAACAAAGAAGTGGTGCTTTCTCTGCAGTAAACAAAACCCTTAAGAAAGAGTAGCAGTACAGTTGCATGATTGCTCCTGCAGTCCAAAGAAATCTGCTCCCAGAATCCTCCTCCCAAGTCTTCTCTGCAAGAATATAGGAAGTTGCCTTATGCCAGTTCACTGTTGTCTAGTCTCATTGGCAGAGGAACCTTTTCCATTGTCCGCTACGTGATTCTTTGAACTGGAGATGGCAGGGACTGAACCTGGGACTTCCTGCATGCAAAGCATGTGTCCTACTCCTGACCTATGGCCCCTGTATGCTTAATGGTGAATATTCACCAAATATTTTCTGAACAATAGAATATTGGCCAGCTATTTAAGATCTGTACTAGACACCTGAGCATAGTCAGTTTCAATATTATTTGATGGTTGATAGCTGACCATATCTGATAGTTGACATCTAATGGTGTGTAGTACTTAACAGTGTTTGATAGCTGACATGCAAAGGTATTAGTATTTGACAACTGACAGCTTATGACATTCTAGTCAGCAGTAGCTGGTGGTTCCTATGTCCGTGGGCCAGTGTATCCTTCTGGGTTATTTTAAAGGAGCTATCCATAGTGCTGAATATATTTTGGGGGTTAGGGTTCAGCACCATGGATAACTCCTTAAAAGTTCATGCTAAAATCCAGAGTGGATACACCGCCCCACTGACATTAGAGCTACCAACCTCCACGGATTCTAATAATACTCAGTCAGCAATTTGTTTTTTTCTCTCAGGGCCAACCTAGATGTGATGTTTTTCCTGTCTTTAGTCCTGGTGGGCTTGTTTTAATGAATAACTGCTGCAGAAGACCCTGAACTGGATCAGGACAGGGGTGTGGAGGGTAGGGGGCTTTAGGCCTTTGACCCCACTGAGGTCCTCATCCAAATTGGGGGGGGGGAATCAACTATTTTAATGGGAGAAAAGGTATAGCGGTCTGCTATTAGTATTAGTATTAGTATTAGTATTAGTATTAGTATTATTTAAAACCCACTGGGTGTACACAAGTTGTTAGGCAATATCTAAAGTAGCTTTGGATTCTGGACAAAATCTGGACAGTTTTATAGTGCCTTAGGGGACAATCCTATGTGTGTTTAGACAGAAAAAAGTCCTACAGCTCCCAGCATGCCCCAGCCAGCATAGGATTGCGCTTTTCAACATTCAGTGGAGCATGGTTGAAGATTTTGTTACAGTGTGGCAACTGCAGAGAAGTCCTAAACCAGCCCGACATGTGTGTCCATGTGCAGATGATCATAGCCAAAAATGAGAATGTTGAATATGTGAATCAGTCCCAGGAGGAGATATGTTAAACTTTCCATATCATATCCAAGGAAGCATTCATTCATATCTCTGTGATCACTCTGTGGTTCAGGGCATCATAACATCTGTTGTGTAATTTCCATAAGAGATTAAATGAATGTGCTACTCCTTTTTGAGGCAGGCCTGCTGGCAAAGCATGAGGAGGCGTTTTCTAGGGCACCACTCTGTACGTAAAACTACCTACCCCTCTTGGCAATGCTGGCTGGGAATGATGGGAGTTGCAGTCCAAAACATCTGGATGGTACCAAGTTGAGGAAGGCTAAATTAATCTACCTTCCTATTTGTCTGTATCCCACCAGTGTTTGAATTCATTTCTTTTCCTACAGGCTTTGAATCTTACTGCCTTTTAGATGGTGACAGTTTTGTTTGTTTGTTTGTTTTTAGCACTGGCTCTCTCTTGGCTTTCCTTTTATGCTAGTTTAACCTTTGGTGTGTTGACTGGACTGCTTTAATTTTATTTATTTATTTCATTTCATCTTGTGTGCTTTCATAAGCCCACGTTGAACATTTCTGCTTGGAGAGCAAAATGTGGGCTATACATTTAAATATGAATGAATGAATCAATCAATCAATCAATATTTTGTTGAATGGCACTTTCTCCCAGGTATGTGTGAATACAATTGCAGCCTTACCACGTGTAACCAAGCCAAAACAGGTATAACTGAAACTTCTTCCTATTGCTTCCCTGTTTACTGCTACCTCTCCTTTCTTCATCGTAGGGTGCTGTCCCTTGTTATCTGTAAAGCGTTTCTCTGTCTCTCTCTCTGTCTCTCTCTCTGTCTCTCTCTCTCTCCTCTCTCTCTCTCTCTCTCTCTCTGTCTCTCTCTCTCTCACTGGTGTTGCTAAATAAACAATTAAATAATAATAGGAAAGCTCACAAAGCTGCACTCAGTAATAGTATGGAATAAGTACTTAACCGGTGGAGGCTGGTGGCTCCAATGTCAGTGTGGTGGTATGCACTCTGGGCCTTAGTCTGAACTTTGAACCTATTTTGGGAGGGGGGGGTTAGGGTTCAGCACCATGGACAGCTCCTTCAAAGTTCAGACTAAGGCCCAGAATGGATACACCAAACACCGCCACACTGGCATTGGAGCCACCGGTGTCCTCTGCACTTAATGATTTGCAAAAGGAAATTTATAGCTCAAATGTACTGCATGAGGTGGGTGTTGACCTTCATTTCTTTAATTGGCTACAAGAAGCATTGTTTTATGGCACATAAGCAACCTGAAAGCACTCGTTTTACGTGCCTGTCAGGGGGATTCTGGCTGAAATGTTGAATTAAATAAGAAAGCTGATTTAAATATTTGGATGATTAAGCCAAAGAGGAATTCAAACAATTCAAGACCTTTGCGAAGCAAGTGTGAACTCTGTTCAGCCATGCTAATTATTGTCCACATTCATGGCAGGGAGATTCTGCCAAGTTACATTTGTGCCTGTGACTGTTTTGTAAGGGAAGTTGCCACTTGCTGGTTTGCTGTGTTAATGAATCACCATTTATTTGGCAGACTGTCACTGGAAATTCAGAGTGGGTTGGTGCGGAAATTAAATCCCCTAAATAAGAACCATTAATTCATTAGTTTCGAATTTACATTTCACAAGCACAAAAGTTACTCTGACTGATCCGTTAATTGGTATTCCAGAGGGGTGTCCTTGTTAGTTTGTTAGAACTAAAACAGCAAAGAAACTTGTGGCACCTTGAAGTCTAGGAGGAAACATACTGTGGCATAAGTTATTGTGGGCCACTGAAAGAGCCACTCTTTGCTCCTTCTGTTCCATGGAAGGAATGCCAGAGTGCAAGTCTGTCTGCTCATATAGCCTTTCCTATCCATAAAGGGCCAATAGAATGGGGTGGAGGCAGGTAGGCAACCTGGTGTAGTCTAAAAACATCTGGAGGGCAACTCCAATAATCCTTGACCATCAGCCATGCTTGCTGGGGCTGATGGGATCTGTAGTCCAAAACCATCTGGAGGGCACCTTGTCCCCAGATGTGCACAAGACCCTGAAGTTTGGAGTCTGATCCTCCAGGGTTTGTATAACTTCTGAATAATGCCTAACTGAGATAATATAATGATTCCAGAGACTATGTGTAGACACATATGGTATCGATGGGTCATTTCGATACACAACAGCAGTCTTCTCCCTCCAGATGTTGTTACCTACAACTCCCATCACCCCTGACCATTGGCCATGCTGACTATGGAGGATGGGAGTTGTAGGCAACAATATCTGCAGGGACCCAGGTTGGAGAAGGCTGCACAACTGTGAGGCTTGGGAGTGAGTCTCAGGCTCTCAAGTCCTCCTCCCCCTACATGTAGAACTTTTACTGCGGACTGGAACCGACACGTGTGAATGCCTGAATGAGTGGGACCTGATCTGTCCACTCCTGCTTTATGGCACATCCCAAATGGGGCTTCGTTGCATAGAGGAGGAAGTACCAACAAATGAAATGTAATGACAAAGAGCCTTGTGACAATTAAAGCACAAAAAGCTTACTATGACGGAAGTTTCTGTGGACGTGAGCTCATGTCATAATGCACGTGTTAGGGAGCAAGCCCAACGGCAGCTGCCTGAGAGCCATTTGAGGACGCTCAGGGAGCCATGTAAGTGCTGCTCTGCCTCTGGAGATGGAGGTCCGCAGGCAGGATGACACACTGTCAGAAGAACCCTGGTATGCCATCAGAAATCTCCACTGGTGCAGATGTTTCACCATCAGAGTGGAGGGAAATGGGCATGTTCTAGAGCAGTGTCCTCCAACCTTGGGTCCCCAGATGTTTTTGGCCTACAGCTCCCAGCATGCCCCAGCCAACTGGCTGGGGCATGCTGGGAGTTGTAGCTCAAAAACATCTGGGGACCCAAGGTTGGAGAACACTCTCCTAAGGCTTGGTTACCAGCAGTAGGAGCTTTAAAATACAAAATGCTGGTATTTTTTGCATTTGGACCCAACCTCTTTTGCCATCGGCCTGGCCCACTGGAATTTGGTCCTCAAGAGCTTCTCCAATATGGAATCCAGACCTTGGGCTGAAAGAGGTTCACCACACCTGCTGTAGAATACATGCAAGGCCCTTAATCTGGATCAGGGCCCTAACTTGGGGGATAAGAGGCCTTTAACGGCCCTGCCCCCTCTGTGGTCTTGATCCCGATTGGCCCTCCAATCCATGCATGCAATTGGCCAAATAGCCTAACTAAAGCCCAAATAGCCTAATTAAATTGATCACAATTTGGCAATACATATTGCAGGCATGGGGAGGGGAGCTGATCTGGATTGGGAACACAGTAGGGGGAGGGGGAGGTTTAAATCCCCCCTAGGTCTGCACTTACTCTAGAGCAAAAACTTATGTGTGCATTGGGCCTTAGTAATTCCTAGTGTGCATCAACTCATTTGTATCTGTTATTTATTCGTACTTTATTTTTTTATAGGAAAAAAATCTTAGTTGATGAGAGAAGATTTTTCTTTAATTTTATTTAGTTATTATAAACTACATACAACATGGTAAAACAAAAACATACAACTACAGTAAATCATAAGGTGCACCCCCCACCCACCTAGGGACCAACTAATGTACTTCCATCCCCTTAATCAATTGAATTCCACATTCCAAAAATTTAACGTGTCCTGACAAGGCATACTCCGCTTCCCCTTTATTAATACATAGTCTAATAATTGATTCCATATATCCATAAAATTATTCTTCTTTAACTGTCCCTTTTTGCATTTAATACTACAAGTTAGTTTACCGTTTAGGGCTATATCCCAAACTTCCTTATACCAATCAGTTATTAGAAAAACATGTTGTACTTTCCATTTCCTCGCTATCATTGACAATGGTGAGAGAAGATTTTATTTTAATAACCAAATTATCAAAACAAAAAAAAATCTTCTGACTCATTTTAGAAAGCCCAATATTTTTTTAAAAAAAGTTTATCTGCAGAATTTTTTGTTTAATGAGGAAAAGGTTAGATGCCTAGACTATTATCAGTGCCTACATGAGACAGCAATTAGAATTTGGGTTTTTTATGCTCTTAGGAGCATATTTTCAGCATTCAAAATCTATCTTCTGGGCACCAGAGAACAGAAAATGGGAGGAATACTTTTGTCCAAGTTTCTAGGTAAAACGCCTTCCAGGACTCAAAGATCAGGTTCTTCAAATCTTTTCCTCTTGAAATATAGCCGTCATGGCAACTTCAAGATCTGTTTTTCAGCAATCTATTTTAAGGCTCTAATTCAGAGGCCTTTCTGTATATTTGTGGGCAGAAACTGTACTTTTTAGCTCCTTTGTTGGAATGTCTTCTTGGTGGGATATTTTAGATGTATAATTACTTTCTGGACATTGAACTGCTCTCAGTAGGAATTATGGTGAATTTCATAAAATCATGGTGTTGCTAAAGAAGGCAGAGGTCTTAATGTATGATCCTCACTGCACAATAGGACCATTCTCCATCTGAGTATCCCCATCTTACAACCTAATCTTATGAGCCGTTAATTTTATCAGCTGCACAGATGCTGATGTCACTGCTTTAAACAGAGTATCTTATGCTAGCTTATGTACACATTGCACTTTACATTGCCCAAATACCCTTTATCCCTAATTCTGTTCCATGCATTCAGTCAACACAAATAATTGCTCAGAGCAGCCCAGGGAGACCACACCTACCAGCCCCACCACTCACAGTCTGCATGTTGGCTGAAATGGGCATTATCCAGCTGTGTCATTCCACTAGAGCAAATGACATGGTGCTAGCGGAAACTAGGTTCCAAGCTATGTCCAAAGGGAGAATCCCACTAAAGTTATATTTGTGCTACCAGTTGTGCAATTGGCTGTGCACGTGGTTGCGCAAGCACAATGTGCTCCGCTAGCACAATGTGCAAGTGTTTGCCCGACTGAAAGATTTGGAGGAGCTCTGCTAGTGCTATTTGAGTTTGCAGGATTTATTTATGCATAAATAAATACATGGTGACGCAGTCAGTAGGGATGTGTGCGGAGCTTGACTGGGGTGTGTGTGGAAGTCTGGCGAACTTGCTGGGCTCGACCCCCTGAGCTCCGTTTGCTCTACCTTTTCCGAGCCAGGGAAATGGCTTCCGGTTTCCGGCACTACACTGTTTACGTAGAAAATGGTGTAAGATACATTAAAAATGGCTGCTATTTGTGTAATTTGCACAAATCATGGCCTAATTTGTGCATATCGTGGCCATTTTTAACATATTTTATGCTATTTTCTACATAGTCAACATAGAGCCGGGGACCCGGAAGTCCGGCGAGAGCCTCAGCTGGCTCTCATGCTCGTCTCGCATGGCAGGAGTGTTCGGCTCATGTGCCGCAAGTCGAGTGCCGGGCAGGTTGCCCACCCCTGGCAATGGTGCATCAATGGCGCATTAACGGTGGTGGAGTAGAAGCAGCCCAACAGCAGTTGCCTTACTATGCTACATGCTGGTGGCAGACCTGAATTGGCTCATATGGGTTTAGGCAGACCCTTAAATATCCTGGTTTCTAACAGTTCCAGGCTTTAAATGTCAAAACAATTACCTTGAACTGAGCTCAGAGATGAACTGTGAACTGTTGTAATATATGATCTAAAAAATGGCTTCCAGGCAAGATGCTGGTTCTCACATTCTGCATCAGTTGTGATTTCCAAATGCTTTCAAGGGCAGGCCCACATAGAACATAGTGCTGTAATCTAATCTATCAGTTGTGATGTTGTACATGTAACAAAGAAAAGGACAAAAGAGACTTGAAGCGGTGGCAGTTTCATGTCTCTTTTAATGGCTAGTTACATTCTTGGAAGACAGGAAAGAGTACCCTACGGGACTTTTTGATCGAATCCATTATGTGCAATACAAAAGATTAGCAGTAATAAAAACACAATGTGTTATGACAATATATGTGGCATAATAATAAAAAAAAATCCATTGTAGCCTCATATTAAACAGATCCCTAAAGTGAATTTGGACTATAAAGTCTCCAAGTTAATTTATTCTGTAGTCTTCTGCTTAAATCTATAGTTCTATAAAATGTGCATGAAGTGAAACCATTATCTCTATTGAAATTGTTGGTAAAACAGTAATTCGGTGCTAGTTATTATTTTTTTCTTATCTTGAATGCAGCATTGAATTCATTTAGCATTCTGTAATGTAGAGTTGTTAGATTTGTTCATAAAATAAAGCTGAAGATATTAGTGTCTATAATCTGTCAAATCCTTTTAATTAACTAGAACAACAAACCCAGAAACATAGATCATATTTACAAGATAACATCAGGTAATCATGTAAAAAAAACAAAAAACAGTTGTATTGCAACGAGATCCCTGACACCTTTATTAACTTTAACTACAAAGGATCTTCAATGGGTTGCTCCTCTAATTAACTAACTCCTTTCTTACAGTGTGGGGTGGGTGTCCTGTTGGTCTGAGGTAACTGAGAAGGTACCGTAATTGACATTCCTTCCATGTCAACCTTTACTTTGGATTTTGCTGCCCTGGCTGAGGGCTCACATGTAGGAAAGGGGAAATGTTCCTTCGGTTTGCATTTTAATGTACTTGGCACTTCCTGAACTAATACGCATATTGAAATTTGAAACACAATTAACGTTGTTTTTTCCACATTTTGCAATCCAGTTCTCCAATTTTTTTTTAAAAAAGAGTGTATTGAGGAAATCTGTGCCTACTTTTGCAGCTTCTCTGGTCACTGCCTCTAGCTTTCCTACCTCCCCGACACTCTTCTCAGTCTTCATCCTGCCCCTCCCCCACTTCTTTCTCTGGAGCAGTATTCTCCAACCTTGGGTCCCCAGATGTTTTTGGCCTACAACTCCCAGCATGCCCCAGCCAGCATAGCTGGCTGGGGCATGCTGGGAGTTGTAGGCCAAAAACACCTGGGGACCCAAGGTTGGAGAACACTGCTCTAGAGCCTGTGTGAGGTGTTTAATCTCAATCAAGCTGACAACTTCCCTTTCATTCACATGAATATCAGCAGGAGGAATATTTATGGGCATTCTATGCTGTCACTCCAGCTCACCCAGTCAGTATGACATGTTTCATATCCGTGTGTGTTGTGTGAAATGAAAGCTCAACATTTGATTCATTTTATACCATGATCCATAATAATATGGGGTCCATGTTCAAACTACCCCTAGCCCACTGAAATGCTGAAAAAAGCTGTGTCAAATATTTCAGACCAGCACTAGTATTCACTTTCTGACTTGCTAGTTCTACTTCTTCAGTGTAGACATGACTGTCAACACTCCCCCCAACTCACAATTTCTTTTTTGCATTCATATTCAAATCAAATCTTTATTACGGTCCAAGACCAGCATAAACAGACAATAGATACACAAAATTTGTACAATACCAAGTATTAGGCTGTCCTTCAGTAAACCATATCAGGATGGCATACAGTAAAAACAAAATATTCATATTTTCATATGAATATTCATATCTTTCATTTCTACTTCCTTAAGTTCCTATCTTGTATAACTTTAATCAGTTGCTGGTTGCTGAAATTGGACACCTCATCTATGGTTCTCTAAGTAACACCGTCTTATTGTCTTCCTTTTCCACTTTCCTTAGGTGTACAATTTAAAAAAAAATCTTTATCCTTTAATAATTTTGCGCTCTCTCTCTCTCTCTCTCTCTCTCTCCTCTTCTTGTATGATTTTTCAATCTTCCCTATGGGCTGTTGCCTGTCTTATATTACTCTGCCATATATTTTCCCTTTAGTCTCAGAAATTGGTCTGGAGTTTAGTCCTCAAGCCTCCTTTCTCATATGCTCTTCCGGTGATAGATATTGATGCCAAGCAAATGAAGCAAACATTCCACAATGTATCTTCCCTCACCACTCCTTTACACTTATTGAGGCTAGATAATTTCCCCCATGGTTTTGTTTTGTTTATTTTATCAACATGGAGCTACATACCTCCAATGCAGGAGTAACTCACCTTTTTTTTTTTTCCTGTTATGGGCTGCCTTCCCTTGGGTAATCTGTTGGGGTAGGGTGGGGTGGGACATGCCAGCAGAGGATGGAAGCAAAGCCAAATGTGGGCAGGGCCACCCCATTTCTCCCTCTCTTTCTGCAACCCACTTTTCTCTCTCTGTCTTTGTCTTACTGCCACACCCTTCTCTCTCTCTCTCTCTCTCTCTCTCTCTCTCTCTCTCTCTCCAATTTATTTATTTTATTATATTTATACCCCGCCTTTTTTCCTGCAAGGAACCCAAGGCGGCTTACATAATCCTCCTCCTCCTCTCCATTTTATCCTCACAACAACCCTGTGAGGTAGGTTAGGCTGAGCGTCAGTGACTGGCCCAAAGTCACCCAGTGAGTTTCATGGCCGAGCGGAGAATAGAACCCGGATCTCCCAAGTCTCAATCCAACACTCTCACCACCCAATGGGATGCCAGGAGAGGGACAGCTTGCTCTTGCCAGTGGCCTGAATTGATCACTCGCAGAGGGCCTTTGAAATGAGGCTGATGTGTCTCGAGGATTGCAGGTTGCCCACCCCTGCTCTAGTACCTCCCTGTATCCAGTCCCTCAGCACCTTCTTCTGTTATCTCTCTCAGTCTATTTTGGTGCCAAGTTGATCAACACAGGAAACACCCATTTGACTAATGTGGCAGTGATAAACTATGAATTTGTCTAGTATTTTCTGCTTCAGTTTTTAAGGAAAGAATCACAAGAAAGAGAAAGAAGGTATCTAGTCTCCCATACAAAATCCATATGGATTTTCTGTTTTGATTTAACTTATTTTTTTAAAGCATGATAGCCCACGGTCTTCCTCTTTGCTGGAATCAGCCCTCAGTTAAATTGCTTTCAGATTCTTCTACCTCTTTCTTATCCTTACATGTCCATGTTTTTAGTTAGATTCTGAACATAAGATTTCAGCCAACCTCAGTAGGATTAACAAAACAAGCTGCTTCTGATCATCCGAAGTCGGGAACTGCTGACAGGCCTTGAAGGCTTAGATTAAAGCAAAGGAGTGACACCTTTTTTATAAATCGAATGTCAGTTTCTCAGGGAATCAATGCAGCTACATAGAAGTAAGTGTGAAGTTTAATGTTTCAAATAGATTAATTCAGCTCAAGTAAGTAAGAGATCATGCCTCATTAACTGCGGCTTTTTGGAGTATTATTACTTCAGGCACAGAACTCTCTAGGTAACTTTCCCCCCCCAATAAATGTACAGTGGCATGAAAATCTAGAAATAAGAATAGTGCTGTGAGTGACCACACCAGAAAGGCAACTGGTAGTATTTCCTGCATCTTTAGAGTGATAGGAGAGGCAATGTGTTATAAAGGTTAGAGCATTCAGTTTTCACCAGGGGCTCAAGTCCTGATTAAGCTGCAAAGTAGTCCTGGCACACACGCTGACTTCCTTCCTTCCTTTCTTCCTTTCCTTTCTTTATTTATTTACGTATTTATTCCATTTATATCCCACCATTTCTTCAAGGAGCTCTGGGGGTGGCATACATAATCCTCCTCCTCCTCTCCATTTTATCCTCAGAACAACCCTGTGAGGCAGGTTAGTCTGAGAGATATTGACTGCCCCAAGGTCACCCAGTGAGCCTCCTGGCTGAGTGAAGACTTGAACCAGGGCCTACTCTGACACCACTAAACCATGCTGGATCTCTTCCCTAACCCTCAGCTGTCCCATAGAGATGTGGCAAGGATAAAATAGGATAAACCCATGATGAATACCACTTTGAACTCACTGAAGGAAAGGTGGACTACATTGCTGCTCCTTCCCTAAAATGGGATCTGAGTTGTATTTCACAAAGAGGTGAGAAAAAGAAAGACGTTTAAAGATGGTTGCTTGCCATTCATGGTGCAGGTCCATGGAAGTTTCCACCCTGAAGCTGATACCATTCATTGAAGTCAGCCCAGGACACAACAGAGGCAAAACCAGGTGTGAACAGCTTTCTGCCCTTTAGATATATAAAGGAGAAAGAACCAGGCCTTCTCTCAGTCAATCATGACTTATTTAATTATTATGTATCACATAGGTATTCTGGACTTCTTCCCAGGAGCTTATCCCATTTTATCCTCACAACTGCCCAGAGAGTATTGACCATTGCAAGGTATAGAAATGTAATAAATGAATAAAAATAATAAAATAAAATAAATTTTGATTAGGCAGAGAGAGAGAGAGAGAGAGAGAGAGAGAGAGACAGAGACAGAGAGAGCCTCAGGTTATCCAGTGAGGTTTACTGCTGAACAGGTCTTTGAACACAAGGATCTCCAGCCCAGGTCCAGTACTCTATCAGCCATGTGCCCTGGTATCTGTCTCCCACTGTGGCCACTGTTTCCAGATGAACATATTGAGCAACAGTCCTCGTATGTAAAGCAGGGGGATTCAGATAGAAAATTGTGACTATGAATTGTGGAACTGGAGTAGCAAAGGAGGAGTGTATCCTCAACAACATTTAAGACGCCTTGGGTCCCTTGCAGGAATAAAGGTGGGAAACAAACAAACAAATTTAACACAGATTAGTCCTGCTTTTAAGCAGACAGGCTTACTGTCATATAAAAGGCAAATCCCATGTTGGGGAACATTAGGAAAGGAATAGAAAATAAAACAGCCAATATCAGAATGCCTTCGTATACACGTCTATGAGCCAGTGTGACATAGTGAGCCAGTGTGGCATAGTGGTTAGAGTGTTGGACTGGGACTCAGGAGATCCGGGTTCTAGTCCCCGCTCGGCCATGAAACTCACTGGGTGACTTTGGGCCAGTCACTGACTCTCAGCCTAACCTACCTCACAGGGTTGTTGTGAGGATAAAATGGAGAGGAGGAGGAGGATTATGTAAGCTGCCTTGGGTTCTTGCAGGAAAAAAGGCGGGGTATAAATATAATAAATAAATGATGCATCCACACTGGAATACTGTGTATGGTTCTGGCCACCGCACCTCAAAAAGGATATTGTAGAGCTGGAAAAAGTGCAGGAAAACGCAATCAAAATGATTGAGGGGCTGGAGCAACTCCACTACGAAAAAAACCACTACATTTGGGGCTCTTTAGTTTAGAAAAAAAAAGTTGAGTAAGCAGGGACATGATAGAGTGAATAAATGTATGCCTGGTATGGAGAAATTGGATAGTGTGAACTCCCCCCCCCCATAGTACTACCTGAGGTCATCACATAAAGCTGAGTGGTGGGAAGATTCGGACATTTAATTTTTGAGGTTCTTGTATTTTAGAGACAAAGAGAAAGCATAATTATTTTCTCTGTTCAATCACTCTATTGCAGTATCGACTGATCTCCAACATCCCAATATGATTGTTTTCACCATAGTAGCTATCAGCAGCTACTAGTCATTATGGCTATATATTACCACCAGTAGCAGACAGTATGCCTCTGTATGTCATTTAGTAGGGACCGTGAGCCTGTTGTGCTCATGTCCTCCTACTCATGGCTTCCTGGAGGCATCTGGTTGGCCACTGTGGGAACAGAATGCTGTCCTGTCCTAGCTAGGCCTTTGGTCTCATCCAGCACAGCTCTTATGATGTTCCTATGTTCTTATTCACATATTCTGTGCATGCCTAGGGGCAAAGGAGCCATAATTGCCTCCATCATACCTTTGGTCAATAGACTCATTATCTTGAGACAAGATGTTGTGAAGTCTGTACAAATGACCTTTTAAAGGGTGGCATTTGATGATATCAAAAAGAATCTGAAATGACTAGGATATGGCCTTTAAGGGGACAATGTGGGCCATACTCCAGAGAGAGAGAGAGAGAGAGAGAGATCATGAAATGACTCATGACTTTCCTAGTACAGATTTTTGGTATGGCAAGGGGGGCGATTTCCATCTTATTAATTCTGCCCCATCTCAGTGTCTTAAGCCTCAGGAGATCTGTAAATCCTAGTAATGTATTTATTATTTTAAAATTTAAAATATTTATATTCTGCCTTCGTGCATGACGAGCCATCAAAGCAGCTGACAATAAGAACACATTTAACATGCAATAAACATAATAAGATTTAAAAGTGGGGGAGAGGCAGTGGAGGCTGAAATGAAGGCTCTGCAGAGGAAGATGTAAAATATCCACCCCTACATCCTTCAATATTACTGTTCTTGTGGCAGTTCTAACTATGGCCAAAGCAACTTTCAACGTAAACTTTAAAGAGATCAAAACTGGGGTGGGACCCGTGGGAGGACTAGGGGGTAATTTAGGTGGGGCAGTGAAATTTTGTGCATGGGGTGCCAGCATTGCTGGTGGTGCCAGCAGAAATCACAGGTCCTTCCTACCTTCCAGCCCCCCCCACACACACATCTGCATTGGTGGAAGCAGCTACATCCTCAGAATTCAGGGGGTTTTTTTGCTGGCAACTGGCAGCTGTTGATGGGAGTGGTGCTGCTGCAGCCACCACAGGTGGTGGCAAAAACGGGGAAAAGTAGCCTAGAAAAATATCTGTAGCCACTGCCTCCACCAATACTCAGGCTTCCTGAAGCTCTTGAGAAATATTGCTGTCCCTCAAATGTCAAAAATGTCCACTTCAAATTTGTCACCTGCAAAGCAAATCTTCTACCTTGCAACCAGGGCTAGATATCACCAGATATTATGTCCCTAGGGTGGATTTGGGCAGCTGTGGCTCTTAGGTCTTCTTGAAACCAGTTTCTCACTGATGAAGGCTCAGGGGTGGAACAATGAAGTATAATGTCTACTTAGATCCGGGGTGGGGAACTTGTGGTCCTCCCATTGTTCTGGCCTACAACTCTCATCAGCCCTAGCTACTGATGGGGGAATATTGGAGCTGTAGGCTGAAGCATCTGGACAGTCACAGGTTGTCTACACCTGAGGTTACCACTGGTGCTACATCTAACCACTTAGATGTTACCACTGGTGCTACTGTGGCTCCTCCAACTGCCACGTGAAATAGCCCTTAGAGTCTGGCTCTTACAACTAGGGATGTGTGAGGAAACTGATAGGGGGTGAAAATACAATGGATTTTTATGACTCGGACCCCCAGATTCTGATTTGCCAGCCCTGTGCTGCTGCCAACTCGTTATGTTGCAAGTCGAGCCAGCTTGAGGACTTCCGTCTCTAAGACAGACCACAGTTTGCACATTAAAAAAAAATATGCTAAGGAAATTTGCACAAATTGCGTAAAGTTATGCAAATTGCATGACTTTATGTAATTTGCATAAATCGGATTATTTTGTCTGTTTGGTGCAAATTGAAATTGCACTAGATCCACATGCTTTTTGGGTGCTTATTTACTTGAAGGGTTGTCACACAGAGGAGGGCCAGGATCTCTTCTCGATCATCCCAGTTTGCAGGACACGGAATAATGGGTTCAAATTACAGGAACCCAGATTCCACCTGAACATCAGAAAAAATTTCCTGACTGTCAGAGCGATAAGACAATGGAACCAATTACCTAGGGAGGTGGTGAGCTCTCCCACTCTGGAGGCATTCAAGGTGAAGTTGGACAGCCATCTGTCAGGGATGCTTTGACCTGGATTCCTGCATTGAGCAGGGGGTTGGACTCGATGGCCTTGTAGGCCCCTTCCAATTCTACTTTTCTATGATTCTATGATTCTAAGTGGGCAGGAAGTCCGTCGAGCTCAAACGAGCTGGCCTTCCCAGTGTCAGCACATCCCTAGGTCACCAGCTGTCCCACCATCAGTTACCTTTGTGAACCTGGCACCCTCCATATTTTGGACTATAATGCCCATCAGCCCCAGCCTGCATGGCTGGGGCTGATGGTCAGGGATGATGGAATTCATCATCCAAAACATCTGGAGGGCACCAGGATGAGGAAGGCCCCTATTATATGATCCTTGAAGCTCTTTACCATTCTGTTATTCTCTTGGGACAGAAGAAAAAAACACACATATGTGGTGATAACACACACAACATTGCCATTTGGCATGCCAGCAGACATATTGAAAAAGGAAAATGAAAATAACCTGCACTAAAGGAATTGTTAGGATTGTTTTCATGTGGCATGTATTCAAAAGGGTTCCTGACATACAATAACAATATTCCTTTAAAGTTTCTAAATGGAAATTTTCTTTCCCCTTAACATAAGATGATACTGTTTATCTCTTCATATTGAACCCTGGCCTAGATGTTTCCCCTCCGGCCTCTCCTCCCAATCCAACAGCACACATACACACACACACACACACACACACACACACACCTTTTAGTTCAGCATGATTGGCTCCAATTGCAGCGTGCTCTTTGCGGATTTAGAAGTCAATCAGACGGCAGTGAACTGTATTGAAAATGAGGACCTTGAAGTAGAAGTTTCAGCTCGGAGAGGTGGACGAGAATTCATGTGCCTTGCCTTTCTTGATTGCTGTGTTTAAAGACAAAGGTAAAAAGAGAGCTTTGGAAGTGACAGGCTTTGAAAAATGGAGCATTAATAATTCAAAATACAATTTGTCATCTACTGCCATTTGACAAGCACGGAAATGCTAGTGTAACGTGTGGTGATTATCCATTCCACCACCCCTATGTGGGATCAACAGAACAGGTGCTTGGAAACATGCAGAAACATGTGGCTGCGATAAACTGCCTGCGTAAAATGCATGAACAGATTTTTGCCTTCCCGTGTTTGTCCCTTCCCTGAATATTGTATTACCGCCAATGTTTGTATTCTCATTGTCTCCCCCTCACACACACCTTCCAATGTCCACATATCCCAAATTGCAAAGGTAATTATGCATTGTGTGTTGTGTGGAGGAAGTGAATTTTTCTCCCTGTCTCATAGTACTATAACCCAATGGGGTCATCCCAGGAAGCTGATTGGTGGGAGATTCAGGACAGATAAAGGGAAGTACTTCTTCACACAGCACATGGAATTTGCTACCACAAGATAGAGTTATGACCACTAGTTTGGTTGGCTTTAAAAGGGGATTAGAGAAATTCATGGATGATATGTACGTCTATCATCCATCATCTACTGGTCCTGGTGGCTATATGTTACCTCCAGGAGCACAGGTGGTATGTCTATATACGCCTGTCGCCTGTTGCTGGGGAACACAAGCAGGAGGGTGCTGTTGCACTCATGTCCTACCTGTGGGTTTCTGAAAGGCAGCTGGTTGGCCACTGTGTGAACAGAATGCTGGACTAGATGAACCCTTGGTCTGATCCAGCATGGCTCTTCTTATGTTCTTACGTTCTTAATTGCATGAAGGGATGGTGAGAGCAGAGTATTTGATTCCATGCTTGAAGCACCTCAGGGAAGGAGATGGACTGAACTTGTAATATTTCACCAATTCCTGGTGTTTTTTTGGTTTCTCAGGACAGCCTATGTTAACAAAAGGAGGGGACAAGGAAATTGGTAGTCATTAGTGCTGTGTCAAAACATTTGGCACATACTTTTTTGGGCATTTGTGCATGAAGTGTGTGCTCCTGCTCCCCAAACATTGGATTAATCTTTAGGTGCAGCAAATATTAAAGAACTCAGCCACCTCATCTTTAAAGTTCAGCTTCCTCTCAAATGTTCTTTGATTTTGCTTGCGTTACCTGAAAGTTGCCAATGTTCACCTCCACTTTTGCTGGTCCAACAAAAAGGGGGTAGATTTGGTCCAGTCTGAGTGACTACTCCACATAAGCACAGTTTGTACTGCTAGAAAAGTGATAGGCAACCTGGTGCACACCAGATATGTTGGGCTACAACCCCATAACCCCCAGCTTTTCTACACAAGGCGTTCATCATTCCCTGCTCATGGTTGTTTACGGGTTCTTTAGATGACATTGTGGCCCTCCAGTTTCGCTTCTGTTTTTAAGCATCACTTTTGGTGAGTTATTTAGAGCAGGGAAAATATGGAATTATTTGTGAATGCAAAAGAAAACACTTTTTCCAGTTTTGTATTTGAGCTATTCCACTGTACCACAGTGCCACCTCGTGGTTATGTAGGGGGAAAGCAGGGAAGCAAACCCTCTTCATACAATCCAGTACTCAGATCTTAATTCTGTGACAAGACTGAAAGTAGATGCAGTGGATTAACAGCCACATGTACAAAAGCTCAATGACTAATGATTGGGGAATTGGGGAGTTGTAGTCCAAAACATCCAGAGGGCATGACCTGCTTACCACTGTGCTTGACTAATACAGATAATTTATTGAGATAATTCTGCTTTCCCTAACCCCATTAGCCATGCTGGTTGGGAAGTATGGGAGTTGCTGTCCAACACATCTGGAAGGTTCCAGGCTGGGGAAGGCTGAGATAATTTATACCATTATGTAGTACTGTGCCTTCTGAGTCTTCGAGAAATATCCTAGAGGTATTCTTAACTCCTGTGGTTTCTTCAGTGTCCATAGCCTGTCTCTTAATTTGGAAAGATATATATATTATGGTCCATGGTATGTATGCAGGGAAACTTTCTTCCTCCATTATTATGAGAACCTTGGTCTCTCTCAGTTATTAGAGCCATCCTGTGTTATAGAAACCTTGTCCACTTTCTTATCATTTCCAGCCATTTCCAGCTGCTCGTTCATCTTTGAAATGATGGCAACTTTTCACAAAAATTCTCCTTTTGTAAAATGGCTGAGGCATGGTTCAAACTCTTGTAAGCAGAGTGATGATGGGGAACACCTGTGATTGGCAAGCTGCGGAACCCCTACAAATGTGTGGCATTTTCACAAATCCTTCAGTTTTGCTGATTTCTTCAACAGAATATGTTTTCATATATAAATTTCCATTGCTCATTGAAAAGGATAGGAAGAAAAGACTTTGCTTTTCACTTGTCTATTGCTTTTATCTTCCACAGCACCTTCTGTTCAACGTTTTTTCTGCCTCGAAAATGTAGTGCATACACATTTTCTTCTCAAGTTCCATTTTGAAGGTCACCTTCTAAGAGAAGAAAAACCTCTGAAATATATTGTAATTTATATTCATCTCGGATTATACTGTGCAACATTTTTTGAAACTATCAGCTTTCAGTCTTTAAATCCCAAGAAAAGTGTTCTATCAGTGTTTGGAAGGAGGGATCCTGGTCAAGTAGCTGAAGAAAGCTGCCATTTCTCCTTAGCAGGTTTCATATTTAATTTCAGTTATGAAAATGTTGCACAGTACATATGCTTTACAAGAACAAATCCAACATTTTATTCTCATCTCCCAGTGTGACGAGGAAGTTGTGGAATTGTCAAAATGGCAGTTCCACAATCTCCTGTATAGACTGCAAGTTGAATCACAATTTATTTATTCACTGTAGTTTAATTAATTAGGTTCACATTGTTCCTAAGTTTCAGGGACAGAATATTGCTGGATATTGATATTGCTGAATACGGTTGAATACAATGCTACTTTCCAAGCAAAGTTTGTCTAAAGCAGGGCTCTCCAACAACCTTGGGTCCCCAGATGTTGCTGGACTACAGCTCCCAGAATCCCTTGCCATTAGCCATGCTGGCTGGGTATGCTGGGAGCTGTAGGCCAGCAACATCTGGGGACCCAAGGTTGGAGAGCCCTGGTCTAAAGCAAAAATAAATAAATTAATTAAAATGTCAAAGAAGTAAAAAAAAAAAATGTTTTGGTAAAATCAGTTAAATTTCTCATGGAGATTTCCCTGCCGGAACCCATAGAAAACCTTAATATAGACTTTAGCTGTGCTCTGGATGTCATCTGCCTCTCACCAGCAATGTATGTCCTGTGAATAAATCCTTCATTCAGTCTGTGCAAAGTCGAGGAGAGTTCAGGAATGGGAATTAGCATTGAATTTCACCTAAAGCAAAATCCCACGAGACCTCTGGAGCTTCCTACTTTGAAGAAACATCCCTGGAATTTTGACTGAGGCAAAACGGGCCCATTGGATACAGTGCTGTATTCAGGAACAGTTAATAAACCATGTACTCGGTCCTTAAGTAGAGTCCAGCCTCCAGCCTCCATCCACCATCCTTATCTTTCCTTGGATTAGGAGAACTGCTGCAGGCCTGTACTAAGGGCCTTTCCAGGTAGCTGTATAAAACCCTGTGAATACCAATGTACTTACCAATACTGCATGGAGCCAGAAATTCCATATTTCAAATGACAACATAAATAGAGGCCTCTTCTGACATAATATGGATGAATGTTCTGAAGTGGTTCTATGAGTGTTGTACTCTTGGGAACATTGTTGTTGTTGTTTTATATACCACTTCACAGCAATTCTCTCAAAATGCTTTTTTTTTTTTTTACTGCACAGCTGACCTTTCCACCTTTCAGTCCTATAGGTGAACCATTGTTCTTTGTCTCCTTCATGACAGACTATTAGTTGCACCCAAACCTTCCTTCCATAAATCCATCTTGAATGGATGGATCGCCATGTGAACCGTTTAGAAATGGTCATCTAAAGCAGGCCACAGTGTCTAGCAATTCCACTTACCTCATTAGAAGGCATGGAGGTTCAATGATCTTGCAAGGTAGGCAAGCACAGGGCGGTGCTAGGTACTGAAAAGATCTGGGGCTCAGGCCCACAGGACAAGAAAAAATGCACACATTTGCATATGCTAATTTACATATGCTCTATAGTGTGTGTGTGTGTGTGTGTGTGTTCAAAGGACCCTGTCTCCTAAGGATACCGTGATTTGCAAAAATAGATGTATAGACAGGGGAGAGGAAGGGGGCATTTGATTTCAGGGGGGGGGGAACCCTCAGGCAGACAGATTCAAAGGAGGCAGCAGGAGGTGAAGCACATGTGGGCAAAAACCAAGCTGATCCAGGGGGATCAGATGCAACAGGGATAATCAGGGCCCCTGTGCTTATTTCAGCAAGTGCACATGGACAGCAAGGTGGCGGGGCAGATGACCTCCTGCTCCCACTGATTCAGGCTCCAAATGAATGTTTTGGGACTCCAGCCCTCGTGGGCCACCCCCTAACACCACTTCTAGGCAAGCAAAATGTGAGATAACAGCAACAAAAAATGCACTAACTATCCTTTAAAATGTTGGCCTTCGTGCCATACATTCCCATATGTTAAATTGCACTACCTCACACCTACCTCGCAAGGGCATTATGAATCTCAATTAAGGCTTGCTAAGTGCTCCGGCTGAAAGGCAGGCTTCATAAATATTACAGCACTGTAATTATCCTGTGCAGCGGGCTGTTGAAAGAGATAAGAAGTTCCTCATTGGATGTGGTGTTTTGGAGAAAACACTGGAGGGTTGAAATTTATGATTTCTGCTGTTAAACATGTACGATGGTGAAACTATGTGATAATTCAGATGGTGCAGGAGTGTAACTCTGTGGCATCTCCTGGGTCCCTTGATTCATCCACTTGCACCACTGCCTGTACGACAATGCTCATCCTTTGCTCAGCTGTGTTTTAACAGGGCATACTCCGTGCTGGTCTCCTCTTTTCATAGAAGGTAATTGCTACAAATAACGTATCTCAGGCATGTGGATCTGAAAAGCCACATAGTGCTACATTGGCATCTACATTACTTCCAGTTCAACACAGTGGGAGCTTTGGAATTCGATTCATGGGGATTAAAGCCCTTGGTGCACTGCTTGGAACAATAAATTGAGAGGGAATGCAACATCAGTTAGCAGACTGCTCCACTACAGATTAAACTAGCAAAAGGTAAATACGTTGCAGCTAGGCTGGGTCAGATTTTCAAAAGGTCACAGTGAGGAAAGATGGAATATCTGTAATTTGGTTGGTGTTGATATTCACGCGGTAAGATGCAGCAACTCTCCTGTTGTTGGGAGCTGCCCCTTTTTAGCACGCAGCTCCTTTGCTGAAGGAACTGCACTGGCTGCCTATTGGCTACTGGGCCAGGTTTAAGGTTCTGGTACTAGTGTACAAAGCCCTAAACAACTTGGGACCGGGATACCTGATGAGAGAGCACCTTCTCACTTACCAACCTGCCTGAGTTCATCAGAGAACACTCTCCTGGTGGTTCCACGTGGATTTATGGCCCGAATAGAATCCACCAGGAGAAGAGCCTTCAGTGTGGTGGCTCCAGTTCTATGGAACTCTCTGCCTCTGGAGGTCAGGCAGGGTCTGACACTTCTTTGTTCCGGGAAGCCTTCCTTGCTGACCAGCCATGGTTTTTATGTTATCCTTTTTTTAATGCATTGTTTTTATTCTTTCATCTGGTTTATCTTTTCAATGTTCACTGCTCCAGAATCTGTCTAGATATGGAACAGTTTACAAATGCTGTAAATAAATAAAATAAATAATAAAAAATAAAATAATGTTGACAATCCCCAGACAAGTTTTGTGAACATCCAGAAATACAGATGCACAAGAGTGCATGTTACCCCGACTCGCCGGGCACTCGGTGAGCACCCCCGCCACGCTATCCGCTGAGCGACTCGCAAAGCGCCAGCTGAGGCGCTCAGCGGACTTCCAGGTCCCCGGCGTGTGACTTCCAGGTCCCCAGCGCTGCATTTTTTATGTAAAAACCAAGGTAAAGTACCTTAAAACTGCTGTGAATAGCAAATTGCAGCTGTTTTAAGGTGGTTTACCTTGGTTTTTAAATAACAAACGCAGCGCCGGGGACCTAGACATTGCTTTCCCTGGCTCCTCTTGCGGGGAGTTGTGCCGAGCTAGGGAAATGTAAGTCGTGTGGAGCTCAGGGGGCTCAACCCCGCTTCCACCACCACCCGATCGAGTTCCGTGCACATCCCTATGACAGTAACCTCAATGCCAGCATCCAAAAAGTGGAAGGATACCTATTCCTTTTTGACAGGGATGGGAGAATCAGCGAAGTTCAAGCTCATAGAGATTCCTCTGTTTTCACCTCTGAGCTCAGTTTGTCCTGTTCCCGTTCCCATATCCAAGCTCTTTTTCTTCTTTTTGAACCAAAAATATGCACATTTTGGTGCACATAAAGTGTGCACCCAAAATGCACACTTTCCTCCCATATACTAAAGTATGAAAGTTCACATTTTGGGGGCTGGGGAGTGTGCACTTTTCAGACATGACTGCAGGTTTGGGAACTTGCAAGCTATGACAGTATGCTATGAACCAAGAAGTGTCCAGGATGGACTATATAAGCTACAATGCTTCAGCACTCCATGTGCAATATAATATTGACATGTCTTTCAGAGTTGTTGTAAGACTTGATGAAAGAATGCTTGTGCTCTATCAATTATACCGAAGTGCAAATACATTATACGTACGTTTTTACCAGATAGGTTAGGAAGATTTCATAGATCATAGAGTTGGAAGGGGCCTACAAGGCCATCGAGTCCAACCCCCTGCTCAATGCAGGAAACTAGAGGAGGGGTCTCCCATCAAGGTAATAACCAGGCTGCCCCTGCTCTTAGCTTTCCACACTCAGACAAGCTGAGCCAGACTTCTGTATTAACTGAAAGAAATAATGGGGGGAATCCAATCCCTTTCTCTCCACTATCACCACCACCACCAACAAATTTGGCTACATTTCTGGGGTTTTAAAATCTGATTTTGTAAAAAATGTACATTAGGGGAAGAGTCTCAATAATGGGTGGGATTAGTAAAAAAAAATAAGGGGGGGGGAGCCAGTATTTACTATATATATATATATATAAATATTTACTAAATACGCCAGTGTGGCGTAGTGGTGAGAGTGTTGGACTGGGACTTGGGAGATCCGGGTTCTCGTCCCCGCTCAGCCATGAAACTCACTGGGTGACTCTGGGCCAGTCACTGCATCTCAGCCTGACCTACCTCACAGGGTTGTTGTGAGGATAAAATGGAGAGGAGGAGGATTATGTAAGCTGCCTTGGGTTCCTTGCAGGAAAAAAGGTGGGGTTTAAATATAATAAATAAATAAATAAATAAAATTTCCTGTCAACTGTCAATTACTAAGCAGTACTTGTTGTGATATGTATCACTTCACCAGCTGTAGCACACTGTTTACACATGGAAAGAACAGAATGGCTGTAAACAAGCTTGTTATGTCTTTCTGGGTTCTCGTGTTTTTCGCATGGGAAGCCTAGACCGTGGGAGCATTATGAGCTAGTCGCATGGTTTGTATGTTCTGATGACGTGCTAACTTGTTTTCTGTCTGAAGCCATCTTAGAGAGAGGCAGGACTGCTTTCTCTCTTCTCCTTGGTTCTTCTTGCTGGACTTGGTCACTGCAACAATGTATCTTCTTTGCTGAGGTGGAGTGAAGCTCAACTTACTCCACTGGGTGTAATGCTTGCTATGCATTTATACTCTGCACATGGACTGTAACTAGGAAATGTATACTCTGTAGAACTTTACTTGCTAAGTGAATAAACAGGTAGAATTAGACCTGTGGTGTTAGAGTGTTTCCTGACTCCATGGATTAATCTGCAAACGGGGAAGCTGGAAGCAAGTTGGATTTCAGGCAGGCTGGGCTGGCATCTTCACAACACGCTGCACGCTGCGAAAAGGGGGGAGCTGAGATCTGGAAGATCTGTGTGTGGAATAACAGGCCTCTGCAGGCACACAGACAGGATTTTAAATCTCCCATGCACACACACACTCTGCTGCGCACGCAAACCAACAGTACTGGATATTTGCTGTCAATTCCTAAACAGGCAAGAATGTCAGCTATCATATACCATTTACTGATTATTCAGCATTCAGATTCTTGGAGGATGATTTTTAGAGAAATGTTCGAGGACATTCCCCGCCCCCCCCAGCTCCAATGTCTACAGTGAATTACATGCCCCTTGTATAAGTAGCTGAACAGAAGAGTGAGTGGAGGAATGGCTTATAGCAGAAGCCAGAATGGAATGATGGGTGTGGAGTGAGTGGTAGTTTGAGAAGTCAGTTAGTTTATTTATGTATTTATTTATTTACAGCATTTTTACCCCACTCTTCAGCTAAAAACAGGCTCCCAGAGTGGCTTATAAAGATTAGCAATGAGAAAGTCCCTGCCGTCAGGATTACAAGCTAAAAGGCACGGCACAGAACTTGGATGGGAGACCCCCCCCTCCTCTAGTTTCCTGCATTTAGCAGGGGGTTGGACTCGATAGCCTTGTAGGCTCCTTCCAAGTTCCAACTCTATGATCTATGAAATCTATGAAAAGGGATTGGGAGGGAGGCAAGCAAAATGCAGGCTCCATTTCTTAGTTACAAGGTTCTTATAGAGAGGGCGGGTTGGAGTTGTTGTTTTTAGCACACACTGAAACAATTTTTGTTTTGCTTTACGAGTTGCTAAAATGGTGCCGACTGTAAAAAACAGTAATTCTAGATGCTTTCAGATTATGCTTTTTATCATGCAATCGCCCTGCCTCACTCATGGAATTTGACAGGGGGTCCAGACCATGTCACCTTCCAGTTGTTGTAACCATCCTGTGCTTCCCCACCATTTTGTCTGTCTTTTTTTTTTTCTTTCTACCAAAAAAAGAAAAAGAAAAAAGAGAGCACTGTCAAGGAAAAGTCAGAATAGTTGCACAATGTCTTTGGACTGGTAGTGCTAGGGAGCTGTCTGCCTGGAAGCGCCCAGTGAAGGTGGAGCCGAAGCGAAGACGCATAGTGTTAGGGCTTAACTGCCTGAAATGTCGCAGCACATGTCAAAACGATGCCTCTTAAAAAGATGGAAGAGTAGCACTAAAGCAACATGGGGTGCAATCCTATGCATGTCCAGACAGAAAAGAAGTCCTACAGCTCCCAGCATTCCCCAGCCAGCATAGCTGGCTGGGGAATGCTGGGAGCTGTAAGACTCCCCTCCTTACACTTGCAGAGATTGACCTGCTGTTCCCTTCCTTCCAATGCCCCCCACCACCACCATCAGATTTTGTGAGCTCTCACAAGAAATGGCAGAAGTATAGGGAAAACAGGAAATTGGTGATGATGTCATGTAGCTAACTAACAAAAAGTGAGAGAATGAAGAGTGGCAATTCCAAAGTAAAGACCTAGTGTGGAAGAACCCTTGTTCTCGCAGCTCCCTATCTGCATGGTTAGAATATTTTCTATCTATTGGCCCTTGGAGGGAAAATGTTTTGCAGTTGAAGGGAGGAGAGGAACAGTTATGGAAAGGTGAGAGAGAGTTAGTTGAGTTAGGATGGAGAGAGGGCAGTGAGAGGAATTAGGGCCCAGAGTTAGTTAAATTAGGGTCAAAGCAGACATTACATTAAATGCATGTCTAGCGGCTCTGTCTTTTCTTCATTTTCACTCTAGAGTAGATGCAAGGGCCCCGATCTGGCTTTTAAAGCCCCCCCCCCCTCCCCATGCTAGGGCTCATGATCCAGATCTGAAGACATGTGCCTACTCCAAAGCAATACCAACAACAACAACAATAATAATATAAAATAAAAAGCATAGTTGCTAGACACACATTTAAAATAATGTATTATCTGGCCCTTTGAGTAGAATCAGAGACACAGTAGATAAGGGAGATAAATTATTGAAAGAAGAGATATGTTGTTAGGTTTATAGAGCCATTGGAATTTATCAGTTAATGTTACGAACATAAGAAGAGCCATGCTGTGATCTGTCCAAGGGTTCATCTAGTCCAGTATTCTGTTCACACAGTGGTCAGCCAGCAGTGGTGGGCGATCCGCCCACCACCCGACTCACAGGACGCTCGGTAAAAAATGCACTGCCGAGAACTCGGAAGTCGCTTCCCCGGCTTGGCTCAGGAAAACGCGAGGCAAGCCGGGGAAGCAGGTAGGAGAGACAGAGTTCATGGGGTCGAGCCCGGTGAGTTCACCAGACTTCCACGCACCAAACAAAATCCTCACTCATCCCTACCAACCAGCTGCCCATTGGAAACCCCACAATTAGGGCATGAATGTTGTGCAATAGCACCTTTCTGCTTTGAATTACACAGCTAAGGATCTAAAGAGGAGAGTCCTACTGATCTCTGTAAATCAGTAGGGGGCGGCAGATGGTGTTTTGGGGAGTCCTAGGGAAAGCCTGGATTCAGTGGCCTTGGGGGGGGGCAGAGCCCTGTGTGTGGGCCCTAGATATATCACAGTAGCAAAAATGTTTATTCCATTGGTGCAAGTCCAGCATGGTTTCCTTCTTCATCACCTTTTAAAGAGCAGGTTTTCCCAGGAGTTGACCAGGCAGGGCAGGATTTTCTAGTATCCATTGTTCTTTCTGATATTCGTTAGGTTGTGATGAGTGCACTAAGCAGCCAGAGTCTAGCAGCCTCAGCATGGCATTTCAGCAAACTGAGAGGAAGAAAGAGCAATAGATTGACATTTGCTTGACATCTGACACTCCAGCCATTCCAGGTCAGGCTTATGAAAAAGCTCAGCATGATATCTTTGATGTGCTGATTTGCACTGCATCTGGTAGGTGTTCTCCTGGGTAAGAGTGCCAACTCTTCAGGTAGGAGTACAGAGACCAATCTGTCTTCTTCAGTGTGGACAGATTTCAAAACAGTTTGCACAGTGGCAGTGGTGAGTTTGAGAAAGATATATTAGGGCAGTACTGCAGTGATAGGGGTTGGGAGGGTTGTCCCACATATACTTTGGGTGCCCCCCCCCACTACTCTTTTAGAAGTATTTGAAGTAGGGATGAGGGAGGCATTCATTTGGTGCAAACTGAAACCGAGTTATCCTTTCAAATTTGCACTCCTCTAAATTTTGCAATGGAATTCTCCAATAATAATTTTAAAAGTGTGCAAAAATCTGTACATTAAGGAAATGTGCACATTCAAATGTATATGCATATTAGTGAAAATAATGTTAAAATGCATTCTATTTGGAAAATTGCTTGCAGATGTGTATATTTTTGAGGGAATATCAAATGCGTTGTCAAAAGCTTGCTTTCGATATATTTCATAAGAATTCATGGAGATTGTCAGCACTTCATAAAACAGAATCCTTCTTTCCTCTGCTTTAAAAGCATGTCAACTACCCGGATCAAATAACACCTGATCCGTACATGCATGATTCATTTGGTGATTTGCCATTACAAGTGAAAACTCAGTTGGCTGAAAACCGTTGTGTTGGAGAAAGACTATGAAAGTTCTCTCTGATCTTTGAGCTACAATGGCTTTTTTCCCCACATGCAAATCATTGTCAGATCTGAGCTGTAGGGCAGCCACTCATTGGGAGCCAGGGGAGCTGGGAACCAGGAGTTTCTCCAGGAGTCAGAGCTGATGGGGTCAAGCTGAGTGTCAGAGCCAAGAGATCAAGCCAGGGAACAAGCCAAGAGGCAAAATAAGGCAGATGCAGCAAATGCTATAATTGCCAAGGCAAAGCCCCAGATAGGAAATCTTTATAATCCTTCCTACTGAGAAGGGCCAATGGCCAATCTGTGTGGGTGGAACCACTCCAGTACGTGGGGAACCCTTTACTACCTAGGGAGGTTCTCCAGCCTGCAGTCCTGGTAGCTTATAGGCAGCTGTGAACAGAGCCATGTGTTATGTGGATTAGTTGCCCTGCCAGCTACTGTCAATTAGCCTTAATTTGGTAGTCAATAAGTGATGAATATGCATGTGGAAAACATCCCTAAGAGTCTTTGCAGAAACAGTGTCAAGACACAGTGGCATTCAGGGTTGCAAAGCTAGTCAGCCAATTTCCAAATCCAGTCTTTTAAGAATTCAGAATACAGGACCAACAAAGACAGATACAAATTCATTCTAGATAAAAACTCAATATTCATAAGATGCAAAGTCCAGTAGGGAGAAGGTGTCAGTGATCAAAAGTGAAAATGGTCAATATCCAAGTACAAATGAGCCCAAAGGGCAGGTGTCGTTTCAATGTGGAATAGTTGGTAAATATGTAGATGTAGGCTTCCCTCTCTCGCTTCTCTAGAGAGTGAACATAAATAGCCATTCTAGCTCCTTAGGGAATAGCTGATTGTTGAACTTTTCTTTGAGCCAATTCACACACAGTAACTGGGTTCAGACAACACAATAACCCACACTCAAGGGTTGAGTGTGGGTTTTATTCATTCATTCATTCATTCATTCATTATATTTATACCCCGCCTTTTTTCCTGCAAGGAACCCAGGGCGGCTTACATAATCCTCCTCCTCTCCATTTTATCCTCACAACAGGTTAGGCTGAGAGTCAGTGACTGGCCCAACGTCACCCAGTGAGTTTCATGGTCGAGCGGGGACTAGAACCCGGATCAAGTCCCAGTCCAACACTCTCACCACTACGCCACACTGGCTCTCTTGTTGTCTGAACCCAGTTACTGTGTGTGAATTGGCTCAAGGGTTGAGTGTGGGTTATTGTTGAACCGTGGGTTGTTGGAAAATGCACAGAAGCTGTGAAGTAGGACCTATATCTTTAAACTGCTACATGAGTAGGGCCCATTGTTCCATTCATCCTCTACAAAAAATAAAGAATTGGAAACCAGTGAGTGGGGCATATGTGTGTAAATGCTTGCATAAATAGGCCCTACTTGCAGGATCTGCCAACTGCTTTTTCAGAATGTAATTTGTGTTAGTGGGATGATACTATAAGATGCTGCCCATAGTCTCCAATATTCCATTCTTGGGCAAAGTGTTGGACTGTGTGGTGGCATCTTAGCTCCAGTTGTTTCTGGATGAGGTGGATTATCTATATCCATTTCAATCTGGCTTCAAGCCTGGTTATGGGACAGGAAAAAAAAATGCTTTGGTCATCTTGCTGGACCAAT
The DNA here is from genome assembly GCA_021292165.1 of Shinisaurus crocodilurus. Classification (NCBI taxonomy): domain Eukaryota; kingdom Metazoa; phylum Chordata; class Lepidosauria; order Squamata; family Shinisauridae; genus Shinisaurus; species Shinisaurus crocodilurus. The sequence goes on along the minus strand of CM037878.1, from coordinate 20,488,981 downwards.
GAACTGGCTGAGGACAAACAAACTGAAGCTTAATCCAGGCAAGACAGAGGTGCTCCTGGTCAGTTGAAAGACAGATCCAGGAATAGGAATTCAGCATGTGTGGTATGGGATTTCAATCACCTTGAAGACTCAGGTTTGCAGTTTGGGTGGACTCCTTATGTCTAGGTTTCGGTTTAGGCTGGTGGCTCCAATGTCAGTGGGTCTGTGTATCCACTCTGGATTTTACTCCAAACTTTTAAGGAGCTATTCATGGTGCCAAACCTATTTTGGGGGTAGGGTTCAGCACCATAGATAGCTCCTTTAATGTTCAGACTTTCAGTGGTATGTTTGCATAGCTGGGGCTAGAATGCCAACTGCACCCATTCCTGGATATGTCAGACCTGGCTCTGGCAACACATGTCTTAGTCACATTCCATTTGGACTACTGCCATGCACTTTACATGGAGCTGTCTGTGACAAAGCTTTGAAAACTTCAGCTGGTGCAGAATGCTGAGGCCAGATTATTCACCAGGGACAATTGTAGGGAGTATGTGACTTCCTTGTTACCAGAGCATCACTGGTTACCAGTCCATTTCTGGGCACAACTCATACTGCTGGGTATGATCTAGAAAACCCTACACAACTTGGGACCACAACTAACTGTGGAATCCTATACACACACCTACTCAGAGCTATGCCCTACTGAGCTCAATTGGACTTACTCCCAGAAAGACTGCCTTCTCCCATATGAGGCCCTTTCTCTCATTCCCACCACCATCAGAGCCACATTTGCAGGGAAGGCTGGTGACTCCTGCTTCAGTGGGGCTCTTTATCCATTGCAGTCTTTATTCTGAGCATTATAGGAGCTATCTATGGTGCTGTACTCCATCCCCAAAATGGGTTCACCACCATGGAGCACCATGGATAGCTCCTATGAAGCTCAGAATAAAATCTGCAATGGATAAGGAGCCCCACTGACATAGGAGTCACCAGCCTCCTCTGCATTTGGTGGAAATGTGAGAGAGGGTTGCTTCCAGAACACCCTTCTGAGGGAAGCCAGACTACCTCTATCTTTGCTGTTGTTCTGTCAGCAGGCAAATACATTTTTATTCAGAGAGGCTTTCTAAACTGAAAATGGTTTTAACTGGTGGACACTGTTTGTTTCTTTTCCTACTGATGTGTTTTTCATTGGTTTATTTCTATCTGTTAATTATAATTTTGCTTTTTTTATTTCATATTTTATTCTTAGCCACCTTGGGCAATGTTTGTTGTGCAAAGATGGGATATATAGTTAATGAATAATAGGCAAGGATGCACATGTGCCTCCATTTCACTTCACCTCCTCTATAAGAAAATTGCCACCTATGATTTTTGTGATCATGGAAGACGAGGAGCCAACTTCTTGGAAATGTCCCTTCCTCTAATGTTACCCTTTGGCATAGGAATAGGCTATTAATATGAGCAGTTATCTCCTAGAGGGAGCCAGATCAAAAGTTAACTGAAGTCTCTTTGAAACTCTGCTTCAAATGGAAGATATACTGGTGAACCCTAACCGTAATCATATTTAAGCACTGGTTGGTTTGTTTTTTAAAAGTAGACGCTGATATTAGCACAGCACAAAACATCTTTGCTGCTCCTTTTTTTTTTAAAGCAAGACTCAGGTTTTTTTTTATCAGTAAGGTTTGTACTAAAATTGATTCATCTGTATTTAGTGCAGCTGTGTTTTATAACAGTTCTATGAGTGTGTGACAGCTTGCTCTGCTCTTGATTTGCACTGCAAAGTTTGTTGAGCAAATGACCTGGCAACATTCAGTCAAGCAGTATCTTTCCAATCTCATTAAAAACAAAAGTTATAGGCTTGGATCTTAAGGTAAGTTAATGGAGGAAGTAATCCTATGCCCCCCTGCCTGACATGTCTGAGGAGGGGGCCATAGGATATTTTGGATTCCTAGATCCAAAGTCAGAGACAGTACTCTGACCTTGGAGCTGAGAATTGGAGCTCCGTTCCCCCCCCCTGCCCCCTCACAGTTGCTGTGGAAATAACTTCACCAGCTGGTCTCTGAGGCTGGAAAAGTGACCTCGGAGAGGGGTAAAAGAGGGCATTTCAGTGGGCCGGGGGGGAGACCAGTGAGGCCAGGATACAAGGTATCCTGATGCCTCTCCAGCCTCATTACCTCCCCACCCACTGAAATGCTTCAGCTAGATGGGCAAAAAAGTCCATCTAGCAAAAATGCTGGGCGGAAGGACTTGGAGGTGAAGAGCACCTCCACCACTCCTCCTGTTCTGCATAGGATGCCCATAAGCCTCCAAGTTTGGGGGCTTACAGGCATTGTGGTTGGATTGCACCCTTAAGGAAGTTCATGGAAGGAACATTTCCTGCCCCCTCCTCCCCCCTAAGACCACCTGCATCCCCAAACTATCTGAAGGGTCAGAGCCCCTCCCGAACAATGTGAGATGAGGCACGGGGGACTTCTGGGGGAGGGCGAATTGCCCAAATTTTGGCCCTCTGACCAGTTCCTTGTGTCTCCCCATCTAATATTTATTACTAGCTGTTGCCCGCGGCTGCGCTCGCGTGGATTTTAGGATTTGGTACAATGGAAAAGATACAGTGTCTCTGACTGAAAGTGTAACATTTAGGCTGGGCGATGGCAGCAGAAAACTTTTCTGACAGAAATATCTGATCTTAAAGAAAAATCAGGTTAATCCTGAGAGTCTACAGGTGATGAAGAGTGACCATGCCAAGTTTGGGGTAGATCCGTTAAAACGTGATGGAGCCTATGCAACAACACCCCACACACAACAGTCATTCAGTCATTTAAAAAGTTTCCCTCCCTTTTCACCCCCTCAGAGAACATTCTAAATGGCCTAGGGGAGATTTGCATACCCACCCCTATTGGCCCCTGCAGGAATTCATACGAACATACTAAGTGCCGTATGGGCTATTTGCATAACTGCTCCTATTGGCTCCTGCAGCAATTATGAGGTGAGGCCGATTTGCATAACTGCTCCCCTGTTGTTTTGCCCATAGGAGATATGAGAGTGGGGCCATTTCCCCCCTTTTTTCACCTCCTTAGGGACGGAATTTCCAAAAATCCTTCCTTAGTGGGTTTCTACGTCATAAAAGCAATGTTCCTTCAAAATTTCACGTTCCTAGATTAAACAGTTTGAGCTGGGTGTTGATGAGTCAGTCAGTCAGTCAGGACTTATTTTATATATATAGATTATATTTATACCCCACATTTTTTTCCTTCAAGGAACCCAAGGCAGCTTACATTCCTCCCCTTCTTTAAGCCCTGTGAAAATAGCTACCACCAATTTTAAGATGCATTACAGTGGACCTCTAGAGCTGGTGCTAAAATCCACAGAAGTGGCTCCCCAGTATTTTTCTTCTGAATCTACAATCACTATTGCATAACTGGGGCTTCTTTTTCACATTAGCAGAGATATATCCCCAGTGTCAGATTTATAGGTGGTTTCTTTTAATTGAAAATTCTTATTTACTTTTATTATGAATTATTTGTAAAGCTCAAACCCAGGGGATATTCTAGGGAGTTAACATTAATCTGTTCTATAATTGATCCTTTGTCTCCGCAGAAGTTATCTTCTGCACTACAGAGTGGTTTCATCAAGAATGGCTCCAAGTTCCTCTCAAAAGTAACCCAAGCAGTATTATTATTCCTGTTAATTTATAGTAAAATGTGTGCATCATATACGTGGGTTCAAATTATAACAAGCATAGGATGAAGTGAAAAGTACATTTTTTCAAAAAGATTTCCAATATTTTTCTTGCTTACTAATGAATTATTTCATCCTAAAAATAAACTTCACCTCCATGCGCCTCCCACACTGCACTGGATGTAGGGACGTGTGTGGAGGTCGACTGGGGTGGGTGGAAGTCTGGCAAACTCGCCGGGCTCAATCCCTGAGCTCCGCTCGCCCTACCTGCTCCCCCGGCTCGACTCGCGTTCTTGCAAGTCGGGGAAGCGACTTCCGGGTTCCCGGCGCTACGTTGTTTATGTAGAAAATGGCATAAGATAGGTTAAAAATGGCAGTGGTTTGAGCAAGTTATGCAAATCATGGCCGTTTTTAATGTATCTTATGCCATTTTCTACATAAACAATGTCGTGCCGGTGCTCGCTTTCCGCCCAGCTTGGCAGGTCTGGCGGCAGTGATCAGCTGAGCGCACCACAAGTTGGGTGGTGGGCAGATTACCCACCCCTAATTGGATGCCCATAATTTATTTATTTATTACATTTATATACCCTGCCGTTTTTCCTGCAAGGAACTCAAGGCAGGCTTACACAATCCTCCTCCTCCTCTCCATTTTATCCTCACAACAACCCTGTGTGGTAGGTTGAGTTTGGAGGCTTACAGGCAGCCAGACTGGATTGTGCTGCCCAGACCCTACGACTGTAATTGTGGAAGGATTTAAAACAAACTTCATATGCCTGTTTCTTAGGTTGTAAGGTCAGTTTATAGGATTCCGTTCTGATAGTCTTGATTCATGTTACCTTCTGTAAGTCCTTTTATTGACTATAAAGTAGATCTATCATAGATAGGGATAGACAGATGCCATTTTAGTTTTTTTCTGCATTCTTAAAAAAAAATCTCGTTCTTTCTGTGCTGTTCATGAAGAATTTTGCAAATTATGGCAAATTCTTCTCAATAGTGAACCAAAGAAAATGTTCACTCATCTGCACAGACCATATTCCCAGCATGGCTATTCCCAGAATGGAGAGCTCTGTGTTGTCCCTACCCTGTCATACAGCTGTTAAAGATGAGGAGCCTGTCAGGAAAAAAAGGTGACAACCCTGATTCAGCACCACAAACTGGTTGAATAAAAAGGGATTTACACCCAGACTTTTAAGAGCTAAACACTAACGCTTTCTGCCTGGATGAACATATCTATCAGTTTTGCTTTTTCCTGTACTCAAATTCTTGAAATTTCAGTTTTTTTCCTCCATGTTTATGTGTGTGTGTGTGTGGGGGGGGGGGGAATGTATGAATCATTTATGAAAAAGAATTATGGAAATTTTGAGAAATTCTTCTTTTTTTTTTTTAAAGGTAGCAAAATTCTCAGCCATCCCTAGACATGGAGCAGGCATTTCATCTGACTGAGGAAGTAGATACATGCATATAGCATTTTCTGAATATTCTGTTGTAGAATATAATCCTGTTTGTGCTAGGTCTTCTTTAGACATGGCCCCCTCCCATCCCATGCATACCATGTCATGAGTCATGAAAGAAAAGTTTCCATTTTAATTCTAAACTTATATTTTTGGCATTTATGAAATTACATCTGGCCCACACTTGGGCTTTCCTACTATCCCCCCAAATACTTTGGGGGGGGGCAGGGGCTATTTTTAATTAATATAACATCCAGCCTGAAGAAGAATCCTATAAAGCTTGCTAGGAGGTATTTTTGACCCTGGGAATTCTGTTCCGTTTGACCCTAGCAGGATTCCGCAGTGTTTCTGTTTCAGGACGCAGTGGCAGAGAGTGGAAGAAATATATATATGGTGGATCTTGAAATTTGCACAAATAGGATTGTATTTTTTTTTTAAGTCCACAGTCTTTCACAAGTGCACAAGAGTGCAGATTCAGCTGTCCGATATGTGTAGTCTTGCCTTTGCAATTTCCTTGTATGTTTCAGCTGTCAACTGCAGTAGGTAACATACAAGGAAACTGACAATGTGAAACTGCATATAGGCCAATTTGCACACTGTTGTGAAGGACTGGGGGAAATATAATAGTAAGACAAAGGAGGGACCCATTTGCACAATTCAGAAGCACTGAAAAGGGGGGGGGGAATGCAAAGAAAGCAAATGCACCGAAGTAAATACACCAATATGCACAATATCTCCCAGTTGGCATGCAATCCTCTCACTATTATGTGTTGAACTGACATTTGTCATTAGCGTCCTCCCTTTCAATACTTCCCTGAGTCTCCTGCATGTCCAGAAAGGGGAGTTATATTGCCCCCTTTTTCGTGGCTCCTCCTCGGAGTAGTTACTTACTCCTGTTGAACAAATTTCCCCCTCTGTTTACTGTCTAGCCTTTAAATTTGTGCAAATTTAGAGGCTGGGAAGTAAATGGAGGGGAAATTTCTTTGTGCAAACAAAGGTTGGCTCCCTTGGACTGTGGGCCCCAATAAAGTGTACTCTCTCCACTGGGATGCTGGTGCAGGTTGAAACCACCAAGTTGTTGGGCCCACCCTCAATTGCTTCCTCCTGATATTACCAGCAATGGTGTAGCAACTCCCCTGACATTCCTGGAAATGTAAAATTGGGTGTTGCTTCTCTGAATTCTGAATTGTAGGATCATGGACCTTTTTAGGTGTCCTCACAGAAGGCTAAATGCCCCATTATCCCACTATACATTTTGTGGGGCTGAGTTTTGGCTTGAAATAGTGCTAGTGATGGACAAACTCTCCTTGACTCAATTTGGAATTGGGTTTGGAATTGCTAATGTCATTTGAGAATGCATTAGGGCCAGAATGAGTTATTTTTGAGAGTTGTTTTTGGTGCATAACGTTTCTGCATGTGTACTTCCTTTCCACATTTTGTGCACATTCTTGCAATGTCTCTTAAGAATTCTAGTCCAGGAGATGGAGTGAAGGCAGCGTGTTAGGTTAGTTGGTCCCTGAGGGAACACTGGGAGCAAAACAAAGCAGCAAGCACACAAATAAGGATGTATGACAAATTTGTTCCAGTTCTTCTTTTTTATTATTATAAAAAATTACCTAATTCACACCTCCTGGAATCAAACACAGATCCAAATGCAGTCTGCAGTTGGTCCGTACATTTTTGAGCCTGTAATGTGATTTGCGGGGGGGGGGGGTGTCTTTAAAAAATGCGTACATTTGAAAAATGTGCATGAAAAAAATTGTACCTTTGATAAATAAACACAAACTCACTTTAATCAATGGGAGAAAAATGTGCATTTTTGGGGAAAATCTGCACGAAAATCTGCACTAATTTTTGTACGAAAAACCCTGCACAATGTGATATGGACACAAATTGGAATGAGCTTTGAGGAGAAACTGGGATAACCTCAATGAGCTTGACTTTTGATGAATTGCACATCCCTACGTCAAAATTTAATCTTACATTCTGGGCTGGAGGTGAGCTTTGGGGGGGAGGGAACTGCACTTGATTCAGCCATGCATAGTGAATGGATCAAATTCATATACCAAAATGAGTAATTATTAAAGTTGGCAAGATCACTTATTATTAAAACTCTTATTACTAAATGTTTAGTGCCATTGGTGGTTACGGTCCTGTTCCTTGATAGTTTACATCCTGCAGCGTGTAGAAGCCACTTCTACAACCATGATGGTAGCAACTTACAATTTATTTATTCATTCATTCATTACATTACATTACATTTGTAATCCACCAAGTAACTAATGTTCTCTGGGTGGATTACAAACAGTTAAAAATATAAAATACAATACAAATATTTAAAAGAATAAAATACAATGCAATGCAAAACACTAAACAGCACAGGAATCGATAAAACAGCCATAATTTAGGGATGGGCGACCCGCCCAGCTCGCGAGCCGAGCACTCCCACCACACAAGCCAAGCTGAGCCAAACACAAGCATCAGCTGAGGCGCTCTGCGGACTTAGGCCTTAATTTGCACAAATTAGGCTGTTTTCTATGTAAACAATGTAGCACCGGAACCCAAAAGTTGCTTTCCCCAGCTCGGCTTGTGAGAATGCGAGTTGAGCCGGGGAAAAGGTAGGACAAGCAGAGCTCGGGGGGTCAAGTCCAGCGAGTTTGCCACACTTCCACCCACCCCCCTCCAATTGAGCTCCACACACATCCCTAGCCATAATAATTGAGATCTAGGTCTCTAAAATGTCTGGGAGAAAAGAAAGGTCTTTGACTGGTGCTCCTCTTTGGGGAGTTTATCTCGTAAGAGGGGTGCCACCGCTGAGAAGGCCCTCTCTCTTGTAGCTAACAACCTAGCTTCCTTTGATGGGGGAACCTGGAGGAGAGCCTCTGAAGATGACTTCAGGGTCCGAGGAGACACAACACAAACGTTTTTAATTCAACATGATTGCCGAGGAATCCAGAAAACAGCTGTACCTCTGCTTAGACAAGCATGATATTCCATTTGTGGGGCAGTCACAACAACTATGCATACTTCTAGATGGCTTGCCAGGTGGCTTGCTGTCTCACCAGCTTTTCCCGACTGCATGAGAAACAGATGCTAAGGCAGCCTTGTGTTGTGGTAGATTAACCCCATTTCCACTGCATAGTTGGCAGGGAGTCTTCAGTCCCTCCATGCCTACCGAGAAGCACCGAGTCCATCTGTTAATGTTTTAGCACTAATACTCTAGGGAATCCAAAGGAGCTCCCTGGAAGCTGCTTGCAAGAGAAGCATATGAAGTGATACGGTAGACACATCCAGAGATGGTTGGTTCTTCATCCAAAATCTCTGCATGTGTGAGAGAGAAGCGGGACTGTCGGTGTAAGGGAAAGGCAGAGATGGAGTGGGGGGGGGGAGCAGATGTCCTTTTTTTAATAGTATCAAGTCAGGAATATGTTCAGCAAAATCATTTGCTCAGGCCAAGCCATGCCATCGTTCAAAGGCAGAAGTGCTGTCAGAATCTGGAGCCAAAGGGTCTACATTCAGGCAAGATGAAGTCTGTAAACTAAAGGCTGGAAAGAGAGCTCTAGATGGATGCTGTCAGAATAGGTCAACAGAGAGAGGCAAGAAGCCTGATGAGCAAAGCAGCTGAAGCTCATCCAAGTAGCTGATCAGTTTTCAGAGGCTCTTTAAGCTAAGGTCTGATGCTCCATGAGGACAGCTGTGCTGCACTGAACAGGACTTAGGGCAAACATATACCCCCCCTTTTTTTCTTTTTTCTTTTTTTAGAGCAGGGAGTGCTTGCACTGCATTCAGTTCAGAACTTCCTATTTTCTTCCAGGCAGGGTTGAGCTTGGGTCCAGGCACCTATTCTACAAGTTTCCAGCATCCACAGTGCTGACAAGAAACCTTGCTCCCCCAAATCAGTGAAGTTTTGCACTAATAAATATGGTATTTGCGTGGTCACCAGTGGTGACTAAAAAGTTTATCTAGGTGACTAGTGCCCACCCTTCTATTGCCAGTGCATGTGACTACAGAGTACAGCTGCAGCAGGCACACTGTTCCACTGGCCCAGTTCAGATGATCAAGGTTCTGGCTGAATAAGCCTGATGTGCATGAACTTCTTCAGGCACCTGCACATAGCCATTTCAATCCCTCCTTCCACTCAAGTGAGTAAAGAGCCCAGGAACTGCACTTAACCAGCTTCCCATTACGTTAGAACTAGGTTAGAACAAAAGTTCATATTCTGACTTGTTTGGAAGCCATTAACCATAGTTTCCTGGTTTGGACATATAGTTAACTTGGAATGTCCTGCTGCTTCCACAAAGGTAGGTGCAGGTTCTCATAAATGGTGCCAGCTCATGCGTAGAGCCTGGAAGTGGCCCACATGCTCCCAAGGTGCTCATTTGGGCAGCTTTCACAATTATATCAGACCTCTGAAAGGTCTTTTTTCAGGAGAAGTTTCTTGATGACCTGTGAACACTACTTTCTTGGTTGTACACTTAAAGTATACTCACTGGTGCACCCCTCCTTTAGTGTTAGAACTTGTCTAGCACCTTCAAGCTGACGTTTTTCTATGCCCTGTGAATTTGTTGCTTACTTCTGTGTAAATGTGCCTAGAACTAAAGACTACTTTTATAACCAAAGTTAAGCAGCATTTCTCAGCTTTATATCTTTACGGGGCCATTTATATTCTGATACTTAGTGCAATAAAAGTTGAACTAAGCAGTTAAGCACTGAGATACAAGTACTATTGATCTTGAACACGACTGTCACAAATATATCAATATTGCTTACATGAGGGATGATGCTATTTAATAAAAATACTGCTCAGCACTACATAATTACATTATAAAATTTTAAATATCCTTTGTTGATATTGGAAATTCATTTTCTAGATTATAAAATACTTTATCTTGTTACTCACAAGCAGCTATTTTTTTCACCAACCAAAGATAGAAAAAAGTTATATTTTTGATCAAGAAGTATACATATATATATATATATATATATATATATATAAATTATTCATATAGTTCTATCTTGCCTTCTCCTACATTTAAGGCACTTCCTACATGTTGTATAAAATATGAATACATTTAGAGATGGACAGTGGTAAATTAGGCTGAAGTCTTCTAAATACACACTTACCTGGGAGTAAGCCCCACTGAACTCAATGGGGCTTTCTTCTGACTAGATATGTATAGGTTTGCACTGTTAGAAGTACAGGCACTCATCACAATGGCAGAGCCCCATACATCAAAAAAATGAATGCTAAATTTTAGGTTTTATTTCAGCTTTTACTCCTATTTTATACTGTAGGTTTTTTAAAAATAAAATAAAATAAATTATACTGTATTTTATGTTGTATTTTGCGCTTTTAATTGTTGTGAACCACCCAGAGAGCTTTGGCTGTGCGGCGGTATAGAAATGTAATAAATAAATAGATAAATAAATAAATATTCTTACCTTACACAGATTTGTTGGACCCAATCCCAATTCCTACACCTTCAGAGTGGCATGACTGGGTCATTGCATACAAAATCTAAGGACAGGTGATATAACATGTCTTACAACTCAGCAATAGTTAAGTGTTTTCCCCTGCTTTTCCTTACAAGTTTGAAAATAAATGAGAAAACATTATACCACACTGATTAAAATCTGGTAGGGCTAATAGGGGACAGATGAAATGATACTGGAGCAGATTGCTTGAGTAATGGGCAGAGCAATTGTATGGGTCACTTACTGCCTGAGGGCAGGAGAGAGATTTGCTCCCCGCTTGATTAAATTTAAATTGTATTAGTTTGAATGGAAAGGTAGGGTACACATATGGCAATAAACAAAGCATGAAAATAAATAAATGTGCATGTTATCAAAAGTCCATATCAATGCCTTTTCCAAGGTACTGAAGAAAGTATGAGAATGTTGTGTACCGCCTATTTAAAAGGCAAACCCAGAAGGTCTCGGTACTCTGCTAGTCATCCATGGATAGAAGGGAATGCTTTTACTTTGGGGCAGAAGCCAGTAGGAGCATAGCTTCCTGCAAGGCCAGGACAATCCTGTGCTCATATGACTGTACCAGTTGCATTTGGTCAGTTAAGTTGTTCATGCTCCTCTGCAAGTGACAGAGTTTAGCTCTGTGTTTCTGTGCAGTATAATAAATGACTGACTGTTGAGTTTGAAGACATCTGGTGTATGCTGCTGTTCCCCATATACAAAAGAAGAAGCATGCATGTTTGTAAAATAAAATTCTCCTTCACTGTTAGGAAGAAAGGCTAGCTTTAATATTTTCTTTTTTTATCCTCCATTATAAGGACACACGAGCACCCAAACAACCTTTAAAATTAATTAAGTCTAACTCTCAGCCTAACTGAATAAAACTTTCCCACAATGATTAAAACTGGCCCCAGTTAGGGATGGGTCGGGTGACCCACTGAGCGCACCCAGTGCATGAGCTGAGTCAAGCCAAGCACGAGCGCCAGATGAGGCTCTCGCCCAACTTCCGGGTCCCCAGCTCTACTTTGTTCGCATTAAAAAACAGCCTAATTTGCACAAATTTGACCGTAATTTGTGGAAATTTGGCCATTTTCTATGTAAACAACGTAGTGCTGGAACCCGGAAGTCACTTTCCCTGGCTCAGCTCGCGAGAATGCGAGTTGAGCTGGGGGTAAAGTCGGGCAAGTGGAGCTTGGGGGGGGGGTCAAGCCCAGAGAGTTCGCTGGACTTCCACCACCACCCCAGTCAAGCTCCACGCACATCCCTACCCTCCCTGATTAATCTACTGGGTTTTAGTTGATTAATCTATTGATAATTAAACCTATTAAAATGTGCAGCCCTGATGCATAGTATAACCACGGTACAATAATGCATTAATGTAGCCTGTTACTGAAAAACAGATTGAGGATCCGGGCCTGTATTTGAAGCTGACCAAATTGCTGACAAGATGGGAATTGCAAGTGGCAATATCTAATTGAAATGAACTCCCCTAGCATTACTGTTCCCTCTGTGTATCCTTTAAAAGATGGCTTGTTCAGTGTAGCAAACAGAAATGCCATACGGTTTGCCTGATACAATCTGACAGCATTACAGTAATCAGCAGGTTGAGTAGCAAAAAAGCTAGAGAAAACGGCTTGAAAAGAGGAGCTAAATGCAATGGTAAGTTAATTAATGTCAACAACCCAACTTTTTGCCACTCAAATTTCTTAGTGTGTGTTGAATTTTCACGTAATATAGCTGTGTGTGCATGTATGCTTGAGCAGCTTATGCCAAGATGTTAACCTAATCCTCAAGCAAATGCCTTCATCTCTTCAGTTACCTCTGCCTGCTAGGGATATTTGAGAAATTCATTTCAGTTTCTTTCTGATCAGGATTTAACCAGTTCACACCTTCCAGACCGAACACAGACTTGGACACAATCTGCTGTTGAAGTCCCTACATTTTCAAGCTTGCAGTGTGATTCACAGACCCCCAAAAATGTGTTCGATAGCATGTGTACCTTTGAAAAATGCACATGAAAAATGCATATGAAAAATGAGTACTTTTGAAAAATGCACACAAATATGCTGTAGTCAATGGGAGAAGGATGTGTACATTTGAAAGATGTGCACAAGTGATGCATACATTGGGAAAAAGGTGCACAAAAATATGCATGGATTTTCATGCAAAAACAAAAAGAAAGAAAAAACAAAGCTCGCAGTCTGATGTGTCGGAATTCAGAGAACTTTGCCAAGCTCAAGTTTTGCTGGTTCACACATCCCTACTAGGGGTGGGCGATCAGCCAACCACCCGACTTGCTGGGCGCTCAGCGAGTGCTGCCTGCCGCGCCTGCGAGCCAGGTTGAAAGCGAGCGCCAGCTGCAGCGCTCAATGGACTTCCGGGTTCCCAGCGCTAATTTTTTTTAATGGAGAAAATGGCATAAAATACATTAAAAGTGACTGCGATTTGCCTAACTTGTGCAAATCGCAGCCGTTTTTAACGTATCTCACGCCATTTTCTATGTAAAAAAATGTAGCAGCAGGAAGGGAACCCGGAAGTCGCTTCCCCGGCTCGGCTTGCAAGAACACGAGTCAAGCCGGGTCAAGCAGGTAGGACGAGCGGAGCTCAGGGGGTCGAGCCCGGCGAGTTTGCTGGACTTCCACCCCCCAATCGACCTCTATGCCCATCCTTACTTTGGGATGTCTATTATCCCTACCTTATACTTCTTTGATCAACTATAAAGCACAGCTTCCCACATAGGCTGCTTCAATAAACAAAGTAAGGTTTATTTTAAAATACAACAGTTTCCTGAAGTAAATTTCATATGTAAGTTTCAGTCAATATTAAGTAAATTACTATCGTATTCTATTACCAATCTGCCCTCACCAACTGTTCCCAAAATGTTAATCCCTGCACTCACTAGCTAATCTCCTCACAATCCTAAAACAATCTCTCAACTCTCTCCAGTCAGCTCCGCAGACTCCAGTCCCAAACAGCCTTCCAGCACTCCTCAGAACCCTTCACACTCTCCTTCACTCACCCACACTTCCCCCCTAAACAGCACCGCCCACAGCTTATATAACACAGGCTATACCCCCTTCTCACTCTCTCAGCCAATCATCTCACATATGCAAATACACCATTCTTCCTGCCCATCATTTCTCACCCACCCTAGACTTATCTAACATAACACACTTGGATGCAACAGGAATACATCTTATAATCATAGACTCAGTACAAGAACACATTATCGCACTTACCATATATACACTTTAAATTACCCCCAATAACATAACATCACGGTGGGGTTGGGGAAATTTGCCCTGACCTCAGTGTTGGGGAGTGCTGTTGTCATGGTTACTTTTGATACTGTCTCCTCCTGTTTTTCTTGAGGAATATTCATGTGCGTTCTGAAATACACGGGGATGGCGGACAGACCCACCCACAAGTTGCGTTCTTCTCTTGATGGTATATCAAACTCGAAAGTGATGGTAAAATAATCCATCCCTGGCTCCCTGCCAGTGTTTAGAAATCCTGTGGCTAGTCACGTACTACCATATCTAGTGAAGGACCACAACATTTCTACAAAGTAAAGTTCAATTACACTCTTTTGGTAACTGCTTAAGTGACATGATACGTAATTATTGTTTTCTGTACTCCAAGTAAAAGATCTGCATGTTTGTATAACAGGAATGAGTGTTTGTTGGGGGTTTTTTAAATCCAGATTTCTGAACTAGCACACATTGTGAAGCTCAGTGAGCGGGCAGGTTGGTAAGGGGGAAGGCACTCTCTCAGGTATCCTAGTTCCAAGTTGTTTAGGGCTTTGTACACTAGAACCAGAAGTTTAAACCTGGCCCAGTAGTGAATAGGCAGCCAGTGCAGTTCCTTCAGCAAAGGAGCTGCATGCTGAAAAGGGGCAGCTCCCAACAGCAGCCAAGCTGCTGCATTCTGCACTAGCTCCAGCTTCCAGAGCAGCCTTAAGGGCAGCCCCACATAGAGCACATTGCAGTAATCCAGTCTTGAGGTTACTAGTGCCTGTATTTCCTAGAAAGCCCTACATGACTTCGGACCTGGCTATTTGAAAGGCTGTATTCTCCCATGCATGCCTGCTTGGCCATTAAGATCTTCAGGGCAGTAAGATCTTCTCTCAAACCCACTGCCATGGGGGACATGTTTGGTGGAGATGTGAAAGAGGGCCTTCTCAATGGCCACTCCCAGGCGCTGAAACTCCCTGCTGATTGCAGCTAAATTGGGTCTTTCTCTGTTGCCCTTCCACTGGAAGATAGACTTTGGCATGTAAGCTGATCTGCTGCTGAAGGGGTTTTCACAAGTTGGGTGTTGTCTATGTCTTTTATTGTTGTATCTTTAATTGTGTCTTTAATTTGTTTGTTTTTATGTCATTTTTTATCATGATTTTGTTTTTAATCTGTATTTTATTATTGCTAAATGCCCTGAGAGCCATTTTGGGTGGAAAGGCGGGCTATAAATGTAACAGATAAATCAATAAGGTTACGGATTGCCATCTGAGCTCTGCCGTCTGTTTCCACCTTTCAGCATTCAGTCCAACAAGTGCAAATGAACTGGGATGATTGATAAGCACAAGTTGGCACTTTAAAAAGTGTACCTCACTCCAGTGGAGGTTGGTGGCTCCAATGTCATCAGGGCCGTATATCTGCTCCGGATTTTAGTCTGAACTTTAAAGGAGTTATCCATGATGCCTGAACCCTATCCCCAAGATAGGTTCAGCACCTGTGGATAACTCCTTAAGCATTTGGAGTGAAATCCAACACGGATACACAGCCCTGTTGACACTGGAGCCCCCAGCCTCCACTGCCTCATCTCCAAGCCCTTAAGAGCCAGACTTCAAAATTTCTGACAATGGTATCTTCAAGACGGATCTAGGTTCACTACTGTCTGGAGCACAACATGCACATTTAGTGAGCATGAGCTTTGCACAAGGTCTGTTCAGGGCCAGCTCCAGGCTGGTCCATCTCAGATTTTATACCAAACTAGCAATATAGTTTGGCCCCAAGTCTCATATTTAAACCATTGTCCTTGTTGATGTTGCTGGATTGAGGACATTAAGCACACATTTGCTTTAGCTCTGATTGACTTAGGGTGCATGGCTGGCTAGGGCATGCTGGGAGTTGTAGGCCTTTTTTCTGTCAAAACATGTGTAGGATTGTGCCCTTGATATGGTTGCACATATGACTACTGAAGCTAACTTTGAATCTAATGTTGTGTGTTTCAGAGACACAACTTCAGCTGTCTCGGGCAAGAGAAATGCATGGAATCCAATGTCAGTTCTGTACAAATGCAAGGTGATTCTGATTATTTCATCAACCATCTCGGGGTCCCAGCTCTGCAATTCTCATACCAGGATTCAACAGCATTAGAGGTAATTGCAAATGAAATCACCCAGATAGGATTGGCTAATCAAAAAGCAAAATCTGGTTTCACTCAGAAAATTCTCCCACATCAAGTCGATGGCTGTCAAAAGCTGCTGGCTCATTTGTTTGTTTCTTTTGAAAGATACAGACGTTTCTGACGAGTATTTGGTCTCATCAATTCCTTGAAGTGCATGTCATGTTCCATTGAAAAGGAAAATGTATGCTGTCTCCTGCATTTTCATGCAGACAATCATAACAAGGAAATTGCTGCACTAGGATTAACATAGAAACATAATTGTAATATTCACAGCAACACGGGATGTGCAAAGTGGATTTTTGCTCTTTTACTCTGAAGGATGGTTTGTATGTTGTCTCTGAAATTAAATGCAAGGGATTACAAATATACAAAGGGCTCCCTGCCTAGGAAAAAAATGGGGTAAATATTTGGGTGGGGGGAAGAGAGAAAAGAAACAAACACTATTTCTCGGGATATTTTGGCCACCTGGATTAAATATCTTCAAAGGTTTTTTTTCCCTTTGTTTTGTTTGTTTGTAATTTCTGTTTTACCTCATTTCTATTTTTAAGGACCAATGAAAAGAAGGAATCGGGAGATCTGTGATTCGATCCCCTGAACTTTAAAAAAGGAGGAAAAAGTTAATAACAACCATTTTTGTGTGTGATCTGGATTGGGGCCATGCCATGCCATGCCCCTGGCAGAGGGTTAATGCTTCAGTTTGACCCCAAATGAAACTGAAATGAGTTGGGGGTAAGAAAACACGATCAGAGTAAATGGGCTGAACACAATTTTCTTTCAAAACTTATGGATGTTGTTTGATGTAGAGCTTTCTTTTGGTGGTGGTGGTGGTGGTGGTGGGATTAATTTGGCAATCCCTATTTAGGATTTGTATGTGTGTATGTTTGTGAGTGTGTGTGTGTGTGTGTATGTGTGTGGTTGTTTATTTATTTATTTTATTATATTTATGAATCGCCCATCTGGCCAGACATCCAGCCACTCTGAGCGATTTACAATCCAATAAAATACAAGAGGGGACACACACACACACACACAGTATAAAACACAATTAAAAACAGAACAAAACTTAAAAATCCTAACCCACCCCATATTCCCGCCTGAAAAGCCACGTTTTTAATGCACGGTGGAAGCTAATCAAGGAAGGGGCATGGCGGAGGTCACTGGGGAGAGAGTTCCATAAATTGGGGGCTGCCACAGAAAAGGCCCTCCTCCTAGTCCCAACCAGCCTGGTTTCTCTGGCTGATGGGACAGGGAGAAGGCTGTCTGTGGCAGATCTTGTTGAGCGGCCTACTTGATGTTGCTGGAGGCGCTCCTTGAGATATATTGGACCGGAGCCGTACAGGGTTTTAAAGGTCAATGCCAACACCTTGAATTTGGCTCGGCAAACAACTGGTAGCCAGTGCAACTTTTTGAGCACTGGAGTGATGTGATCACGCCGGCAAGCGGCTGCATTCTGTACCAACTGCAACTTTCGAACCATCTTCCAGAGTAACCCCACGTAGAGCGCATTACAGTAGTCTAGGTGAGAGGAGACCAAGGCATGAACCACTGATGGGAGCAGATGATTAGGAAGGTAGGGGCACAACTGCCATATCAGATGGAGCTGATACAGCGCCGCCCGGCTCACAGCTGACACCTGAGCCTCCATGGACAGCTGGGAGTCTAGAATGACCCCCAAGCTGCGGACCTGGTCCTTCAGGGGTAGATGTACCCCATTCAGCACCAGGTCAACATCCCCTAACCTTCCCTTGTCTCCCACCAAGTACCTCGGTCTTGTCGGTGTTCAGTTTCAGCATGTTCCCTCCCATCCAGCCACCCACTGCCTCCAGGCACTTGGACAGGGTCTCAACAGCCAACCTTGGTGAGGACTTGAAGGAGAGGTAGAGCTGTGTGTCATCTGCATATTGATGACAGCGCACCCCAAACCTCCTGATGATAGTCCCCAGCGGCTTCAGGTAGATGTTAAACAACATCGGGGAGAGGATGGAACCCTGTGGCACCCCACAAGTGAGCGGCCGAGGGTCCGAAGCCTCCTTCCCACGAACTACCCTCTGGTACCTTCCAGAGAGGAAGGACCGGAACCACTGCAACACAGTGCCTCCCACGCCCAACCCCTCCAGGCGATCCAGGAGGATACCGTGGTCAACGGTATCAAAAGCCGCCGAGAGATCGAGGAGGACTAGACAAGGGCACTCGCCCCTGTCCAAAGCCCTCCTCATATCATCCACCAAGGCGACCAAGGCCGTCTCCAGTCCCATGTCCAGGCCTGAAGCTCGACTGGCACGGATCTAAATAATCGGCTTCATCCAAATGTGCCTTCAACTGAGCACCCACCACCCGCTCAATCAGCTTGCCCAGAAATGGCAAATTGGAGACTGGGCGGAAGTTGTTCAAAACAGCAAATTCTTCTTGTTGTTGTTGTTGTCGTCGTCGTTGTTGTTTTTAAATCTCACAGAGTAAATTTTGAAGTGAAATCTGAAAATGTTCCACGTTCAAAAAAGCCACTGAATATTTACTCTACTACAAGAGTAACACATCCCCGCTGCCACATCCATAGTGACCCCCATGCTTGGCTAAGGGAAGGGCCATACCTCAGTGGCTTTGCATGCAAAATGTCTCAGTGAGTCTTGAGCTCATTCGGGTTCTCTGTATTCCACCTCAAAGCTTGGTTTGCCTCATTCCCGAACGTGAGCCTTTTTTTTTTTTTTTTGCTTGTTCAAACGAGGAAAGTTCAACCATTGTTTTTAAAAGTCTGCACCCAAATGTGTACTTTCCCTCATTGACCAAATTGTGAAAATGCATCATCCCCACCCCCCCGTGTGCATTTTTAAAGTGCACATTTCTTGGATGAATGCATTTTGTGAATGGAATTGCAAGCTTGGGAATATACGCACTTTGCCTGAATAACGCGCTTGCATTGGCGACCGGGGTTGCGAACGGGGAAGGTTCTGAAGGATGTATGAAAATTTGTTTCAGTTCATTTCTGATCAGGATTTACCCAGTTCACACCTTCCAGAATCCAGACCATACGCCGACTCAAACGCAATCGGCAGTCAAAGACCGTACATTTCTCAGCTTGCAATGTGATTTGCGGACCCAGAAAAATGTGTTTGGCAGCATGCATACATTTCAAAAACACGTACTTTTCAGAATGAGTACACTTCAAAAATGCACACATTTCAAAATGAATACACTTCAAAAATGCACACATTTCAAAATGAGTACATTTCAAAAATGTTCACAATTGATGTGTACATTTGGGGGGGGAACACATGGAAATATGCACAGATTTTTATGCGGAACACCCCCCCCCCCAAAGCTCTCCATCTGATACAGATTTGAGTCAGTAACAAGCTTCGAGACAGAATTCAGAGAACTTCAGCAAGCCTCAGGTTTTGTCCTGTCCCACTAGTTCACTCCAAACAATGTGAATACAAGGAGGTCTTTATTGCCAAGATTCCATAACAGTAAGTCCAAAAGCCAAACACCAATACAGTAGGCATGCCAAAGTCAAGACAGTCCAAGGTTAATAGGGAAGGAGAGTAAGGTGCCAGAGGCCAGAATCACAGTCCAAAGTCGTAGCTGCCAGGAGATCAGATAGAGGGATTCAAGGAGTGCAGAAGCTTTGCCCGGAAACAGAGTCGTTGCTTTCTACACAGAGCGTAGGACCAGGCCAGAATATAAACCCTGCCCCAGCCTCACTGTCAGTCAGATCCCGATCCCGGATCTTGGCACGGGTATCTAGCCAGGAGGCGCTTGCTACGCCTCCTTCGGTTCACGTGCCTCGCAGCCCGGCATTTCTCCCGGCGTCTTTGAGAGGGCGGCATCCCTGAAGGGCCCTCCTCCCATGAGCCCTCCTGACAGGCCAAGGCCGGCGGCTGCAGCTGGGAATCAGCCAGCGGCCCTCCCCTGCTCCTGTTGCTGGGGGGAAGGAGGCCTGTCCAAGGTCGGCTGGCCTGGGCTGGAATCAGCCACAGCTGGGCACTCTTCTCCCTGCACCCGTTCATCTTCGCTGTCAGAGCTGGCTCCGGAGCAAGACCCCACAGGTTTTGCTGATTTGCACATCCCTAGTTCTGATGTTAAACGAGCTGAAATTACATTCTTGTACATCCATAGTTCCAGGTTCAGTCTCTCATATCCAGGGATGTTGAAGAGTCCTTGGTCTCGAGTCACGAGTCAAGTCACGAGTCTTTGGACCCGAGTCTCGAGTCCGAGTCCGAGTCCTTGGTCCAAAATGGTGACTCATGAGTCACGAGTCACTCCCAAAACTGACTCCACGAGTCCCTATTAAAATCAATGGGGTTTCCCCCCAACAAAATAAGGCTACTTCAGATGTGTGGCTTAAATAAATTCTAGGCACAAGTGTGCCTTTTTATTTCAAAACTCTGCAACTGATTTTGGCAAGAACAGGCCAGGCAGAAAAACCCAAAATCACCAGGCAGGCAGAGGAGGCAGGGAACCCCAAAGCAGGCAGGCAGAGGCCTTTGTCTTGGACAATTCAAACTGTGGAACTGGTTAAGAAGAGACCAGGCAGGCAGAGGAGGCTGGGAACCCCAAACAGGCAGGCAGAGGCAGCCAAACCCAAAATGTCTGACCCTAACCCAACCCCCCCCCCACAACAACACATCAATCAAAATAAATCTCAACACATCGTTGGGGCTGCGCTCCTGGTAGCTGTCCATAGTGGCCGAGCAGCGGCGCGCCTCGCTTCCATGCGCTCTTCACTGGTGATCGCGCTCCTTCTGGCACAGCCAGAAGACTCGTCAACAGCCCAGGGATGTTGACGAGTCCTTGGTCTCGAGTCCCGAGTCGAGTCTCGAGTCCCATTAAAAATATTGGGACTCGAGTCCGAGTCGAGTCAGAGGGGGGACTCAGTCCGACTCACAAGTCGAGTCCTCGAGTCCGAGTCCCCATCCCTGCTCATATCTCCAGGTAGGCAGGGGAGGCTGGTGTCTCCTGTTTCAGTGGGGCTCCTTTTTCCATTACAGGTTTTGAAGCTTTTATTTTGAGCTTCATAGGAGCTATGCATGGCGCTGAACTCCATCCCCAAAATAGGTTCACCACCATGGAGCAACATGGAGAGCTCCTATGAAGCTCCAAATAAAAGCTGAAAAACCTGCAATGGGAAAGGATCTCCACCGAAATAGGAGTCACCAGCCTCCCCTTCAGGTAGGGTTGGTAAGACTCCTGTCTGAAATCCTGGAGTGCCACTGCCCGTCAGTGCTGGTAATACAGAGTAGATGGACCATAGCACCATAGGAAGCTGCCTCATCCTGAGTCAGACCATTGGTCCATCTAGCCCAGTATTGTCGACACTGACTGGCAGCAGCTCTTCAGAGTTTCAGGCAGGATTCTTTCCAAGCCCGACCTGTAGGCTGGGGATTGAACCCTGGACCTTCTGCATGCAAAGCATGTGCTCTGCCACACTGAGCTATGGTCCCTCCCTTCAGCACCTGGTATTCCAAGGCAGTCACCCATCCAAGGCCTAACCAGGACCGATCCTGCTTAGCTTCTGAGATCAGACAAGATTGGGCTGTTCAGATGTTATTGGTCAATGGTCTGACTCAGTATAAGGCAGCGTCCTGCGTAACTAGACTCATTTTTCATTCATTCATTCATTCACTCAATCCATTTATTAGATTTCTATACCACCCAATAGCCAAAGCTCTCGGCATTATATGTAATGTCGAGGCAAATAACTTCCCGATGTGGTTCTTCTGATGGTGTGTTGAGTATACCACTGAAACTTCACTTGTGGCCTGCTCTTTCTCTGGCCGCTAGCGTGCAGGTTAGAGAGGTGGAGTTGCTGCTGTGTGTCTCTTTGCGAGGTGGGTCTCCCATTCATTGTAATAGTGAATTACACAACCATTGCAACCATTGCATTGCTACCTACACAACGGTCGGAAACCTAGGTGTAGATCTGCTCCCGCTCCCACACATGTTGGGATGAACACTCAGGAAGGGATGGATTGCACGTGTGCCCATAATTTAAAACTTATTTTCTGTCATTTTCCTTTTAGAGAAGTTGTCTTTTTGCATGTGCTTTCATTATCTGCCTAAATGAAAAGCTCAAATTGAATAGCGGGAGCTTGGAACCCGTTGTGTGTTGGCATCTGCACTACTAATTTGCCAATAATTAAATTTCACGAATGCAGAGCAGTCTCCGGATTTGCCAAATGCTGGAGTGATTCTCTCTTTCTCTCTCTCTCTCTCTCTCTCTCTCTCTCTCTCTCTCTCCCCCCACCCCAACTTTATAAGAAATGGTTGTGTTAATTGAAACGTCTGTACTTGGCATCCTTTATTTTTAGGAAGGAGGTTTTTCAATTTGTAAAACACTGTTGCACCTATTAGGAAAATCATTCTGTTTCAGATTAAATACAAGGCAGAGGTTGTCGTAAAAGAAATGGAAAAGCAGATGTTCTCTGATTAAGAGTGCAATGTTTATGACAGGCTTGTGGTCCAATGCTCATTTCTTCTGTCACTGAACAGCTGCTCTATGTAACTTCTGTTCCAGAGCTGTGTGTTCACTAATCTATAGGGCATGTGCAGGAATCTGTAGGCTTCAGTTACATCAAAAGACGAGCCCCATGTTTTCCTCTGTCACCTGTTTTTATTATTTTAATGTATTGTATCATTTATAATTATAACCTTTTCTGACTATGAGAACTCTGGGCAGGTAACAAGCTTGATATAAAAACAACACTATTATAAGATAAAATAGAACAGATTAAAAGAAAAATAGCGTCTGCATCCTTTCAAAATGCCTTTGGAAAAAAGAGAATCCTGCTAATGATGTTCAGGGCTGTTTCTCACATTCCTTCCTCCATCCAATTGAGAGACTGCTGGAGGTGTGTCTGTGTGACAGAGACTCCACATGGTACCAATATGTGTTATAGCCTCTCACCACATCAGTCTCAGAGAGAGATGCCATGCCGCCAACACTGGACACTTCTGGTGACAGCTAGTTTTAGCATGAAGACTCCCTATGTGGAGAGTGTAGCAGTTAGAGCATCAGACGTTGGCCAGAGAGACCTGGCTTCAAATCCTTGCTCATCTACAATGCTTAGTGGGTGACTTTGTGGACAAATCTTAGTCTAAGGTATCTCACAGGTAGTTGCTGTGCAGATAAAAGTATGCCACGTTGAGCTCCTTGAAGGAAGGATATGATAAAAAATCTGTTAGGCAGATTGGATTGTGCCCATCTATGGGGCTGCCTGGTTCACACCAGCCACTGCAGTGGACTGATGTGAGCAACTGCAGCATGAATGATGCTGTGCAACGGGTGGGGAACACCTGGCCCATGGGCCACATGTGCCCCCTGTGGACATTTTTGCATCCCCTGCCCACCCAACCCCTGCCAAATGTTGACACAGCAAAAGAACCCCTCTGGGGTCTTTTTTCTGTGGTGGCAGCAGCAAAGTTGGTGGCAATATTGGGTGGGGGTGGGGTGCAGCCCCTACTGGTTTCAGGGGAGCCTTCCCAACCCTCAGATGTTGCCCACCCCACTGTAGAGCCTGTGATCAGAAAGCACTCACACATTGATTAATTAGTGGTAAAAAGAAACGCTCATGCATGGCCTGGATTACCTGTTATGTTAGTGGCCAGTATGCAAACAAGAGATTCCCACTTGATACCTCCCAACTGGGGAAGAGCTGTAGCAGTGATAAGGTGGCTATCTCTCTGCAAAGGTCTGTGGCCTTTCTCTTGAGCAATTCTGGTTTCCTGGAGGCCAGTTCCAACTGCTGGATCCTTATGGCCTCCAAAGCAGAGAAGCATACACTGTTGGCAATGGCATCACCTGAGATGCATCATGTACCTCTTCTTTCTGGTTGCCTGGACCAACCCCAGCTTCTGTTAAGTTAACCCTATTAGTTGCTAGGCCCAAGTCAAAGTGCTCACTCTGATCTTTAAAGCCTCAAACCAGCCTTCCCCAAACTGGTACCCTCCAGATCATTTCAACTACAATTCTTGAAATTCCCAACAACTGGCCATGCTGACTTAGGCTGATGGGAGTTGTAGTCCAACGAGTCTGGATCCAGGACACATGAAGGAGCACTTTACTCTGTATATGATCTCCACCATCTGGATATTTGCAGTTTTGGGAAGGAGTATCTACTTGGATATGATTACTCTCTATAGTGAGACAATGGGGAGCAGGACCTTATGAGGGTGTCACCCTTCCTTTGGACTGTCCAACTTTTGGGGAAGCCCGATTGATTAGCTCATGGGAACTTTCAGGAGAATTGAAATCCTTTCGGTTTAGGAAGACTTCCAATCTGACAGATGGACGTTGATGTTCCTTTCGTCAATATATGTTGATTTTTTTACCTGCTGTTGATTGGCTTTCTGGTTTGTCGTGGTTTCATATGCTTCATTGGGTTGTATCCAACGTTATTCCTATATAGAGTAGATCCATTGACATGAATGAGACTTAAGTTAGACTAACATTGGATACAACCTATTATATCATTGTTATAACGCTTTTACGTTTGATATTTTAATAGTTGATAGCTTTCACAAGAGCCTGGAAATGGGTTGGTTGGTGGGATATTTAATAGGGATGTACGAGAATTTCATTTAAGTCTGCAAATCACTCAAAAATGCCCCATTCACAACCCCAAATGCAAGACAGAAAAAAATTGTTCAGCAACATGCACGCATTTGAAAAATGCACAAAGAGAAATGCGTACTTTTCAAAATCCACATAAACACACTTTAACCAATGGGTGCATGTGTCCCCAAAATGCATATGTATAAAAAATGCACACAAAATGTGTGCATTGATGGACACATTATGAAAAATGTGTATGAATTTCCATGTGGATTTTTTTTTTTTTTTTTTAATTGCAAGCTCGCACGGAAATGTGATGGAATGAGCTTGACCTAAAAAAACACACCAAATATCTTGAAGAAGCCCCTTATTCTGTGCATAATCCCCACCATCCAGATCTTTGCAGTTTGCGGAGTAGTATCTACTTGGATATGATTACTCTCTGTGGTGAGACAATGAGGAGCAGGGCCTTATGATGGTGACAGATCTGTCCTTATCTAGGAATCAGCCATGTGATCTGAGCCTGTGCTATTGGACTGTATGTGTGTAAATTTCGTTGGAACATTATACCCTGGCATGAGTGGCCAGTGGCAGGCAAGTCAGGTGGGTAGGGAAGTAAGTCTTGCTGTTACTCCCCACCACACATGGGGGAGAAATTGGATAAAGTATCATCCAAACCAAGTGTGAAACAAATGTTAGCTTATACCTACAACTGATCAGAATTGTAGTGTGGACATGATAAAACCTCACTTCTCTTTAAGTAGTTAAATAAATTCATGTTGCAACAAATGACAAAATTGGAACGTTTCCCCCATTCTCCAAAAGTCTTTAAAAGGGCAGGTCTTAAAGAGAATATTATTGGCATAATTGCCCCTGAAGGCCCAGTATTGATCTTTTTGAAGAAGATTGATAATTATCCATTGCTTTTATTGCATAATTGACCTTGATTCATCATCAGTGCAAAAAATAAATTAAGGTACAATGTCAGATTTAAGCTTCCAAGCATATAACAGCTCTGGTTATTGGAGGGGGGTTCTTTGAGGGGGGTGCTATGGGTTTCATTTATTGAATGTGTACACTCATAAACCCATATGAAACCTCCCTGAAACCTGCTGTTTAATATATCTATTGATTATATGTACCCAAATTAATTGTGAAAGAACACCCTACTAACCTTTCTCCTGTACTTCTAATTTTAATTCCTTTCTACTTCATATTTTATATATGTTTGACTATTCTTATCTCATGCATAACAATTAAAATTATGAGCTGGATGATTGGCTCTCAGTGCAGTTACATTTGCTTCACGGGGAGTTTATAAGTGGCTAGAATGTCATGAACTGTCCAAAGAGGCTTCAGCTATTGGGCAGTATAGAAATGTAACAACAACAACAACAACAACAACAACCATATAATAAGAATAACCTGATGATGATGATTATGATGATGATGATGATGATGATGATGATGATGATGATAATAATAATGACAAATCATCTCAGCCTCTTAGGTAGCCTTCCTCAACCTGATGCCCTCTAGATAGGAGCCAGTGTGGCGTAGTGGTGAGAGTGTTGGACTGGGACTCGGGAGATCCGGGTTCTAGTCCCTGCTCAGCGATGAAACTCACTGGGTGACTTTGGGCCAGTCACTGACTCTCAGCCTAACCTACCTTACAGGGTTGTGGTGAGGATAAAATGGAGAGGAGGAGGAGGATTATGTAAGCCGCCTTAGGTTCCTTGCAGGAAAAAAGGCGGGGTATAAATATAATAAATAAATAAATATTTTGGATGACAAATCCCAGCATTCCTGACCAATGGCCACGATGGCTGGCGCTGATGAGAGTTGAAGTCCAAAACATCTGGAGTGCACCAGATTGCGGAAGGCTGTTTTTAGGGTATCAAATGCCACAAAGGCTCACCCAGAACCAATGTTGACCACTGGGCATAAATTCCCTACTGCTTGCAGCATTGGGGGGCGCTGGACAGAGAAAGGAATTGCAGGCAGGGAGAGCCGGAACACCACCACAAACCAGACCTGGGTAGGAATCAAGTGACTTAGAGAGCCACTTCCAGGCCACTGTCAGATATATAGTTCCAATGTAGGCTACCCTCCTTTTGGATGAGTATCTCACTCATTGCTCAGGGAGGCAAATATTCCCCCTCTAGGGATATATGAGAAATTCATTTCAGTTCATTTTTTATCAGGATTTATCCAGGTCGCACCTTCCAGACCAAACACGAACTCGGATGCAACCTGTGGTCATAGTCCATACATTTCCGAACTTTCAATGTGATTTGTGAACCAAAATAATGATGATGATGATGATGATGATGATGATGATGATGATGATGACGACGATAATAATAATAATAATAATAATAATAATAATAATAATAATAATAATGGACAGCATGCAACTGAAAACTATGCATGGAAAAATGTGCGCAAATACACTTTAATCGATGAGAGAAGAATGCATATATTTCAAAGATGTGCACAATTGATCTGTACATTTTGAAAAATATGCACACACTTTCAAGGGAGAAAAAAAAAAGAAAAGCTCACAATCTAATATGGCCTTGAGTCAGAACAGAACAGTCTTCAAGATGGAATTCAGGGAACTTCAACGAGCTTGAGTTTCGCTGATTCGCATGCCCCTCTCTCCCGCTCTTTTTCTGCCTTTCCCTGCTTGTTGCCCCCTCTGCTCCTGTTGCCATGTCTTCAGTCCATTGGTGGCTGGCTGCACCTTATCAGTGGATGACACTCACTTGCACCCGTTCTTTTCCACACTGTTGGGCTACTGACAGCCTGCCAAACTGCTCCTTGGCTGTAGGCAGCGTGATTGTGCTGGGGATGCAGGCGTGCACGGAGTGTCATCCCCACACAACCCCTACCTGATCATTGTTACATCTCTTCCCCAGCCTGGCTGAATCAAGTGGGAATCTCTTGTTTGCATACTGGCCACTAACAAAACAGGTAACCCGACCTGAGCGTCTCTTTTTACCACTAATTAATCCACGCGAATGCTTTCTGGTCACAAGCTCTACAGCGGGGGCGGGCAATTTCTGAGGGTTGGGGAGCCCCCCCCCTCCTGAACCCACTGTGGGCTGCATCCCACCCCTGCCAATATTGCCACCAACTTTGCTGCTGTCACTGCAGCAAAAACACAGGGGTTCTTTTTTTTACTGTTGCAAAACTTGACATAGGTGGGGTGGGGTGGGCAGGGGCTGCAAAAACCTCCATGGGGGACACATATTGCCCACCCTTGCTCTACAGCATCATTCTTTTGGGAGTTGCTCACATAGGTCCACTGCAGTGGCTAGATGGGCACAATCCAGTCTATCTATCAGATCACATCCTTCTTTCAAGGAGCTCAAAACGGCATACTTTTATCTACAAACCAGCAGCTTGGCGGGCTACTGGGAGCTCAGTTCTGCCAAGGAAGAATCCACCTGAGGAAGGACATTCCCATGCGCCCTCTCCCCCACACAATCACACTCCAAGAGCCCACCAAATAGCTGTTGGGAGCACAATTTAGATGGGGAAGGTGGGGCAGCACACTGTCTTCCCTAGTTAAATCCCCCAACTCCCCCCCCCATCCGGCTGACTGGTGAGTGGGGAACTACAGCCTACTTTCAGTGCGTAGGAGTGGAGGTTTAAACCTCCTCAACCCTGCATGGTGCATACATGAGTGTGTCTGTGCGTGCATGTATACAACTCCCCTATGAGGACCTCGCAAAGTTGTCTGGGGCTGAGTAGCACTTATGTGGATGACACCTACATTCCTACACCTACAGTGTCTGAGACCGTTTAGCTTAGAAACACCCCCCCCCCAAGTATGGAGAGAGAAGACATGATAGAGCAGTGTTCTCCAACCTTGGGTCCCCAGATGCATTACTTGGATGGGAGACCCCTCCTCTAGTTTCCTGTATTGAGCAGGGGGTTGGACTCAATAGCCTTGTAGGCTCCTTCCAACTCTATGGTCAATGAAATCTATGAAATCTGGGGACCCAAGGTTGGAGAACACTGTGATAGAGGTTTGCAAAATTATGCATGGTGTGGAGAAAGTGGATAGGGAGGCATTCCCCCCCCCTCTCATAATACTAGAACCTGGGGTCATCCCATGAAGCTGATTAGTGGGAGATTCAGGAGAGATAAAAGGAAGGGCTTTTTCACACAGCACTTAGTTAAACTAAAAACTCACTTCCGCAAGATGTAATGATGGCCACCAATTTGGATGCCTTTAAAAGGTGATTGGACAAATTCCTGGAGGATCAAACTACCATTGGCTACTAGTCATTATGTCTCTGCATTTCATGTAGTATCAGAGGCAGTATTCCTCACAATTACCAGTTGCTGGGGAACATGGTCAGGAGGGGTGCTCTTGCACTTGTGTCCTGCCTGTAGGTTTCCCAGTTGTAGGTTTTAGCTAGTTGGCTACCATGCGAACAGCATGCTGGGCTATATGGGCCCTTGGTCTGACCCAGCATCTTCTTATGTGCATGCATGTGTGCATGCATGAGTTCATGGATGCCTGAATCTCTCTGTATCAGTGTGCGTGCTTGAATATGTCTGCATTTCCTTGAGTGTCTACGCATGAGTGACTGTGTGCATTTGCCTGATCCACTGTCCTTCATGGAATGTGGTGCTCAGGAGCAAAAGTGATGCTCATGCCAGGCTTATGCTATACTGTCACACAGGAATGGAATCGGTGATAATTTGGGGATGCAAATCTGCTTTCCTCTAGAACATGTGGCCTACCCTAATATCGTTCTTGCACTCAGGCACTTATTAGGTTTAAAACCTCTACGCATTCAGTAGAAACCCTATTATGTGAACCCTGACTGTAAAACGCACGCACGCACGCACGCACACACACACGCATGTGCGCACACACACACACACACAACACGTCCTTGCCATCTAGTTTTCTTGTTTGACTTAGTTTAAAATAATATCCCCATTTTATACTATTTTATTATATGTCAACATAAATTAGTATTTTGATAATCTATTCAATGGTTTGGGTCAATGATGTCAAATCCACTGCTGTAAAAAATCTTGGCATTCTCTCAAATATATAAAACAAACAAACAAACAAACAAAAAACTCAAGAGACTGAGGATGGAAAGTAGCCTCCTTCCTTCCTTCACTTTTATACCATGTGACTCAGTTTATAGTGCCATCAGTAAGCAGATTTGTGAGTATGAGTTATATTACAAAAAGAAGAAGAAGAAGCTGTATATATGTTTTCTCTTATCTCTTGGCTTCTCTGACTTGTGAGAGAGAAAAAAAGCTGCACAAGTTGTAAACTTTCACTTGCTTAAAGATTAGAGAAGCTCAGCTGGAAAATTGAGTCTCTTCTGGACTGGATTTGTAGGAATGTATGAGAACTTAGTTATGGTTTGCCCACTTGCACCTGCTGAATATGAGCACATTTTAAAGGACAAAGCTTGCACATTCCTGCGCTGTCATAAAATTGGCTGATTTGCACAAATGTCACTTGATCCATTTGCTTTTCGGGTGCTGATTTGTGCAAAACATGCAAAATACCGCAATTTATGCAATTTGCCTAAAGTTACGTAAATCGCGTAGTTACGCGAATTACACAAATAGTGCCATCTGAGTAAGGTTCTTAACATTGTCTTAAAAAGTGCTCAAAAACTGCGGCCTGTCTTAGAGATGAAAGTCCGCGATCTGGCTTGACTGGCATCATAGTGAGTTGTGCCAATGCAGTGCTGGCAAACCAGGATCCAGGGGCTGAATTGTGAAAATCCACCAGCTTTTCACCCCCTATTGGATTCCTCACAGATCCCTAATCCCTAGTATAGAGACAGTATACCTCTTCACTTCGCTCATTCTTGGACCTGGCTGGAAGGGCATTAGCTTGTGAAGGCAATAAGAAAAGCCTGGCTAGGGACCCAACATGCCTATTGTTCCTAGCTTGGCTATAGGAGAAGTTCAATTACTTAGCTTAAAGCCAACAGTCCTGCAATATACTCTCACTATGAGACACAGGCTTCTCCATAGCTCTAAGAAAGTCAACTCACAAGCTCTGCAGCCTCAATATTATGGCTGTGCACATAGAGTGCAAGCTGTATGGGCACCCAAGGCAGGTAGCTGAACTCCCAGTGTGATTGGGAAGCACCACTGAAATGGAAGTTACCTGAATACAGCAATGGATGCTTCACAGGCGCGAAACTTTAGCTAGGCAGTCAAGCCAGCAATGTCGTGCAAGCAAAGGGAAAGCTTTGGGCTTGGAGACGTTAGTTTGACGCCAGAATAGGGGATAGTGCTAGCAGCCAATCACAAGGAGCAGGGAGTGGGCCAGGCAGAACCCAAGAGAGTTACAGGTTGGCACAACAGACCATCTTTATGAGTCACTTCCTGCAATCACACTGAGGATTTGGGTCCTGGGCAATTATAGGGACACCTGCAAGGACACACGGGGGACTATGACTTTGGGCCTGCTTGGGTTGTGAGTGACAAAGGGTTCAATAGCTTGAGTCCTGGAGTGAATAGAAACATCCCACAGTCTTCATGGTTGAATTTGAGCAGGCCAATCTATACGTCACAAGCCATGCTTCTGATGGAGGTGTTGGTGGAAGAGGACTGGTTCTTGCTGAGTCATCCACCAGAATTTCCACCCATTATTCTCATAGGTACAAGACTCCTGCTGTTAATTCTTACCTGCCCTTCATTCCCAGTTCAAACACAAACATCTACTCAAAATGGGGGCAGCTTGACAACAATCTTGAACCTCAGGCCTGGGGGGGGGTGCAAATCCAGCCCACCCGGGTTCCCAAGATGGCCATGCCCCCTTTCCCACATCACCCGGTGGTTCCCACCATCCTCCCTCAACCACCTATAATTTGATGGTTTCTAGATGTTGTGCAATTTCTTTCCCATTCTAAAAGGTTGAAATGCCTTTCCTAAGGCTTAGTTACTATACGCTAAAATATGCTGGGGTGGTGTTTTTTTGTATTTTGGCCCCACCCCCTTTGCCTTTGATGCCACACACCACTGGAAAGCACCCCCTGGGAGCGTCTCTGAAATTGAATTCAGCCCTTCAGCTGCAAAGATTTCAACACACCTGGTGTAATAAGATGGTGGAGAAAGTCACTTTCATTCCCATATCCTTCAACAGCAGAAACTGGGGGGTGGGAGTCTGGTGAACTCACCGGGCTCAAGCCCCCAAGCTCCACTTGTTTCCCTGGCTCGACTCGTGTTCTTGTGAGCCGAGCCAGGGAATCAACTTCCGGTTTCCGGTGCTACGTTGTTTACGTAGAAAATGGTGTAAGATATGTTAAAAATGGCTTGCAATTTGCGTAATTTGTGCAAATCGTGGCCAAGTTTGCACAAATCACGGCCGTCTTAAACGTATTTTACACTATTTTCTATGTAAACAACGCAGAGCTGGGGACCCGGAAGTCCAGTGAGCACCTCAGCTGGCGCTCGCGCTTGGCTCGGCTCGCACAGTGGGAGCACTTGGCTCACGCACCGCAATTCGAGTGCTGGGCGGGTCTCCCACCCCTAGAAATAGATTCAACATGAAAAGCAAGGGAAATGCATGCAAATATAAATTCCTTACACCGGTCACAGAATTCAGCTGATCATGAAGAAGAATCTTGATTACTACCGCAACCATCACAGAGTATACACTACCCTTGGGGAAGGTTTGGTTGAGTCAGAGAATTTTTGCAATGAGAGCAATCCTCAATTGTACTTTTATTACACCTCTAGATGGACAGGTTGATTGGCTTATATTAAAATTAAAAATAGAGCATGGCCATTATTGTGCTTTTCACTCTTTTCGCTCTTCCATAATCTAAAGAAGGATCTGACTCTCAAAATAACCAATAGGCATTCTAAAATACTATCTATTTGCTATTCATCCTTTTCATTCTGTCCATTTATAATAGTGTTTAGCCTGTAACGTGGTGCCTTTTCTTCTGCTATGATAATAAGGCAGGTAGATCAAGATTATGGCTGGCGTTATTAGTTTGTTTTCAGAAGATAATGTGATGTACATTATTAAAAACCAACCTGGATTTTTCCTCTTCTTTTATTATTTATTGATGGGTGTAAATTTAGCATGAAGTATTTTATGCTAGCTGTCCAAAGTCTGGCTATGTAAGGCTTCCAGGACATTTATTTTTACCACCTAACCCATAAAAGTTGTTTTCCATATCTTCAGTCAAACATAAGTGCAGGCCAAAAAAAAAAAAAGCATAAAAACTACCGTGTCACGTTTTTCTTATGCTGCACAGAGATACTGCAATATCATGGTCCGCAAAGCAAGTGGATTGGGGGTGGGTGGGTGTATAAGCTTTTTTGTTTAAAGGAGGTATTCTTAGGTTAAATTACAGTTAAGCATTTTAACAGTTCGAAATAGTAACCTCTTTGGTGGGAATGCATAATGATTTTTATCTCTTTTGAAACAAGCAGAACTTTTGAAGGTTACTTTCAGATTCCATTTGAGCTTTCCGTGCACCATCTAGCTGCGTTCATATAAAACAAAAGCTACATAAAACTAATTGCCAGAGGGGTAGCTGGGTTAGTCTGTTGCAGCAAAATCAACAAGGAGTCTTGAGGTATCCTTAAGACTAACAAATTTATGAAAAGCATAAGCTTTCATGGACACTGTCCACTTCATCAGATGCATGAAGTGTTAACTTCATATTGGCGGATATATATTCATACACACACATGCTCAGGTGGGGTGAGGTGTAAACTGTTTTGTCAGAGGGAATTGAAATGTGAAAAAGTACAGACTGTGATCATTATCTTAACGGTTGCCATTCAGAAAACGTTCTTGGGTGCTAACACAAGTGTTGAGGCTGCCTCTCTCTCTCTCTCTCTCTCTCTCTCTCTCTCTCTCTCTCTCTCCCTCTCTCTCTCTCTCTCCCTCCCTCCCCCTCCCTCCGGTGTTCAGCAAAGAAACTGTTCTTCTAATCAACTAACTTGCATTATGTAAAATTGCAAACAAGTGAAGACAGCTTCAGTTTATAGATTAGAGCGTTTTGCAGATATCAATAACAAAAGAAACAAGATGTGTTAGAATTCTATAGAATCAGTTCATCAGTGCAACAGGACCAGATTGAAAGTTGATTCCAGGCTAATTAGGATTGACTAATGCCCTCCCCTTCCCAGTAAACGGTATCTCAAAACCAGGCAGTCCCTTGTTTTGCAGAGCCAACCACTTAGAGTGCTTTATTGCTCTTCACTGTTCTTCTCTCCTTAATTGACATCTCGCCCTTGGATTTGTCATGCTCATTTCCCCCTGCTGCTCCTCCTCAGAAGAAAAGCTCTGGTTTCCCATGGTTCAAGAACACCTTGACTTTCTACTACCTCCTCCTACCTCTATCTCCCCTGTCCTTGGCTCTTCAGTCTCTACTTCCCCCTCCTCCCCTTCATCTGAATCAGAATCTACTTTGAAGCTCTTCTGCAGAACTAACGGGCCTAATCCTCACAATGGGCAGCATTACAATAGTAAACAGCATGTAGTGTAATAATAATTTTTAAAAAAACATTTTCCTTATTCAAACACAGGAAATAGAGTTGAATCTCTTGATGAATTTTGCTTCAACAGTTTCATGTTGGTATCTGTCTTTGAAATTCCTTTGTTCAAGAAAGGCCAGTTTAAGGCCATTCACAGCGTGTCCTTGGGGACTGAAGTGTCCTCCCCTCGATTTCTGAACATTGATGAACCCAATTGCTAAGTGAGAACCCACGTTCTCACTATCTCCCCCCAATATGTTTGTGAAATTTTATTTCTCATTCATTCATGTTAGTAGAGGTGTTCACGTACCTTCAGGCCCCCCCGTCTTCCCGCCACCTCATCTCTCTGCAGTGGCGGCCCCCTGTCTCGATTTTCTGAGCGGCACGGAGCATTTCTCCACGCCGCTCGAGCCGGCTGCGCCGGCCATGCTAGTCCCGGAAGTGAAGCGACGGGAGCCTGCACAGGCGCGCTGGGCCAAAATATGCAGCGCGGGCCTTACCTTTTCTCCGGGGCGGCTTGCCTCTCCGCAGCGAGCCTGCCCACGCCACCTGCGCAGGTCCCATCGCGTCACATCCAGCACTGGAAATGATGCAACGGGACCCTGCGCAGGCACGCTGGACCCCCGTGCCACGTATTGCGCATGCGCAGGGTCCCATCGCGTCACTTCTGGGGCCAGATGTGACACGACGGGACCAGTGCCGGCGGCTCGACCAGTGTGGAGAACTGCTCCGCGCCACTCTGAAGTTCGAGGCAGGGGGGGCGCCGCCGTGGAGAGTCGAGGCGGTGGAGAGGCAGCCCCCCCATCGATTCATAAGCATCACTACGCAACACGGGGGGCAGCGTGCCTGTGCAGGGTGCCATCGTGTCACTTCCAGCCAGCTGGAAGTGACGCAACGGGACCAGCGCGGGCAGCGCAGGTGGCTCGCCTGCGGAGAGGCGAACCACGCTGGGACCCAGTAAGGCCCTGCGAGCCTCCAGTGGGCATGAGCGGGGCTGATTTTGGCCCGCTACGCCCACCTAGAGGCCGAGCGGTACACCCCTACATATTAGTATTTAGATGATACAATGACTCAAAAGGGACAAACTGTGAGGATACTGAAGAAACACACAGAAGTTGTACTTGCCATGGGGGTGCGGTGCAGGGATCAACAGCTATCAGCACCGAGTTCACACACACACACACACACACACACACACACACACAAGACTTCAGCATAATCTGAGTTTTATGTATTTTATCTATATTATTTTATTTTTGTGCTGGTATTCAAGTATGGAGAGATTCCAATCCCTACCCTTCTGATTCCCCTCCCCCCCCTGCATTCACGATGTGGCATTTAAAAAAAATCCTCTGGTCAACATACAACCACTAAAATTAATGTAAAAAACAATCTCCAAATGTCAATAAAATCAATTAAGAAATATAAATATTAAAATTAGAGTCCGTCCAATAAAATACGACAATGCAGAAAATGTATAATAACAGGTCACAGTAAAATAGCAATCTGCGTCACCTTCTGATCAACTACTGGATTAAAACTGTGTCTCAAGTAATTTATGTAAGGGAAAGACAGAGGTAACCTGTTGGGCTTCCTGGGGAAGGAATTCCAGAGAGGAGCACGTATTACTATGAAGGCTCTGCTCCTCAACCCCACCAGACTGATCGAGGACAAGGGGCAGTATCCAGTGCTCCCTACATGCTAGCAGTTCCTGGAGAAACTGGGAATGAGCAGAAATGCTAATTTCTGGAGCAAGGCAAGTCAGTGGAACTTAGTGGTGGGCCATCCCATGGCAACCCGACCCTTTGCCGTCTCGGTGGATGCCACTGCTGTGCCTGCCAAGCTGGGCCAAAAGCGGCCGCATGCCGAGCCGCTCAACAGACTTCCGGGTTCTCGGCGGGCCGCTTTTTATGTAGTAAATGCCTTAAGATATGTTAAAAGTGGCTGCAATTTGCGCAAGTTATGCAAGTTGCAGCTGCTTTTGGTGTATCTTACGGCATTTTCTATGTAAAAATTGGGCCACCGCACCAGGAACCTGAAAGTCACTTCCCCAGCTCGACTCAGGAGAATACGAGTCAAGATAGGGAAGGAGGTAAATGTGACAGAGTTTGGGGGGTTGATCCCGGCCAGTTTGCTGGATATCCACCCCCTGAATGAACTCCTCACACATCCCTGGTGGAGCTCACAGAAGGGAGGTCTGCTGACCTGTCCAGTTTTGAAAACAAGCATTTCTGATAGGGATGGGTGACTCTGCGGCACTCGACCCGGCTCCGGTTCACCGGACCTGACTGCTGCGTGAGTCGGAAGTAGGCCAAGTGAGCCCGGGCAGCTGTTTACATAGAAACTGCCATAACCTACACCAAGAACACGCTGTGAAAATGGCCATAATTTGCATGGAATGCGCAAACTACGTCCGTTTTTGGTGTAGGTTATGGCAGTTCCTACATAAACAGCGGTCCTGCTTTGAAAACAGAAATCACTTCCCCAACGGCTCGAGTCAGGAGAATGCGAGTCAGCACTGGGGAAGTGGGAAGCAAGACGGAGTTCAGGGGGGTCAAACCGGGCAAATCCACCAGATTCCACACCCCCCCCAACGGATTCCACATACATCCTTAATTTCTGATCATTTCTGACATTAATTTAGGAAGCACTAGTTCATGTTGCAGTAGCGGTCAGTCCTGCAAGTGCAACCTAATGAGCAGAGAGGCCATAGAGATGTGGGAAAAATCTACGGTGAATTCAAATGAGTTCAGATTTCTGTGAACCCAACTTGCGGATTCTGCAGCAGACCAGCTTTTTATGAGTCATGCAGATCCTGTGGACTTCCAGACTGTTTTTTAAAAAAACACTTTTGGGGGGATACGCACAATGCACACATGCACTAATATGCATTTGCAAACAGGAATAAAATTCCTCGATTACGTCAATGGGAAGATAACGGAACGAAAGACACTTGACAATCGCTGAAGCACAGACTGAATGAATTTAACAAATCAGTACATCTCCAATGAGGTGCAGCAGCAGTACTGGATACTGCCCAAAGAGGGGAACTCCTGAAGCTGTCTAGAGGACATCAGGATGGGGTCTTGTTTAGTGTTTATGGCTGGGGCTGCGTGTAGCTTTGATAAGATGTATTATTTCTGCTGTTAACTAGATAATTATTTTGGTATTTCTCTTTTCTTCTTCCTGTTTGACTGTATGACTGTTATGGCCACACACACACACACACACACACGCACCAGCAGACAATGAAATCAACAAAAACTCCCCTTCAAATGTCCATCCAAGTCTCTATTTGTTTTTTCCCTGAGAAAATTCATGTGGTTCAGGGTATGGAGTTAAATATATAAAGTACCTTCCCTGCAAGACCCTCTGCATGACCAGTGGCTTGTGCCAGTTTACTATCAGCAAGCCAGTTAAATAAATAGAACAAGTATTGACCTATGTGAATCCTCAGCTTTGTGAATGATTCCAAAAAGCTAGAAGTCTACTTAATGGCCATCCAGAAGTCAGAAAAAGAAATGCTGTTAGGACTATACGGGTAATCGTTTAAAGTGGCTCATTCACATTTATTCTCCCTATTGGGCAGTTTCTCAGAATTCCATTTAAAGGATATATCCCCGCCATTTTCTAGATTTCGGACACAAAGGCATAGAAAAAAATAAAGGGATGAAAGGGAAAGCAAGGGCCACCTAAGAGCAAGTTGCTATAATCTCTTTGGCAGTCTCTACTGCCCTGCTGTTAATATTTCTTTTGAAAGATGGGCCTTTTCTGTCTCTCCAATTCAAGATGGACTGAATACAGCCGCCAGATTGATAACAACCAGTAAACAGTGTGTAGCTGTATGTGAGTGATGGATGCTTCCATCAAGAGGGCCATTTAATAGAAGAGGTGCACTCCTGCAAATACGTACATGACAATATTGCCTGAAGTCATAACATATTTTATTTGGAACCAGCTGTAGATCAGTGATCTTCACTCTATTTCAAGCAGGAGCAAATTTGGCTCCAGGCACCAGCACTGAGGCCTCTAAAGGACCTGTAGTACACCACTGCAGCTAGCCAATCGTGTTGCTCTTTGCCTCTCTTGGTCTCCCCCCGTCATAGCTAATTGGCTGATTGCTCCTGTGTTGTCTCCCCCTTCTACACCACCCCACTTACAGCTGACAAGAGCAGGTCTCTTGACTAGGGTAGCCACTTATGAATCCCCAAAGAAGAGAAAATGCACCACCAAAAAGAGAACAAAAGAGGACGCCTATTTGCTTAAAATGTGCATGGACTAATTTATATGTATATAGATGCAATAAATTTTGGAAATAATTATTATAATTTAAATAGAAATACAGCAGCACCTCACCATAGTGCAAAGGGCTATGACTAGGTGATCTGTATTCCTCCTGTTGAGTCTGCTGCCCAGGTGCTCACTGTTGAGGCAAGAGTTATTATGGTTCTTTATCTTTAAACTGGAATTGGACAGGACAGCCCTTCCAATAGGGGATCCCTTCAAATGGAGGAATGTCTTCTGGCATGGAGGAATGCCTTCATATACAGGACTGTCCTTTGTGAAAGAGGACACATGGTCACAGTAAGTGATGGACACCCAGCAGGGACTAGAGGGCAGCCTGGTGGTGTTGCTGAAGGACACTTCTGGCCATGTAAATCATGCCAGCCCCAGCCCCAATGTATGCACATAGGGGGACAGAATCAACATAATTCCGGTGGTGGTGCTGCTGGTTATGTAAGGCATGCTGCGTGGACCATGCCATTGCCCCAGTTTCTGCCACCACCCCCCCACTGAGCTAAGTCAGTTGCAGTGGTGGTGACTTAAGGATGGGCAAATGAGTGATGTTTGAGGTCACTAGGATTCTCCTAGCATCATCTCACCACTCGTCATGTGCCTAATTCCTGTTCCTATTTGCGATCAATGGCTAGGGATGTATCCACGAATATATGCGAGTCTCGGGGGTCTGAAGTGAGGCCGAAATCGGCCCTGCTCAGCCCCCCGAGACTCACGCGCCTTACCTTCCTGCCGCTCATCCCACTGCTCCACGCTGGCAACGTGGGGTCCTGTTGCGTCATTTCCGGCTGCCAGGAAGTGACACGACGGGACCCTGCACTACGTTTTTAGCGCAAAAAGCAGGGCAACCTAGCTTAAAATGGCCGTGGTTTGTTATTTGTGGCCATTTTAAACTGGGTTGCCCTGGTTTTTGCACTAAAAACGTAGCACGGGGTCCTGCCGCATCACTTCCTGGCAGCCAGAAATGACGCAATGGGGACCCCGCACTGCCGGCGCGCTGGATCGAGTGCGGTGGGGATTCGGGCCTTCGGGGGGTGCTCGCCGAGCAAAGGCGAGCACCTCCCCAAGGTAGGATGCAAACCCCTAATCAATGCTCACTCTGATACAGCCTCCACTCTACAGGGAACCCTGCACAAATTAGGGTATTTGTGCAAAGTCGAACTGGGGAGGTTGTGCAAATTGAATGCCAGCACATTTCTGGCAATTTGCGAATATTTTCAGTGGACACGTACTAATTCTCTCTAATTCAATCGATCACATTCAGGGCTTCAAACAGGGCATGCTTACATGTTTTGCGAGCAAAAATGAAATTCTCATATCTCTCTAGCGGTGATTGCTGCTTGGTGTTTCCCAAGTACGCTGGGTGCAGGTGCTGTGCCTGAATCCCAGGTTCATTGTTTGGCATCTCTAGTCAAATGGATCCCAAGACAAAATGGAGGATACCAAGCAAAAACAATAATAAAATATATATTTTTCTTTAAGGCCCTGGAGAAATGCTATTATACAAAGTAGGCAGGATTGCCTTACATGATTCCTTGATAGCTTCATGATGGCATAAAAATAGGGTTGTTCTTGCTGTTTTTCCTCCTACCTTTTAACATTGTGTTATATGGGGATTTTTAGAATTTATTCCAGATTGACAGGTGTAATATTGTGCTCATGTTCTTAGAATATGCATGCTGATTTAGCATGAACCATGCCACAGACTTTTTTCAACCTCTCATCATGGCTGAGTGGTGCCTGAATTTAACACTGAAGCAACAACAAGTATATAGACTATCTGGAGATCTCAAAAGCTTGCTCAAAATTTGGGAATATTTGGTTGGTCCTAATACGGTTATTGCCTGATCATGAAATTCGTTATTTTTCTTATGGACCAGCACAGCTTACATTGTTTTTAGGGGTGGGTGAATTGCCCACCCCCCAACTCTCCGGGTGCTCGGAACAAACCCACTCTGCGTGATTCGCAGAGTGCCTCGCCGAGCGGCAGCTGGGGCACTCGGCGAGGTGCTCGGCGGACTTCCGGGTGCCCGGCTGTGTCACTTCCAGGTCCCCGGCACTGCATCTTTTACGTAAATACCATGGGAAACCACCTTAAAATGGCCACGAGTGGCTATTCGCAGCCGTTTTAAGGTGTTTTTCTATCATATATATGAAAAAACGCAGCGTCGGGGATCCGGCCCATCACTTCCGGGTCCCCGGTGCTACGGTTTTTACATAAATACCATGGAAAACCACCTTAAAATGGCCACGAATAGCAAATCACAGCCATTTTAAAGTGGTTTTCCATGGTATTTACGTAAAAGACACAGCGCTGGGGACCTAGAAGTACCTTTCCCTGACTCCTCTCACAGGACTTGTGCCAAGCTGAGGAAAGGTAAGTCCTGTGGAGTGCGGAGCTTGGGGGGGCGAGCGGGGTGAGTTCGCCCCGCTTTCACCCCTGATCAAGATCCGTGTACATGTTCAGAAATTGATGGACTGATGCTACATATGTAAGGATTATGGTACTTTTATTTCATTCAGGATGTAAGATTTAATTCAGGCATATCAATCAGATCCACAGCAGGCATTTCATACTTGAGATTGAAGAATATATTACTGCCTTCCAAATTCAAGTTGAAATAACAGAAGTTCAGTTACTTCAACAACTACTATAACTTTTTTTCACCTACCTTACTGAGAACCACAGACCTTTCCAACATTTATGGTGGAAACATTAGCAGACTGAATTCACAGGAGTACTTGATTCTGCTTCCTGCCAATATACTCTTTTATTTGGTTGTCTTCTGAGATTCTGTGTAATGTATGTTTACACCAAATAAATCTTGCCCAGCCATTTTCTAGGGAGGATATTGCATATCACAGAAATAGGAGATAATGAATGAAATATGGGGTATTACTTCCTAGATCCACCTCAACGGGCCAGCTGTATGTCTAAAGAGATGCTGGTTGGTTCTGCCTTTGGCATCCCTGTCATTGGAAATGTGGCATATTTGCTTCATGGCAACATTAATGTGTACATAGGCCAACATTCTGATGTCTTACATCAATGTAGGTGCATTTTCTGCTGGACTTGCTGGAACAAGTCAGCACTAATTTTGTGGTGGTGGAAGGAGCCACGTCAGGTGACCTTGTGCCCAAATTCTCCAGAGGATTCTATAGTTTCAGTACATGTAATACACTTTGGAAGAGAAGCAAGTAAGAAAAAAATAGTTTCTTTGGCTCTAGCACTGTGTGATCCAGGAATATTAGAAAATAGAATATAGGCATCCAAATCTCATGGGGTCCATGAAGGCATGCAGAGAAGTTATGGTGTGTCTCACTAGTGAGCTATAAATAGTTGGGCATTAAGTTAATCAGCCTTCATCCTCTGGGTTCACATGGTTCAGTTGAAACTGAATGGCACACCTGCTTCTCAGAATTTTGCCACTAGTTTATGCATGTCATCATCTGTGGTTCTCATATCCTCTTGGGCCTGTAGACCCAAAAACCTAAGTGTCTTACATAAGGCTGCTTTTTAAGATGCCATGCATTTGTTTTAAAGTCTTCATCTGTCTTTGCAGATCTAAAGCGAAGCCATTCGTGCCTTTCCTCCCGAGCGTACATTAGCACTTTCTGAATTCTTCACAGTGCATTGAAGGGTTGCTCAGTTTAACAGAAGCCAATAATGCATTAATACATTACTCATTGTGAAGGGTGCTCTTAAATATTCCCTTGGATGCTAATTTAGCTCGATTTTGTAGCAAGAACACTCTGACATTGTTAAGGCTAATGGCTCAGTGTTTTACAAGGCAAAACACACACGGAGGTTAAGCTGATTGTATGAATTGTTTTATGTGAGTAACTTTGAGTTCATTGTTACATAATGCCATAGAGTACATAGAGTACAAATCTCTTATTTCATTACAAGTGTGGTGGCGAGCTGCTGATAATGCTATACAGATGTACCATACAGCTTCAGATGATGACCTATGAGGTCCCATTTCAATGAGGCACTGCTCATGTAAAAATGCTTACCTGTATAGATTATGAAAAAAGTAAGTCAATATACATGTTTCTCTTAATTTGCACAAGTTATTCTCCATGTTCAGTGTCTTACATAATATATCCTACTTCTGGTAGCGATGGAGAGTAACAAAATGCTATCTATGGTCTTGAAACCCTGCCCTAGGATGGCCATGTGTCCTACTTTACCGAGGACAGTGCTCTATGTGAGGGTATTCTATATTTGAAGGGCTATCTAGTCCTAGTCCAGTTAAAAGATAAAGAGCCACAAGAAGGGAAGGAGAACACACAGGCCTTGAAATTGCCCATCAGCTTAGCACCTGCACAGCAGACTGAGGAGGTATACAGGTCACCTGGTCACACTCTTCCCCACGATGGGCCAATGAATTGTATTTCTATTAAAATTATAGTAATTATTTGCAAATTTGCAAACAGGAGACCATCCACAGGTCATCCTAGTCTCTTTTGATAGCTAAGAACAATAGCAAACACCCTCTTCAAACAGAAAAGAAATCCATTGAGGGAAAGCTTTGTTATGCTGATTTAAAGTTTCCCTGAAATGAAATGAAATTCTTCTATCCAAAGTATGCCTGATCCTCCTCCTCGGACATTTTAGTGAAACTGCAAACACCTTTCTTTTTAAACCAGATTTTGGTCTATATACTAGTTTTGAATATAACTTGTTGAATTTTTTTGGACTGCTTTGTTTCAATACTTGGTGGTTCCACCCTTTGCAAACTGAAATAATATAGACTTAAGCTATGCATTTTTAAATACAGTGGAATTGAAATAATCATCATAATAAATTTGCAAAGTTAGAGGTTCCTCCTCAGTAGAGCATCTGTAAAAAAAAAAAAAAAAAGGTTGTAGGAACTCAAAAGTTTTGAAAGGTTTCACAACATCTCTCAAAAAAAGGATTTTTATAAATCTCCAAGTCGTCTTTTAATACATCTTTCTGATATCTGTGGTGGGCTGATATTTTTGGTCCAGCTTTTTCAAATAAAAATAAAAATCATGAGGGTGGGGGGAAATGCTTCCTGAAGATCAAATCAATATTTGGGGACCAGTCAAAATCCCAAGAGTGATGGAGGGGTATCTTATCTTTTAAATGCAAGGTGTCGGGGGGGGGGGGGTTCCACCAGCCTTTCTTCTGCTGTCTTTTTAAAAAAAGTTTTCCTGCTGCGTCCAGTGGCGGCTTGGCTGGTCTTCCAGAATGCCCCTAGAATCAATGCTACATAATAGCATCATTTACAGGGGTATTCTTGTAGGGGAAAGATGGCTGTCCCCTAGGGGGCTCAGCTCTAATTCTAATTAGTGATGTGCATGGAGCTTGATTGGGGGTGGAAGTCCAGCGAACTTGCCGGGATCGACCCCCCCCCCCCGAGCTCCGCTTGGCCTACCTTTTCCCTGGCTCAACTCGCATTCTCGCGAGCCAAGCCAGGGAAGCGACTCCCGGTTTCTGGCGCAACGGCGTTTACGTAGAAAATGGCATAAGGTAAGTTAAAAACAGCTGTGATTTTGC
This sequence comes from Shinisaurus crocodilurus, assembly GCA_021292165.1. Lineage (NCBI taxonomy): Eukaryota > Metazoa > Chordata > Lepidosauria > Squamata > Shinisauridae > Shinisaurus > Shinisaurus crocodilurus. Next base: position 20,445,129 of record CM037878.1, on the reverse strand, counting down.
ATAATTTGCGCAAATCACAGCTGTTTTTAATGTATTTTACGGTATTTTCTACATAAATGACGTAGAACCGGGGATCTGGAAGTCCGGCGAGCGCCTCAACTGGCGCTCGCACTCAGCTCACGTGCTGCGAGGCGAGTGCCAGGCGGTTTGCCCACCCCTAGCTACTGCCTCCCCCCCATTTTGGGGGGACTTGTTGGGAATGGGGCTCGTGTGCTTTTCAGCCATCACTGTTGTTGTTATTTAATGTGGTTATTTAATATTTAATATTTTTATTAAAAATAATACATATCTTGGTTTTAACAAATGCTCTTGCATTTTACATTGTTTTTGCACTTTCTTAACTTGCAATACAATGATTTACCATGAGCCTTTTGGTGTTTATTCCTGCCACAACCACCACTTTAGATATATAGTGGCTGTGTAACTACTAGTTCTGTTTTAAACGTGTTAATTAGTTTGTCCTTGTCTACATATGATTTTATACCCTACACACTGTGTGAAACTTTATTCTTCCTTATAAATATGCTGAAGTCTTCTCACATTTGGTGTTCCAGCCGTTTTATTGGTTTTCATACTTAACTTCATATTTAATGACCTCCAGTTACAGGAATGTCTTTTTCATTCTGATTATTTTAGAGGATGTTTGAAAAATATACTGATGGTAAATTAGTCATCATGTTCCCCATCTCTAGATTTGTGTTTGGTAAGCAAAGCAGTGTGACAGAACCTGGACCTGGGAGAATTAAGTCAAACATAAAAACATAGGAATTGCTGTGCTGGGTCAGACAAAAGCTAGTATATTGGTAATAGTGGCCAACCAGATCCGTCCAGAAGCTCACAAACATCTGAGCTTATGAGGACTATCCCAGTGATAGCTATGCCAATATTTATCTCCAGCATCTGGTCAACAGTGATATACCAAGGGCACTATCCAATACTGCTGCTCTGCACCCACAGTTTCTATTGCACTCTTGGAACTCACCACAAGCACATCTGGAACTAGCATGTCCAACTAGTAACCCCCCAAAATGAGCAGAAATGCTCTACTCTAGAACAGGAGAGGTCAGTGGAGCTCCCTTCCTCAAGCTCCATTGACCTGTCCAGTTCTGGAAATGATCATTTTGGCTTCCTTCCAATTGGTGTAGGATCCTCTAGTTTTCCATTGTGCTAGAGGTGAGTCCTGCTAGTGTGTGGGCAGAGCTCGATACTGCCCCAAGGCTGAGCATAGTGGATCGATAGCCATAGGACTATCCTCCACAAATTCATCTAATCATGCATACACACACACACAACTGCAGATATCTTAGTGTGGTGCATCATGCTTGCACCTGATCTGTTTGTGGCATACTGTGGAGTGTGGTTTTTATTATAGAAACACATGTTTGAGAGGAGGGGGTGTCATGTGGAGGACTCTGCTTTGTCATGTGGCTGACGCTTGTAAAGACCTGTTTTGTAATACTTACTTGTCCAACTTGCAATGCATTGTGAGCACAAGGAGAACTGGGATATGTACAGCTCATGATGGAATGCTGCCATTTCAGTGCTCAAAGTGTGAGGGATGAAGGAGGGAAGGCCTCACAAAGAGGCCATCAAGACCTCCCCACCACTTCTGCTGCCACTGGCAGATAAATGGGGTGGAGGAACCTGGAGTAAAGGAGATGACAGGAAGCTTTGGGGCTCACAGGAAGGTTGGGGCACTTGGATCCCATTGTGCTCCTGATAATGTCTGAATTTCAGAACTGGCAACAAGGGGATTATCACCTCCCTATCGGGTTCCCCACACATCCTTACTTCAGACTGGACCATGCTGCAATCACGCACGTGCATGCGCACGCACACACACACACACTGCAAAGATAATGTTTGAATCAACCCTGAGTTAAATGCTGAATGAATCCCCTGATAGTCATTAGTAATTTAAGAACTTATTCAGGTGTTACTATGGCAGAAGCAGAACTGCAGTCTGAACTGTGTATCCAGCTCAGGCATTAACGTAAGCAACAGCAAGGAACCTTTGAATATTATAAAATGTGAGGAACCAGAAGTGCAAGTCAATCACACTTTAGAGATACCAATTTTATCTTCCAGAACAGCTCTAAATTAGGGCTGC